>CM054809.1:30845158-31445158 GCA_028984105.1 Lavandula angustifolia
ATAAAATATTGGTATTACAAATGCATCAGTGTATTTATTATCAATGCATATACACAAACAAATGAATGCACGCATAAGAACAAAATTATAAGCACACATTTAAGTGTTGATTCAAGGAGACTGTATACTCATCAAACAATTCATTTATTATAATTTATACACAAAGAAATAATTACTATGCATTCAAAACTATTATGCATATGCATCAGGCATCACTGCATATTTAGAGTTTGTATATGCATCAAATGATATATATAAAGCTATGCATCTACCATTATAAACGAATGCATCAGAAAAACAAGTGATTAACTTCACATTTATTATGTGCATCGTTTAATACATGTTTATGCATTAGAGATTTTGAAAGCATTTGAAAGATCACCTGCATTATTTTCAGTTACTTCAAATACATATATATTGAACCATATTTTTACATGCATCAATCACTATATACCTATGCATCAATCAAAGTAGAAAATTGAAACCTTAAAGCACTATGCAAGTTGATGACTAACAATAAGTAATAATGGATAACAATATACGAAATTATGCATGACAAATGTAATATTGTCGGTTAAACAATAGTATAAGTTAAGTTTAACTTTATAAACATATACATGCATCATGTTATGTATAAATATGCATCAAACAAAAAATAGTGATAGGTCTAAATTCGTACTATCCATATTCCGTTTATTTTGGCGCCACTTTGGCTGTTGGATTGCGTTTTGGTGTTTGTTTTGTAGTTTCTTATGATGATGTGGCGGTGACGAGGCATTGATGTGGCGGATGCAAATTAAAGGCAATATAGACTTAATCCGGAAGAAATTAAGAGGAAAATTAAGTATGGAAAGAATTTGATAATATTATATCTTTCCATACTTAGAAGACCTAATTCTACAAGGAAGGGATAAGCATATATATATGGGAGATTGGAGGCGCCGCAGGACATCTATCTTCATACACACGCACGCCCAACACACCGAGAGATCTTGATCTTCATTCACGCCTTTCATCATCACCATTCGACACCATCCATCCAACCGAAGCCGAAGAGAGAGATTACCGAGAGCCGAAACCGATCGAGAGCCGAGAGAGATCACCGAGAGCCGAGGGAGATCGAGACTGAGTTTTAAATCAGAATTTCAAACTTGTTATTTCAGAATTTATTCCGTTGACCGTAGTTTGATTTGGAGAAAACAACATGTTCCTGCTTCCGTTTCCATTCCCTAATTTGGATGCTTCCATATTTATTTCCTGTTGGATGATTTGAAGACTTAATTTGGTATATTCTAATTCCTTAGGTTTAATTTCGTTTTAGTTCGTGTTTAGTTGATTTCGTATTAGTTTAGATTTTCGTGCATATTTATTTCTTGATTTTCAGCATGTTTTGTGTTCTATCCAGGTCTATCTGGCCAGTCCGGCCGATATGCATGGCTAAGTCTTTTTAGGGCCGGCGAGATGTGAAACACACACCACCATATTTTCGTGAGACTAGGGCTTAAAATTAATCACTTAGGTTCTAAATTAATCTAGGTTAATTAATTGAATTAATTAATTTAGGTTTGATCACCCTAGGTTGGTTTAATTCATAGCTAATTTAGTACTTCCATCGTTTCCCGTGGGATTAGGCTAAATAAGTAGTAAATTGTTCTTAGGACAATTGGATTAATTTGGTAGGAGACTATTAGATGTCCATCATACGAGTAGACTCCTAAATTGTGTTCCTTTAGTTCTTAAAGCTGATTAGGTGTTAAATCTATTGATTGCCCACCAACGTAGGTTGCATCTAATTTAGAGAAGTAGTCGTTTCAATGCCCACAATGGCGATTACCGAATAATTAAGGGGGGATATGGGATGTATCAGTTTAATTACGGCGTCCTACAACTAATTGACTTAAGGGGATTAATTAATTAATAGTGTCAATGATCGATTGTGTGTATGTGTGAATCATCTTGCTGGACCCGTTTTATTTGCATAAGTTTACTTCGTGTTTAATTCCTGCTAATTACTTTCTTTGCTTTAGTTTAGAAATTTCCAAAACTTGCGTGGCTGCTAACCAAACCTTGATTGATAGGAATTTTAGGTCTAAATACTTTGTTCCCTGTGTTCGATACCTGTTGCTATACTGATTTGAGTTCTAGCAATTTTGCAGGATTATTTGGTGTAAACAGCGATTTCCAAATTGGCGCCGTTGCCGAGGAACGGTGTTATCTTTAAGCTTATTTTTTCTACTGATCTTTTGTGCTTTTTAAGTGTTACATGAGCAGGTCTTCCCGCCCTTTTCTACACTTCGATCCAGAAATTGAAAAGACTGCAAAAAGGAATCGGAAGGCAACAAAGCTGCAAAAGCAACCAGTGCTGTCACAAGCAGAAACAGGTCTGACTGGCCAGACAGAGGAAAGAACCAGCGAATTAGAATCTGAAACAGGTCCGACTGGCCAGATAGACCCGTTTTCTGAAGACAGCAATTCTGAATTTGAAGAAGAAATCATGGCTGAAGAAGAAGGAACCAATCTGAAGATGAACTCAGGTTCGAGGAACTTAGGAGAGGACTTGCCCGGACCAATCAACATAGCCACCACCGAGCAGATAGATATGAAGCTGAATTTGGTCGCGGCATGTCCAAAGTTTTATGGGAAGCTGAACGAGAATCCTTTTGCTTTTCTGGAGGGATTCAAACAGGTATGTGATCTGCACAGGCAAGGTCATTTGGATGCTTTCAAGCTCAAATCATTCCCTTTTACTCTTTAAGACGGAGCTCGAGCATGGTTTTTTGGACTTCGACCTAGGTCGATTACTACTTGGGCTCAGATGCGTCAGACATTCCTAGACAAGTATTTTCCTCAATCCAAGATGAATGTACTAAAAAAGGAGATTTTCGGGATTACTCAAGAGTTTGACGAGTCCTTTGGAGCATACTGGGACCGATTTGGGAAGCTAGTTGATAGCTGCTCAAACCATGGTTTTTCTGATGTGGATCTACTGCAATGCTTCTACCAAGGAATGACAGATGAGTCCAAGACCATGGTGAATGTCGGATTGAAGGGTAGCTTTGCTAATAGCTACTACACTAATGCGAAGGCAATCATTGAAGGTCTTGCCGAGTCTACATCACAATACAAAGGACCAAGGATGCAAAGGAAATATGTGAATCTTTCGAGTGGAGACTTTCTAGATGATCTTGATATGAAAGTTGGGCTAAAAATGGAGGAGAAGTTTAGGCAACTCGAAGATAAATTCGATCGTCTATTTAAGGAGAGGAATCCTCCTTCCTCTTCCTCTTCATCTGCGCGCACAATGACTGATCACACATGTGGAGCATGTGGTCAAAGAGGGCACACATCTCTGCAATGTCAAGGCGAGGATGTTAATGCAGCTGGCAATTGGAATGGACAGAACAAGGTTCATCCGAACTTAAATGCATCAACAAATTTAATATAACCTAAATTTAATATCATCAACAAACACACAGCAACTTACGAGATAAATTTAAATGCATCAACATATCAGTAATTGACGACACATATAATCTAATATATAGCCACAACACAAATTTAGATGCACCTGTGAAGTTTTGAATCCAAACACGATAAACAAAGGAAAAAGATTCAACAACGAACCTTCATACTCGTGGTCTCTCATGGTTGCGTTGAACAGTGTTCCACAATGATGACATGAGATTTTGAAGCACTGAAGCCGGAGATGCAAACGATATTAGACGAGATGAACGAATGTAGATAAATGAAAACCTAATTTTAATTTGATAGGTGATTTTGATATTAATTTAGAACGATTTTCATAATAGATTAGATAAGATTGATATAAATCTTACCAAAATAAACGATATGCAAAAAAACTGTTTACAATTACCCTTATTATATCATAAAATATTTAAATAGTATTAATTAAAATTGAAATCAGACCGTATATCAAATTGAGATCTACAATCTATATTGGTTCCTAGTTCTCATATATATATATATATATATATATATATATATATATATATATATATATATATATATAAACCAATTTTCCAACATTATGAGCATGGACGGAATCATGTAGTGGCAAGGGATGGCAATTTAAATGCAAGGGATTTGCATTTCAACACACAACAACTCAAACATTCTCTGCATTAGCATTCTAAAGTTCATAGGCTCTCCAGAAGCTCTTGTTCTCGCCTTCGTCCAGTTCGCTGGAGCTCGACGATCTTGCAGTGTTGCAATCTTCGAGATGAACGTTGTTTCATTTTTGGGGACGATACACCTGAACCGAGAGTACTACCAGGGCGTATTTCGTCTTGCGGAGAGGACTCCTCGACTCGACGAGTGTTTTCATTCTGTTTTGTTTCCTGTACTACTGACTCTTTAAGTTTGTAATAGCAGCTTCAGTTTATAACACATAATCCTCTAACACCATCAACTCAATATCTTGTCCGCTATATCAGAAAAGAGGCAAGTTTCTAATTCCATTCTAACGCCACAACAGTTTGGAGATCACAAAATATACCGGTTGGTAAATAAGTTACCGTGAATTCCTCATGAGCATAAAAAAACTTGTTGATGTTCAAAGTCGCCGTGGATTCGGTAGTATAGCATTGGCGAACCGGTACCTTGCTCATTTGCTTTTCCATGAATTGGTAAGATACTATTAGTGACTGCCAAGGCTATTCTTTGCATACAAGTTGAAACTTTACCAAAGGCTTTAGGGGCAACCACCTCAATATCTCATTGATTATTTCGGGTAGAAGGTCGGGTAATGTTGCCTCCTCGTCGTTCTTCATCTTCTTAATTGCATAATCAAGTGCCAAAGGACAAATCCAGCACTCAAGAAACATGTCTAAAGATATCGAATAATGATTAAATAGAAAAAATGTTATAAACAAGGTGTAGAAAACGAAAAACACACACGAATTTGGTATGCTTAAAATCAATCCATTTAGTTGCATGTAAGAACTAGGATTTATCAGCCGATATTCATTTATGAGAGTAAGAACCTAAAATAAAATCCATACTTTAGGAAAGAGTTTGGGGGTTGATGAGATAAGTCTTAATAACTTTGAATATTTGGTTTGTCAACAGATATTGATTACTAATACTTACTCCATCTCCTCCACTCTATTAGTCTATTTACCATTTTCGAGTTGCCCACTCTATTAGTCAATTTTTAGTGGATCTCACTACTTTAAAAATAATAAACAACTTTCTTAATTTCTCCAAAAAGAAAATAGACTAATGGAATAAGACGGGTGAATAGAATATAGACTAAAATTATGTGCTTGGTTTAAATCAAAGCAATTTCAATTTTGGATCAAATCAAAACGAAGATGAAGCAGTGGATTTTAATAAAGAAAAAGAAATACCTTATACACAATTTTATGCAAAACAACAAAAGTGCAAAGTCATAAAGTTTATGTATTAAAGAATATAAGAATTATATATAGTTCCTAATTTGTATATAAATGTGAGTTACTACCAATTCCACACTCAATATAGCACCCCAAAAGCAGAGAGTAGTATTGTTATCGACAGTTAACGGAGTTCTCGATCATTACTAACGTTGTAAAGCAATTGTTTAGACTGTATTATATTCATATGTAATTTAATAATCTTCTTTATACATGGTTTGCCATGCCATTGAGTGTCTAGTTCCAAATATTAATGCTTAAAAAAAAAAAAAAAGCAAGCACTTCTAAGATTCAAAACAAATTAAGTGAAAATAGAGAAGCATTGAAAATTAAGAAGTAGAAAATAATATGGTCTATTAATCAAACTTGAGACAAAGACAAAAGCAAGCAAGCACTTCTAAGATTTAAAACAAATTAAGTGAAAATAGAAAAGCATATGACTATTAAACTAACTTGAGACGCGGCCAATACTTGTCCAACTCTTCATCTGGCTGCATGCCGTTAAAAGTAACAAAGCTCGGCTTGTAGCGGTTTCCTTTACTCCAAAACGCAAAGCTTCCCTCTTCAATAACCTCGATTGTCTTTCTGGTCTGAATTGTGTAGATAAACGTTTTCTTATTTCTCAACTTAAACCATATCTCACCTTCTTTCCCAAACAAGGGTATTACTCGTTTCCCCTTAAAACCTTTATCTTTTCGGAAACGCAAACGAATCACTTCCTTCTCTCTGCACCATCTCCCCTTCTTGTAATCCTCTAACACCATCACGTGCATGCATCGTCTACCTATCTTGCAAAAGGCTATTTTCCCATTCCATTCCAAAGGCACAACATCTTGGGCACCACGAAACACACCCGAGGGCAAATAAGTCATTGTGAAACCCTCGGTTTCCACGTCGAGAGATATGATGCCTCTAACTTCTTCCTCCCCGAATTTGACAACCACGGCGCAATGCACAACTTTTACTAGTGAAAACAATTTTACCTTTACCACATCTGCAATCAGCATGTCAAGAAAAGGGAATTTTAATCGCCTCCACTCCATATTTTGGCCAAGAGTAGTACTAAGAATTTGGCAGCGGAGTACGTTATCCTCATCCTTGAAAAACGACACTAGTTTGTAGCGTCGGGTGACCGGAGCAAATGACAAAGTAAGTCCGTACGAGTAGCCAAGCGGATCGGGCAATTTAAGGGCGAGGCGGGTCGCTGGATTCCACAGCATACTCTTTTTCGACGCCACATCCCTCATGACTATCAAGCCATCAAAAACATGGCTAAAACGAAATCTCTTCTTAGCCGTTGCCGTTGGCGAAGATTTGGTTACATAATCTCCTAGGTAACAGCATTGGCTACGATTCATATGCTTTTTCATGAATTCGCGGGATGCTATTAGTGCTCGCAATTCTCTGCATATGAGTTGACATTTTACCAGAGGCTTTAGGGGCAAGAAGGTCAATATCTCCAAGATTATCTCTGGTAGAAGATCTGGAATTGCTTCCTCGTTCATCTTGTTCTTCCGAGGTACTAATTAAGTAGTAGATCAAGCACAAGCAGAAAACGAAAGATATTTTAGCCAATAATATGGGGTTGATAATGAGGTTATAAGTCTTTAATATTTTTTGAATATTTAGGGTTTTAGGATTTATCAGTGGATATTGATTTAAGATAGAATACGCCGGATTTTTTGATGGCCTGAATTCACGTGAATGACAATATAATCTAACTCTCTGATATTTTTTTAGGAGTATTTATAATTAGGTTTAGTTAGTTCCCGGATACAAGGCAATTTCTTATAATAATGGCTAGATAATTTTGCTTCTAGGATTTACCATAGCATGCTTTCGATTGGTTATGTTGAAATTATAGGCCCAGCCCAACTTACCTGTTCGGCCTGCTTGCTTCTGTGCAGCCCAGCCCAGCTTTTCGGCCCAGTTGAGAGAAGTCGCCCTATGTATATATAGTGTTGAGATGTCATTCTCCTCGCCCTAGCTTTGTTGTGCGCAGCCGAGGTGTTCTACACAGTGTGCTTCTCTTATCTCTCTGTGAGATCGAGTGTGGTTGTGTAGTAACTTGTATAGGCTAGCTATCAGGCTCGTTTGGCCGATCTTGTAGTTGGGTTATAGTGGTGTGTGTGAACCCTATTTTCATTTGGGTGTCTGAGCCATTATTTCATAAGTATGCTATAAATCGACGGATCTATACCTAACAGGTTATATCGTAACTCATTATTGATGTACAATATCTCCAGCTAAAGTTTCGCGCATTGAATGTAAGGATGTCGTATTGACATATTCCATTCAAAATCAAGATTTCATTGTTGTATCAATTTTTGTAATGCATCTTAATTGAGCGGAATATTTCTGTGTTTTTCTTTCTCGATGCATTATCTCAAAGTTTAATAATTATTTAGGCATATTAAAGAAACGATTGAGATTATACCAGGAGTGCAGGGAGACATACCTCCTAATTCTCCGAGGGTTCCTTATGTCCATGGCCAGTAAGTTGGATCTATAATCTTGGAGTCTTCTTCTATAGTTGAATGGATTGGTTAATGCTATGCTATGTGCAGGCAGAAAGTTGCAG
Organism: Lavandula angustifolia; assembly: GCA_028984105.1. Classification (NCBI taxonomy): domain Eukaryota; kingdom Viridiplantae; phylum Streptophyta; class Magnoliopsida; order Lamiales; family Lamiaceae; genus Lavandula; species Lavandula angustifolia. The sequence goes on from CM054809.1 coordinate 30,853,154, forward strand.
CGTGCGCCAAGCACGACGTTGGAGATGGTGGAGTCTTCTTCTATAGTTGAATGGATTGGTTAATGCTTTGCAAAGGCATCAATATGAACAACACTGTGACAAGCTTCCATGAATTGCTTAGCACCCACATGCCTCCTCCTTATTATGTATCCATCATTAAGGGTGTGGTTTCCTACTGAAGCATCAATGGAGAGAAGATGCATGCTAACACCAATCTCATCACGGGTTTCCTCAAGAAAACACTACACTTCAGAGTAAGTAATCAATGAAGCTGATGTTATTTTCCTTTGTTGATAGATAACAAAGTGAAAACTTTCTTGAGATTGTTAGGGTTTTGTCATCTCGGATTACAATGGCATTAATCTAATAACTTATCCGATTCATGCAAACTACAAATACTCTATTCTAGCAGGAATTGGTGCTGGTATTAACTTATCCGATTCAGGCAAACTTTCTTGAAAGTTAGTGCTTCATTATGAATTGTAAATCTTATTTGTATGGTAATATACTGTTTCAATATTTGATCAGAGATAGAGCATTTGTAATATACTGAATCGTGGTCTGTATAACGCACAGAACTTGGGAGAGAGCTAACAAGTTGAAGAAGCATAATAACTGTCACGTTGTAAAATCGCGGTCAATACATAATCAAATCTTTTGAAAAAAAAAATACAAAAATTTTTCATATCGAATTCGAAGTGTCATGCTATATATTATTACTTAATATTCATATGGTGAAGATATAGTTTTCTTTTTTCTCTCAAATAAAAAAACTTCATTGGCGCCAAACGTGAGGGAATGCTAGACGTTTGGTAATTTCTCCTCCAACCAGAATAAAAGATCCCATTGACGCAATCAACCCCATGCATATATTATGGACCTCTGGTCGTACAAATTGCATAGTATTATAAATGGCTACTCCAGGTATTACCCATCACCAGGCGAGTTTATAAACAAATATAGATCTTTGGATATACCATAAGACCAATAAATCTTAGGCAACAATTAAAAGGAGCTTAATAACATGAGAAGTTATTCATTTCTATCTAATTTTATATTTTGTAACAACATAAGAGATAATAATGATATATCCTGTAATATTAAAAGGTAATGACACAAGTTATTTAAATGGAGATGATAGAGTATAATGTTATACCGATAGAGTGGATGTGTACACATATTACAATTACATGAGAAATCTCTTATTTCATTATTTTATTTATTAATATATATATATGTATTTAAAATTCTTAATTTATATATTTGAAGTATGCACTTATAAAATTTTGTTTAAATTTAACATTTCAAATTATTGTTTAATGTCTAAAATGCTGATAAAACAAATTTTAAAAATTTATTGATTTTTACATGATCTATACAACGTACAGGACCTGGGACTAAAAAAAAGCTAACAATTCGGATAAGCTTATTACCTCTTGCATCCTAAGATCTGGGGTCAATCTTAAATATCAATTCAAAGGTGTTTAATAGCACGAGAAATTGTTCATCTTTTGTGTGATTTTCTTGTGATTTGAAAGAAGTCGGTTGATATTTTACACCCTTTTTACCTTCAACTTCACCTTTTTCTTGCTTTCCACTAATTCTTCGTCGTTGCCCTTCTTTTATTATTTACTTTGAATTTTGAATTCTATATTAAACATGCCATCGAAAACAAATACCAGCACGGGTCCTTGCCCTAGTAGAATATAATATGGACTAATTGAATTCAAGACTCGGCCAACATCAAAAGTAGTACTCCCTCCGTCCCATAATTCTTGTCCCTTATTCCTTTTCGGGACGTTCCACAATTCTTGTCCACTTTCATTTTTTAGTAAATTATTACACACAACTTTTTTGTGGGACCCACAACTTTATACCAATCTACACACAACTAACAACTCTCCTTAAAAACTGTGCAAAAAGCAAATTGGACAAGAATAATGGGACGGAGGGAGTAATAAATTAAGCTGGGCTTGTACTTTTTAATTTGCTCCAAAAATGCAAAGGTGGTCTCTTCATTGACTTTGATGTGTGTCTTTCACGTCTGAATCTTGTGGATATAAATTTTTTTTTCGCAGTTCAACTTAAACCATATATCATCATCTTTTTCCTCAAACAAGGGTTGTACGAGTTTCTCTCCGCGCCCAGCTTTCTGCTTCTTGTAATCCTCCGAAACCATCAATTGCCTATATTGTCTAACTATCTTGCAAAAGGCTATTTTCCCATTCCATTCTAACGGAATAACAATTTGGATGTCGCGAAATATGCCTGTTGGGAAATAAGTTAGAGCGAACCTTCCGGTGTCCACATCCAGACGTATGATCCCTTTAACGGCTTCCTGCTCAAATTTGAGGACCACGGTACAATGAACAACGCTTCCTCGTGGAAACCTTCCTACACTCATTACATCTGCAACCAATACAACAAGAAAAGTAAATGTTTATGGCCTCCGGACTCGTAGTGCGGACAAGATCAGATTCCACATTACCGTATATGTAAATGCATTGGTTACGGTTCATTTGCTTTTCCATGAATTCGGGCGACATGGTTAGTGCTTGCCATTTTTTGCATACAAGTCGAGACCGTACAAGAGGCTTTAGGGGCAACCAGCTCAAGATCTCCATGATTATTTCTGGTGGAAGCTCTGGTAATGTTGACTCCTCCATAACTACTTTTTGTACAAGCTCTCGAGCTCTGGTAATGTTGCCTCCTCGTCCTTCTTATCCATCGGTTACACGATTCCACAGACAAGATGAAAGTGCTATCTGTGAATTAGGTTTATATATAAATTGCACAATCAATGAAACATAAAACATTTAAAAAAAGAAATATAAGAAAAAGATTGACAAAGGGAAGATTAAGCACTTGAGAAACACAACGTTTAAACTTTAAAGATATTGAATAACGGTAAAAAAGCAAATGAAGAAGAACTAGCAGGAACAGAAAACCCTAACCGAACCCAAGAAACATAGCATCAAATCCATTTAAATAATATTTAACTAAACAAATTCTCTCATCATATAGATTTATTCAATATGCCGTTTTCCTAATCAATGGAAGAAATTTTAGAGTTGGGGGTTGATGAGGTAAGTCTTAATAAAATTTAAAAATTTAGGGTTCATCAATCTGTTTGAATGTGGACAAAATAAAATACCTTTCTAGTCTCCATCTTCGTCTCCAACTCCTGAATAATTGAATCATCTACGATAATAATTTGTAAACTCGTATAAATAAAAACTTGAATAAAAGTAGACTAAAATGATCAGAAGAATGTGAAGAGATAGAACGCAACGGACTTTGCATGTGATGGCCTAAATTCACGTAGAGAAGTCGATAATTTTTTATCTATCTATAATTAGGTTTATCAAGTAGCCCCTAGTAGTACGGAAATACAAGGTAGTTTCTTATATAATGGATGGACTCTAAATAAAACCTATATTTATCACGGAGTTAATTGATCATTACTAATATGCAAGTTAAAAAAAAAATCTATAATTTTTTGACCATGGACAATCACGTATAAAGTTATTAATGTCGATATTATTTCTAAAAAATTTAAATTGCACTCTCATAAATATAGAACCTATTGACTCTACGAAGTACGAATTTGAACAGACAATAATGGTAAAACTCTAGCACTTATACTTCAGAAAACTCACCAGCAAAGTAAGCTAAAACTAAAATCCAATATAAAAATAATATGACGAATTTAACTCGATCTCAAACCGGTAAGGATCCAACTCCTGATCATCAGGCTTCATGCCTAGAAAAGTGACAAAGCTTGGCTTGTAATTGTATACTACTTTAGTTGCAAAGCTTCTTGCAACAAGTCTTGTTCCGGTCTCAATCATGTAGGTAAACATTTTCTTGCTCTCCGAGTAAAACTTGTCAACTCTTAAGCAAAACCATATCTTACCTACTTTCCCCATGAAGAGTGTGCTTGCTACTCGTATTTTGGTCGAGTTTGTGGAGTAAATTCAGCATAATAGAAGCTATTTGGTGCATCTTTGGTGTGATTTAAGCTCGAAGATACGAAGAACGAAGATGGCGTTGATGTTCGATGTTTCATTAAGAATTTGTGATATTTGCATGAAGTTGGGTCACTTTTGTGAAGATGATTATCTGTTGGCCAGAGGCACATTTAAATATTATTGTAGGCCCACTTTTATTTTCTTTCGCCCAATTTGTATCTAGCTCACTTATTTTGACCTAGTATAAATAGAATAGTGTAGAGAGAGAGAAAACACTTTTTTCCTTACCTTACTTTTGGAGCAGCCACTCTCGACGCCTCCTTGGGGTAGAGAGAAACTTCTTAATGCATTTTGGATTTACTAATGGTGGGTTTGAAGACTTGTTAGTGGAACCTCTTTCATTTAAGTTGGTAAAGTATTTTCTCTTAATTATTTTATTGTTCATTTACTTCTCTCTTTTCTTGCATTAATGTCTCGATTTCTTGCTTTTGGTTGTAGTACTTTATTTAAGCATTTGTAGCTAATTTTCTCGGCTCGACAAGGGAATGACGTTCTAGCCCTCGATTCCCTCTTGAGACCTAATGGTGCTTAAATTCTTCTCCTTGAGTTTTGACTAATTCCAGGTTAAAATCGGATAATAGATTGTTTAGGATTGATCACCCTAAGATACTAAGTTATTTAATTGAATGGAATTTGATCTTTGGTTAATATGCTTACATGCTCATCATGGATAAATAGCTAAATTGGTAACCTTGAGTTTAATGCTTCTTAATATTGGTCTAGACTTGCTCAACATGCTAGATTAAGTAATGTGAAATGAGTTATATGCTTAACATGCTTATTTCTACCTAGTTGGTAAGGTTAAGGAAGTACCATGCTCAACATGTCATTCCGACTAATTAGCTTAAGGGGTTGAATAAATTCTTGAGTCAAGGATTGGGGGTACTGGTTAGTTCAGAGTTGGTGAGTCGGGTCCCTAATCTCTTATCACATTTCTTGTGTTATTTATCGTTTATTTCTTGCCTAGTTATAATCAAACCCAAACTTAAAGAGTGCTGGCTACACCAAAACCTGTGGAATCTACCCTGCTTATCATTTTGCTAATCTCTATTTTAGCTTGTGTTACAAGACTAACCAATTTGGTGAGTACGAAGCGACGCTCACCAAATTGGCGCCGTTGTCGGGGAACGGTGTTTGATTTAATCTATTTTTCCTATTGATCTTTCGGATATTTTCTGTTGTTTATGAGCAGTTTTCCCCAACCCGAATCTCTTGTTCGACCTAGAATTTGATAAGACGACAAGGAGAACCGGAAGGAAACTAAGCTGAGAAAATAGCGGAACCTGCTGGCTCGGCAGGACATTCCTTTAACTGAACCAGAAGCTGAAGTGGAAACTCGTGTGATGAGTCTAATTCGTACTATACAAATTCTGTCTGTTTTGGCGCCCACCTGGGCAGTTGGACCGCATTTTCTGTGATGTCTTGCAGATTTTCTTGCTAATGTGGTGATGACGAGATGCTGAGGTGGCAGGCGCAATTTAGGGGTTAAAAGAATGATTTTTGGACGAAATTATAGAGAAGGAAGGTGGAGGATAAGGAAAGAGATGATATGAAAAAAATTGAATATGATATATCTAATAAATATATTTCCATATTGGATAAGAAAACATAATTCTACAAGGAAATGAGGGAGCCATATATAAGGGAGAAAAGACGGATGAAAATTAGAATCTTTTACCAAAGGAAAGGTCCGGTATGCATTGGGTTGCTTGGGAGGATGTTTGCTTGCCTCAAGATGAGGGAGGTCTTGGTCTACCCCGACTGTCAGATGTTATGGCAGCTTTCAGCTATAAGTTATGGTGGCGGTTCCAGGCCAAGGATTCTCTGTTATGGCAGCTTTCAGCTATAAGTCCTTTGCTCATCCTTATGCGGTTTTAACCCATATCCAGATACGCGATTGTTATCATGATCATTTGCATACATGGTTGCATGGCTACTTGTTGCATTTGCGTGATACTTGTCACTTGCCTTCTGAGCGGGTGGTTGACATCCTCCGGACTCCTGTGATGTGGGACGAACCGGACGTGCTGCGATGGACTCTCACGCCACACGGTGAGTTCACTTTGACCTCTGCATGGCATCAGGTGAGGCGGAGGAGGGATAAACGGGCTATCTTTGGGTCTATTTGGAACTCTTGTCTGAGGCCGTCATGTTCTGTTTTCCTTTGGAGGTGGTTGCGTAGGAAGTTGCCGGTGGATGTTCATAGACAGAGACAGGGTACTCATCTTGCGTCTGTGTGTGTTGTTCTGGTGATTTGCGTGCGATCGAGTCGTTTCAGCATTTGTTTTTGTGGGGTACTTTGGCAAGAACCGTTTGGACTCATTTCTCTTCTTGGTTCCCCTATGCACACACTTTCTCACACACGAGCACTGACTTTGCACTTAGATTAGGGCACTGGCGGTCAGCCCTTTCGAGGGCCTCTGCCACTCATATTTCATTCATTGTTTCGTGCTTGGTAGTTTGGCAGCTTTGGCAGGCGAGGAGCGATGCTATCTTCAGCGGCGTTCCTTGTTGGCCCGACACAGTCATTGCGTAGATGGAGCGGGAGCTTAGGCTAGTTGTGGTGGCCGAGAGTATTCTTCCAGATCAGTGGGCAGGGGCTCTACCTAAGGTTCCTTTTATGCCACCGGATCATCCCATCCCTCGGGCTTTACGGTCTACATAGTTTGGTGGTTACCCCCTGAGGCACCTTGGGTGAAGCTTGATACAGATGGCTCATTTGAGGCGGCGACTGGAATAGCAGCAAGCGGCGGGTTGGTTAGGGATCACACGGGCCAGCTGCTTACGGCTTTTTGTCTTCCGGTTGTGGCATCTTCTAGCTTTGAGGCTGAATTGTTAGCTCTTCATTAGGGCATCTTGCTAGCGGTTCAGTACTCGTCTGACATTTGAATAGAGATGGATGTCGCTGCCGTGATCACTTCGCTTTCTACAGGACGTCATGGCCCCGCGGTTATGAGGCACACACTTTCGAGGATACGTCTTCTTCTTCGTGGATGTCGGGTTCGTTTCTCTTACATTCACAGAGACGGGAACAAGCCAGCTGATTACTTAGCCCGTCAGGGGCATCTGGCTTTAGAGCTTACACTATTTGACTCTTCGACAGCTCCGATTTTTTTGCAGTCTTTGGTTAGGATAGATCAGCTGGGATATCCTAACTTCAGATTTCGGTATCTGCCTCCTTGAGATTGGGGTTGTTGGGTGATGATTCCATCTTCAGCACTGTTACTCTTAGTGGGAAATAATTCGGTCTTAGACACTGATCTTAAGCTCAGTAGCCTTGTGCTCTGTACTTGTCTGAAGATTTGAAGATCCCAAAACCCTATCTGATTGGTGAACCATTTCGTTGTATATGTGGTTTGTCTCTGAGGTTTCAGACTTAGTAGACACTCTGCTCTGGTCAAGGCGCTCAGTAGCTTATTTGCCTCAGCACCAGTGTAGAAGACTAAGTGATACTGGACTCAGCAGGAACAGTATACTGAGAGAGTCAGTTGAACTGAACTCAGCAGGAGTAGTTCACTTAACTCAGAGCTGATCTTCAGTAGACTTATCTCAGCTGTCTATCTACTGAATACAAGGTCAGACTCAGCATCGGCAGACAATCTTCTGAACTGTCAGATCTTTTTGAAATGCAATCAGCATAGTCATATACGAGGAAGAGAGAAGTCAGCTTCAATTAGCCTCGAAGTCTGTTCTGTCTCAACCACTTTATTCACCTCGACAAATGACAAGCATACACGTGTCATCCTACCTACTAAAGCTGCAAGTCAACACTTTCCGAAAAAGGAGGAAAAGGCACTGTTACCTACGTCAAAAAGAGCCGTTTGCTACCAAAAGAGAGAGAGAGAAGAAGATCGTCTCCAACGGATCTATTTCAATCTCTGCTCTATAAATAGAGGGATTATTCAAGAAGAATGCACTGAATGCACGAACCACAGAGCCAAAAATCCAGAAAGCAGTCAACGAGCAAAGAACCCAAAGAACAAAGTCTTAGCAAGAACTTGAAGAACAATCTTCCGGCGAAAGACTACATTCTAGCTCATAGGGAATCAAGTCGAACCGACATATAAAGCCTCTAGTATCCAAATCGACGTTACACGAACTCAAAGCTTACCTTCAGCTGTTCGTCGATCTAGAAGCTACTCTCTCATATTCCCTATCCCTATAACCCTAAGCTCAACTGTTCTTATCTATAGCTTAGACGAAGGAGTTCATCTTTGAACCTGATCCTTATTGTATAAGGACTCCTTCACTGTTGGAGAAAGTTTGTCAAACACTTCTAAGTTTGATCGTTGTAACCGAGACTTGGATCGATATAAAAACCAAGACGCGGCTTTGCCCGGTCATAAGCCGACCGAGACTAACTCGGGATAAATAATAGCCTCCTGATCTTTCGAGACAGTGGACGTAGGATTTGAGCGATATCCGAACCACTTTAAAAATCCTGTCTCTTATTGCTTTCTTGACTGTTGCATTGATTTTACTATTCATACCGAACATCATTTCTTAAAATCAATCAACCTGTCTCAAGATACTTGAACCGAATATCTCGTTGAACCGAGACTTTCATAAAACGTTTTCACCACTCAACTGATTTGGGCCTACACACATTTCCGCACGCTGAACTCTTACTGTAGATACTGAATTTCTGACTCAGTCAGCTAGCAGGTCTCAGTAGAGTCAGACTCTTTGCCGCACATGATTCAGAACAACTGTTTGGTCTGCTGAACTGTTTCAGTCAGACACCATCCTGAATAGGACTGTTCATGTTCGAAATTGAGAAATCGATCAGGTGTATTCACCCCCCCCCCCCTCTACACCTGACCGTACAGTCGGGACCAACATGGGTTCTTTCTTTTTTCATTGGTTTTTTGTAATTTATCTTGTTTTTGACTTCTTAGCTTATTTTGTCATTTGTTTTGACCTTTTCGTATTGCTTTTAGTTTGGTTGTTCTTTTGGGGAGAGGTCCCTTTTTGACATTTCCCATGTTGTACTTTTTGACCTCTCTTAGAGTTTGTTCTTCTTCCTTTCAAAAAAAAAAACTAACAAAAAATATCTACAAGATATAAAGAATGATACAAATTGACATACACTATTTATACCTTATTTAGTCTATTAGAGAAGATAGTGTTTTTAACATAAAATTGGTAGACAATCTTGCAGAGAAGATTTTCGATCATAGTGCCATTTTTCGCACAACTTCGGTACAAAATCTCTACTGAAGCGAAAGAAAGGCAAGAGATTTCTGAACGATAGGGTGGGAGAATAAAATGAAGTTGAATGCATAGATCTCTAGAGTGGAGTGACGGCGTCGTGTTGAGAGATTAGGGTTTCTCTGGTTTAGTTGCCCACATGAACTTTTTGTCTTCTCCACCGCTAGCCTACTGTAGTTAATTTTTGTCTTTTCAGTTTCCCAAGATTAATTTATTGTTTTATACTTGGTGATCGCTGTATTGCACCAAATAATCCTGCAAAAATAGAGAATTATATCAGAATAGCTTACAGGGTATCGAACACAGGGAACGGAGGACTAGATATATTGTTTTCCTACTTATCTTGGGTTTGGTTAGCAACCACGCAAGTTTTGGGCTTTTATCTAAACTAAGAAATTGTAAAAACTGCAAGAAATATAAAAACTGAAAACTGAAATAATCTGTTTTAACTAGGCAGATAAGAAATGGGTCCAGCAGAATATTCACACACACGTAATTCCAATCCTTGGCACATAAAATGAATTAATCTCATGAATCAACTAGTTATAGATTACCGTAACTTAAACTGCGTAATCCTCACTCCCACTTACTTAATCGGTAACCGCCATGTTGGGCATAGAAACGGCTACTTCCCTAATTTAGCTACAACCTACGTTGTTGGGCAATCAATAGATTTAATAACTAAACAGCTTTATCGAACTAAGGGAGCCTAGTATAGGAGCCTACTCGTATGTTGGGCATCTAATAGTCTCCTACCGGTTTAATCCAACTATTCTTTCGAATAATTTCGCTACTTACCTAGCCTTGTTCCACAAGAAACGATGGAAGTACTAAGTTAGCTACAAACTGGGCAACTTAGGGTGATCAAGCCTAAATTACTAGTCAGATTAAATAAACCAGAATTAACCCGAAACCCTTCAATTAATTATTAGAACCTAAGCCTCATGTACTATTCACGTGTACGTTTTACATCCTGCCGGACCACTAAAAGTTTAGCTACTCATGAAATTGTCCTGACTGCACAGATAAGACACCCTGCGAAACAGAACATGCACCATTTGTAACCCTAATCCTAGCATGCACGAAAACTAAATTAAAGTAAAAATAACGAACTAAAAACTAGTAACGAACACAAACTGAATATAAGCTAAACTCAAACTGAATTAAAAACACAAATTGAAACTAGATTATGTGTCCCGATAGTCCTCGGTCTCTGGAAACAAACGAAAAGCAATAAACGAAATTAACTAATGTTCGAACATAAGAAAAACTGAAATAGAAGTGTTTGTTTCATCATCTTAAACTACTGCTGCATATAAGTGGATCGGTAAGTTTGATTGTTGAGTTCTTGTCGGCGGTGCGGTGCGGTGGCTTCGGCGGTGGCTCGGCTTCGGTGGCGGCGGTAATGTGATCGGATCGGAAAGGATGAGTCTTCGAGGGTGGAAAGGTATGCACGGCGTGTTTTTTATGGTGAAAAGGCTCTGATTTTCGTGCTTCAATCCTCCTTTTATAATACCCTAGATCATATCTAGGGTTTCTTCTTGGATAAGGAAAGGATTTTGATAGATATGGAAATATATAATCCTTCCTTATCTTCTTCTTTCCTTCCTCTCTCTTTCCTTTCTTGATCCTTTTCTTTCCTTCTTTCTTCCTTCGACCAAAACCGCTCAAAATATCCTCATTCCAGCTGTAATTCGCGTCGCCACCTCATCTCCACTTGTCGTGCCAAATCAGCTCCTTTTCTGCATAACTGCCAACAAATACGTCTCACCTGCACAGTTAAGAGACCTTTCTGGACAGAAATAATTAGGTACGAAATTGACTCATCAAATCTCCTTACACTTGAGCTATACTCGCCCTCGAGTATAAGAAGAGAAAAAGATAAGTACCTAATTATTTTTGGTCTTCCCCAAGACCCAAGACTCAAAAGAAAAGACTCAAGACTCGAACAAGAACAAAAATAAAACTTGACACGAACGGAAGAAAGAAAATAACAACGGACTCACAAAACAAAGACATGAAGCCATACCAATCAATTCGAAAATTTCCGCACCAATTCACTAGCCAAGCAATGTCAAACCATGCAATCATGATCTCATCCAACAAGTAGACAATGCAAATTTTGAAACTAAGCACACATATATCAACTTGGTCAAAATCTAAACAATGTGGATCTCCTCAAGTTTCACTCAACACTCAACTAATCTAGGTCCGGTTCAAGCCACTCAAAGAAAAACAATCCACGTAATCACGATAAGAGATCATCACAATAGCAATATCAAGGAGGTCTTTCTCATTCGGATGTAATGGGGCTTCGGACTTAGACAAATTGATGTCGGTAAGGGTCCTAGGGGTACTAAGCTCCATTAAATTTCAGATTCAATGTTATGCATGTAAAACTCTCTCACTTGTGCAGTCAAGTCAGCAAAACTCCTACCACTTAGAAAATTTACTTCAATGCTGCAACATCAATACTATGTACCCATGCTCTTTCTTTTCGGCCACTTTTCAAATTCAGATTTTTTTTTTTTATATTTTTTAGAGTATTTTTCGTGGCATATACTATTTTTTTAGCAGCTGGGCACAAACTGTCTTAACTGTACAGACAGGACACTATGAATTCTGCTTATATAGAGCAGTTTTTGTACTTAAGACTTTTTATCCAATCTGTTTTCTGCAGCATGTCTAGACTGGGCAGGTAGGTAATACACTTCAGATTTTACAATCATGCACAAGAGAGTTCGTAAAATATGCAATAACATGGGTCAAGAGAAAGTTTAAAAAGGCCTTGGCTAAAATTTTACTAACTCAAATCAAGGAAACGGTCAAGGCTCAAATTGGTTCACTAAGGGATAATGTAAGGTCGGAAATATTTTGTCGCGGCCGTGTGGCTAAAAATCCCTAGTGCCTCCTATCATTTATCACAAGTGATTCAAACATATTGCGATTTTGTGAATAAACACTCTCAAAAGAATAGTAGGAAGTGTCCTACTTTAAGGCTCAAATCTAATTTAAGTGAGTGGTTATAAATTGCGATCCAACAAAGTTTATTTTTCGTCATCCCAAATTACATGTATATACGTGCTTAGATCTACTCTTCACAAGGTCCACAAGCAAGCATATTGAAAATAAAAGCACAAATAAGACAAGCTTGATCATAGAAAATGGCACTTCAAAAATCAAAAATTTTGGCATGCTTCAACACAAAATACCCCCCTCCTTACACTTAAACCTTGCTCGCCCTCGAGCAAGAGAGAAAAGACAAAACAAAAAGAGAAGACATGACAAAATAAACACAAAAACACCCTCCTTACACTTGGTCCCTACCAAGTGTTAGAACAAATTAAAACTAAAGACAAAAGACAAAAAGAAACACCCCCCTCCTTACACTTGATTCGTATCAAGTGTAAGAACATGAAAAACACACAAGAATAGACACAAAACAAAAAACAAAAACACAAAAAGGAAAAATAAAATTGGGGAAGAAAAAATCACCGGTCGCCTCGCCTGGGCAGGCGAGGCAGTCTGCTCATAACTGTGCAGCGGAGGCGGTCTACTCGGCGTCCAAGGGAATCCAAATCAATCCTTAGAGTCTGCCAAAATCTCCACACACTTAAATCCCAATTTCATACTTAGCCAAAATCTGAAAAAGAAAAGAAACAACACCAAGCATAAAATCAAACTAAAAATACGAAATTAAAGAAAAAACGGAAAAAAAAAATACGGGTTGCCTCCCGGAAGCGCCTCTCTTTAGAGTCTTCGGCTAGACCTCCTCTTCAAGAGTCAATTGGGTGATGGTATGAACAGTGGAGTCTCATCCACTGCTTCGATCACCCGCTTCAATCTCTTCCCACGGTCTTTATACCACTTGAAATCTTTATAAGCCTCCTTCCAAAAAATTTCCTCACACATAGTTGATGGCCTATCCCCTTGCAAGACAATGGTAGTATGCTCCCTTGCTGCCCTTTTCTTGTCTCTTTCAGGTTGGGGCTTTACTTCCACGGTTTTCAGCCATTCTGGTATAGAATCGTCCTGACTGGGCAGCTGAGACACACTGCTGACAGTAGCCAATTTTGGAGTTGCGTGTAAGGCCAATATGCTTTCTCTGATCTCATCGTCCCTCATATCATCGAGATTTGATTCGGTCAGCCCTTGAATCAAGGTGACCTCCATCTTATCCTGCATCACATACGCCTCAAGATATTCTTGGACAAAGCTTTCAATGGAGTCAGTAGATAAAGCATTTTCATTTTCATGATCAAAAGGCATCTTAAGTGCTTCAGCAATGTGATGAACATAGATTTCATTATGATATGCAACACTTATAGATCCTTCATCTACATTGATAATGGCTTTCACAGTTTTTAAGAACGGTCTACCTAATAAAACACCCGCAGTACCCTCAACTTTCCTATCATTTGTGTCTATGATATAGAAATCTGCTGGATAGACAAAGTTGTTAATTCTGACCAAGATGTTTTCAAGTAAACCTATCGGGGCAATGCATGACCTATCTGCTAATTGAATTATCACTTTGGTGGATACTAATTCAGCTCCAATCAATTGATTATAAACGGATAATGGCATAACATTTATGGATGCACCTAAATCACACATAGCCTGCTTAATCATAACATTTCCCATCAAGCACGGTAGTGTAAACATACCTGGATCCGCACACTTAGCGGGTAGCATCCTTTGAATGATTGCCGAGACGGAGTGGTCCATGACAATTTTCCCGGACTTTAGGACTTTTCCAGCAATAAAATCCTTCACGAACTTCGCAAACTTTGGAATTTTGACGGCTTCAAGGAAAGGAATATTAATCTCCAATTTCTCGAACAGCTTAAGGTAGTCCATGTACTCCTTGTTCGGCATCTTTTTCCTTTTCAGTGCTTCGGGAAATGGTGGAGGAATCAGATATTCAGGCTTCGACTGGCCAGTCAGGACGTTCTCCTCATCCCGTTCTTGTTCTGGATCTTCAACATACTGCTTCTTTAAGCTTTCTGGTGGAATGGGCTGATCTGCAGCCTTCTTCATCGCTGCTGACTTGTCTGGGTGTCTTGCCTGTACAATTGGGTCAGGCAATCCTTTTCCTCCAAGCAGTGTAATTTGGTTGCAGTTTTGAGCACTCAGATTGGGCAATGTTTGAGCTTGTGAAGGTAAACGCCCTTGACCTCCCTTCAGATCTTGTAGTGAACTGGCCAGTTTGGACACTTGTTCGGACAGATTTTCCAAAGTAACTTGTTGATCCATCTTCAATCGTTGCATCTCTTCCTTCATTGGTTGGATCTCATTTTGATTTGAAATTATCTCCTTCGCCATCTGCCTTTGATATGTAATTGATTCCTTTTGAGAAGAAATCATCTCGCCCATCAATTGTTCAAACGAAGAGGATTCTGGTGCGCCCTGGCCGGACAATGGACCTTCTTTGCGATATATTCGATGGTGTGGAGGCTTGTATGTTTGAGACGGTTGTTTAACACAGTTAGTACGTGTTTGGTACAAATTGTCATAGCGGTGGATGAGTTGTTGTACTTGACTTTCTGGAAATTCCACTCGCTTGTGCAGTCGGGAACTGTTCTCTCCATCTGTTTCCTTTTTACCGCACATACTTAATTGACTTACATTAGCCATAGCATTCGGATTAGGCTGAGTATGAGTTGGAAGCTGTCCTTGAGTGCTCTTCATCTCTTGCATCGTAGAATTCAGCTTATTCATCTGCTTGGCCAAGTTTTCCATCGTAGCTTGCTGATCCTTCTTTGTCTGATTTATCTCCCGCTGCATTTGTTGTTGAAATGCAGTAGTGTCCTTCTGCGAAAAAACCATTTCGGCCAAAAGCTTTTCTAAAGGGCTCTGCTGCTCTGACTGGGCAGGCGGGGCACTCTGCTGCTAAAACTGCTTTTGATGCGGGGGTCTATACGTCTGCTGATAGCTATTATGATTAGGAGGTTGATACGGCTGCGGATAGCCTTGTTGCTTCTGGTATGATTGCTGAAATTGTGATTGAGGCGGATTCCTCGGCTGGAAGTGCTCCTCTGGTTGCTTCCAACGGAGGTTCGGATGAACCCCTTGTTGTCCACTCCCATTTCTGGCCGCATTCATTTCTTCTCCCGGACATTGTAGTGATGTATGCCCTTTCTGACCGCATGCTCCACATGCATGATCGACAATCGATTGACTTGAAGCAGAAGTGTGATGCTTAAGCAGTAAGTTCAGCTTGTTTTCCAATTGACTGAATTTTGCTTCCACCTTAGTATCGATCTCGTCCATGTAGTCAGAATGAGACCAATTGACGACTCTTCTTGTTGTTCTCGGCCCCTTGTATTGTGAGGTGGATTCTGCAAGTCCTTCAATAATATTTCTTGCATCTTCATAGAGACTTGTGTGGAAATTCCCTTTTAAGCCAATATCGATCATTACTTTTGCTTCGTCGGTCATACCTTGATAGAAGATTTGTAAAAGCTCTACGTCCGAGTAGCCATGGTTAGGACAACTATCGACAAGTCGCCCGAATCTCTCCCAATATGCGCCGAAAGATTCATCGATTTCTTGTGTGATCCCGGAAATCTGCTTCTTAAGTGCATTCGTCTTTGATTGCGGGAAATACTTCTTCAAGAAAACCGTACGCATCTGGGCCCACGTCGTGATCGTGTTTGGCTTAAGACTTGAGAACCAAGCTTGTGCTCCATCTTGCAGTGTGAATGGAAAAGCCTTGAGTTTGAATGCATCCAGATTGCCTTGCTTGTGCAGGTTGCAGACTTGGTTGAACGATGCCAAAAAGGAATTTGGGTTCTCGTTCGTTCTTCCGTAGAATTTGGGCATTGCTGCAACCATGTTCAGCTTGACATCTATTTGTTCGGTAGTTGTGATTTGGATTAGACCGGGTAAGTCCGCTCCCATGTCAAGCGATCCGGCATTCATGCGCAAAGATGGATCGGCTCCGTCTTCCATCTCTCCTGCTGATTCTGAACTTTCTAATGGAGTGTTCTGCCTTGTTTTGTCGAACACGACAATCTCTATTTCGGACACGCTGTTCTGATCAACGGCGTCTGTTCTGTCTCTTGACTGGGCAGTTAAGACGTCTGCTGCCTCGGACAGAATCTGTTGCTTTTGCAGCTTTGTCCTCTTCCTATTCCTCTTTGCTGTTTTCTCGATCTCAGGATCAAATATGAGGTTAGGGTTGGAAGACCTGCTCATGCAACGCTTAAAAGAACAAAAAGATTAGTAGAAAAGCAATAAATCTAGATAACACCGTTCCCCGGCAACGGCGCCAATTTGGTGATCGCTGTATTGCACCAAATAATCCTGCAAAAATAGAGAATTATATCAGTATAGCTTACAGGGTATCGAACACAGGGAACGGAGGACTAGATATATTGTTTTCCTACTTATCTTGGGTTTGGTTAGCAACCACGCAAGTTTTGGGCTTTTATCTAAACTAAGAAATTGTAAAAACTGCAAGAAATATAAAAACTGAAAACTGAAATAATCTGTTTTAACTAGGCAGATAAGAGATGGGTCCAGCAGAATATTCACACACACGTAATTCCAATCCTTGGCACATAAAATGAATTAATCTCATGAATCAACTAGTTATAGATTACCGTAACTTAAACTGCGTAATCCTCACTCCCACTTACTTAATCGGTAACCGCCATGTTGGGCATAGAAACGGCTACTTCCCTAATTGATAGGTCTAAATTGTACTATCCATATTCCGTATAATTTGGCACATTTTGTGGCGTTTGGAATTGTTTTGATGTTTGTTTTGCAGTGTTTATTGATGATGTGGCATTTGACGAGGCGTTGAGGTGGCATTGCATAATCAAAGATATATCTACTCAATTTGGAGGAATCAATTAGGGATTAAGTATAGAAGGAAAAATAAATTAATTTATTTTTCTTCTATATTTAATTACCCTAATAGAGGAGGATTAAGTGGGGGAATTAATGATTTCCATATGATCACACGCGCTTTGGGAGATTATGGAAGGAAATCATATCTTATCTTGAAGAGGATATCTCACGGTGGTGGCTAAAAGGAGGAGATGATATTATAAAATCAATTTTTGGCCATCAACGAGAAAAAAAGGGATCTTGATTATTTTAATCCATTATCACCGTTCCCATATTATTGATCAACCACACAAGCCACGCCCGCCACTCGCCACTTCGGATCATCATTATTCCAACATCAATACTTTTCGTTTGCTGCACACCGAAGCCGAGAAGAGTCCTTCGCTGCCGCCGGAAGGAGGTCGTCCGATCAAACACCGCCGAAGCCGAGGGAGTTTCCGACCGAGGGTTCTTCATGATTTAAGTTTGTATTTCCGTACTTTTATTCGAGAACTATGTTTAGATTTGGGAGGAACAACTTGCTATCGTTCTCGTTTTGAATTTCCGAATTTGGTTTGTCTCCGTTCTATTAGCTTTGTGGATGAATACTCGGTTGCTTTTAATTCATGGGATTTTTATTTCTAGGATTTTAATTTATGATATTTAATATTCCGAATTTAGATTTTTAAGTAGAATTTTCGTGCATTTTTAGTTATAGAATTTTATCATGTTTTGTGTTCGTCCAAGAAACCGGTTGTTACGGCCGGTTCGGCCGATATGCGTAGCTAAGTTCTTTTAGGGGCCGGCAAGATGTGAAACATACACCACTTTAATTTCGTGAGACTAGGGCTTAAAATTAAGCACTTAGGTTCTGAATTAATCTAGATTTAATTAATTGGATTAATTAATTTAGGCTTGATCACCCTAGTTAATTTAATTCATAGCTAATTTAGTACTTCCATCGTTTCTCATGGGATTAGGCTAAATAAGTAGCAAATTGTCTTAGGGCATTGGATTAATTTGGTAGGAGACTATTAGATGCCCACCATACGAGTAGGCTCCTAAATTGGGTTCCCTTAGTTCTTAAAGGCGATTAGGTGTTAAATCTATTGATTGCCCACCAACGTAGGTTGCATCTAATTTAGAGAAGTAGTCGTTTCAATGCCCACCATGGCGATTACTGATTAATTAAGGGGGAATAGGGGATATGTCAGTTTAATTACGGTGTCCTACAACTGATTGATTTAAGTGGTTTAATTAATTATTAGTGTCTATGATCGATTGTGTGTGTGTGTGAATCATCTTGCTGGACCCGCTTTTACTTGCATTAGATAAATTTCGTGTTTATTTCTTGTTTAAATTTTCGTTGTCTTAGGATTAGTTATTCCCAAAACTTGCGTGGTCGCTAACCAAAAATCTTGATTGATAGGTTTTATAAGTTTAAAACTCTCCGTTCCCTGTGTTCGATACCTGTTTGCTATACTGATTTAAGTCTAGCAATTTTGCAGGATTTATTTGGTGAAAACAGCGATCACCAAATTGGCGCCGTTGCCGGGGAACGGTGTTATATTTAAACTTATTTTTCCTACTGATCTTTTGTGCTTTTTAAGTGTTGCATGAGCAGGTCTTCTCGCCCTTTTCTACACTTTGATCCAGAAATTGAAAAAACTGCGAAAAGGAATAGGAAGGCAACAAAGCTGCAGAAGCAACCGGTGCTGTCACGAACAGAAACAGGTCTGACTGACCAGACAGAGGGAAGAACCAAATGAGTCGAGTCCGAAATCGGTCCGGCAGCCGAGCACCCGTTTTACGAAGACAAGCAATTCGAATCTGAAGAAGAAATCATGGCTGAAGATCAAGCAGCCAATCTGAGGATGAACTCAGGTTCGAGGAACTTGGGAGAGGACTTGCCTGGACCAATCTACATAACTACCACGGAGCAAATAGATGTGAAGTTGAATTTGGTCGCGGCATGTCCAAAATTTTACGGGAAGCTGAATGAGAATACCTTTTCTTTTCTGGAGGGATTCAATCAGGTCTGTGATCTGCACAGACAAGGACATCTGGATGCCTTCAAGTTAAAGGCATTTCCTTTTACTCTACAAGATGGTGCTCGTGCTTGGTTTTCCGGATTGAGACCTAGGTCAATCACTACCTGGGCTCAGATGCGCCAAACTTTCTTGGACAAATACTTTCCTCAGTCCAAGACAAATGTACTCAAGAAGGAGATTTCCGGGATTACTCAAGAGCTGGACGAATCTTTTGGAGCTTACTGGGAGCGATTTGGGAAGCTATGTGATAGCTGCTCAAACCATGGTTTTTCTGAAGTCGATCTACTTCAAATTTTCTACCAAGGAATGACGGATGAATCCAAGACCATGGTGAATGTTGGATTGAAGGGTAGCTTTGCTAACAGCTACTTTACTGATGCAAAGGCAATCATTGAGGGACTTGCCGAATCTACATCTCAATACAAAGGACCAAGAATGCAAAGGAGGTCTGTTAATCTTTCAAGCGGTGACTTCCTAGATGATCTAGATATGAAGGTTGGCATGAAGATGGAGGAGAAGTTCAGCCAACTTGAAGATAAATTGGATAGGCTATTCAAGGAGAGGAATCCTCCCTCTTCATCCTCCTCATCCGCCCGATCAATGGCGGATCATATATGTGGAGCATGCGGACAAAAAGGACATACATCTCTACAATGGTCAAGGTGAAGATGTTAATGCAGCAGGTAATTGGAATAATCAAAACAAGGTGCATCCGAATTTGAGGTGGAGGCAAGACGAGCAAGTACAACAAGCACCAAGGAACCCTCCACAACAAGCATTCCAACAACCTACTTATCAGCATCAACAATATCAACCACCGCAGCCACAAGGGTTCCAAAGAACCCTATAGACCTCCACACCGGAGGCAATATCCACGGCCGGTTTAGGCGGCAAGAACCGGGTCCGTCTCGCCGACGGACCGAGCAGTACCATTGGAGAAAATGATGGTCGAAATGATAAATTCACGAAGAATGCCATAGCATACCAAGCAAAGATGCAAGAGGAGTTTACCCAATCAAAAGGGATACTCAAAGCACCTTTGAGGATTTGGCCAAGCGATTTCAAGGCTTAATTCTTACGTTCGGGAAATCAAAGGAAATCAAGGTAAACTCCCATCCCGGACGGAACCGAATCCAAATTCTCATAACTGCAATAAGATTTTATTGAGAAGTGGAAAAGAGTTGTGCCGAGCCCACACCAAGGGCAAAATTCAACAAGTCCGAACCGACAAACGGAGAGGGTCCTTACGCCCGTAACGACTCGACGGAAGGTCCGACGTAAAGAAAGCCGGATAACGGCGAAGGTCCGACCGCCCAAAACGACTCGATAGAGTTACGAGAATTTTACTAATGAAGTTACGCCAAACGCAGAGGGGCCGATCTGTCCCGGACGGGCCCCGAAACTGCTGTACCTCCACCATTTCCCCGAAGCCTTGGAGAGGAAGAGAACGCCGAACAAGGACTATATGGACTATGTGAAGTTGTTTGGGAAGCTAGAAATCAACATACCCTTTTTGGAGGTTTGTGAAAATTCCCCAATTTGGAAAATTTGTCAAAGATTTCATAGCGGGTAAGATCCAAAGAACCGGGAAAGTATTGATGGATACATCCGTGTCGACAATTATCCAAAAGATGCTACCCACAAAATGTGTGGATCCAGGTATGTTTACTCTTCCTTGTCTTATGGGGAATGTGATGGTTGAGCGGGCTATGTGTGATCTAGGTGCATCAATTAATGTTATGCCACTCTCTGTGTATAATCAATTATGCGGAGTTGAATTGGTATCTACCGATGTGATTATACGGCTTTGGCGATAGATCATGCATTGCACCTGTTGGTTTACTTGAAAACATCCTTGTTAGAATCAATGATTTTGTCTATCCTGCTGATTTCTACGTTATAGATACAAATGATAGACAAGTGGAGGGTACTGCGGGTGTTTTGTTGGGTAGACCATTTCTGAAAACTGTGAAAGCTGTTATTGATGTGGATGAAGGTTCTATTAGTGTGCGATATCATAATGAGACTTATGTTCATCATATTGCTAGTGCACTTAAGAAACCTTATGATCATGAGAATGAAATGGCTTTTTCTGCTGACGAGATTGAAAGTTTTGTCCAAGATTATCTTGAGACGCATTTGTTGCAGGATAAAATGGAACTCACCTTAATCAAAGGGCTGACTGACCTTGATCTTAAGGATATTAGGGATGAAGAGATCCGAGACAGCATCAAAGCACTCTATGCAGCACCAGAATTTCTGCTTTGTCGCCAGATATCGCCGATCGCGCCCGCACAGCCGAATCGCGCAGTCTCGCCTTCATTGGTGAAACCCCCAGTGCTCGAACTGAAGCAACTTCCTAAGCATTTAAAGTATGCTTATCTTGGAGAGGATGACACGCTGCCAGTGATCATTAGCAAAGAGCTGAATCAGAGTCAAGAGGACGCTTTATTGGCGACTCTAAGGAAGCACAAGAAGGCGATTGGCTGGACTTTAGCCGATATCACTAGCATTAGTCCTGACATCTGCACTCATTCTATCCATATGGAGCCTGATAGCAAGCCATTTCGAGATCATCAAAGGAAGCTCAACCCAAACATGAGAGAGGTAGTGTTAAAGGAGGTTTTAAAACTTCTTTCTATGGGTATCATTTACCCTATTTCGACAAATGGGTAAGCCCGGTTCATGTGGTGCCAAAGAAGTCTGGTTTTCAAGTGGTAGAGAACGAGAAAAACGAGCTTGTGCCAATGAGATTGGTGACAGGATGGCGCATGTGCATAGACTACAGGAAGTTGAATGAAGCCACCCGAAAAGACCATTTTCCACTGTCGTTTATTGATCAGATGCTAGAAAGGCTCGCAGGACAAGCCTACTTTAGTTTTTTGGATGGGTATAGCGGCTATTTTCAGATCCATGTAAAGGAGGAGGATCAGGACAAGACCACATTCACTTGTCCATTCGGCACTTTTGCTTACCGGCGTATGCCCTTCGGATTATGTAATGCACCGGGCACCTTCCAAAGATGCATGATGAGCATCTTTTCGGACTTGATCGAGGATTGCATAGAGGTGTTCATGGATGACTTCACTGTTTATGGGAGTTCATACACAGGATGCTTGAAGAATTTAGACAAGGTCCTTGCTCGGTGTGTGGAGAAGAACTTGGTACTCAACTATGAGAAGTGCCATTTTATGGTGACCGAAGGAATTGTACTCGGTCATGTGGTATCTAGCAGAGGCATTGAAGTGGACAAGGCCAAGGTTGACCTAATTGCTAAGCCGCCGCCCCTACATCTGCGAAGGAGATTCGCGGTTTCTTAGGCCATGCGGGTTTTTATCGGCGATTCATCAAGGACTTTGCAAAAGTAGCTCAACCACTCACAAGACTCCTACAACAAGATGTTGAGTTCGTGTTCGATGATCAGTGTAAGGAGGCCTTCAACCTCCTCAAGACAAAGCTCACTACTGCCCCAATAATGCAACCACCTGATTGGAACAAGCCATTCGAGATCATGTGTGATGCATCCGACCGAGCCGTAGGAGCAGTCTTGGGACAAAAGAATGGAAGAGAGAGCCACGTGATATACTATGCTTCAAAGACACTTAACTCAGCCCAGTGCAATTACTCTACCACGGAGAAGGAGTTGTTGGCTATTGTCTTCGCATTTGACAAGTACAGATCCTACTTACTTGGCTCCAAAATTGTGGTCTACACTGATCATGCTGCCGTCAAACACCTTCTATCCAAGAAGGAGTCTAAACCTCGATTGATACGATGGATACTCTTACTTCAAGAGTTTGATTGGGAGGTTAAGGACAAAAGAGGAGCAGAGAATCAAGTGGCGGACCATCTAAGTCGATTGATCCAAGAAGAAGATGGAGAATCTATTAAGGAGACTTTTCCTGAGGAGCATTTGTATGCAGTTCCCGAATGTCACACCGGTCCGTGCATGCGGACGGCATGCACCCATGTTCAGTGTTTTTCAGCTTATGCAAAGTCACGGCTGCATCTGACCAGACAGACCGATTCTGATCCAAAATGGCTAAAGGCTATTGGTAAGTTATCTAAACTTCCTTGGTTTGCTAACATTGTGAATTACTTGACTTCCAAGCAGATTCCATCCAATTTCACACATGCCCAAAGAAAAAGATTGGAGAGCGAATGCCGACAATACTTTTGGGATTCTCCAATACTATGGAAGATGGGAGTAGATCAAGTAATTCGCCGTTGCATTCCTGAGGCCGAACAAGGTGAGATTCTTTTTCATTGTCATTCATCCCCTTATGGTGGACACTTTGGCCCAAAACGCATCGCCGTAAAGGTTTTGGATGCGAGGTTTTCGCCGCCGACCTTAAACCTCGACTCATACAATTTTTGCAAGACGTGTACACGTTGCCAAATGACCGGTAACATATCCCGTAAGGATGAAATGCCCCAAAAGCCGTTGCGCTTCTGTGAAATCTTTGATGTGTGGGGCATGGACTTCATGGGCCCTTTTCCGAGTTCATGCGGGAACTTGTACATTTTGCTTGCTGTGGACTACGTGTCTAAATGGGTCGAGGCTAAGGCCGTGAGGACTAATGATTCTAAAGTGGTTGCGTGTTTTCTTAGAACTAATATTTTCAGCAGATTTGGAGTACCGACGGCCATCATTAGTGATCAAGGAAGCCATTTCGCGCAACCGCACTATAGAAGCACTCATGAAGAAATACGGTGTCAAGCATCGTATCTCTACACCCTACCATCCACAAACGAATGGGCAAGCTGAGGTCTCCAATAGGGAAGTAAAAGCTATACTTGAGAAGACCGTGAATCCTTCTCGGAAGGATTGGAGTTTAAGGTTAGACGATGCTTTATGGGCTTATCGTCATCGCTTATAAAACTCCTATAGGTATGTCTCCGTATCGGCTTATATTTGGGAAGCTTTGCCATCTACCTGTGGAATTGGAGCACAAGGCATGGTGGGCTGTAAAGAAGATTAATATGGATCTGCAAGGTTGTACAAACGAGAGGAAGTATCAGTTGCAAGAACTTGAAGAGATCCGTCGTGAGGCCTATGACACGGCAATGAGTTACAAGGATCGGACGAAGGCATGGCATGACAAGCACATCCGTACTAAGACCTTTGAGGAGGGTCAATTGGTATTGTTATATCAATCTCGCCTCCGTCTCATGCCGGGCAAGCTCCGTTCGCGGTGGATTGGTCCATTCCGAATTAAATCTATCTTGGAAAATGGAGCCGTGACGATCTCTAAGTTAGATTCTAATGCAGAATTTACTGTCAATGGCCACCGATTGAAACTCTTCCATGTTGCTGAACGAATGGAGGTAGTGGATGAGCTTAGCTTGTCCATTCCCTCTTATTCTTGATCTAGAGGGAGTCTAGCCAAAGACAATAAAGAAAGGCGCTACCGGGAGGCAGCCCGGTTTGTTCTCTTGTTCTTATTTCTTTCATTTTATTTGTTTATGTTTCGTCTTGTTTTTCTTGTTGTTTTTCCAGATCTAAGCTATGAAGCTGTTTAAGAGCTTAAGTGTAAGGAGGAAATTTAAAGATAGGGCAAAAATTTCGAAGAATTGGCGTGGGAGTGAATGTTGATTTCTTTTGGGGCCATTTTTCGAATTTAGGAGAGAGTAAAAAAAAAAAAAAAAAAAAAAAAAATCAGAAAACGTTATCACGTTTTCTCCCTTTTTCCCCCTTATTCTTCCCCTTCTCCCATTTCTTCCATTATTCTTCCCCAAATTTTTACCCTAACTTACCTCCTCCAAAATTCACTCTCTCCATTCGAAATCTTACCACATCTCACACCCGCCAAACCTCCTTAGCCAAGTCACCGCCATGGCCCCGAAAAAGAAATCGAAGATCCTCGATGCTCCCTCTTCGGCAACCGCAACTGTGGGAGAAAGCTCGCGCCGGCCGCGCCGCACGGGACGCATTCGGCGTGCTTTAAATCCTTCGGTTTCAGGCCCATTCCTCATTGACGATGATGAGCCGGAAGTGGAACTCCTAGCTGCTGAGGTTGACGCTGTTGAAACCACCACCCCTGCTCCAGAAATTTCTTCTCGGTTCGACGAGGAGGAACCAGCCGAGGAGGAACCTACCGAGGATGAAATAACCGCCAACGACGAAGATGACTTCGACTGGGAGAACCCTCATGCCGATTTCCACTCGGCGGATGTGTATACCAGATTTGGGTTTTTACGGGAGTCTAACCCCTTCGTACCGCCTCCATCTTTCGATGGAGTTAATTGGGTTTCCGAAGTGCGCGCGCCTCCTCTGCCGTCGGACGAGTCCGACTATCACCTGTCCAGTGAGGAGGACGATCTTTCCTTGGAGCAGCTTTCACTGGCGGATTCCGCAAATTCCGATTCTATGCCGTCGTCTGAAGTGTACGGGAACATGATTGTTCTCCGTTTCCCTGACCGAGAGGCGGTGAAGGCTGCCATGACGTTCGAAGACGACCCCTACCGCCACCGCGCCTTTATTCGTCGTGGGAAGAATTTCCGCAATGGTAGGACCATCAGTCACGCCTTTCTTCGCTCTACAGGAGTGCAAGGTCAGTTTTACGAGTATTTCCGGCGCATTGGTTGGCTCTGGTTAACAGAATCACATCATTATCCATGCTACCATCATCTGGTTTCTGAGTTTTTCAATTCCTTCTCATTTACTTTCACTACTGATATTTATGTGCCTAGTATTTCTTTTCGCATTGGTTGTGTCTTTTATGAGATGTCTCTATCTGAGTGGTCTGCTAGGTTAGGAACTGTGTCTTTAGAGGATTTAGATGATGGTACCTATGCTCTTACACCTCGTGGTATTCCTTCGTCTATTGGTGATTATATTGGTCCTAAGAATGCTTGGTGTTTGATTGCTCCTTCTGATCATGCGGATTTTCGACCCTCGGTTTCTGATATTTCATACGTTACCGATCCTGCTTTACGTCTGTGTCATCAATTTCTGTGTCATAATTTGACTGGTCGTTGGACTGGGTTTACCACCCTCACGGATAATGACATGTATTTTCTGTGGTGTATGCATACGGGTAGGAGGGTTGATCTTGGATATTGGGTAGCGCGATGTATGAGTGATCTTGCTACCCATCCGGCTAGGCATTTGACTCTGTGCCATTTGTTTGCTACGTTCCTTGCTAGGAACTTTATGATTATGGATGATTCTTTGTTTACTCGCCTTTCTGATCCACCTCTGTTTGATCTTGAGTTGATGGGTTATGCTCGCATTTGCTATAGGGATCCTGACGGTACTGTTCGATTTTATCCACCGGGACCTCGAGTCCCGAGTGCTGCCCCCTATGTAGCTTTGCAGGTACCCGACGATTCGGTCCAGGTGTTGAGGGCTGAGGTTTGCTACCTCCGGCGGCGCTTTGATGATTTGGAGCGCACGGTTCTTTCTCGTCTTCCGCCTCCGGGCGCTCGGTGATGTTTTTTTTTCTTCCCCCTGTGTTTTCTTTTCTGTTTTATGTGAGTCTGTGAGTTTATTTGTGTCTTTGTGTTGTTCTCTTTAACTTGATCGTTTGTAACGCTCAAGTGTAAGGAGGCGTTCTTGTTATGTGGTTTGTCATGTTCTCCGTCTTTTGCTTTTGTCTTTTCTTGTGTGAGGGCACACAAGGGATTAAGTGTAAGGAGGGGAATGTCTCTACTTCGTTTCTCTTTGTCTCGTCATTTCTTTTGTGTCGTCGAAGCATGCCAAAAATTGAAGTTTTTGATGCACTCTTGTTCTTGATTAAGCATGTTTACTTATGCTTTATGTTTCAATATGCAAATTTGTAGTTATTGTGAAGAGTAGGAGAAGGTGCACATTTGTATGTGATTTGGGATGAGGAATAATAAGTTAATTGTGGATCGCATTGTATACACTCCTTATATTAGATTTGAGCCGTTAAAGTAGGACACTTCCTACTAATTTCATTGAGAGAGTTGTTCATGAAGTTGCAATAACAGTGTGTCATTTGTGATAAGTGATAGGAGGCACTAGGGATCGAGCCATTTAACCGCGACAATATGTCCTACCCTATATTATCCCCTAGTGAGCTAATTTGTGCCTTAATCCATTCCTTGATTTAGTCAGAAATATTCAAACCGAGGCCTTTTAGCTTTCTTTTTCCCATGTCATTGTATGTTTTGCAAGCAAAATTGAGATTGTTCTTTCTTATCACCTACTAAGTATACTTATGTTGTGGTGCAAATAATTATTGACAAATTTTGACGAGTATGAAGAAGTCAATTTGGTGATCAACATCCGGTAATAGGCTGTATTTTGGGCTGCTGCTATGAATGTGCTGCTATTTATACTTTAAAAAAAAAAAAAAAAAAAAAAAAAAAAAAAAAAGCAGAGTGCAGTTTATGGATTACAAAGGCAGCAGCTAATGTGCTAATTCTTGTAGTAGGTGTTGGATATTAATTCTTAGTAATCTCTATTTTTGGCAAGTAAAACATACGTGACATTTTGGTACAAGTTGTGGAGCTTAGAACCCCTAGGACCCTTACCAATGCAAATTTGTCTATGTCCTAAGCCCCATTACAACCAAAGAATAAAGACCTCCTTGATATTATAGTTATGACACTCTTTTATCGTGATGGATGAACTTTATTTTATTGAGAGGCTTGACCGGACCTAGACTAGAGAGTGTTGAGTGAACCGTGAGGAAGATCCATGTTTGCTTAGGTTTTTGACTAAGTTGATATTTGTGTGCCTAATCTAAAATTTGCAATTCTACTTGTTTGATGAGATGCATATTTGTGTGGTGGACATGCTTTGTTAGTTCATTGAGTGCAAAGATTATGGATATGATTGGTATTGCTTCTTTCGTTTGTTGTGTCGTTCTTTTCCGTGTTCGTGGTTTTGTTTTCTTTGTCCTTGTGGTTTGTGTCTTGTTTTGTCCGTGTCTTTTTCTTGTTTTCTTTTAGAGTCTTGAGTCTTAGGGGAGGAACAGGAATTGGATAGTACTTATGCTTTGGTTTTCCTTATACTTGAGGGCAAGTATGTTTTAAGTGTAAGGAGGTTTGATAGGTCTAAATTGTACTATCCATATTCCGTATAATTTGGCACATTTTGTGGCGTTTGGAATTGTTTTGATGTTTGTTTTGCAGTGTTTATTGATGATGTGGCATTTGACGAGGCGTTGAGGTGGCATTGCATAATCAAAGATATATCTACTCAATTTGGAGGAATCAATTAGGGATTAAGTATAGAAGGAAAAATAAATTAATTTATTTTTCTTCTATATTTAATTACCCTAATAGAGGAGGATTAAGTGGGGGAATTAATGATTTCCATATGATCACACGCGCTTTGGGAGATTATGGAAGGAAATCATATCTTATCTTGAAGAGGATATCTCACGGTGGTGGCTAAAAGGAGGAGATGATATTATAAAATCAATTTTTGGCCATCAACGAGAAAAAAAGGGATCTTGATTATTTTAATCCATTATCACCGTTCCCATATTATTGATCAACCACACAAGCCACGCCGCCACTCTGCCACTTCAGATCATCATTATTCCAACATCAATACTTTTCGTTTGCTGCACACCGAAGCCGAGAAGAGTCCTTCGCTGCCGCCGGAAGGAGGTCGTCCGATCAAACACCGCCGAAGCCGAGGGAGTTTCCGACCGAGGGTTCTTCATGATTTAAGTTTGTATTTCCGTACTTTTATTCGAGAACTATGTTTAGATTTGGGAGGAACAACTTGCTATCGTTCTCGTTTTGAATTTCCGAATTTGGTTTGTCTCCGTTCTATTAGCCTGTGGATGAATACTCAGTTTGCTTTTAATTCGTGGGATTTTTATTTCTAGGATTTTAATTTATGATATTTAATATTCTGAATTTAGATTTTTAAGTAGAATTTTCGTGCATTTTTAGTTATAGAATTTTATCATGTTTTGTGTTACGTCCCATGTAAACCGGTTGTTCCGCCGCTTCGGCCGATATGCGTAGCTAAGTTCTTTTAGGGGCCGGCAAGATGTGAAACATACACCACTTTAATTTCGTGAGACTAGGGCTTAAAATTAAGCACTTAGGTTCTGAATTAATCTAGATTTAATTAATTGGATTAATTAATTTAGGCTTGATCACCCTAGTTAATTTAATTCATAGCTAATTTAGTACTTCCATCGTTTCTCATGGGATTAGGCTAAATAAGTAGCAAATTGTCTTAGGGCAATTGGATTAATTTGGTAGGAGACTATTAGATGCCCACCATACGAGTAGGCTCCTAAATTGGGTTCCCTTAGTTCTTAAAGCTGATTAGGTGTTAAATCTATTGATTGCCCACCAACGTAGGTTGCATCTAATTTAGAGAAGTAGTCGTTTCAATGCCCACCATGGCGATTACCGATTAATTAAGGGGGAATAGGGGATATGTCAGTTTAATTACGGTGTCCTACAACTGATTGATTTAAGTGGTTTAATTAATTATTAGTGTCTATGATCGATTGTGTGTGTGTGTGAATCATCTTGCTGGACCCGCTTTTACTTGCATTAGATAAATTTCGTGTTTATTTCTTGTTTAAATTTTCGTTGTCTTAGGATTAGTTATTCCCAAAACTTGCGTGGTCGCTAACCAAAAATCTTGATTGATAGGTTTTATAAGTTTAAAACTCTCCGTTCCCTGTGTTCGATACCTGTTTGCTATACTGATTTAAGTTCTAGCAATTTTGCAGGATTTATTTGGTGAAAACAGCGATCACCACTAATTTAGCTACAACCTACGTTGTTGGGCAATCAATAGATTTAATAACTAAACAGCTTTATCGAACTAAGGGAGCCTAGTATAGGAGCCTACTCGTATGTTGGGCATCTAATAGTCTCCTACCGGTTTAATCCAACTATTCTTTCGAATAATTTCGCTACTTACCTAGCCTTGTTCCACGAGAAACGATGGAAGTACTAAGTTAGCTACAAACTGGGCAACTTAGGGTGATCAAGCCTAAATTACTAGTCAGATTAAATAAACCAGAATTAACCCGAAACCCTTCAATTAATTATTAGAACCTAAGCCTCATGTACTATTCACGTGTACGTTTTACATCCTGCCGGACCACTAAAAGTTTAGCTACTCATGAAATTGTCCTGACTGCACAGATAAGACACCCTGCGAAACAGAACATGCACCATTTGTAACCCTAATCCTAGCATGCACGAAAACTAAATTAAAGTAAAAATAACGAACTAAAAACTAGTAACGAACACAAACTGAATATAAGCTAAACTCAAACTGAATTAAAAACACAAATTGAAACTAGATTATGTGTCCCGATAGTCCTCGGTCTCTGGAAACAAACGAAAAGCAATAAACGAAATTAACTAATGTTCGAACATAAGAAAAACTGAAATAGAAGTGTTTGTTTCATCATCTTAAACTACTGCTGCATATAAGTGGATCGGTAAGTTTGATTGTTGAGTTCTTGTCGGCGGTGCGGTGCGGTGGCTTCGGCGGTGGCTCGGCTTCCGGTGGCGGCGGTAATGTGATCGGATCGGAAAGGATGAGTCTTCGAGGGTGGAAAGGTATGCACGGCGTGTTTTTTATGGTGAAAAGGCTCTGATTTTCGTGCTTCAATCCTCCTTTTATAATACCCTAGATCATATCTAGGGTTTCTTCTTGGATAAGGAAAGGATTTTGATAGATATGGAAATATATAATCCTTCCTTATCTTCTTCTTTCCTTCCTCTCTCTTTCCTTTCTTGATCCTTTTCTTTCCTTCTTTCTTCCTTCGACCAAAACCGCTCAAAATATCCTCATTCCAGCTGTAATTCGCGTCGCCACCTCATCTCCACTTGTCGTGCCAAATCAGCTCCTTTTCTGCATAACTGCCAACAAATACGTCTCACCTGCACAGTTAAGAGACCTTTCTGGACAGAAATAATTAGGTACGAAATTGACTCATCAATACTACTACTAGAAAACTATGGAAAATACATATACGTATATATATGGGTTGCCCCACTTGAAGAAATCACACCTTTTTCGAGAAACACTCATCCCCGAGTATCTAATAGTTTTTTGAAAATACGATAAGTAGTGCAATTTCTCGTACTGTAAAAATCGTTGACAAATGTTGTAGCCGCGTGCACTAGAGCAGAGCAATTTATTTTTGTGAGAGAGAGTCTAACTCTACCATCAGTTTACATTTCATTGTTTTCATTTTCAGTTTTTCTTATGTTGCTATGTTGTCTTAATATTTATACTAACATTTAATTTTGTTGTGGCTACATTTCTCTTGACAAACCTACTGTACTTATAAATAATATACAAGAAAATCTTGAACAGAAACAAACATCACATACTAACAATAATGGAAAAACTCTAGTAGAAATTAATATGACTAATATAACTAGATCGGAAATCGGCAACCATCCATTTCATCAACTGGCCATATCCCTCAAAGTAACAAAGCTCGGTTGTAATGATACATGTTACTCCCATCAAGTTCCTTTCTAGTCTCAATCACGTAGGTAAGTATTTTCTCATCTTTCAAGCAAAACCTCTCGGGTTTCACGTAAAACCATCTTACCTCCCAAACAAGGGTTCTACTATTTTTGGTTCTACTATTTTTCCCTTAAAAGTTAAAACCTTCATCTTCGAGAAAAGGCAAAGGAATCACTTCCTTCCCTCTACACCATTTCTCCTTCATGTAATCCTCCAACACCATCAACTCATAGCTTGTCCAACTACATCAGAAAATTAACGCAAGTTTCCATTCCACTCTAACGGCGTAACAGTTTGGACATAATGAAATATGGTTTGCCGAAAATCAGTCCATGTTTGTATGGAGAAATTAATATAAGAATAACTTAAACTTTACTTTCTTGGCATGAGAGGAAGTAGTGATAACATGCAAGCAAAAGAAGAGCAAGAACAAAAAAAACCTAGCTGAAGAAACACAGGTCTATTTACATCGTTTATAATATTTATTTTTATAAATGAAAGACAAAAAATACCTTTCCAAATCTCCATTGCTTCCAACTCTTGAATACTTGAATCATCTGTGATAATAATTGGTGAAATGGTCGTCTGATTAAGCTTAAACTAAAGTATATCAAAATGATAAGAACACTTAGAAGAACGTGAGATAGAATTGTAATCTTAATCTCTAATATTTCTTATGTAATTATCATTGTCACGACACACCCCGCAATAACAGGTATAACATGGAAAGTGATAGAAGAGCCGGCGACACCTTGAACAAACATAGCATCGATCGATTATTTAAGATTTACATCATATTAATACCTAAGTTAGAAGATTCTCTCATTATAATTAGATATGCATACTCAAATATTGCTTTCCTAATCAAGGTTGTTCCTAACATTTCGGGTGTCCATGCTAAAATAAAAAATCATAGCCCATGTAATAATGCATAATAAGCCAAAAGTATTAATACAATATACTCCCTCAGTCGCATTAATATTGTCTTATTTTCCTTTTCGGGTCATCCCAATAATATTGTCATGTTTTATTGGTATAAAAACTCTATATTCAAAAATAAGGTGGACCCCTCATTACTCACTACCCACCCCACATTCTTATATACTCTCTCTCTACAAAAGTTTCTCTGATCACACGATCCAATTCCATTAACCATTATTAACTAATAACATTATGATTTTTAACTTTTTGCAAATTTTAGATTATTTCTTTAATAACATGAAAATAAAATTGGAAAAAAAATCAATTTTCTTAATTATGTCTTAATAAACTTTGGATAAATTAGTGTATCCGTGTCGAGTCGTATCATGTATTAGGTTGCACTCTACAATTATTTAGAACTATTCATGTTTAGTGTGATAGTACTCAAAATCTATAAGTGGGTTTTCATTATCTGCATAACATACCACGGCTTAATCTTATATTCGTATAACTTTGTCTAGTTATTGATGGGCAATTGCCAAGTAGTGAATTTTGATTATTATTATTAACCATGTGTTTTCTTTGTCAATTGGGCCATTATGCCAAAATTACAGAAAGCAGAATTAATCCATCAGTAGCACACACATATAAAATAATATGAGATAAAATCCTGGCCAGATCCAGCATCAGTAACAAGAGGAAAAACAAAGCAAATCTAGTCCGGGAAGGCTACTAGCAAGGAAAAGTTCAGACCAAAGTTGAATAGAATCGCAGTAGAAAACAATATGACTAATCATACTGGAGACGAGGCCGACAAAAGTCCAATACTTCATCTGACCGCATGCCTTCAAAAGTAATAAAGCTCGGCTTGTACGAGTATAAATTATTCGGAAATGAGAAGCGTCTCACCTTCTTAATATCAAGTGTCTTTCTGGTTTCAGTCGTGTAGCTATATATTTTCTCATCTTTCAAGTTAAACCATATCTCGCCTTCTTTACGAAACAAGGGCTGTACTGTTTTCCCCTTAAAGCCTTCATCTTGAAGGAAAGGCAGACGAATCACTTCCTTCTCTTTACACCATTTCTGCTCCTTGTAATCCTCCAATACCGTCAACTCCATATCTTGTCCAACTATATCACAAAAGCCCATTTTCCCATTCCACTCTAACGGCGTAATAGTTTGGACATCACGAAATATACCAGTTGGTAATCGAGTTAGATTGAAACTTTCTGTTTCAATGTCAAGAGTTATGATCTCTACGACGGTTTCCTTACGCACAACACAATGGACAGCTCTTCCTAGTGGAACCACTTTTAACCCTGCATCAGTAGCCACGGTATACGAAAAGGGAAGTGTTAATTGCCTCCACGCCAAAGTCTTGCCGAGAGTGAGAAGTTGGCAGCTAAGTAGGGTAGATTCCTTATCCTTGAAAAACGACACTATTGCATAGCTTCTGGTGAACGGAATAACGGACAAAGTTAGTCTGTAAGAGTAGGCAAGTGGATCGGGCAGTTTAAGAATGCGGCGGGCGGCTGGATTCCACAAGATATACTTATGCAAGTTGTTCATAAACAGTATCAAGCCGTCAAGACCGTGGACATAGCAAAAGGAGATGCGGCCATTGCCTTGACGCGTATTCGCCGTGGATTCGGGTGGTTCGACATTATAGAAGTAGTGAACGCAATTGCTACGCTTCATATGCATTTCCATGAATTTGTGGGGTAGTATTAGTGCTTGCCATTCTTTGCATACAAGTTGAGACCGTACAAGGGGCTTCAGGGGCAACCAGCTCAAAATCTCCATGATTATTTCAGATGGAAATATTGCCTTACTTCCGTTCTTCTCCTTCGTCATATTTTTCGGACCACTTCTTTGTAAGGGAAGATTAGAGAGGAAAGTTCTACCTGTAGTAACCACACGAATTCACGATGAAACACAAAGTCCAACGATATTGAATATTGATTTACAAGCAAACATGATATATAAACGTACAAAATTTGTTGTTGTAAACAAACGGAATATTACGTTATACTTTCTCGATCGGGTTAAAATCCAACGGTGATGGCGGGACAAGCAAAAGAATTAACTCAAGATAACAAAAGATCGTTTCCTTCTGGGCATAAAAGGAACTGGTCATAACATGGCAAACATACCAAAATCTACCTATTAGGACTAAGATTAAGATTATGACTAAGAGTGCGATCATACAAGGGAGTCACCGAAGTTCATGGAAACAGAGTAAGCAAATAAAAGGTTTTCAGAATTGATTTTTTTTTATTAAAAAAAAACAGCGGTAACACAAAAACTTGAAGAAATATATATATATATATATATATATATATATATATATATATATAGGGAGTGGATCATGTGAGAACATGAGAATTGCGAACAATGCATAATCCTTAGATATAAATTTTATACTCCCTCCGTCCCAAAATTCTTGTCCGCTATTCCATTTTGGGTTGTCCCAAAATTCTTGTCCACTTTCCTTTTTTAGTAAATTATTACACACAACTTTTTGTGGGACCCACAACTTTATACCAATCTACACACAACTAAGAACTCTCCTTAAAAACCGTGCAAAAAGCAAATTGGACAAGAATAATGGGACGGAGGGAGTATAATTTATGCATAATCCTTAGATATAATATATGTATATATATATATATATAGAATCTATATCTAACTAAGAAGATTCTCATTATATCAAAATATCGATTTCCTAATCAATGGAAGATATATTAGGCTACGAGTTTGGGGTTGCGGTAAGTCAATAACTTTAAATATTTAGGACTTTAGGACTTATCGCGGTGGGTATTGATTTATAAAACTTAGATTAATGTAAAATAATACGTACAGAAATATATGTCATGAAATTAATGAATCATTACTAATATGTAAATAAATAAACGTTTCTCAATTTATTTATTTTTTTTTATCTTGGAGACAAAATTATTAGGTCTAATAATTCACACAAATAATTTGACTTTTTGTATTTTTAGAACATATAAAGCTTAAATGCTATGGTAAGATCTATAAGTGGTATTTCGTTATCTTTTTGTGCTTGTTACCTGCTCAATATACCAAAGCTTGATAATCTCATATTCGTACAATTTGTCTAGTTAATTATTGATGGGCAACTAGTGAATTTTGATATGTGTTTTCTTAATTTATCAATTGACCATGCTGCAAAGATAATAGAAATCAGAATAAACTCAGGCTATAAGTAGCATACATAAAATAATAACCGAATAAAATCCTGAGAAGATGCATTGCAATTCTAGTAAGTAGAATTGCAGTATCGAAAACAATATGACTAATCATACCGGAGAGGATGTGCCAACGATTTCCCAGTTAATTCTTCATCTGACTGCATGCCTTCAAAAGTAATAAAGCTCGGCTTGTACGAATATAAATTACCCCGAACTGAA
This sequence comes from Lavandula angustifolia, assembly GCA_028984105.1. Lineage (NCBI taxonomy): Eukaryota > Viridiplantae > Streptophyta > Magnoliopsida > Lamiales > Lamiaceae > Lavandula > Lavandula angustifolia. The sequence continues at coordinate 30,889,086 of CM054809.1, forward strand.
ACGCTTCTCTCTTCCTTAATATCAATTGTCTTCCCGGTCTCAATCATGTAGGTAAATATTTTCTCACCTTCCAAGTTAAACCATATCTCACCTTCTTTACCAATCAAGGGGTGTACCCTTTTGCCCTTAAAACCTTCCTCTCTAAGGAAAGGCAAAGGAACCACTTCCTTCTTTCTACTCCATTTCCGCCTCTTGTAATCCTCCAACACCATCAACTCCATATCATGTCCAACTATTCGACAAAATGCCAGTTTCCGATTCCAATCTAATGTAATAACGGATTGAAGATCACGAAATACACCCGTTGGAATACGAGTTAGAGTGAAACTTTCTGTTTCCACATCAAGAGTTATGATCTCTACAACGGTTTCCTTACGCATAACACAATGGACAGCTCTTCCTAGCGAAACAACTTTTAACTCCGCATCTTGAGTCACGGTATAAGCAAAGGGAAGTGTTAATTGCCTCCACGCCAAAGCCTTGCCAAGAGTAAGAAGTTGGCAGCCAAGTAGGGTAGATTCTGCATACTTCAAGAAGGAGACTATTGTATAGCTTCTGGTGGCTGGAATGACAGACAAAGTAAGTCCGTAGGAGTAGCCAAGTGGATCGGGCAATTTAAGAATGCGTCGGGCTACTGGGTTCCACAAGATGTAGCTATGCAAGGTTCGGTTCATCATTAGTATCAAGCCATCAAGACCGTGGAGATAGCAAAAGAAGCGGCTTCCACGACGCTTAACGGGCGCGGATCCGGTTGGGCGACTGTAGAAGTGGTATCTCCATTTGCTACGCTTCATATGCTTTTCCATGAATTGGTGGGTTATTATTTGTGCTCGCCATTTTTTGCATACGAGTTGAGACCGTACAAGGGTCTTCATGGGCAACCAGCTCAAAATCTCCGTGATTATTTCTAGTGGAAGCTCTTGCATTTCCTTACTTCCTTTCATCTTCTTCGTCATCTTTTTCTGATTTACACGCAAAACATGAATATAAATGTACACAATTGTTGTTGAAAAAGAAGAAGCAATAAACGAAATCCAAACAAGAATGTGATTGGCAAAATTAATTAAATCTTGTGTGCGATTGGTTACTGGTAAGAAAACTAGGGTATAACATATATGCATAAACTAAAACAAAAGATTATTATATTCGCATAAACAGACGGAATATTAATTACCTGATACTTTCTCGGCTTTAAGCACGAACCGTGATTGCGTGACCAGCAAAAGAAGAAGAAAAAATGAACAGAAACGGAAGAAACCTTTTAATATCTTCGAATATTTAGGGTTTAGTCTATATCTTCGAATATTTATGGTTTAGTCTATCCGGCGGATAGATTATGTACCAAATCTTTTTTATCGTGAAATTGATCTATGTTAATTTATTAATCCACCACACGAATAGGTAGATTAACATTTAGATGACTTTACAATGCATAACAACCTAATATATAATATATGTTATGATGTGGTTCAAATCGTAATCCTTAAAGAAATTGAGTCATATTCCACATCGGATAATTAATGAAGTTTATCATTAATTTCACCTATAAATAGATAGGTTCTCTAATTGTTTTTATGTGTGCTTGTATGCATCATAGCCCACATATTATGGGATTAGTTAGTTGGATTAATTGACCATGTTTTTGTGGGTATGTGTTTTTGAGTCAAGGACTGTATTTCGGAGGCCTATTTTGTATTATCCTCTTTATTAGTGAATTGTGAATTGTTTCTCCGCCAATTGACCCGTTAAATTCTTTGTGCCTATTTCTTTTTCTCTTTGTATTATTCTTTATTATTGTCTCGGTTGGGTTCCAAGAACCCGTTCATCATATTTTGGAGGGTTCGAAGATCCTAACAATATAATATATAGAAAACTATAGAAAACTCTAAAAGCCTAAATAATAAAACCCAAATGCAATAAACATAAGCCCAACTCAAGAAGCCCAATCTACTCTTCATCGATCAGTATTGTTCGTAAAAGAATGAATTGTAGTGATTTATAAATTAGAGATACAAAATTATCCCAGTTCTAGAATAAAATAAACTATGAATAATCCATAACACGGCAGTAAGATCACACGAAGAAATAAATAGGAAGAACATCTTGAGCTTGAAGAAAGAATCCAGCAGTAGTAACAACTGAAAAACCTCGGCAATTCTAGTCCGCAAAAAAAAGTTCAAACAAAAGTGAAATAGAGAAGCATGAAAACAAGTAGAAATTAATATGGACTAATCTAATTTGAGACCGGACCGGTAAACTTCCAACTCATCATCTGGCTGCATGCCATCAAAAGTAACAAAGGTTGGCTTGTAGGTGTTAAATATTGTCAAGAATACAAATGCTATTTGTTCGCTAACATCAATTATCTTTCAGGTCTCGATCGTGTTGACAAATATTTTCCCGTATAGTTCAAGTTAGACAAAAACTCCCCTTCTTTCTCAGTAAACCATATCTCACCTCCTTTCTCAAACAAGGGTCGTACTTGTTTTCCCTTAAAACCTTCATCATTGAAGGAAGGCAAATGAATCACTTCCTTGCGCCATTTCTGCTTCTTGTAATCCTCCAACCCCATCAACTCCATAACACGTCTGACTATGTCACAAAAGGCCATTTTCTCATTCCACTCTAACGGAATAACAATTTGGACATCACGAAATACACCTTTTGGCAAATAGGCCAATGTGAAACTCTCGGTTTCCAGATCAAGAGTTATGATCCCCAAACGGTTTCCTCCCCGTTTTTCATAAGCATTGTGCAATGCACAACTAATACCTCTAGTACATCTGCAAACCCTAATCGCCTCCACACCCTAGTTTGACTTTGACCAAGAGTAAGAACTTGGCAGCCAAGTTTACGTTCTATATTCATGAAAAAGACACTACTTTGCAGGGGGTGTTTGCAAATACTTATCATAAGCATTTCTTATTTGCTTTTGTTTAAAGTTGAATATAATTATTTTTAAGCCAAAGCAGGAGTTTTTGGAAACAATAATAAAAAGTAGATATATTTGGTAGTTTCGGAAATTATGGTGCTTTAATCACCAAAAGCATCTCAATAAATGCTTTAAAAACTGCAGTTTAATTATTTATTTTAATTAAACTACTTATGTTGTCGATAAACAGTTAAGTGCTTAAAATAATCATTTGCAAACACCCTCATAGTGTCTTGTGGCTGGTGCATAGGGACAAAGTAGGCTCCGTAAGAGTAGGCAAGTGGATTGGGAGGTGGGTCGCTGGATTCCACAGCATACGCTTCAGCGAGATCAGAATCGTCATGAATAGTAAGTCGTCGTCCATCAGCATGCATATATGTATATATATTATATCATTACAAATAACATATACTCCCTCCGTCTTATAGAATGTGTCTTTTTTTCCTTTTTACGTTGTCCGTTAGAATGTGTCTTGCTTCTAAAAAAAGGAAGTAATATGTGGACTAAAATTAACTAGCTAAAAGTCAAATAATCTCTACTACTCAATACAAGTTTCTTAATCTCCGTGCCTCATAGAAAGGAGACACATTATATGGGACGGAGGGAGTATTATCTTATTGATCGATCGTCGGAATCGAGTCAAATAAAATGTATAATCTCCTGCAAGCAATATTAGCGTAAGCAGGGTCGATCCTCAAGGAACGAGTGACTAAGCAAATTGTCTCTACTAACCTAGGATTTTGGCTAGCATCCACCATAAATTTGGGTTATCTAAACTAAGCAGAAGAATAACATGCAGTAATTAACAAGTGATTAACAAGATATTAAAGACAATTCAGCAGAGGTAATTTCACACCACCCATGTCCGATCCTAGATTACTAAATGAATTAGTCTAGTTAAAGTTATCTACCTAGGACGTTGCATTGAGCACAGGGACGTCCAATCATTCTATAAAGTTGTGACTGTAATGTGAAGTATAGAAACAACCACCTACCCAAATGGCTACCCTACCTTGTTGAGCAATGATTAGGGATACACTAGGGAGCATTAAGAACAGAGGAACCAGATGAAGGCTTCTACCAATGATGAGCATTCAAAGCAAAAAACTTAGTTAGTCTACGTCTGCGCAGAAGGAAGGTGTCTATCCAAACTGATCAGATCTAAGCAGTTCTCAACTATCTTAAACAAAGTTTGACTAAAACATTTATTAACCCAATTATTAAGCACGTTCTCACATCTCACAGATTCTCCACGCCAAAGCCTTGCTATTAGTAATCACATCGCAGGCAAGTAAGCCAGATTCTCTCTTCTTGAGAATGGATAGTGTTGTGTAGATTCTGGTGGCTGGAATTGCAGACAAAGTAAGTTTATAGGAGTCGTCAAGTGGATCAAGGAATTCAAGAATGCGGTGGGCTGCTGGATTCAACAAGGTATACTCATGCAAGGTTCGATTCCTCAACAGTATAACGCTTCGATTGCGAAAGAAGCTGCACTGGTGAATGCATTCGCTGCGCTTCACATAGTTTTCCATGAATTGGTGGGTATATCATTTTTTGCCTGCCATTCTTTGCATACAAGTTGAGACCGTATCAGGGTCTTCACGGGCACCCAACTAAAGATCTCCGTCATAAACTCTTGTGGGAGTTCTGTTATTGAAACAACGCTTTTATTCTCCATCATCATTTTCTTTTGATATTGAAAACTCTACACCAGAAACAGGGGCGGTACCAGGGGGTGCGGGTGGGTGCGACCGCACCCCCCATTTTTCGCGTCGAAGTCGAAATTCATGTGTAAATTTTACGAAAAAAATATTTTCGCACCCCCCGCATTTTACGAAAATTTAATATATGGAAGCGAATTTAAAAATATATTAGTTGTCCAACAACATGAACTAAATTAAGTGGTCCAACAATATCAATTAGCTCAAACAACATCAATTAGCCCAACAAGCAATTAAATTAAATTGCCCAGCTGGCAGCTACACAACGAGAATTGAGAGCCGAGAGTTAAAGGCGTAGCCCGCATCCAGCATCCTCCGCGTCCGGCGTCCGCATCCAGCATCACAATTTTAGACTCGCTATTTTTGTCGTTTTTATGGTTTTTGTATATCATTTTAGACTCATTATTTTGTCATTTGTATATGTTACTTTTGACTTCCTTATACTCTGGTTCCGCCCCTGCGCAAGATATTAGAAATCGAATGCCAAACGACTGAGTTCTATAATTAATCGATACTATTTCTTTAAAATAATGTCTACCTAAAAGGGCATGTCACGTTGCGCACAAAAGCTTTTGTGTACCATTTTTTATATCATTGTGTGTATTACACTACATGGGTACTGATATGTGGTAAATATAACCCACCTTTTTTAATATAAAATGTCACATGTCAATACTCTTTTGGTGTAGTACACAAAAGAGTACGCGAATGTGGTACATGCAAGCCGTTCGCAATGGTAAATAGTGTATAATCCGTGAAACTATTGTTGTTTATAAGGGAAAATATTAGAGTGTGAGTTTAATTAATAAATTTGAAGATAGATAATTTGTTCTTCCATGCTTCGAATAATAGAAATTTGTTATAAATTCGAAAGAAAACTATTCTACTTCTTCATCCACTATAAATATGTGAAGTACTTAATCCTTCAGAGACTTGAAATACTTGCCAGCCAAACAAAAAGCCATTTGGTCTTCCAACCTAACTTACTACGTTCGCCATGGCTATTTGAGTGTCTATTTTTTCGACTCGATTAATGCTTGTACGTTCTCCTTTATATCGGAGTGGTTAATGCTCAATTATCTCCTAATTTCTATAGCTTGTCGTGTCCTAACGTTGTTCCCATTATAAGAGAATCCATAAACTCGGTTGTATCGGCGGAACCTTGAATAGGTGCTTCACCGGTTCGTTTCATTTTACTTATTGCTTGTACGGATTCTTAATCGCGTGTGATTGTTTTGTAGCGCGTGATTAAGGAAGTGGTTGAGCTTGATGAAGATGAAGATACAATTCAAGTAGGGGTTAAATTGGTTGGAGACGGCGGTTGCTTTTGTTTAAATCTCAGCCGCAAGATTGGAGAAGATGAAGATCAATGGTCATGATGAATACTTATAGAGTCGCGTTTTATTAGTTACGTTTTTCTGTTTTCATTGTAACTTGCCAGCTGGCATTCAAGTTGTTAGAGAGGCGGTTATAGAATAGCTATAAATAGGAAGCTTCACTCTGTATTTCTTAAGCTTTCAGGTCAGAAATAAAATTTTCCCTTCTTCCATATCTTTCTCTCGAAGGTTCCAGACTAGATCTAGTTTTGTATGCAGTTGCAACATGGTATCAGAGCGAGAAATTGAGGCCGTGAGAGCTCTGCAATGCCGAAACAAAGGCGGATTCCGTGGGAGGTGTTAGCTGACGAAGAAGGAGTTTCTTCGATCAAATCGTTTCGCGATTTGTTTCGAGAAGGTACTACTCGTTTAAACGGTGAATCGAGTGATTCTGTAGATAATCGTTCTACTGTTAAAGTTGCAGAACAAAACATGGTGACACAAGTTGAAAATTTACTGCGTAGATCAGATGTGTATTATTTGAATCCACATGATCACGCAGGGTTAAAAATTGTAAATGTGATGCTCACTGGTCCTAACTACTATACATGGAGTAAGGCGATTCATCGCGCACTTGCAGGGAGAAACAAACTGCCATTTATTGAAGGTACTCTTCCTCAACCTCCGCAAACTCATGCCTATTATAACGATTGGGCGCAGTGTGACTATATGGTTTTCACTTGGATTATGAACTGTATTTCGAGAAATTGTGTCGGTCACCATTCCAATTGAAGGATAATGCACACTTGTTATGGATGGATCTTAAGCAGCGTTTTGACCAAAAGTAATGGTCCTAAAATCTTTCGAATAAAAAAGGATTTGTCTAGTTATGTGCAAGGCAGTGTACTATAGCCAATTGAGTGCGTATTGGGATGAATTGGCATTATTACTACCTCCTCCTAATTGTGTGTGTGCTGCGGCTGAATGCACAAGGAGCATGTGTGAAAATGAGAAACTCATGCAGTTCCTTCTTGGTTTGAATGACACGTATGATAATGTTAGAAGCAATTTGTTGATGTATGAGCCTCTTCCTACAGTAAATCGTGCATATAATGTAGTTTGTCAAGATGAGGATCAGAGGCACATTACCTCCTCTAAAATTGCAGCTATTGGTCAATCTGCAATGGCAGTGATTGGCAGTGGTAATTCTAGTGGTGCATGCCAATTAGGGGTGCAAATCGGTAGACGGTTAATCGGTTAATACCGTTACTGAACCGAAATCGGCGGTTAACTATTAACCGTTAACCGTTTTTCGATTAACGGTAGCGGTTGCAGTTAATGGTTTCAAGCTACGAACGGTTAACGGTAAACCGTTCGGTTAATCGGTTAAAACCGATTAACCGTTTTTAATAATTAAATTACAAATTGTAAATATATTATATATTAATATACTAATATAAATATATTACATATTAAATTATTAATACACTAATAAAGTAATAATATATTATTGTTAAACACTTAAACTTAATTTGTTTTCATTTTTCAACCCTGTTGGCTGTGTGCGTGCGTTTGTGACTCACTGACTTGCGAAGCGAGCGACTCAAGTCAAAACGGGAAATCGGGAATCTTCTAATCTCTACCTCCTCCGAGCTCCGACCGACGTCTCCGGCTCCCACCACCACCGGCCCGGCCAGCCCGCCGCTCGCTCCGCCCGCCCGCTAGCCCGCCCAAATGCGGCTCCGCTTGAGTGAATTCCGTAGTATCTATATATTTTTGTCTTCTTTTTCAGCTATTTGTTTATCATCATTCATCAACCTTAATTTTGTATTTGTGTAGGAGTTTACTGTTTGTTTGACTTTGCTCTCATCATTCAACAAGGTATCCGAAGAACTTGTCGTGGCCTCTCTCGCTTTAGGAGTTTACTTGTTTGTTTTTTTGTGACTTTGTTCGTGAAACATGAGCTGAATGAAGGAAAACCAAGCAACTTGCTTCGCCGTGGCCTCTCTAATTTAGGTGGGAGTCGGTTAAACGGTTAACCGTTTAACCGTTCGGTAATAACCGAACGGTTAATCGGTTAACCGCCGACAAACGGTAACGATTACCGATTTTTACGGTTTTTCGGTAACGGTTAACCAAAAAATGGTAACGGTTAACCGTTACCGAACCGATTTGCACCCCCTAATGCCAATCGGACCAATTGATTATGAATATTAATGCGATAGGGAATTATAATCAGAATAGCAAAGGACAAGGAAACTCTTATAAGCCTAGGCTAAGCAAGGAGGAAAGGAGGCGCTTGAAATGCACATATTGTGAAGGAATTGGCCATGAGAGGAGTGAATGCTTCAAGCTGAATGGAACTCCAGAATGGTATAAGAAACTAAAGGAAGACAAAATGCCAAAACATGCGCATTGTGTGACTCAGTCAAATTATCAAGGAGAAAGGTCTCAAGCTTTTGTGGCTCCAATCATGAACACATATGGTCATATGTCCCATTATATACAGCAGGAGGTGGAGAAGGTTATAAATCAGATGAGAGGTGTTGGAGGAGGTGTGTCTACAGGAGGAAATGTTACTGCAGTTAACAATGTGTCCACTTACACTCCATTGAATTCCACATTATGCCTTTAGTACTTTTGGGGAATTGAACAGTGGAGGCATTTGGATCATGGACTTAGGAGCCGGCAGTCATATTTGTTGTAATAAGAACTTGCTTTATGGCTTGAGATCTCTGGATTCTCCTCAGAGTATATATCTACCCAATGGCGCAGTTCAACAGATCTTTGAAGTAGGATCAGTGCAACTAGCAGAGGGCATTGTTCTGACAGATGTTTTCTATGTCCCTTCATTCACACATAATCTGGTGTCTACATATCAGTTGGCTTGTGCTCTTAAAGTCAGGTGTACATTCTTTCCTAATTACTGTCTAGTGCAGAATATTGATAATGATCATATTCTGTGTATGGGAAAGGCACTAGGCCGTTTGTATGTGGTTGAACAAGGGTCTTCTGTGCATCCAGTAAATATGGTTCCTCGAGCTGACTATCTTAGGCTTTTGGATTGGCATGTGAAGCTCGGACATGCTTCTTTTCAGGCTCTGCAGCACATCCCTGAGCTCAAGAGTCTTTGCACATCAGATGCAAAAGGACACCTAGCTGCATGTGATATTTGCCACAAGGCAAAACAATGCAGAAATCATTTTCCAGTGCTTAACAGACGCAGTAATATTCCTTTTGAGTTGATTCATGCAGACGTTAGGGGGCCTTACCATGTTGACAATATTGCTAATGCTTCTTATATATTAACTCTGGTTGAAGATCATTCTAGGTGTACTTGGACTTACTTGCTACAGTCCAAACACCAAGTAAGTGGAATATTGCAGCAGTTTGTCCACATGGTAAGAACACAATATGGTTGTGCTATTTTGAAGTTCAAAACTGACAATGGTTCTGAGTTCTTGAACAACTCTGTTCAGACTTTGTTTATGGAGTCTGGTATTATACATCTTAAGAGTTGTCCTTATAGTCCTCAACAAAATGGGACGGTTGAGAGAAAGCATCGCTCCCTATTAGAAATTGCAAGGGCCCTGATGTTCCATAGTAAGCTTCCTGACAGGTTCTGGCCCTACTCCATCCTCACTGCCACATGGATACTTAACCGAATTCCTAGTCAAATACTGGGGTGCTCCAGTCCATATCAAACGCTCACTGGTTCAGTGCCTGGCCTTGGTTTTCTAAAGCCTTTTGGATGCCTCATTTATGCCGCAAATGTGAAGCCACACAAGAGGAAGTTTGATAGCAGGAGTGTGAAGTGTATACTGATAGGTCTTGCCACTGAACACAAGGCTTATTTACTGTATGATTTGGATCATGAAGAGATTATTATCTCTAGGGATATAAAGGCATTTCCTAATGTGTTCCCTTTTGCAGATTCTAGTACAGAGGAGGCTCTTGCAGAGCCGATGTTACATCATCTGTTAGTCCTTTCTTTGATATTGAAATTCTTCCGAAAAGAGATGAGAATTGTCTTGATAATTCTTCTTCATCTATGACAGAGCTATGTTCCTCAGAACCTGAGGACATAGATACCCCAGAAATTAGCCAAATCCCTATTTCATTGCAGCCTAATTCTCGGCCTAAGAGACAAACCAAACCTCCTAGTTGGTTCAATGACTATGTTACTCAAGTCAATCTTTCCATGAATGTTGCAAAAAATAGCTCCCTTCTTACACCCCGAGACCTTTCCCTATACCTCTTCCTCTATCTTTTCTTGACCTATACTCAGTTTCTAGCAAATGTCAATACTGTCAAGGAGCCTTCCTCTTTCAAAGAAGCTAGTAAATGTAGGGAATGGCAGGAGGCTATGGAAGCTGAGCAGACTACACTTGAAGAAAACCAAACCTGGAACTTAACTGAACTACCTCCATGTAAAAGAGCCATTGGCTCAAAATGGGTTTATAAGGTGAAGCTAAGGGCAGATGGCAGTATAGAAAGGTATAAAGCTAGATTATTAGCTAAAGGGTATAAACAAGAACACGGTATTGACTATGAAGAGGTGTTCTCTCCGGTTGCTAAACCAGTCTCTATAAGATTACTCATAGCACTTTCTTTGCTCATGACTGGTATTTGCATCAGATTGACATTAACAATGCTTTTTTGCATGGTTACATATCAGATGACATATACATGTTGCCTCCCCAAGGCTATGCCAAAGCTGGCCAAGGACAGGTATGTAAGGCGATAAAAAGCCTCTATGGACTCAAGCAAGCATCAAGATAATGGAATGCTGAATTAAGTAAGGCACTCATTTCTTATGGCTTTACTCAGAGTGCACATGATCACTGTCTTTTTACTCTTGGTACTGGTTCAACGTTTCTTGCATTGTTGGTTTATGTGGATGATATTTTAATAGCTGGTCCTTATCTAGCTGGCATCACAGATCTGAAAACATACCTTCTCCAGAAATTTACCATTAAAGATCTAGGTTGTGCTCGGTATTTTCTGGGAATGGAATTAGCCCGTGGTGAGCAAGGTATTTACCTTACTCGGAGAAAGTATATTCTTGACATGATAGAACAGGCTGGTCTGATGGGTTGTAGATTTGTCTCTACCCCTTTTCCAACTGGTCTTACATTACATTCTGCAGATTCTCCTTTGCTTGATGATCCAGAAAAGTATAGGCGATTGGTAGGGCAATTACTGTATCTAAACTTAACCAGACCAGATCTCACATATGCTACTCAGCAGCTCAGTCAACATATTTCTAAACCACATGAAGAACATTGGCATGCCTTCCTTCATGTACTGAGGTATTTAAAGGGTTGTCCTTCCCTTGGTTTATTCTTCCAAAGGCCATTAAATCTTGGTTTGCAAGGTTACTCTGATGCAGATTGGGGGACATGTCCCACTACTAGAAGGTCTCTCACTGGTTATTGTGTTTTTCTTGGTAGCTCCTTAATTTCTTGGAAATGCAAAAAAGCAGACCATTGTCTCTGTTTCTACTGCTGAGGCTGAGTACCGGGCCCTTGGTAGTGTGGTTAGAGAACTTCAATGGCTATCTTATCTTCTCGGTGACTTTCAGATTTATGTGGCTTTACCTATTCCCTTACACTGTGACAACCAGGCTGCTATCCATATTACCAAGAACCAGGTATTCCATGAGAGAACTAAGCACCTTGACATGGATTTTCATGTTGTGCGTGACCAATACAAAGCGGGTTTTCTTGTTCCTACTCCCATTTCTACTTATATGCAGTTGGCCGACCTTTTCACAAAAATTCTACTCGGTCCTAGGTTTCGATTCCTTCTCTCCAAGATGTCACTCTCTGATTTACATCGAGTTCATCTTGAGGGGGGGTGTACGGATTCTTAATCGCGTGTGATTGTTTTGTAGCGCGTGATTAAGGAAGTGGTTGAGCTTGATGAAGATGAAGATACAGTTCAGTAGGCGGTTAAATTGGTTGGAGACGGCGGTTGCTTCTGTTTAAATCTCAGCCGCAAGATTGGAGAAGATGAAGATCAATGGTCATGATGCATACTTATAGAGTCGCGTTTTATTAGTTACGTTTTTCTATTTTCGTTGTAACTTGTCAGCTGGCGTTCAAGTCGTTAGAGAGGCGGTTATAGAATAGCTATAAATAGGAAGCTTCACTCTGTATTTCTTAAGCTTTCAGTTCAGAAATAAAATTTTCCCTTCTTCCATATCTTTCTCTCGAAGGTTCCAGACTAGATCTAGTATGCAGTTGCAACATTGCTTCGCTAGTGTACGTTATTTCTTCTCTGGGATGATTCGGATTTTTAATTTCATTTATTTATGTTTACCAGCGATATTTGTTAGCGATATTCATGGACAGAGTCGGATACAAAGGGGGGCGGGTGGGTGCCCCCCCGAACTTTTGTGTAATACTACGAATTATTTTCGATTCTTAGTAATTTATACATTTGTAACATTTGAATTTTTGGATTCGCTCCCCCAAAATCTTTGAATTTGTCAACTTACACAAAAGTAAAAATTAAGAATTAGTGTGATATGACCACTAATTTAGGCAAATATTAAAAAATATATGTTACGTGTCACTAATTTTAATTTTAGTGAAGGTCTAAAATTTGAAGTTTTGGATATCTATTTTGATAGAGTTATATATATAATATAACATATATCTTTTATGCAGTTATATGTTATGTTTGTGCTTTTTTTTTATACTTGATTGCCTTTAAGTAAAATTAGCAACATTTGAAGCATAAAAAACTCTATCTTTCAAATACTTGATTAATTTATAAGTTAGAAATTGTTATTCTACGTAATATCCTCCAACTAAATCTAGGTGTCGTCAAAATACGATTTTATACTATATTTTTTGCATAAATTACAAACAACATATATGGTTATTCGTAAAAGAAAATATAATATCGCCAAATAAGCCTTAATTAGTAAGTATATTTAGACCAAAAACACCCCAAAAAAAATTTTCGTGGGCTCCGCCCCCGAACCCCCGGATAAATACAACTCATCCCCGTAAATTTTGCCCCCCTAACAATAAATCCTAAATCCGCTCCTGACCAGAAAGAAACTCAAAACCCGTAGTCCAATGATATTGAATATGGATATAAACGTAAAAATTAAGTGTACAAAAAAAAAACACTCATGTGTTCTTAAAGATGTTGCATTATCGCAAAAATTACTTTACTATTTAGATACTAATTCCATTTACTAAACCCTAATGCCCCGTTTTGTTTGCAAGGATTCTAGTGGGGCAAAAATCAATCTGATTTGTTTTTTAAATGTATTAAACTTTTTGTGAGTTCTAATTTTTAAGCAATCCCAATTGCAATTTTCTGAACAAATCAATACGAAGTGTAAGCATAAATCTTTTTTCATATTTATTTATAAGTGTGGGAAGGAAAAAAATACCTTTTTTCAGATCTCGATTCCCTCCGCAACTCTAGAATGATAGAAGCACAAGATAAACGCGGAAAATAGAGCACGCCAGATTGTCTCGGTCTATTAATATTTTAGGCATAGCAGGTTCCGAAATTCCGAATACAAGATGACAGATTCGGCATATTAACATGGAATTAATTAATCATTGCTAGTATATAATAAATAAATATATATATATTTACTAATTATGAATATAAGCATTATAAGACAGAAAATATATTTTATAAGTAAATTTTAGCTACGTCCTTATGCTTAAAGTAGTTTAAAATTATTCTTAAAGAAAAGTCGTTTATATTTGCAATATTGGAAAGAAGAAATAGAAAAAAACAGGTTATGTATTTCTCCTTATTCTGGCTTATTTTAAGTTCCAAAAAGCGAAGTCTCAGATTCCAAAATTTAAAAAACTTCCAAACATTAAAAAAGTTTTTCCTTATTCTGACTTATACGTATTCCAAAATTAAAAGAAAATCTCAAACATTAAAAAAGTGCTTCTGCGATGAAAAAACACAATCTAAGTAACTCACTGAACCACATATAATTATTAGGTTCAATTAAGCATATAAATAATTTAAATTTTAATTAATTATCGAATATTAATGTCGAGATTATTTCTATAATTTTTATATTGCATTCTCGAAATTATAGAACATATCAAATAATACTTAGGGATCGTTTGGTTGGGAAAGTAAGGAAAAGAAAAGAAATTGAAGCTTATACCACCTAATATTGTTTCGTTGAGTTTTTTTTTTATAATAAATGAATTGCATTCTCCTCGATCCTTGCTTCCTCTTCCTACAATTTTCATTTCCGGTTCAACACTTGGGATTTGGATTGACGGGCAAGTAGTGACACTACAAAAAAAGGTCACATTTGTGACAAAGCTAATAAGAGGAAATTTATTTTGTTGCAATTGGTAGGGGTGGGCAAATGAAACGGGTTCCCGTTCCCGTACCCATCCCGTTCGGGTATTTCCCGTTCGGGTCGGGTAAACGGGTACGGTACCCGTTTGCGAGTACCCGCAAAAAATAGTGAGGGTCGGGTACGGGAACGGGTAATTCCGGTTATTATTCGTTCCCGTACGAGTACTCGCTTATTTTTTATATTATTTAATTAACATATTATAAATTACATTAATTATTAATATTTATACATATATTAATATATTAATGTTAGTAAGTTTCAAAGAAAAATAGAATAATTAATCAACATTGTATTGTTGTCGCTGGAGAGAGGGTCGGAGACTCATACGGGAACGGGAGAGAGTCGGAGACGGGAACGAGAGTCGCCGGAGCCGGGAGTGGAGCTCAATTAGGGATCGTCCGTGGATTGCCGATTGTCCGTCGTCCGTCGTTCGCCGTCCGCCGATTGGTAGATCGTAATCAATTAGCGCATCCTTCCGACGAATTGATCGTGAGCTAGGGTTAGGAGCTTTTGATTCTCCTTCCTCGGTTGATAATTTCTATCGGATAATCGACGACGAGACTTCTTTAAAGCCATGTTCAAGAGTTTCTGTAATCGCCTCATTCCGATCTCTCTCTCTCTCTCTCCTCTTTTTGTTCATGAATTTGGATACGATCATACGATTACTTGGACTTAGTTGGTTTGGATTCGATGATTTGAATTTGTATGGTGTCTTTGTTTTGATATCTAGTGATTTTTTTGCTAGTTTGTATTATCGAAGTTAATTATATTGAAATAGGTGGTAAGAACTGTGGGTATTCTCGTTCCCGTTTCGTTCCCTGACGGGTACCCGCACTATGCGGGTCGGGAAATGGATAGTAAAATTTAGTACCCGCGGACGCGGTATCCGCATTCGGGTACCCGTATCGCGGGTACCCGTCCCGCGCACACCCCTAGCAATTGGCATATCTAAAGTCATAAAATTTTATGTTTGTTGCATTACTTAATATATATGCAACAAATTAAATTTCCTCACATTACAATTGCCCCTATTGTGAGGATTATATTTTTTTATTACCATACCTCGTTTTTTTCTCACATATACTCTAATAGGACAAATTAATTTCCTCATATATTTTGTCAATTAATGTGGTCAAATAAACTTCATCACATATACAATTTCATATAACATGACAAAACACCGATATAATACGAAATGTGAAGATACAACATTTTCGAAATACTAAAATACAATATGTTAAATATAAAGATATCGTACCAGATACGAAGATATATACAACCTTTTCAAAATATTAAAATACAATATATGATACGTTTTATTTTTGTAATTTTTTAATATAAAATATATTAGTATTAAAAATTCATATACGTATGTATGTCATAATTAAATATAGAAGCCATTTAACACTAAATACTTAATACTTTAAAAAAATGAAAAACATTGAACGGTTAAATCAAATCTTCACTTTGAGATTTAGCTTGAGAGGATCCTCGGTGACCTACAGCTTATACCCCCGAAAAATCTGATTCAACATCCCATAGTGTGGACGGATTCATGAGCAAGTTATTGAAAAAGCTTCGGATCTTTAGGTATTTTCGTTTCCAACATATCAGATTTTCCCCCCTTCTCCAACGACCGAATTTTCATTTGCATGTGTGCAGTTACATTAGAAATCTGTAGTGGAAGCTTGCAATTGCCTTCATATCTTAGATTTGAAGGTGTTTTTATAGCTTTAGCTGCCGAGATTCTTAGTTTTCAAATCTCCTCCATAGTTTTTTTAATGGTTAAATCTTTCCCACTTACTCCTAATCCTGCTTGATCTGCAGTATTTTGTTTATTTTTCTTTTCCTTTCTGTGGTAATAATTGATGTTCTGAAAGACGTATGTAGGAGTCAAGTTTCACCAAGATATAGCAAGTTTTGTTATTTAGAATGAATATTCATAGATTGGTTGAGCATCAATAAGTGAGTTTTTTCATGCTAGCATAAATTACATTGTTACATGCTGTAGAGTTTGAGCTTATTTTGATTGTCATCTGAGTGCAATTCATTTCGTGGAAAAAATGGCTTTATAATTTCAGCCTTTTCAGCTTATTTAAACTCTGTGTGAACTAGTGAGAGCCCGCGAATTTTAGATAGAGTCTTCTACTCTATAAACCTAATTGTAATTTTCTACCCTAATTCGATAGAGCTTACTAGTACCTAGTAGTTGTCAGTTTCATAAACTTCATTTTTTGAGTTTTCATAAACTTCATTTTTTGAGTTTGCTTCTGCAGAGGAGAAAAACATTTAAGTGAAGACCAAATGGTTACCTAACACATTGCATTAAATGATACTATTGAGCTTAAATAAATGAATTATGCATGGCAATGCAGTATCCGTGAAAAGTTCCTTTTGGAGGGATCTTATAAATAGGTGGAAAAAGAATCTTAATCAATTTTTTTCAACGAGGAGTAAGATTTGGTGTCAAATTATATATTTAAATGAAATAGGATATACATTTTCCAAGAGTAAACCAAAAACTATAGATCCAGATAGCTTAAAGTAAACCACAGACTGTATAAACTTAGGTTTGGTTATTAGAAACACTTATTATACTACCAGATAACTATGCTAAAACTCACATTCTGAAACTTCACTGTGCATTCAGTTTATTATTTCTGCAGCCAAGACTTTATATAGTTAAAATAATCACTAGATGTTTTGATTGTTTATAAGCTTATAAAGTTTAAAAAAAAAAAAAAAAAAAAAAAAAAAAAAAAAGAGGAAACTAAATGAACTCAAAATTCTAGTCCTCAAACGCTACTAGCAACGAAAAGTTCAAACCAAAATGAAATAGAAATGCATGAAAAAAAAAGCGTAGAAACAATATACATATATTACTACTAATCATACCAAAGAGGAGGCCGGCAACAGTTCAATTCCTCATCTGACTGCATGCCTTCAAAAACAATAAAGCTCGGCTTGTACGTGTATAAATTAGTCTCAAAAGCAAAGTGTGTCGCCTTCTTAATATCAATTGTCTTTCTGGTCTCAATCGTGTAGGTAAATATCTTCTCATCTTGCAAGCTAAACCATATCGTACCTTGTTTACAAAACAAGGGTCGTACTGTTTTTCCCTTAAAACCCTTATCTTCGAGAAAAGGCAAAGGAATCACCTCCTCCTTGCATTTCAGCTGCTTGTAATCCTCCAACACCATCAACTCTATATGTTGTCCAACTATATCATAAAAGGCTATTTTCCCATTCCACTCCAACGCCGCAGTAGTTCGGACATCACGAAATATATCAGTTCCTAAACAAGTTAGAGTGAAACTTTCCGTTTCCACATCAAGAGTTATGACCTCTACGAAGGCTTCCTTCTCAACTTTGTTATGCACAACACAATGGACAGCTCTTCCTAGCGGAACCACTTTTACCTCATTATCAACCTTACCGGTAACGGTATACGAAAAGGGAAGTGTTAATTGCCTCCAGGCCAAAGCCTTGCCAAGAGTCAAAACTTGGCAGCCAAGTAGGGTAGATTTTTTATCCTTGAAAAAGTACACTATTGTATAGCTTCTGGTGGCCGGAATGACAGATAAAGTTAACCCATTGCCACCAGAAGAGCCAAGTGGATCGGGCAATTCAAGAACGCGGCGGGCTGCTGGATTCCACAGGATGTACTTATTCAAATTCCAATTCCTCATCAATATCAGGCCATCCAAACCGTGGAGAAAGCAAAAGGAGGTGCCGTGATCTGGGGATTCGGTTACGACATTATAGAAGTGGTGAATGCATTTGCTACGCTTCATATGCTTTTCCATGAACTTGTGGGATAGTGTTAGTGCTTGCCATTCTTTGGATACGACTTGAGACCGTACAAGGGGCTTCAGGGGCAACCAGCTCAAGATCTCCATGATAATTTCTGGTGGAGGAAGCTCTGATATTGGAACGACATCGTTCTTCTTCCTCCTCGTCCTCGTGCACCTCATCTTCGTCCTACTCATCGTTGTTCTCTGTAAAAGATGTAAAGATGAAAGTTCTACCTGTGATTTAAGTTAGTAATTCACACGATGAACACAATAACAAACGAATTTAAACGTACAAAAACTGTAGCGCTCTAAACGAAAAACAAGCAAAAATCTGAACGACCAAAATTAATTCATGTGAGTCTTAATATATTCGATATTTAGGGCTTAGGGTTTATCAATAGGTATCGATTTATGAAAGAATGTAAAATTAAATTGATTTAACACTTACTTTTTGTGAGTTCTAAGCAATTCCAATTGCGATTTTCAGATCAATTCAATACGAAGTGGGAAGGGAAAAAATACCTTTTCAGATCTTTATTTCCTCCGGAGCTCTGGAATTATAGAAGCACAAGAAGAATGTGGAAAAACGCCAGATTTCCTCGATCTATTTTTATGTTTATATCTTTGGCTAGTATCCGAATATTAAGGTAACAGATAGATTCTGCATCAAATCTATATTTAACATGGAATTAAATAATCATTACTATGATGTAAATATATGATGCAGCGGCGAGCGGAAATTGAAATAAAGAACCAAATAAAAATAGAATAAGGATAAGATAAAATCCAGCTCGTAATCTCATATTTCAACTAATGTTCAATAAAGCAATAACTTGGCTTAGATAATAATTTTTTTCAGTCCCGACTTGAGCTAGTATATTAAAGTAATAAATTCGTTAATGTATTAAGTAACAAAAAAAGTATAAATCCTTAAAGTCTCAATGAAAATATAAAGCAGAAAACATATATAGTCATTTCTTATGAACATATATTTCCAAAGTTAATATTTTTTTCTTCTCACCTAAACCAAAATCATCATCCTTAACTTTTTCGCAAAGTATAGACTGAATATTTTGCTTGTGTTGTATCAAGTAATTATTTAAGGTGGTTATTTGCTTGAAATAAACCTCTTAACGACACAATTGAAATAAATGTATTCTCATCTAATTTATGATCATCGTATTCATCGTTATTACCGTTTATAAGTGTTTCAATAATTTCTTCATTCATCGGTAATTCCAAAGTTCCATCATTCTTGATAGCTAAAAGATGTTGAACATGCATAGCATTTTTGCAGCGTAAATTAGAGATAATATTACTCCATCCGTCCCGGCCGACTTGTCTTGTATTCCTTTACAGGCCGTTCCACCCAACTTGTCTTATTTTCTAAAAAGGAAAATAATTACTACACAAGCTCCCACTATCTACACACAATCACCTACTCCTCTACACACAATCACTCACTCACCAAAATATCTGTGTCGAAACCAAACAAGACAAGTCGGGCTGGGATGGAGGGAATACTAAAGTTTAAGATCTTTATCTAATTCAAGGATTTCGGTTTCGGTAGATCATTTTTTGTTGAATGAATCTTGGAATGCCGAAAATATATTTCTAGGATAATTTTAATATGTTCATTATTTTATGTATCGTATATGAGCTTTGTTCTTTTATAAAACTATTAAGTTTTTCTAAAATTGAATAATTTGACTTATTTAATAATTAGTGCATATTCAATGTACATTTTTAATATGATTTTACTTAAGCAAATACTAAAAAAAATTATTTGTTAATGTTTACACGAACTAAGTATTAAAAAAAATTAGTCTAATACATAAATTTAACTTATTTTATATCATGAGTTTTTCTCTAAATTAATAAATATTAATTTATCAATAAATGAATAATTTATTCATTTATCGATAATTGAATAATTTCGATAAATGAATATTTTTTTCGGTCCCAAGTATATTACTTTAAAGAGGTTTAACTGTATTTCAAACTTTCAAATTAAAATAAAATAAAATAAGCCCTTTATATAGGTTTACAACATAAACATTTCAAAGCTAAAAAATAAAAAAGAAATTATTAATTTGTGCCTTTTAAAATTTCCATAAACCTCAAAGTGACCCTTCAACTTATCTTCATTTAGGACTATATTAATTATAAGCAACTCGTCCCGGTGAACCAATATATTATTAGGTATAATTATAAATCATTTAAATACCAATTGAATCTCAAATTACTAATGAAGAGATTTATAACTACACTTTTGGAATTGTACTTCATATTAACTATCATCCACAAATAATACTTAGGGGTCATATGGTTGGTTGGTAGAACCAGAAAAAACAAAAGAATTAAAAGCGTAGGTGAATGTTATATTAATCTAGACTTAATATAGGAAATGCGAATTCTGAATAAAAAATTAAAAACTATTACATTTTTTATATACTTTTATCTTTTTAAATAAAATTAATGTTCCCTTCCTTCCATTTATATCATCTTGTATGTTAAATGTTTCATTTTCACAAGTTTTTCTTTATGAAAGTTTATCATAAAATAGCACTACAAATTATAAAAAATTATGTGGACCCGCATTATTTACAAACAAAAATCACATTTTTTAAATTTCATGACGGAATCCTACATTACACTAGAAATCGGACTTGGGGAATATACAATAAGATATATACGTTATTTAATTTATAAATTGGACATCTAAAATTATTTTGAGTTCTAGAATTTAATAAATTAGAGCATATCCAGCATATGCACTAGAATGGCGTTTAATGCCGTGTTGGAAATCTCCAATGAAAGCCGGCAATTTATGTGGCAATAGCGCTCCACCAAATTCACACGGTACCACTACTGTATTATTTATTTTTTTATTTTTATTTTTTTTGTCTACTTTTGGTGCGCACAGGGTAAAACTCGCTCCTGTGCAATAGCATGCAAACCACACAGAAGAGTTAAACCACCCTTAATGTGACAGGGTGACAGGCTCACACATAGCGTGTCCAGTGGGAATTGAACCCATGACCTATCGGTCCCGGGCCACCCACCTTCACCGCTATGTCATCCCAATGGGACACCACTACTGTATTATTGTTTACACAGTAGTGGTACCGTTATGATATATATTTTTTTCTTTTTAATTATTTAATTTAAATTAATTATTATTATATTTAATTGATGAAATTAATGAAATGTAATTTATATTTTAATTTATTTTAGGTCTATTAATTACTTTTATATTAAAATAAAATATAATAATCTAAAAACATAAAATTTAACACAAGTTGTTACATAAATTAGACAATAATATTAAAATTACACTAGCATAAAATATGATAGTATTAAACATAAGGAAACAAAGCAATCTAGTAAGCTCCTAAATCGCTATCCGAGCCTCCAAAATCGCTTTCGGATCCTCCGATATTACTTTCAGATTCTCCAAGATCTGGAAAATCACCTTTAAGGCTTGACTGTACTTGTCTTTTGAAAATTATTTTTTCTTGTTCAATCTTGAAGTATTCTCGCCGAATAGGATCAGAAATAGTATCGGTATCTATCATTAAAATCTTATTATCTAATTCTCACCTTTGAAAAGCTAAATCTTATTCTTTGTTTTAGTAGCTTTGTTCTTTGCTTCAATCTTTTGCATTTACAATACCAGAAGATTCTCTCTTCTTGTGGACGAGCTCTATATTAATTCTCAAATTCTCTTATTTCCTTGTTTGATTGTTTTCAAAACACCCAACATATCTTCATGATTTTTCCTTTTATTTTATTTTTTTAACAACATCTACGATATCATGTTCAAAAACCCCGCTTGAATTGAAAGCTTCCATATGTTGTATACAACATTTGAAGAATTTAATAGAACTCGTAATCGATTGCATGCGAGTTTCAAGTGATCTAGAGCTTCTATCATCCATATTTGAAGAAGGTTTTTCTGAGTTATAAAGCTCTGTAATACGAATCCACAATTAAGTTGATTTTTGGTATATTCTCGTAATTGGATCTTGGGATATTTTCAAATAATAACGACAAAGATGTTTATCTTCATCAATTATGTAATTGGAATTTCAAGATGAAATCATGTCTTTTTAAAGAGAAGAATTGAGATGGAAAAGGCCGTTATGTGTGTTAAAATGTGTTGGAAAGATCTCATATATATTGAGGGAAAGATTATCCGGATAGGATGTGGGATGAATGGTGCAGATTTGAAGGAAATCTGAATGAATTGTGATGATTTGTTAGCCCGATTTTAAAGTTGAAAGATTGTGGATTGATGTATGTAAAGTGGCTCTATTAATTTAATTGTGGATAAATGTCATCAAAAAGTTGATGGATGATTGGTATCTGCAAATCTTATACAAAGTTGATAAACACTTCTGTCAGGAATAGTTTACTAATGGGCCGGAGAAGAGTATTGAACACAAGAGCTCTCGAACAAGCATTAGCTTTCACTTAAATAGTTCATTTATATACGTTTTTCACACTACAAAAATTCAATATATTAAATTTATATATTATGAAAGTTTAAATAAATATTCTCTGTCTCGTAAATCTTGTCCCATTTTTTTTTTTTTTTTGATTGGTTCCATAAATTTTATTTCATTTTTTAAAAAATCAAAATATTATGATTAGAATTAAACTATAATTTGAGGACCATATCAAAGGGACGAAGGGGCTATTTAATTTCATGTATGTGCGGATTTGGTTCGGTGGCCCGAACGGTCCATAAAAGACTAGGCCCAAACCTTATAAAATCGTGTTGAGGTTGCTGATTCAAATTCTTAGCCGATAAACAGAAAATTATAATTTAATTTTAATAAAAGAAAAGTATTTCCAGAAGGTGCTCCAGACTTCTTCCACCGAAATAGCTCCACGAGTATGGCCATTCTTTCCACCTGCTTTTATTTCAGCATTCTTCCACCTGCGAGTGAATTCCAATCCTATGATCTCAAGCTCAGCGTGATTAAGGAGAGGGGAGAAAATGGCAAGTTATCGATGGAAGACGTTCTTTGAGGAAGAAGATCGTCCGGAGAAGCCGAGGAGGTACGGCGTCACCGAAATGAGAGGACCTCATCACTCTCTCTTCTCCCAAAATGCACTCCAGGTATTCTTCTCTCATTCGCATTTTCCGATGAAGAATCACTTCAATTACGTGTTTCTTCAAGTTTCTCGTTATCATCTACGGTTTACCCTCTTATGTTGTAATACAAAATCATGTGCAGCTAGAGAATTTCTCTGCAGTGAAGAAGTTGTGCTTTTCCGACTAAAATTCGTTTGTTAGAAACAATTCTCGTCAACGGCATAATTAGATGAAGCTTTGTTGCAAATGCAGATTGATTTTTCTTTGGAAAATGTTATTTAATTGAGTCTTTTTCGTGCTAAAGTTTTATCTTCAGATAGTGTTTTGGACTCAATGTAAATACAACTTCTGCGAGTAGTTCATAATTCCATTAAACACTTATGTACGGACTTCAATTAACCAGCCTGAACAATTTGGGACAGGATATTTTTGACTCTATGGGGCAGTTTGTTGATGGCTTGAAGTTTGCTGGAGGCTCTCAAAGTTTAATGCCCAAAAGTTACATAAAAGAAGTGACTAACCTCGCGCGTAAGCACAATGTATATGTCAGCACTGGTGACTGGTCCGAACACCTGCAGCGTGGAGGTCCTTCAGCTTTCAAAAACTATATTGAGGTGAAAGAATTGACTCCTTTTACATCGTACTGCGTATATATTTTCAATGCTTTTCTAAGTGGATGTCATTCTGCAATATGTTTTAGGAATGCAAAGAGTTGGGGTTTGATACGGTGGAGATAGATGCCGGATCACTTGGAATTCCAGAGGAGACTCTCTTAAGATATGTGAGGCTTGTTAAAACTGGGGGTCTTAGAGCTAAGCCTTTGTTTGCTGTGAAGTTTAACAAGTCAGATATACCAGTGAGTGATAACAGAGCATATGGATCTTATGTTGTCCCCAAACCTCGAACTTCTGGTGAGCACTCTGACTTGTTCGAGCTATTAATTTCACAGTTCCATTCTGCTGAATCTACTTCAACTAGTTAAGTTATATCTTATTACTTGACGCAGAAAAGTATATTTCATGGGATTAAAGGCTCTCATTTGTTCGTGTAGTTCTTTTGTTGAAAGTGATAGCATCGTTGTTCGGTTTGCAAGTTTTCCACTTGTATTTTGTCTTTGGTGCAGAGCTGAGGATAGAAATCATGTTTGCTTAACTGTAAGAATAAGTTAAGGAAAGATTGATATAAAAACTACAAGAGACAAATTTTTGGTGGAAAATTATGCAAGCTAGTTTGAGGTCCTAATGTTGTTTACTTGCTCAACAGAGCTTGTTGAGGATGTGGATCTATTGATCAGAAGGGCAGAAAGATGCCTTGAAGCTGGAGCAGACATGATAATGATAGATGCTGATGATGTCTGCAGACATGCAGATTCCATGAGGGCTGATATCATAGCGAAAGTGGTCGGCCGGTTGGGGCTTGAGAAAACGATGTTTGAAGCATCCGACCCCAAGACATCCGAGTGGTTTATCAAACAATACAGTCCACGAGTAAGTCCCTCTATTCTCCTCTTGACTACCTGATTAGCATGTTTAAGTATGTTTCTTATATTTGTTTAGGTAAATCTTTTTGTGGATCATTCTCAAGTGATGGATTTGGAATGCCTCCGAGGTTGTAACGTGGGGAAGGATCATGTATCTGTTCTTGGTTCGTCGTACTACAAGTTTTAAGGTGATGTTGCTGTCATAGATATGTCTGCATCTAAGTTGTGACTAGTAATGTTATGTAAGAATTGGCATGCTTTGATGAACTTGCTTCAGCAACTTATATTTGTACTTAAGAAGACTATGGATGTGAAAATTGACGAAAATCTTCCTCTTCAATCTTCCATTTTAAACCAACCCTTTGTTCCTAAAATCTCCCCAACAAAACCAATGACCCCAAGTCAGTCATATTCATCCTTGAAACAATGATAATGGTCGGTTGAAAATCTTGATTATGAAGACAAAGCATCTGGGCCCACACGGAACGAAGTGAGTTAGATTGCACTAATGCAGTATACGATATGGATACATGACACATGATACGACATGGACACATGACATGTGATACGAGATTATTGAAAAAGTTTAGGATAGCACATGAACTTTGATTTATATTAAAATAATCAAGTGTAATGAAATGTATGAGATCGGAGTGTTCTATATGATATGTGTCTGTTGAAGCGTCCAACATAGCTGATAAGCATTTTGGATAACGAAGTGTCCTTGCAATATAGCCCATAAACACTTTGATAGCGGCTGCGATTATTCTGATCAATATCTGTTTAGAAGATATTTCTTAATCTAATTTGCAGCGGAGTTGATGTCAGATAAGAAGATGATGAGATATGAGTTTTTCTTACATTACTGCATTAAAACATGATGAGAACCAGAGCGTCTTAAGAACTCCCAAAATGTTTTCAACTCTCCACAAAAATCTGCAGTTGCCATCTTTGCCTTCAAACAAAAGAAGAGTATACATATCTTGGATAACAAAGAGGCGGATCTTCGAAAATAGAAAGAGACATCTGCTTATGAGCAACTCCGATATCAAACAGAATAAGGCCGGAGGAAGGATCGTAGACGATAATATCCTTCACCGGCAGCCACAGAAAAAGCTCCTCTTGCCACAACCCCTCGACTCCGATCAACCCCCCGTAGCTCAGATTCGCCCTCACAACGCTCTCGAACGAAATCCTCGTCTCCATCTTCGCCACGCATGGGCTCTCCAGCAACACCTCCAACACCCCATCCTCTCTCACCTCGTAAGACTTCACGCCGTTCTTCGGAAAGAGACCGGCCGGCAATCCTCTGCTTTTCAACAGCTCATGAACTGAAGCCGTAGTTGAAGATGATAAAAGAAAGAGACTCAACAGAGATGTGAGTATCAAACTCATCGCCGTGTGTGGAACGTGAATGGGAAGGAAAAAAGTTTAAGGTGTGGTTTATGGTGTGAAGTTGTGGGGGGGATGTTTCCCATATTGCTCTCATTTAGTTTTTTGTTTTTTTTTTTTTTTTATTCGTGGAAGCCTTTGACGTCATTTGGTTAAAGTGGCACTTTTTGACAGATGAAAATGCATTTTCTTGCCATTAGAGATCTACCGAACAACTAATAGTAGTTGGATAGACTAGACTTTCTCTCTCTAGATTAATAAAAGTGTTACTTACTATTGTCATTATTCAAGTTGAGAGGTAATGTTGGGGTTCATGGCATAACGTCTACATTGAGAGAGAGGTTATTCCAAATTCCAATTCCATGACTTGAAAATTACTACTAGTAACATGGTTAGACTACCGAACAAGAAAATCATTAAACACACCAAATTGAATGTTTATATAAAATTAAATGTTTAATGTTGGTATATAATTTTGGAGAGGTGGTAAGAATTTAAGAAAATATATATAACCACTTAAACCCTATTCACCTATTGATTAAAGACATGATACACAATTATTTTCATAGCCGCTTGCTTTCGACTTTTTGACTTTAGGCTTTTCTTTAGTCACATTTCCGTACGTGTTTTCATTTATTATGCCCCTCTCTGCCTATTCTACTATCCTACTTTTTTACTGAGAGAATTTATTAAGAAGACGAAGTTCCAACTACTTCAATGAGAGAGAGAGAGAGAGAGAGAGAGAGGCTGCATACTTTGATGCGTTTATGTTCGTGTATAGGAAATTGTCGGAATCCGAGGATTTTACAACATAAATTTCGGTGGAATTGCATTGTTACATTGTATTACGGGTGGATTATTTATTATTATACTCATAAATTCCTTTATAAAAAAGAAAGCAAGAATGAAAAAACAAGACATTCAGTAATAGCATGATTCTGCCGTCCACCAATTTCCAATCTACTGATGGCACAGTTATTGCTCAAATCACTTACTATTCCACACCACAAAAACAAATCTTGCCCAATTTCTAAAACTTACAAGAATTCTTCTAGTACGAGGATGTTCATACAAGAATCATGTCCAGTTATTGCAGTCAAGAAGTTTGATATGGAGACTGGTTGTTATGATAACTGTCGTAACCATATGGTAATGGATTCCCAAACAAGTAATCTGCAGCATTTCTCCATGGATCCACTCCCCTATCATGATCACAAACTTGACAGTTCCTCCTCTGCTGCTCTTGCCGCTCTATCTTGGCTATGCATGGCCAGTAACCAAATATACTCTCACAGATGTCCACAGCTTCCAAACCCGAACCATACGGAATCCGCCCGTAATCACCATTCCGATCTTCATAACCGCCGCTCACATTAGGCTCAACAATTTCAACCTCCTTACCTTCATCTTCCACATGGCTCTCTGTTTCACCTTTGGCCTCTTTTGGTTTACTCGCTTTCGGAGGCTCAACGGGGATATCATCGTCTTTGCCATAGGGCGAAGGAATCGAATCATAAGAGAAGTTCTCCAAATTAGGGTGCTCGGACTGGGGTACCGACCGAGGATAGCACGTGAGATCTGAAGGAGGGAGAGGCTTGCCGTAGGTCATCCTCTGATCGTAACCTCCACCGTAAGGAGTCGGATCGAACTCTTCGAATTCCGGCTCATTAAACTCCACCTTAGAATATGATATAGTGAACTTGGTCTCAGAAGGAAAATAACCATGATAGTGAGGAGTTGGCTCGTACTGCAGAAATTTAGGCTGATTCGCAGCATACTCGTAGTTGTAGTAATCGCAAGAATTGGTATACTCAGTCGCCTCAGAGTAATCATCTCCATAGTAGGCAGAAGAAGAAGTATAACCGATGGGATAAGACTCACCGAGCTCATACGGAGAAGAATAGTGCGGTTCGACTCCAAAGCCGTAGCCATTTGTGGTGGTGTGAGGAGTCCAGTTGCAGTAGGGCTCATCAAGATTGGCCTTGTAGCCATGAAAGGACATTGTGGAAGATGATAGTTTTCTTGGAAATGGATTTGATATCAACCAGTTGATCCTTATCTACTGGGGCCAAAAGGGGGGTTGCCTAATTGATGGGTGAATTAACTGTTGGGAGTTTTTTAGGCTAAGTGGGGAGCTGAGTGATGTTATGGAAAACAAATCGCATGTGCGCCAAAAAGCAAACAAGTCTACATCATGAAAATGACACTTCACCTTCCAAGATGATTTCCCACAAAATCCCTAATTTCAAGTGATGGTAAATTGGTAATAATACAGTCGATTTCTTTCCCACTCATTCCATACAAGAAGAATATTTGAGGTGCATAATGAGAACAGAAGAGAAATGCAATAGATACGACGATTAGCACGAATGCTAAACGACGAGGCGTTTGATAATAGAATCATGGGACAAGTTTCAGACTCTACATACTCATACATCATGATCACAATTCCTCCTAAAATAGCTGTTGATCTGGTGGCAAGCAGCCTCTAACAAGCTTGTTTCACATGTGAGGATCGTTAACTTAATAAATAAACCCGTCGTCTTGGAAAATAAACACCAACAAGCCATAGATGGTTATATGCAACCTCAGAAAACCTGAAATAAGAACACGATTGGATAGGCAAAACGAATCAGCGCCCAATGGTAGAAGGACAAAAGACTCGAGGGCCTAATGAATAACAGATTCTAAGCTTATAGTTCAATAATTACATATGAAATGGTTACCTCGTGATAGTTGATTAGGAAGCAGATTCCGGCCTTTTTTCTTTTCTTTGCTCAGCTGGTGGGCCATCTCTCTTTCTTACATAAGCTTTGCTCTTGAACTTTGAAGTTCTAGCCTGCTTAGGTTGATAAGTTGGGTACTGGCAAGGAACTATCTCTCCGTTTATGTACTTATCTCCTATAACAATAAACCGCAGCAAGGATGCATGGAGAACGTTAAAACGTGAGGCAGTAAATGAATGTTAGATCGTGAAAGAAAGCTTAAAGAATGTCCAACCGCCATAATCCTTGTTCTTAACATCGATGTATGAATCAGGCAAGACCCACAGAACACCGGGCAGACCTACAATGAAGAAAACAAACAAGGCAAGTTTATAGAAACTGTGCATGCTATAGATTGGAGGCATAAAAAGATGTGTCAACACTAAAACATACCTTTGAATTTCTCAGATGTTTCTTCGGACACAGTGCATTGGAAACCAGTGTATGTCGTGGTACTAAATGCGTACATATTCTTCTTTGCTTCTTCCATGCTGAAACATATAATTTTAGATCAACCATGAGATGTTTGACATTACTGATGTAGATAGCTTTCAAGGCATCATTGTATCCTACCCATTAACTTCAAGGGTCATACAGTACCAGAAACCAAAAACCCTCTTCATATTTTTCACAAATCTCCAAGATTCATCATTTAATTCAAGACATAACATGATTCTCGAACTCAAGAAAGCCACTAATATAAAGGCAAGACTCTAGTACAGTAGTACTAGTACCGATGGAATGCAAAATAGCAGATATCAAATCAAATGTAATACTCCCAACCTCTTTTCTTTTAGGACGTCCCATTTGAAACGACCCGTTTCCAAAAAAAAGAAATAACTTTCCAAACAAATTACAATCTTCTCTCCAACTCTATTATTTCTCTCTCCTACTTTATCATTCACCCTCGTTATATCACGCGCTCATTATATCACTCATTTTCTCTCACCTACTTTATTGTCTACTCTCCTACCTCACTTATCTTTTCTCTCCTCTCGTACTTTATTATGATATGCTTATCTTTCATACTTTATCATCTACTTTCATAATTTGAAACAGAGTCATTTCAAACGGGACGGAGTTAGTACTAATTACCAGCAAGCATACACCAGAAAACATATCTTGGAAGCAAAATTCTCATCATATTTTTTTGAAAATCGAACATTGAATATTAACAACAATTTTCTTTCTCGGATACTGTAAGAAATTCAATTGCTAGTTAAAAAAACCTAATTTGTAAAAGAACAGAATAGCTAGCCCCAACCATCATAACCAACCAATAATGGACAAGAAGAAATAAAATCATAGCCCAAGAATTCAAAGAGACAAATGCATGGAGAGAGATACCTGCCAAGAACGGTAGCGAGAGTATCAAGATAAGTGTCAATCATCTGCTCCCTTGTTGGAGCAGGGTCTTTGGGGAATTCCATGACGATAAGCCAATGATTGTAGTCACATCCCGGTAACAATATCGTCTCCCTCTCCTCACCGCCGCTGTTCCGTTTGGAAGAGTACTGGCCATCGGTCAGAGCTCTGACGGCCGTCAAACCGGCCGTTCTTGATTTTGCTGGGAAGGGGCGAGCAGAAGGAAGGAACGACAGCGAGAGCGTGGAGGGATGTGAAAGACGTGTCGGGGTTTCTGGGTTCCGGTTTAGGGTTTTGGGGAGGAGAGAGAGATTCAGAGTAGCCATGAAGAGCGAAGAAGATGATAAGGTTAAAAAATCTTCCTTCGAATTGGAGAATTTTTCTGGTGTATTGTCTGAATTTGTTAATTTTGAACATTTGTTACTTTATTTGGGCTTCGGATTTTAATTGAAGGCCCATTAGTACGTTTTCTTTATTAAAAAAAAGTGATAAATCTTTTTCTATTATTGGGCATAGGCAAATATAATGTATATCATTATCATTATATTTATTTGACTTAATTATTTCAATTTAATTAATCATGCAAACTACTCTTCCTAAAATAGACCTAATCTCATAGTATTTAATTAGTAGTTCAAAGGAACTTTGTTTACGCATGCCAAATTTCGGGATCTACCTAATTAAGTATTAATTTATTAGTTAATGATTATAATAATTCAACTAAATCTTTATATATTACCAGGTTATCTCTATTAATTCTAAAATACACTCAAAAATAGATAGCTGAATCAAGATTTAGAATGAGGTATATGTCATTTCATAAACAAGGTTATAATTTTTCAAAATATATAAAAAGAATTTGAAAAAAAGAATTTAAAAATTTGGAATGCCATGGTCCGCCTAGAATGCTAGACAAGTGTTTCAGTTCACTAGCACGGTCGTGAAATGTGACATATTTGGAATGCATAAATAATTCTCAGAGATTCCTACTAAATGTGAAAAATTATAATTCTTCTTGGCCATAACCACTTCGATTGTTGATTTTAGTAGAGCAGCTTAACCTCCCTTAACGGCAGATTTGGCATTTAGTTTTTTAGAAAATCGATATGATATGAATCTGATCCGTTGCAAAATGTTAAAATTATTTATTAATTTAAGTGATATAGTACTTTATAAATTTAATACTTCATCATTATCTTGATATGTCTTACTCCCCCGTCCCACAATTCTTGTCCCTTATTCCTTTTCGGGACGTCCCACAATTCTTGTCCCTTTACCTAAAATGGCAAATTATTACACACTCTATCTAAGGGCTCCACCATCTTACTCACAACCAACCACTCTCCTAAATTCCCGTACCGAAAAGAAAAGGGACAAGAATTGTGGGACGGAGGGAGTATTTCTTTTGAAATGATTATCAAAGAGAGCTTTTAGTTGTGAATAAAGTGATTAGGAAACGAAACAAGATACGAGACATCTCAATTAAACACACGAGACAAGATCTATGGAAGACGGGAGTATCATAATTAACCACTTTAATCAATTAATTTCCTTTTTTATGACGAGGAATCCGCCGCTACTTTTAGTACGCATAGGATAAACCTCGCTCCTGTGTAATAGCCTGCAAACCAGGAAAGTTAAACCACCGTTAAGGGTGACAGGAACCACTTTAATCTATTAATTTCCTCCTTAATATGCTGATGTCCGTGCCTACAACTGTTCCATATGTCTGTACGTATATATATACGCTCTGAAACAGCAATACAATTCACTTTCAAATTTGAGGTGCCGAGTAAGAAGGCAGACCAAGAATAAAAGAGCCAAAAATTAAAAACTTAAAAAATCAGCTGCCATGGCGGAAGAGTTGATCCAAGGGGGAGTCAGCTGGTGGAATTCGCCGCTAAATCTCTTCAATTCGTCTCCATGTTCGTCGGCGTACAACGAAATAGGCAGCTTGGATTGGCCGAGCCACGACCTGATGACGAATATAAAAACCGTACGGTCGGGCGACGACTCCGGCGGCTCCGCCTCCGAAGGAAGCAGCTCTGCGGCGGTACAAGATTTTCATCAACCTGATCGTCACTGGAATCAAGAATTTGTGTGAGTAATTACTGTTTTTCTCTTCCGTAATTTTTCCGCTCCCACTAATAATTCATCTCTAACCCTAATTGAAAACTCAGTCTCACCCAAAAATATTACGGTTTTTGGCCATGTTTGGTTTGAATTCGAACGAGAAATTAAGTCAAATGAAGCAATAAACTCATGTTTTTAATTGTTTATGAGCAGCAGTGATTGCGGAAGATCGGAGGATAATTATTCTAAATTTCTTCTCGACAACTATCATGATCTGCCGACTTCCAATTCTAATAATTTTTCTGAAGATCCATCCATCCAAACACTTCAATCTGCTGCAAATTCAGATGGATTCTTGCTTGGTCCCTATGCCAAACGCCCAAGAATCGAAACTCTATCGCCATTGCCGACATTTAAGGTACAACTCCTTCAAGCTTAATTTGCAGAAATCTACAGTAGTGGTCCTAATTTCTTTTACAAGTACTTAAAAAGATCATTAATTATCTGCAAAGCAGTGGATAAAAGCTTTTAGCTTTTTCTTCAACAGGTTCGGAAAGAAAAAATGGGGGACCGAATAACTGCCCTACAGCAGTTGGTTTCACCTTTCGGAAAGGTAATACTCCCTCCGTCTCCGTCTCATTATTGTTGGCTTTTATTCTTTTTTGGACTGTCTCATTATTGTTGGCTTGTTTTTCAAAAATGAAATAATTTATGGAACACAACCATAAGTGACCTCATTGCTTTAACGGATCTTAATTAACTTTCTTAATCTACGTGTCGAAAACAAATAAAACCAATAATCATGGGACGTACGACGGAGGGAGTATCTTTTTATATTTTTTAAATCTCAAAATTTAATCTTGAGACATTAAATAAACTTAATACTATGTGTTTTGAATACTCTTTTTCAGACTGATACTGCATCGGTTCTCCATGAAGCTATTGAGTATATCAAGTTTCTCCATGATCAAGTCAATGTACGTTGGCCTAGTTGGCTAGTCATATAAATTAAATTAGCAAATTAATCTTGCTATACATATTTTTTACTTATTATTTTTCCTTTGCTTAATTTCAGGCATTAAGCACACCATACGTGAAATATGCAACTCCTCCAGCCACACTTGAGCAGGTAGCAGACAAGCCGAAGGATCAGAAAGGGCTAAGAAAGGACCTTAAAACGCGAGGACTGTGCCTCGTCCCTGTATCGAGCTCCTTCCCTGTTGCACCAGAAACTACTAACATAAATTTCTGGACACCAACATTTGGCGGAAGCTTCAAGTAGACATGTATAATTTTGTAAAATTAAGCAAGGCAAAGGAAAAGTGTGAAAGAAGAGCAAAAGGCAGCCCCTGCTGGGCCACATCAAGGAAAAAAGGCAGCCAGAATATGATAGCATACATAGCATTTCATAAAGTTGTAATAAAATAATTACTTTTTATTTCAAGTTATTATTGAGAGGAGGTTGAGGAGCAGGAAGAGATGCTTAATTTAGCTTTAGTACTACTGCTAATTAATTAGTTTATAGTATAAGTTTGCTCTCTTTAAATGGAATTAGATTGTGTTTAGGGTTTCCTACATCGTTGAGATGATGGGGCAGATATACCTACAACTCCTGTCACATCAAATCTTCATATATAAATACTACAGGCATATGCTCAAATAGCCATGAACACAAATATAGTAAGTCTAAGCTTATATATACAAAATAGCCACTTATCCCCTCTTTGTCAGAAATCATATCGTTTATAGTCCCATGGTAGTTTCAGAGGCTGGCCGATGGCCATCGGCCCTGCAATAATGGTGATAATCAAGATTTCAGTTAGAGATTGAGCGGTTTTGTCTCACCAAGGACCTTTGATTCATACACTCTCTGTAACGCCCCGAAAATTCTTATTCTAAAATGTATTGCATTTCATGCATTTTATCTTGTGCTTGAGTTCTATTGGTCGCGCCTTATAATTTAAATTGAAAATGCATATATGATTCGTGTTGGGTAGAATTTCACTTTACATATCATGGTTTATTATAGGTACAAAAATTTGTATTATGTCTATAGTTAAATAAATGTATAATCGTGGGTTTTAAAATTCAACTTAAAATACTTAATGATTATTAGTTTTATTTTACTTTAAAGAATTGAAGCTAAAAATATTTCTAGATGCTTTCAAAACCGAAATAAGTTGGATGAGGATTAAACTTAATATATTATTATTATTATTATTAGTATTATTATTATTATTATTCTAAAGAATTTTGAATTTCCTTAGTGATATATATAAGAAAATTTTCGTTAGTAACTTTCACGTTATCTAATGTGAATTTCCTTTGATTTATATTTATCTTCAGCATAAACCTTATCTAACTAGGATTTTCCCTACATCTATATATAGATACACTTCATAATTATATTAGGCACACCTAAAAATCTTATAATACCGCAAATCTATTTTGTTTCTAGAAAAGTTTTTCTTTTTCATTGACGAGATTCTTCAAGGTTTCTTTCATAAAATCCTAATTGTTTCAAGGTAATCTATACCTACTATACTTTCATACAAAGTTTGTTATTGAATTAGTTATTTGACTTTGCTTCGAACTTGCTCAACCGACTTGAGTGTATTCAAATTGTTTAGTGGATGCATAGGACCCTTTTTCTGGAGTTCATTATGATTAATTATGTGAATTTGTATATGAAATTTATGAATTAAATTAGTATCGGCATGCTTACTATTTAATTTTTCTTTGATAAATTTTATGCTGAGAAGTCCAAAAAGTAAATTAGATGGCTAAAATTTGTGTTTACTTTGTGAATTTCTGTGAAGTTATTTAGTCGTGACTCGTGAGGATAATAATAATCTTAAGACAAGTAATCTTCCTAAGTGTTGTTCTAAGTTGGAACATAGGAAATTGATTAGGAGTTGTTTATCTAATAGTCATGCTCTGCTGGATTCAGTTTGATTATGATTTATGTGCATGTTATAACAGTCATCGTAATTAATAAAATGGATTAGATGGAAACTATAAGTTTAAATAAGTTACTGTACATGTCTTATAAATTAAGCCAGATTTTACTGAATTTCGACTAATTAGATGTATAGTATTATTAGATATTTATTTCAAATTATCTTTAGTACTCCCTCCGTCCCGTTATTTGTGGCTCAATTGATTTCGGCACGGGAATTAAGAGAGTAGATGATAAAGTATGAGAGAGGAAATAGATAAGAAAGTATGAGAGAGAAACTGAGTAAGATAATGAGAAAGTATGAGAGAAATGATGATAAAGTAGGAGAGAAAAGATGATAGAGTAGAAGATATGATAATATTTTTTTACCAAATTAGGAAAGTGGCCACAAATAACGGGACACCCCTTTCGGGAAAGTGAGCCACAAATAGCGGGACGGAGGAAGTAATATTTATTTAAAATTGCCGAGAGTTTCTTTCAATGTTGCACAAATGATAGGTTTTAGTGATAGGCTTGATTCATGAAACATTTGCTTACGTGTGAAATATCATACATGATATCCATACAATGAATAAATAATTAAAAAAAAAAACTTTCATGTATAGGACAGGCGCGTAACCATCTCATAATCAAGTTTATCATTCGACGTCAAGGTTAAGGTGGGGAATTCTTAATGTTTATCCTTATTATATCTTTTACTTGAGTTTTTCATGTGATTATAGTACAGGATCAATAAAACTATGAACGAGGGATATAAGGTCGACGGGCCTATATCAGCGAGGGACCTTCGGGTCAAGCCTACGGGCTCCTATGTCTATGGATCTTCGGATCAGCGAGGGACCTTCGGGTCAAGCCTACGGGCTGCTATGTCTATGGATCTTCGGATCAACCATGCTAGGTTATCATGTCTATGTTATCATGTTTAAATTCGGTATCGTTTATAATCTGGATAAATGCATTTCCCCACTGAGTAGTCGTACTCAACCCACTATTTTAACATTTTTCAGGAAATGGTTCGGCCGATGCGTAGAGGTGTTGGTGGTGATGGTCACACGAGGAAGGATTTATGAAATTTATTATTGCATTAAAACTAGTTTTAACATGAACTGTGCATTTTATTTTCGAGAACTAATAGTCGTAATTATTTTTATTTAAGACTTCCGCTGAGTATGAAAATAAATTGAGTTTTTTTTATGATTCTTTTCCATGGAAATGTTTTGAAAGAATTGACATAAGCATGTTAAGTATGTAGTAACGTCTCTAGTTAAGTTTTGAAAATTGGGGCGTTACACTCTCTGCTTATAACTGTTTCTTGTTTGGCCAGACAAGAAAAGACGAAATGATTGGAGACTAATTATTTTTGTCATAAAAGTAAACATATTTGATTATTATGTGTATATAGTTACCAAATTGCTATATTTGTATTTTTTGTAGTGAGTTTGGCTATATTTGTATATTACCACTAAATATTACATACATGTATATATTTATGTAAATTAAACCCATATACTTTTTTTTCCTTAATTTATCTAGATTGCAATGACATGGGACATGCACGGGAAGAAAACAAGAATAAATAGAAAAATGTATCGGTGAAATTATATGTCCACCTTTGGTTACAATATATCCGAATAGCATAGAACATTATTGTCGTCTTTTCAAAATAAATTGTTGTATAAAATTATATGCTGATTCTAATCTAGCGGAGGGTCGATCTTCATTCTTAAAAGTACTGTTTTATTATGTTTTACATAACCTTTTCGACTGCATGAAATTTGAAAATTGATTTTAATAGATTCGCCTTTTTTTTATCAAAAATGCACAAGAACACGATGCTGGAAGCATGTGCCTCTTAAAGTATGTATAGTAAAATTCTCAGAGACTATAATCTTGCAAACACAACCATTTAAGATAGTAACAAGTAGAAGAATTATATTATTTCCCTATTATATAGATAAGCTTACGTTTTTGCTAAAAAGAATCGAATTCTCAATCTAATGGGGAGACTTCAGCTCGAATCATGGCATGTTTTACTTTAAGATGCAGGAGAAAACTAAGAATTGAAACAGTAAAGCATCGAGTCTTAATTGTCAAGTAGAAAAATATACTCCTTTTCACTAACATTGCATTTGTTCATTATTCCTTTTCGAACCGTTTCATCTCACTTATCAAATTTCTAAATAAGAAAATGAGACATACATCTTTACCAACTCAAATCAATTCTAAATAATTAAATAATTATACAGGTGTCACACCTTTACCACACAAATCAAGTTTAAACTGGTAATTAATTATAAAAGTACCACACCTCTATTGTATAAAACCAACCTTCCTAGTCCCCTAGGGGATGGCGGAGTGGTTAAGGTGAGGTGGCCCGGGACCGACAGGTCATGGGTTCAATCCTCACTGAAGCCATTCTGTGTGAGCCTGTCACCTTAGGGTGGTTGAACCTCCTGTGTGGTTTGCGAGCTCTCTTGCACAAGGAGTTGAGGTTTACCCAGAGCGCACCGAAGGTTGCGGCTGCGGGTTCCTCAAATAAAAAAAAATATAAAAAAAAAAAACCAACCTTCCTAAATAAATAGGCCGAAAAGAAAGTGGACTAAATTGATATTAGAAGGAAATACAATTTGACAATTGGGCCTACAAAGCCCTTGTATAAAATAGTACAATTGGGCCTACAAAACCCTCTAGGCCTTTTTTCCTAATCGGACTATTTTCGTACTTCGAACCCAGCTAACAAAATGAGCAGCCCAATATAGCGTTGCCAAGTTCATTTGCAAACTATTGGGCTCAACGAGCCTAAAATGTGAGAGTAAAATCTTTCAGCCTTTTCTTTGTTAATTCTTCAAAAATCATAATTAATTCACTAATTTTAGAATGAAATGCTGCTATTGGCTTTCTAACAATCAAATAGTTCAGGAATGAAGCTTTTAAAGGTCCAAATTTCTTCGAATTATATATAAAAAAAAAATCGAAAATACGTGTTATGCTTAGTTCAGAACTCAAACCAAAGTTATTTCTCAATTGTCGTGGGAGCTTTTCCACGTGACTAAGCCTATAATGTTGTACTCATATAACTATTTTTATTTTTTTCATACTAGGATTTTTTCTTCTTTTTGGACTTGCAAATCATTCGGGAAACATGTAATCATGTAAATGTGCAGAGTGAAGGAACAAACATGATCTTTTATCTGTTCTATCTCACGGCATGTAATAATGATGTGTTCAATTTAGATTATTACCAAATTCTTTGTGTTTTTGTAATGAATACGGACAGGTAGTAATTATATATATGGCATGGCTGGTCAAGCCATGGGATTATTGATTTTATTTCACTCATCTACCCTACCAATATTCCAATCAAACCATTATTCCTCATACCTAATTACATCTGTTTATAATTTATTATAACTGATTGTTGACTTATTATTTCCTTTTTATATATGATTGATTAATATGGGCCTATAATCAAAGCCCAGTACTTGGAATTTGAAAGATTCTTCCTATGTTACCACTTGCATTACTAAAACTAACAATCATTCATTCACCGGCCATCACATTCAACTTTACCATGACAATAAAGCACTATCTCCGTCCCATCGAGATTGTTCGGTAATACCTTTTCGAATTGTCTTATTGAAGTTGTTCAATTTTCGTTTCTGGCAAAAAAGTGGGACACTTCAATAAGACGGAGGGACGGAGGGAGTAGTAATAGTCTTGATTATGGTTTCTTTCCAAGAAGTTGCTACCCATCAACCGAATCATGTTGAAAATGACAACAATCTAATACAATACAATTCCCATCACCAAGTTTGGATAAATTGCATAAATTAATAAGGCCGTCGCTTTTGTTTGTAGGCCGGCAAGGCAGCTACAACTTATATATCAGCATCAAGCCACTGGACATTTCAAACTATGAAAGCAATTGTAGCAAGAAATATACCTTGTAAACTGTGTTAATGATACTAGACAACAAGTATATGGATCATAGGTTAAAAGTTAAAACTATCCACCTATGATTGCAGATCCTTGAACAATTAAACAGATGAAAGCTAGAAACATTACAACAAATCAAGAACATTAAAACAAATCACATGAAATCCGGCAAGAAGCCAAGATATTGCTGATTCCTGCAAGAAGAAGTTCAGCAAGAAAAGCAAAAAACTTGATACAAGAAGTTCAGTCACCATGAAGAATGCTATTCATCATCTTCTTCGACATATCACAAGCAATACCAGCACAGATTATCCCTCGTGCTTCATCATATTCATCAAATCTTAATCGCAATTCATCAAAAGAAACTAATTGAGGTACATTCAGTTTCACACAGCTACTTCATGGGATAATATGATGAAGTAGTAGTAAAGAACTCAACAAAGATATACACTTTCACAACACCAACCAATATCGAAAAACTTCGAGAACAAAACACCAGTAGCAATTCCAAACTATTGCACCATTCAGTTTAATTGGACTCAAATTGGATAAGCCAAATAGACAAAATTGCTCATATAACAAATTCAATCTTCAAAAAGTGATCAAGACTGAAACTCAAACTCAAATCTCTACCAGCAAAAGAATAAAGCTAGCATCAATCATGTGCGCAAATATGCAGTAACCAATCAGATAGCAGCAGAAGCATCAAAGAAGTGATTTCAGGGACAAATTTTGATATTTCAGAATCAACTCTTTAGACAAAGCATCAACAACATGAGGATGCCACATGTATAGTCTGATTATTGAAGATGTACAATGAATAACAAGATTCTTTATACAAAATGCTATCCAACAACACTGAAAATTCACAAAAAAAAACTTCCTAACTCACCTTCAAGATCAATACTTTTTTTCTTTTCTTTTTTCTTTTTCTTATCACAATTAACTTAAAGAAAATCAAACAGTTTCCCTCTTCCCTTGCAATACCTGAACCAAAGTCATGGCATTCCGCCTCACCTTCTCATTCTCATCCTCCAACAACCCAACACAAGTCTCAAAAAGCCCTTCTCTAGAAGCTTCTAAACCCATCTTCTCATTATAACAACAAAGATAACTCAACGTTAGCAGAGCGTACTGCACTCCCCTCGGATTGCCGTTCCTCAAAATCTCCATCAAGATATACAAAAACCCACTAAACCTCAGCATTTCATCACGCGCAAGTTTGCATTTTGCCAGCAATCCCAACACCTCGACGGCCCGCTCGAGGCCGGAATCGGCGTTTCGGATCAAAATCGGCACCGCCCCACACTGAATTGCCCTGAGTTGGTTGTCAGGGAAAGAGCAGAGCGTGAACAAAGCGGTGGCCGCTTCCTTCCTCTCTCTAGAATTCCCAATCTGGAGTAGGGATACCAAACCCGGAATCGCGTCCGGGTACGACCCGATCGTGACCTTGTTGACTTCCAGAACGGCGAGGCTGGTCAACACGGTGGCCGCGACGGCGCGGGAGTCGCCGAATCCGCAATGGAGCGCGTAGACTACCTTCCCCACAATTCCCTCCGCCACCAGCCCCACCTTGCTGTCGTCGTCAAGACTTAAATTCAGAACGAAATGAAGAGCCTTCTCCTGGATCCCCGGCTCGCCCGAGTCGATACAGTTCAGAATCGCCGACACCGCCCCCGACTCAGCCACTCGCCGCCGAATCGCCGAGTCGCGATTGCACAACCGGCCGAGTTTCTCTAGCGAATTGAGCTTATCTTCCGAGTGGGACGAAGGATTAATCAGAATCCGGACTAGGTCTTGCGAATTGGTCCGGTGGGGTTGTTGGGGTTTAGGCAAGGAGAGGAGCGTGTAATTGGAAATGAGGCTGCGGAGGGCGTGGTTGGGAATGAGGGTAGGGGATTCCGGCAGGGGCAGTTTGGTAATTGGGCAGGTGCGGTGGCCAGCATCCAACCACTGTTGGATGGAGGCGCGATCGAAGGTGTGGCCGGATGAGAGGATGACCGGGTCCGACATTATCTCTAAGGAAATCGGGCATTTGAAATCGTCCGGCAACTCACCGGCCATTCTCTTTTCCCTTGAATATTCAATGTATACGTACGTAGGAAAACGGGGAAGAGAGAGAAAGAGAAGGAGAGAGAGATTTATGAGGAGGTTTACGTGTGGGCTATTTTGCTCGGAGAAAAGCGTTTGAGTTGTGAATTTGTGAGAGGAGTCGAAATTAATGTGTGAGGTGGTGGAGCTCCCCTTGTGACACTGTTTTCTCTGCTCTCTCTCTCTCTTTCTCTCTCCAGTCACTAAATTACGCTATTGCCCCCATATTTCATCCTCAATTTTGTCTTCTTACCTTTTGGTTTTACCTTTAAAAA
Organism: Lavandula angustifolia; assembly: GCA_028984105.1. NCBI lineage: Eukaryota > Viridiplantae > Streptophyta > Magnoliopsida > Lamiales > Lamiaceae > Lavandula > Lavandula angustifolia. The sequence continues at coordinate 30,930,654 of CM054809.1, forward strand.
TCCTCAATTTTGTATTTACCTTTCAATTTTACCTTAAAAAAATATTTACAGTCTTGTTTAACTTGTCTTCTTTCTTCCACACATTAATTAATTTTTTTGAATTGATAAAAGTGTGAGATTCCTCGACAAGTTATGTGAGATAATTTGTAAAAGAATACAAGTCAAGTTCGGTGGGATGGAGGGAGTAGTAGTACAACCTATAGATAATCCTTCAATCGCCTCATAGAATTTGTAATGTATTCTTTTGCGAACTGTTCAACAAAACTTGTCATATTTTCTAAATTACATTTTTTTACAAACATGTTAAATAAGAGTCTCATTCAACTAATACACTACAGTTAACTAGTCTTCTTAATAACCGCATAAAAAAAATGACAATTTCTATGGAACCGAACCGAGAAGTAAAATGTTGTTTTTTGTGTAGTTATTAAGACTGTTAACCGCTATTTCAAATGTATATATTCATTACCGTCCGATAATCTCTAAAATATATTAGACTAATAATGATTGCAGACTCACATCTAATAAAATCTTAGTCACAACTCAATTGCCTCAACCGCTAGCTATATCAGTTTTAATAGCATAGGGCACTACATTAGTGAATATTGCAACTCCTACTACATTAATAAGCATATCAATGCACTTATCTAGAAATAAATGGTTATTAATACAAACAATTATATTATATTTTCAAAAAAGTAAACGGGCAAATGCCATCAATGAAGGGGGATTTTTCCACCTCTATAATTAATTCAGTAATTACACACAAGTCGCACTCATTCTCAACGGGAGAAGTTGTACCTCTGGCCGAGCTGGATGAACCTCAAACAACCAAGTGTTGTACTTCCTCGTTCCACTAAAAACGACGAATTTCTCTTATTAGGTCATCCCCATTAGAAACAACGTATTTTTTAAAATAATAAAAATTATGTAGATCATATTTAATTAATAAAAAATTAAATAATTTATACTACATAAAATCATCATTTTTTATTTCATATTTAAAAGAAACGTGTATAATTTCTGAAAATGATGTGTGATCAACCTAATCCATCCAGAATCAGAGAATTCAGGGTTTTTCCCCTTTTAATGTAGTCCAATCAAATTGCCTGTCTTATTTTTTTATGTTTTCTTGTGGTCCGTATCCATCCACTCCATAATTCTTCGATTAATCAACGTTACATCTGTCAGAGTTTAACTAGCAACGCCAATAGTAAAGAAAAAAACAGTTCCTGGATTCAACGAATCAAAAAAAAACAGTTCCTGGATTCAATTTGTGATTAACCATTTCAATGGATAATTTGTTTTTATTCTCTTCTTGAAAACCCCACTTATTTATTCAGAGAATCACTTGATGGGCTTGTGAAACAAGAAAATGGGTCGTGTTAAACGAGTCTTCTATTCAAATAGGGTCATTTACTTCTATGAAAAAAACATAATAAAATGATTATTCAAACTTATATTCTACATTGATATTGAAAATACAAACAAATGGGTTTTAATACGTTTTCTCACGTATAGAATAGAACAATTATTTCTGTATATACGCGAACAGAATAATTTATACACGTATAACCAAATAATAGTCATCGATTTGAAATTGCTCTAATACCATATTGGTGTAGGAGGAAGACTTGAAAAAAAAACATAGGGTTTTAACACGTCTTCTCACATATAGACCAGATCCTCCCAAAAATCGTATCACAATCCTTCCCGCCACACGTCATGGTGGGCCATATTAGCAATAAAAACTATTTTAATTATAAAAAGGCCACCATAGCACGCGCTGGCGGGGCGGGTGATTGGTGAACATGGTAAGGGGCCACGGAGGGGACAGAGGAAGGATGTTGAGCGCATATAGACTGGGACGATTAACACAATAATTTATACACACATAAACCAAATAGCAGTCATTGACATGAAACTGTTCTAATACCATATAACATATTATTACTCATTATCTTGTATTCCTTTTTGGTCTGTCCCATATAATTTTTCTTATTTCTAAATAAGTAAGTAGGTCACAAATCTTTATCAACTCAAATAAACTCAAAAAGATTTATTAATTGAATGAGTCATACACATCTATTTCACAAACAAAATTTAAATAATTAATGAATTGTACCAATCCCACACATTTCCCGACCTACACCAACTTTTCTAAATAACAGCGCCGAAAAGAAATACTTCCTTCATCCCATAGAAAGTGTCTTGTTTGATTTCAACGCGGTAATTTAGCATAGTTGATCTAATGGGTAAAGATGTGGGACCTATACAATTAATTAATTATTTAGAATTGATTTGTGATATAAAGATGTAGGACACGTGCAATTAATTAATTCTTTTGAATAGGTTTGGGTTGGTAAAGGTGTGAGACTCAATTTCTTTTTTAGAAAGATCTCACTTTCCATGGGACTGAGGGAGTAAGACAAGTCTGGCGGGATGAATGGAGTATTATTTAATCGACTCTAACAAGGATTGAACATTAAATCAATATTAAATCAGTATTATTTAAGCAACTAAGTTACACGTTGTCGGTTAATGCCAGATTACTATACGAGGAAGACTTAGAAAAAAAAATAATAAATAAAAAAATTGAAGGCAAGATTTACTTTCAGGTTAAAAAGAATTGGTAAAACTATTCCTACTACACAAATAGTTAAAGCAACATAAATATTGTTGGATCAGTCTCTATCAACCAGGGGTAGATCCCGAATTAAGAGAGAGTGAAAGGGTAAAATTTGCAATTTCTAGAGGTAGAATTAAGAAAAAAAATTAGAAATTATGCACAAAAAAAAATCGGGATTCTGCACGTTCCACCCCGACACGCTCCTCTTGTATCCGCTATCGACCATCTATTATGGTAACGGTGACTTCGTTGACGGTGCATGATTCGTCGAGCTTAGCCGATGATGAATCGCCTTGATCAGGCCTTCCGAGGCAATACACTGGGTGCTTAGGCTGTGGCATCGACACGAAATCGCTGCTCAACATTAACACGACTTTGGACATGTTTGGCCTTTCTTCTGCATGCTCCTGCACGCACAATAGCCCCGCTTGTATGCATCGCATTACTTCACTTGCCGAGTATTCTTCGCCCGCGGTCGAATCCAGCAGCTCTACCCCTCTTCCTTCCATGTATAGCTTCCACGCCTGTTCAATTTCATATCCAATTCAATATATAATTTAAAAAATAATTTTGGTGTGGTATACACCCTCTGTTTTAATGGGATAGAGGGAGTATTTGTTTGTGCTTACATATGCAAGAAGATTAAGCTGGTCGTTTGTTTGGTAGAATCCTCTGTTCTTCGTCCCGCTCACTATCTCCAGAACCAGAACTCCGAAGCTGAAGACACCGGATTTAATGGAGAAGAGGCCGTCCATTGCGTACTCCGGCGACATGTAGCCACTGCAAAATATGATAAGATAATTAATTAAGTGAATCAAATTGGTTTCAATTTTCAATTTTTATTTTTTTTCAAAGTGGTTGCTTAATGCTTACTATGTTCCGACGACTCTTTTAGTGTTAGCTTCAGTTTGATCTCCTCCGAATATTCTCGCCATTCCAAAATCTGATATCTTGGGATCCATATCTCTATCAAGGAGAATATTGCTGGCCTTCAGATCTCGATGAATGATTCTGAATCTTGAATCTTGGTGGAGATAGAGGAGGCCTCTTGCAATCCCACATATGATCTTGAACCGCCTTTGCCAGTCCAGCATTGAACTTATATTTTTCTCTGCACAAATATGTCTATTATTACATATGCAATCATTTTAGGACAAACATTAAATTTAAGGAGAAAACTTACTGAACAAAATAGAATCAAGGCTCTTATTCTCCATGTACTCATACACCAGCATCTTCTCCTCCATCTCAACGCAGCATCCGAGGAGACGAACAAGATTCCTGTGTTGAAGCCTTGCAATTAGCTTCACTTCATTCTTGAACTCGTCTATTCCTTGAACGGAAGTCTTTGAGAGGCGCTTCACGGCTATTTCTTGGCCTTCCGAAAGCACTCCCTAATAACGGATCATGTTCGGTATTAATATTAATCACGTATGTAACAGTAACTCAGATGTTTAAGTTATGAAAACTCACCTTGTAAACAATGCCGAAACCACCTTGGCCGAGCTTGTTTTCATCAGTGAACTCATTGGTGGCGATTACTAAAGTCATAATGTCGAATAGGGGCAGCTCGAGTTCGTCTTCTGCTGCCTCTCCTGAGTGATCTCGTTTGCTTGGAATTGTTGGTGAGTTGAGAAGATGGTCTTGACTTCTTTCCCTTGGAGCTGCTCATGATTAAATGTTAAAATGTGTGTAAGTGGATCAGACAACATTAAAACAGAGGGTATTTAATTGGCTTGCTACCTCTGAGCCCCACAATATTCACACTATTTGAATATTTCCTTCTCTTCCATGCAACGAAAATGGCTAATCCAAGAAGCAATGCGGCGCTTCCAACAACAATCCCAGCAATCTTGATGATACGTGTAGTGAGTGCTGTGGGAGTCATCTCTAGAGGTTGCAGTTGCTGATGGTGCTGTGGACCAAAAACAACTGATCAGAAAGATCTCTTGATTCAAGTCTTATTAATATGAAATCTAAATCATTAGTATTATAATTACACGAAGACTGAAAAGTATTGAATCGGAAAAGTTGAAAAGTATAAAATCATTGGAGGGTCAAAGCAGAAAAGTAGAAAGTTGTTCAAAGATAGTATATAAAGGTAGCAAATGATGTTAGTGCCCCATTAGTCAATTAAAAGTCCACTTAGGACCCAAACCTAATTAATTATCTAAAAAGTAAAATTTAGATTTTATTACCATATTTCGGTTTAGTTCGTATTTCATGGTGGCGCCAGAATTGAGGGTTCGAAGAATGTAATGTACTAATGTCTTGTGAACAAGGAAGGATAGGTGGGACCCAACCGCTAGATATTGTCTGTCACCCTGTCACATTAAGGATGGTTGAACCCTCCTGTGTAGTTTGCAGGCTATTGTACAAGGAGTATGGTTTATCCAGGTGTCACTGAGGTAGCGTCTCATGGTCCATGAATTAAAAATAAAAAAGGATAGGTGGGGCCCAAGAATGTATGAATGAAGTAGTTGACGTGCTACAAGTGTGGCCCACCTAAGGGCACCATAGTCAAAAAGGTCGGCAGGGTTTCATAATAGGCATATAAAAATTATTGTACGGGTATTTTGAATCGATGATTTAGACGTGTTTAACTATAGTGGAAATGTGCTCTGTTAACCAAACTAAAAAAAAACAGATTTAACCATCCTAAAAAAAAAATATAAATCTAGCTATTTTGTCTTCTTGTGGGCGCTGGCCGATGGAGGGCTGATGAGGGCCGATTAACAATTGTGAGGGCCGATTGAGGCCGATTTTATCTATAGAAAGGACCGATCGTGATCGGCCGACCTATCGGCCCCAGTCGGCCGAAAATAAGAAAAATGGCTATAATTGAAGGGCCGATTTTGATCGGCCCCTATTGAGCCGTGACATCGGCCCTCGGAAAATAATAAACTTAATTTATAAACATTTATTTTTAATAATTAATTTTAAAAAATTTATTTGGCCGAGCTATCGGCTCTGACTTATTCGGCCGAGCTATCGGCCCTGACGCTTAAGTAGCCGTTATGTAACGGCCGAAATTTACTGAGGGCCGAAAAATTGTAACCGTTTTTATTAAATGAGGGCCGATACTCATCGGCCCCCCATCGGCCCAACCATCGGCCCCGAGTTTCAATAATGGAGGGTCGATTGAATATAACTGTTTGACTACAGTTTTTACCATTTTACTTCGAGTATTTTCTCAGATTTGCCTCCCTCTCGCCGCCGCTCGCTGCCGCCGCTTGCTCCCGCCGCCGATCTCAATGTCTTCCGGCGAAATTGAGGTTAGTAATTTATGCCATGATTTTGTTTGTTTTTCATTCATAGACGAAATTTAGGTTGAAATATGGTTGGGTTTACATTGTAATGTCCATGTATTGATGAAATTGTGGAGGATTTGGAGAGAATTGTAGTGTTTAATTTCTGCAAAATTTTGAAACTGGGCCCGATGGGAGGGCCGATTTCGGGGCCGATGAAGAATAACTCAGTCGGCCCTGACTATGGCGGACGTAGTTAAATATGCCTTCGGCCCCGGCCCCGTGTTGCCAAATATAATCGGCCCTGTCTGGCCGAAGAGAATTCGGCCCCGACTGGGTTTCGTGGCATCGGCTTCGGCCCCCGGCTGGCCGAATAAAATTCGGCCCCGAATGGCCGAATAGAATTCGGCCTCTGAGGCTTCGGCCCCGGCTGCCCTTCGAGGCTTAGGCTTCGGCCCCCGGCTTGCCGAATTAAATTTGACCCCGGCCGGCATCGGCCCTAATATCTTCGGCCCCTGACTTCGGCCCTAATAATTACTTCGGCCCCTGCTTCGGCCAGAAGGAATACATTCGGCCCTGCTTCGGCCAGAAGGAATACATTCGGCCCTAATAATTACTTCGGCTCCTACTTCGGCCCCTGTCATCGGTCCTTATTTATTCTGTTTCGGTAATTAATTCATTTTTCGGTAAATCTTGCAGCCCGCTTATATCCGACTACCAGTTAGACAAAAGAACCCAAAAGTCACGACATATTGGAGAGATGGTCTACCCGAACTAATAAAAAACAGTCTTTCTAGACGGGGGGGTACTGACCTAGTTCGTCGGTTTATAGACGGACAGTTTGGACATTTGCTCTATTAGAGGAAGGGCAAGAGTTCGATCATAGCTTTGCATCAGTTGATGTGCTATGAGGTGCAGGCACCGCCCGGGGAGGCCCGTTTTCACATATCCGGACGGGAGATTCGATTTTCGCAAGATGCAGTATGCACTCGTAATCGGGTTATTTTTCGGCGCATCTACCTTCGATAGGACGGCGGCTCGTGCCCCCCGAAGAGTCCGGGGTGTACATGAGAGTCACAAAAGGGAATCCAAGAATGGGAGGCAAGCTATTAAATTTATGGAAAAATGACAAGCTCGGCAACCTCTCCCGAAGACGATTATTTGAAGGTGGCCAATGTCTTGCCCCGATGTGTTTTTTCTTCGCACTCGCCGACAAGAAGAAGGTCGAGACCTGGATGTGGGTTCTTGCTGACGATATAGATGCGTGGAACGATTTTCCATGGGGAGCATACACGTACAATGCTCTCTTGCATTACATGAGCTTTGTACCGAAGGAAGTCGAAGCAGTAAAATCGAAGTATAATATTTATGGTCCAGTTTGGGCTCTTCAGGTACAAGTTTTGGATTTTATAATTCTTTTTTTTTTATATATTTTATAGTTGTACTGATCTTTAATCGTATTGTAGATCTGGGCATATGAGGCGATACCAAATTTGGCCAGTCTGTGTGTACACCTTATTAATGACGGTGGTATGCCCCGATGTGTGAAATGGGTATTTGTCACGCCACCAAATACGGAATGGATTAGTTTCTTTGCCTTGCCGGTAAGTAACATTTTAAATATTTATGAACTTTTACGAAACGGATTATAACCTATTTTTTAAAAATTTTGAACAGATGGACACACCGCCATTTGAGAGTCTTACGCCCACTCCTGAGGAGCAGCTATCGGAATACTGGAGACGGGTGATTGGAGAGAATCCTATTGGTGTGGAGTTTCCTAGACCGACCGCCGTACATCGGAGACGGGTGATTGGAGAGAATCCTATTGATGAAGAGGGCAGTGTACGGGATCCTCCGCCGGTAGCACAGAAGAAAAAATCGAAGAAGAAACGTGCACCGGCGGAGGGTCAGTCATCTGGGCCTCGGAGAGATGAAGATTGGTTTCAGCAGCGCGAGACTGAGTTGTTAGAAAAAGTGGATCTGCGCTGGAAGGAGAATGAGGAAAAGTTCTTCAAAAAAGTGGGGAATTTGATAAAAAGTATCTTCGGGGGCAAGGGCAAGGGAATACGATCCAATTCTTCGTGGGATGTCGAGAAAATTATTAATGAATCGGATGAGGAGACATCTGCACCATCGGAGCCACCACGGGGGAGGATTGTTAATGTACATGAGTGGCCCAGCTGGAATGAAGAAGGCGAACAACCACAGAGAGATGTGGAAGATACGACGAGTGGCGATGCAAATCCGTGGGATGTGGCTGCTCGAATGGGTAATCGTCGCTATGATATGGGGCGACATAGCATGTACGAGGAGCGACATGTTTGGGTCCCAAGACGTTGGGAGCCACTCCCTTATACGGCTCCACGGTCCCCACCGCTTGTATAGGTATCTTAACTATTCAAATTATCTCGGTCGTTTTTTATTTTTTATTTCATTTGACCATGAGTTTTTGTCCAAAATGCAGCAACATCAGTCGGTCGTGGATGACTTATTTGATACGCAGCATGTACAACAGGTGTATCATAGCCAACCGTCGGAGCAGGAAATTGTACAAAGCAGTGAGGTACAAACATTTTTTTGAGTTATATAATTTAGGATTTTTTTTAATACAATGTTATTTGCAGCCCATACTGGAGCGTCTCCCAAATCCTAGTGGAGCTCCACGCATGTTTGATCCGACGGACGCACTGAGGAGAGATTTTGAGAAGTTCATGGGAATGAAAATTTCAGCCAATGTCACTGTTTCCCAAAGATAACCTCTCCCACGGCTTTTTCAAGAACTTATTGGATCCTAAGTACGACATGGGTCACGCAATGATCGATTTGTACATATGCTATCTCCGGCAGAGGCTTCATTTCAAAGAACGTGACGTGTTGTGTACACCCGATTCACGCTATACCGTCATAGCGACTACGTCAGTTTTTGTAAGTATATATTTATTTTATATTTTAAATATAAAATATGTTTATTTTTAATTGTCCTGCTAATGTGTATATTTTTTACAGACGTCTTTACATTCAGCTTGGACGTCCAATATAGTTGAGCCCGATAACGACTTTCATGAACGTTATGAGGTGAATTATTGTGACTGGATCCCAAATCAGGGTTTAATGGATGCCGTTTTTGGAGCGGATACGGCATTTGGTGATGATAGGACTCCGTGGTTCGATGCAAAATTCGTAAGTTTTACAATTGTTTCAATTTTGTTTTTTCTACGCTGGAATTATTATTAATATTTACTAATTTGTATTATTTAATAGGTTATATTCCCGGTGTTGGCCGCCAGTCATTGGATGGCTGTCAGATTGTGTATCGAGTCATGGAAGTTGGAGTTGTATGACTCACTTAACTGCCGTGGAAACAAGGATATATATGAGTACCGAAAAGAACTTTTGAGGCCACTCCGCAAACTGATCGGTCGATTGCTAGATGTACGTATTTTAATATTTTTAATATTTTTTTTTGGGCTACTAATTATTTTTAATCGATCTTTGGTAGGCTACTAATTACTGGACGATGAACAAGTACCATCTGACGCATCCGGGCATTCGGACTCCTGAGTTGGTATTGATGCCGCAAGAGGAGCAGTTCAAGCAAGAGGATTCGCATAGTTGTGGTCCATATACATGTACGGCAATTGAGCGGCTCATAACTGGATATCCTACTCCGAAATGGGGTAATTTGAAATCAAACGTCAGAGTCTATCGGGAGTGGATGGCTTAGAAATGTTTCGAGCCGTGCCATTACGGAGATTTTGGATCTAGCTCTCCCAATGAGTAGTGTATTCAGTGGAACATTTCGTAATTTTATTTTAATTTTGTAACATTTTGTATTTTTTTTTTGGAAATTTTCGTAACATTTCGGCCCCATTTCGTAACATTTCATACCATCGGCCCCGAGCCATGCATGGCCTCGGCCGAGATTCTATACCTCTCGGCCGAGGCCGACAAAATCATGTATCAGCCCTGGGGCCGATACACAGCCGATTATTTATCGGCCCCAATACCATCGGCCCCTAGCCATGCATGGCCTCGGCCGAGGCCGACAAAATCATGTATCGGCCCTGGGGCCGATACACAGCCGATTATTTATCGGCCCCAATACCATCGGCCCCGAGCCATGCATGGCCTCGGCCGAGATTCTATACCTCTCGGCCGAGGCCTACAAAATCATGTATCGGCCCTGGGGCCGATACACAGCCAATTATTTATCGGCCCCAATACCATCGGCCCCGAGCCATGTATGGCCTCGGTCGAGATTCTATACCTCTCGGCCGAGGCCTACAAAATCATGTTTCGGCCCCGAAGGGTTTCGGCCTAGGCCGATGGAGGGCCGATGGGTTTACCACCATCGACCTTTTAGGGTTTCGGCCTTTTTTTTTCCCGAAAAGAAAACTTTAATAGATCATCAATGAACCCTAAAAAATTAAACCGATCATTGACAATAAAATTTAATCGTTTGTTGTCGTTCCAGATAAAGGGCATCTCCGCCTTGTGTGACCTTCTTCTCCACAGTTACCACATTTTTTGCTACGGCGCGTACTAGATGTACTAGCTTCTGCTCCTGAAGGACGACGGCTGTTTCTCGGGCGTCCGGCTTGCCGCTTAATAATTGGTGAAAGAACAACAATGTCCTCTATTTCCGGTGGGGCACCCCACTCATTTCGAGGAGGCACGGGATTAACCACTCCGGCATATATTGTCTTCCACGTCGCCGTCGTATAATAATCATTAATATGATTGTACAGATTTTCCCGGCGATGATACAAAACGGCGACAACGTGACTACACGGTAACAAGTCAATTTGCCAGACGCCGCATTCACACATTTCGTCTAGAAGATTGACCCTCCACTGGCGCTCACCTGCATCGACCTTGTATTTGTGGTTAGTGACCTGCGTAACTGTAAACCTTCGAGCCAGTTCTACTTCATTCCGCATCCTCAACTCAGAACCCTCCGTCAACGGATTATTTCTGGAACTTGCTTTTACCCGTCGTGTATCGAACCACGACTCTATCATATGACGGATTGCCTCGAGCATAGCTACAATGGGTAGTCGTCTAGCCTCCAACAGTCGAGAATTTATTAACTCGACAGCATTCGATGTCAGTAAACTGTATCGACGACCTTTACTGAAAAGTCGGGACCACTTCTCCGATCCGATTTCCATGAGCTTTTCGTAAATAGCAGGTTTTCCCTAACGGATGGCGTTCATGGCGTCATGGAATTCTGTTGCCCGATAAGCATAAGCTGCTCGATAAAATGACCGGATAACCCACTTACCGTGCCTAGCAAGCTTATTCGATAAATGGTAGTAACAAAGTCCGTGTTGTGCATCTGGGAAAACCACTCTTACCGCATTCGCTATGCTTTTATGTTGATCTGAAACAATCACTAAACTGTCATCCGTTGGAAATGCGGCTCTCAGTCGCATCATAAACCACATCCAGGAAACATCATTTTCAATAGGACCTACACCAAAAGCGAGAGGGAGAATTTGCTCGTTCGCATCACAAGTAGCTGCGACGAATAATATTCCCCTGTTTCTCCCTTTTAAATGGGTACCGTCCACCACAATTACCTTCCGAAGGTTGCCTAACCAAGGGGCTCGCGATACACCAAGCGCAATAAATAAATGTCGGAAACGACCATCCTCACCGACATCAAGATCCGTATATGTTCCCGGATTTGTTTGTTCCAACAAATGCAGATATTTTGGCAGTTTGCTGAACGAATCTGCATGTCCGCCATAAATCATCGATATAGCTGCGTTGCGCGCTCGGAGGGCAACACCGTAGGTTGCTTGTATTCCAAATTTATCCAACAGATCGGCCTGAATATCACCCGGTTTCATTAACTTGCTTTGATGACGCATTTTACGGGCTATATAAGCAGCGACAGCCTTCGACCTCACATTTCGTTCGCCAAGTCCGGATAAATCGGTTGTGCAGGTTGTGGTCCGCAACCCATCTAACAACCTCCCAACACGTCCGACCTCTACGGTATGCCCGTAGGCCGGAATGGACAATCAACACTTCTTACGCACAAATATTCCAAACGGGAAGCACTAGAACGTTGCACTCCGAAATCCGCACCGTTTTCCAAATGGAATAGAGCTACGAGCGGCATAAACTTCGTCTTTCGAGCTAAACATCAATCCCACTTGCGAGACTTCCGTCTACAACAAGAATCGGGTTACTCGCGACGCTACTAAATCGGATACATCAAGGGGAACAACAGGAAATAGCCAGTTGCATGCTGCTTCTGTGTTGTCGTGTACAGTCTCGTCATTTGTTCAAGAACGATTGACTGGAACTAGCAAAGACATAAGTTGACTTACGCCACCCTCCCTCCGAATCCATGCAGCAAAATCTTGTAACGAACAATTAGTCAAGGCAGAAGGAATATATTCATCCTCATCATCATCAGATGATGAGTCCAAATCTGCCTCACCATCTGAATCCGTCTCCACATGAACATTCCTTTGGGGACCCCGTCCGCCATCATTACTTCTACTTCCTTGCCCCGTAAAGCAATTAGGACCCCCGAAATTATAATTTTCTTCGGGAAATTGATTCAGATTCGGAACACCAAATTGAGGATTTTGCACTTCAGGATACACAACAAAAACAACCGGCTCTACGTCTATAGAGCACAGTCGCATAAGATCAATATCATGGCCCATAATGGCCTTCATCATCCGGCCGGTTCGTCGGGAAGCAGCAGTATAATAAATGAAGTAGTTGAAAGGAAGGGAATAAGCAGCGAGCCACCGATCAATGTTTTGTCGAAGATATTCGAGAGAAATATTGTTTGAAGGAATGTAAACAATGAACTCATGCCCCCCGACATAATTCGACTCTGCATCGAATTGGTCGTTCAATTTCACAATAATTGATCGAAAATCTGTCATTTCTATCAAATTCAATTTAAAGCTTTGAGAAGATTGGAAGTGGAATGACGAAAATTTTGTGTGAATCAACCAATTCGGCTATCCTACGTCTTATAAGGAATTGTTCTGACAAAATTTCACGTGAAATATCAATCGGGCCGATCGGCCCCCATCGGCCCTGCCATCGGCCCTCTGTTTCCTGCATGTGCAAGTGATATCCGACTAGTCAAATCTGCAGATAAAGCTGATTTGCATAAAAAGTCATGGATCGGTCCTCATCGGCCCCCGTCGGCCCTCCATCGGCCCCTACTGGAAATTTGCAGCAAAAGTCTTGCACTGTCTTGTCCAATAATGTCTCGAAGGAGGGGCTTAGGGCCGATGTAGGGCCGACGGATACCCTCCATCGGGCCCTTTTCGGCCCTTCTTCGGCCGATTGCTTGTTCGGCCGTCGGCCATTTCTTTTCGGCCGATGCCGGGTAGGGCCGATGGACAACAACAATTTGGCCATCCATCGGCCGATTGGGATATTTCGACTGTATTCATCAGGGCCGATTAAGGGCCGATTGACTCCCCCATCGGCCCCCCCATCGGCCCAGCGCCGTATAAGGACAAAATGGCTAGATTTGTGTTTTGTTTTAGTGGTTGGCTACATTTGCTTTTCAATTGTAACTGTTTGGCCTCTGCTGCAAATGCCCCTTAACTATATTACACGCACAAGTTAGTAATTCATAGAAGTAACTATTAAATTTTTTCATATTCACTTCACACCATGTGATGAAAGATTGACGGCACAGATTCTTTTGGTTTATTTATATATATATATATATATATGGAATCTTCCCGTGTGAACAACACTTATCGTGTGAATGTGTGAATACTATACTTTAAAGATAATTATGTTGTATAGTATTTTTACCTTGAAAGTGCAGCATATTTATCTTTAAAGTGTCGTGCTCACATATTCACACGATAACAAGTTGTTCACATTTAAACATCATATATATATATATATATATATATAATTACAACGTACTTTCTTCGTCCTGTCATTACTGTCCTAATTTTCTAATCGGATTGTCTCATTATTACAATCATATTTTCGAAATAGAAAAAATTGATTCATAGCACTGAAATGAAGTGAGACCTTTCTTATTTACTAACAATCCCACGTTTTTATACTCTCTGTCCGAGAATCTCTCTCTCCCGATTCTATTCCGTTCCAAACTCAAAAAAATTATAATTATTAAGTTTTTGAAAATTTTTAATTATTTCTTCCGCTGGAATCGAAATATCTGCAAGATCATGGTCACAATTTGTATCGATTAAACAAATTGTTGGAATTCCCAAAGTAATACACTCTCGCAGGGCCGTATATTCTTCATGTACAATATGAAAAAATAAAATAAAAACACTCCGCTCAACTATGCCTTGATATAATTCGGATTAGTTCTTATTCGGATTAGCTCGAAAACTATGCACTTTTTAATAAAATTATAAATCATAAAATAACTCTATAATTAAAAATGTGACATCCGTATAAAAAAGAAACAGAATAATAATAGTGGGAGTCAAAGGGAGAACCCGAATGGAGTATAATGGTGAGGAAGTTGATGGCATGTGCGCAATATGTGTTATACTTATTCAGGATAGTGGGCAATGCCTAATTGATGGAGAAACAACCAATGGCGGAGACAGGGGGGGCGCGTGGGGGCGACCGCCCCCCCGGACTTTCTTCGAGTTTCTCGCACGTCTCCCTCCTCCTCGCCTCGTCGGCCGTCCAATTGATCGGAATCCGCCCCCTCGGACTTTCTTCGAGAGGCCACGCAAGCAAATCGGCGGCGTTGCCCGACAATATCGAGCTTCCAACACAGTTGGGATCCGAGTTGATCAAATTGATCGGCTTGTCGCCGGAAGAGCGGAACTCTGTGTTGCAAAATCAAAGCAACCAATGAAGAAGATGAAGATATTGTTGGGATTTGGGCTCGAAAAATTGGCCCATAATGGTTGTTATTAATTTAGCCCATCAAGAATTAAAAGAAATGGCTCATTTAATGTTTTGTTAATATCTTTTGTTAACAAAGAGAAGTCAGACGTGAGAGACTTAAATTGAGTCAGAAGGCATAAGTTGAGTCAGAAGCTAAAATCGAAAAACGGAAGCAAGAAACGATTCGAAATTCTTAGAGGATTATTGTTGTTTGCTTGTTGCTATTGTTTGGTGGTTCCCCTACTTGTGATAGGGAGAAAATTGTGTAATTGACATTACATAGTGGAGATTTTCTGGACAAGAGTTCCGTGATTTTTACCCTAAATTTGAGGGGTTTTCCACGTAAAATTCTCGGTGTTAATTTGCTCAATTTATTCCGCATTTATTGCCCATATTTTGGATTGTGTTTAAATACACTACGTATATGTCTCGTCATTTCATATATGTTTTGTAAATCACTTATAAAATCGTGTTTCTCATTATCACGTTTTTTCTTCCTCGTTGCGGTTTTCGTTTTTTGCTCATATATTAAGATGAGCTTTGCTCTTTATCTTGAGTCGGTTTTGCTTCTAATAAAGTTAAAAGTTTTATTTCTTCCTTGCATCCTTCATATCTAGATCCAAATTTTGGATATACATATATCTTGTTCATCTTCTTTTGCAACACTCTGCCCGTCCGACGATTGATGAGAGAGCGAGAAAGGGGAAGGATGCGAGTTCGCCGTCGTCGGACGAAATCGACCCCACCGGCGAGCTATTCAAGAACGCCGTCAAATGCCTAAGAAGATATTGTAATCTGGTAATTTTTTGTATTTCGTTTTGGACTCGTTTTTTTTTGTTGCTTTTATAAATTGTACTTTTGAATTCCTTATGCGCATTGTTACACTAAATTTTTTTTTTCGGGGGCTCCGCCCCCGAACCCCCGGATAAGACACACTGAACCTCACACATAATTCGCCCCCCCCAGTTCGAAATCCTGGCTCCGCCCCTGGAAACAACTATAGGATAGAAGTACAGTGGCGCACGTTCATAAATATCGAGTTTATCTCATATAACTAATTTTATTTACTGATTATCTCATGAAAATACGATTCATTTTTCGTTAATCCGAAAAAAGACATCCCATTCCTCCTATGACGTGCATAACTCTCTCCATCCGGTTGACTTAGGATGTCTAATATTTATTTTATATTAAAATATTAGGATTTGTGATTAATATTTACTTCGTTCTTCTACTTCTTCTCTATAGTTCCTATCGTTTTAATAAAATAACATTTACACTACAAATATTTATTGAATGTGATTAGGGATTACTGTTTCTCAATTAAAAAAGGATTAGTCATATTGTCCCGGACCAAGCACTTATTTATGCCAATAAACGGTGAAGAATTTCAATACTACTTGGGCCACCTACCATTCACCTAATACTTCTGTTTATTCAAGTCTTTGATTAGTGACTTCAGAGAATTACTGTGACCAATTAATTTACTTCATACTAGAAATAATACGTCTTTTTCTACACGATAATTGTGTTATGTAGTGTATATTATTTGACTTTTTAGTAGTTATATATGGTACATATAATTTTTGTCATTTTAGAAAACGTGTTATTATAATTTATCGTATTATTTTTAGTGGGATGAATGAATACTAACTAAAACACACATATATTAACCAAATAATAATAATTATAACCCCAAACTAAGCCCCTAGAGTATATGCCATAACACTCAATTAAGTCGTTAAAAAGTACTCACTCCGTCCCGTTATTTGTGGCTCAATTGATTTCGGCACGGGAATTAAGAGAGTAGATGATAAAGTATGAGAGAGAGAGTAGATGATAAAGTATGAGAGAGAAGATGAGTAAGATAATGAGAGAGTATGAGAAAAAAATGATAAAATAGGAGAGAGAATGTAATAAAGTAGGAGAGAGAAGATGATAGAGTATGAGTAATTTTTTGCCAAATTAGGAAAGTGGACACAAATAATGGGATACCCTTTCGGGAAAGTGAGTCACAAATAGCGGGAATGAGGGAGTAAATAAAATAAAATTTACATACCTAATGCAGCCGCAGGTACCCGGTAATAGAAATCCTGGCCTCCGCCTTCCGCCGCCGCGTACTGCCGCATATCGTAAAGATCCTCCGCCCAAATCACGCAGCCGCTGCCGTCGCTGATATTCGCACTCGAATAACCCCTGCACGAGCAGTTTCTCCGGCACAATTCACGGCAGTCGTTAAAATTCATCTCCGCGTTCACATACGCCGTCCCGCTCTCCGGCAGCTTCACGCTCTTCATCGGTAAAAAACCGTCGGTCTCGCAGTCCAAATCGACGACGCGCACGCAGCCGTCCGATCCATCTCGGAGATACCATGCCTGCGGATTCTTCGGCCGGAACGATTTCAAGCACTTACAAACCGGCGAAGCGTTCGCGTCGCAGATTCCGTACACCCCGCACTCTCTGTAGTCGTCGCATTGGTCCTTCGGAGCGAACCAGAAAAGGCTCCAGATTCTACTAGAAGGAATCCAGATGAATCTCTGCAACGCGCCGGAGTGTTTCACCATCAACCTCGAGTACATCGATTGGTTGAGGAGATTGAAAAGAGTAAGTCACTTCATTACGATTTCTCACAAAGAGGAAGGAGAGAAGAGGACTAGTAGCTTTCATTTCCGGCACGCCGCTAAATCGGAGGCCGTTCCACGGCCCGCTCCGGTAATCGATCGTCTTTTCCTTCGTCAAATAGATCTCCGGATATCCATCGATGTCCAATTTGAAGCTGTAATCGCCGGTTGAGGGATCGTCGGCGCTTTTCCACGACCTGATGTATCGATTTTGCCCTAATTTTGAATCCCAACCCAATTTCATACCGGGGAGTAACGTGTCTGTTGGATAATCGAAGCTTTGCCAGAGGTAATTATCCGGATTGCCGTCGCTTTCGTGACGGAGAATGAGGTTTCCGTTATCTAACAGCTCGGCGACGGTATTTCCGTTCCGAAGGTGACGGATTTGTTCGCCGACCATACTGATTTTCCTAATTGATCGTATAAAACTAGATTGCCGTCCTTGGCATTGATTTTGAAGACTCCGGATGAGTTCTTCAGAGGCGAATCTCTGTTCGCAACCCAGACGATTGTTCTTTCTTCGACGTTCTTGTACCAGATTCCGACGTACCAGTTGTTTACTACGCCGGAGTTGAAGAAGCCGAGCTCGAATTCGTATCGAGCTGAGAGTAATTTCTGGTCCTTGGTGAGAGGATGTGTAGGAGTGATCAGATCAATTGAGGTCGCGAGAAGAGGGTAGAGAGTTAATGCGATGAAGGAACACCAGACGCTGCGGCGGAGGTTATGGCGCTCCGCCGTGTTTGTCATCTTTCAGGCGGAGTCTCCCGGTATGTTTGGGTGGCTTGAATTTGCCATGTGGTGGTGGTGGAGTTTATTGGTGGAATGATTCTGGTGTTTAGAGAGGGAAAATACGGCCTTTATTTATTTGTCAGCCCACTCATTGATGGCTGCATAGATTCTGCTGTCCGCCTTTGACAATTATGTATTTACATTATTGTTATACAAATTATTAAATGATATTCGATCAAATAAATTTTTCATAAGAGATTTTACAAATTAATGGAGAAATGAACCATTTTGTCAAAGTATAAAGTGAAGAACCGGCCTTATTTATGTGTTCATATCTTCTGAAAGGAAGTCTTATGTTCATGTCTTTCATGTTTTTATTTTGACAATCTAAAATTTATTATTGTAGTTAGTATTTTCGCTTCAGTAAGTTAGGGTTGTAAAATGAATCAAATAATTTTGCTCAATTCGGCATTCGTATTCGAAATTTTGATATTCGAATTCAAACATACATATTTGATTCGACTTGATTAGTATTTGAATACGAATATGAAATTATGATATTCGATTCGATATTCGTAAATATTCGATTAAAAATTTAACACATTTAATACATAAAAATATAGTGATAATGAGACCCATTAATAATTTAGTCCATAAATACTACTCTCTCAATCCCACTATTACTATCCTCTTTTCTTAATCGGGTTTTCCGCTATTAATGTCCTATTTTCCAAAATGACAAAAATTAACTATTAAACTTAAAATTAAGTGAGTCCCTCCTTTCTCACTACCCATGTGATTCTGTTCTACTCTATCTCCTAAAAAATATTTCTCTCATGTGATTCTGTTCCACTCTGAACTCAGAAAATTATGATTTTTTTTTTTTGATACTTTAGATTATTTGTTCAATTACAACATGAAAAAAATAGAAAAAAAAAATTCGATTGCTTCATATATGCATTGCAAAAAAATGGATGAATTTATATTTATTCCCACCAACCACTCTTTGAAAACTATGTCAACTTCTTAAGATAATTAAAACACATAAAATACACATTTAAATAAAAAAAAATTAATCTCTGTTCTGAAAAGGAAGGGGACAATAATAGCGAGACGGAGAGGGTAAATTTAATGATAATGATTGCTTTTATAATTTGAAAATATTATTTTATTAATTTTAAACATTATTTACATTGAATTTGATAATTAATACTCCTACTATTTAAAATTTTATGTTTTCTTAGTGGAGTTCTAAATTGAATTAAATATTTATCATTAACTATAAAAAAATAAATTGAATATTCGTGTGGATATTTCAAATATTATAAAATACCAATAAAAAAGTTGAATAGTTGATTCGATCCGAATATTCGATTGACATAGACAAATCGAATACGAATCGGATTTAATATTCGAATAATAAACAAATACAAATACGAATATCTAAATAATGAACCAAATGCAAATTGAATACAACGATATTCGACTCGATTCGGTTCATTTACAACCTTAGCGTAAGTGATTAATCTAGAATTGATATAGTGTTTAGTACTCCCTCCATCCCATAGAAAGTGCATCTTTTTATGGGGCACCGAAATTAAGAAACTTGTATTGTATAATGTGTGTTGTTTGACTTTTGAGTTGTTAATTTTGGTCAACACATTGTTTGTTTTTTTAGAAACAAGACACTTTCTATTGGACAACCAAAAAAGAAAAACAAGACACTTTTATGGGACGGAGGAAGTAATATATTAGTAGGAGGAGATTCAAATATGAATAAGTTCTTATCGTGTGAACATACACTTTACAAACAAATATTGCACTTTAAGTACTATACTTTGAAATGATCTAATGCACTTAAGGGGCTTTTTGGTAAGCTGTCAAATATTAGTATAATATATTTGTTTTGAAAGTGCAGTGTTTACACGTTCACATAATAATGGATGTAACACCAGAACCTACCCTATATCCATGTATGTTTATATTTTGACAATTTAAAGTTTAGATTTTAGTTTTAAAATATGACATGGTTTACTTATAAAAAAAACTACACACATTAGGCAATAATGTAGACATATTCAACCAATTTTGCCGCAAAACGTATGTTCAATAATCTTGTTTGTTTTTTTACCTAATTAGTCAGGTCGTAACGATTAACACGAGCTGTGGGATTTTTCTATGACAAGTTGTGGGCTTTGACCAATGGCGTAGCTAGGAAATCGAGCTAGTGGGGGCAAAATTTATCGGGTTTGAGTTTTCTTTGTACGGGGGTTCGAGGGCGGAGCCCTCGAAAAAAAAAATTTAGCACATTTTTCTACTTAAATCTAATTATACTTACTCTTTATGGCTTATTTAAGGATTATATTCTTCTTTCATGAATAACTCATATATTTTTTATATTTATTCGAAAAACATAATACACAATCCTATTTTGACATCACTCTAAATTTAGTTAAGAGGAAATTATGAAGAATAATAATATCTACTGTATGGAGCCACGAAAAGTATTATGATTTATGAATCACAAGATTACTGTTTCCTGTCGTTTATTGAACCCTCGAGGCGTCCAGCCGTCCAGGTCAGCTAGCTCTGTACAGTTTGGTAGGGGTGTTCACAGTGTTCACAGTTTGGTAGCTCTGTCCAGCCGTGGAGGCCTCATGCATATAGATAGGAAACATTTTATTATGTGATGTTGGTCTGTTGTTATTCATAATGGGTGCAGTTGGGCCACCCAAAAGATTTTAAATTGAAAAACATATTTAGAATATTAAATATATTAATAAATTTTATAATTAATTAAAAATTACGAAATTACCCCTAACAAATTCTCGAATTCCAGTGGGGGCATTGGCCCCCACTGCCCCCTTTGCCTACGCCACTGGCTTTGACATTGACTAGGGGATGATAAAGCTGCATGAAGAATTTGAACTTTATTACTTCTGCTCAAAGAAGTTTGAACCAGTAATTGCATTGAATAATTCATCAAAATCCGTGAATGTGAACATTGCCAATTTGTAATGCTACACTGCTCTAGCATTTTTAATACATGTACATTAGTGACATTACAACATGTATTTTGGCGAAATGGGATTTACTCATACATATACTTACGGTAAATTCGTGAAGCAACCGTTGGACTTCTGGGTACCCCAAAAAATGATATTATGTGGTATTAACTTTTAGCTTCTTATTTTTAGTCCAAATATTTTTCCCTTTTATAAAAATATAACGCTTCCATTAAAACACTCAATAAAAAATACAATACACTTTCAATGTGACGGAAGACGTATTAACCACCCATTC
Source organism: Lavandula angustifolia (assembly GCA_028984105.1). NCBI lineage: Eukaryota > Viridiplantae > Streptophyta > Magnoliopsida > Lamiales > Lamiaceae > Lavandula > Lavandula angustifolia. Next base: position 30,952,064 of record CM054809.1, read on the forward strand.
CCACCTAAATAAATTTCTAAACTAAACTAAATTAAATTGCAAATAAAGGATTCCACAACTTCCATGCCTGAATAAATTAAGAGATCTGTATTTAGCTTCTTAGGTAGTGTTTTGGAAAAGTTTAAATAAACAGTCTTTTTGGCTTTTTTTTTACTGTAAAAGTATATTTTTTTAATGTTTAGAATATTTGTTTCTGCTTTTTCCATACTTAAAATAAGCCAAAATAAGCAGAAACCAATAAGTATGTTAGGGGTGTTTTTTAAAAGCATAAGCCAAAAGAAACGAAAAGTAACCTACAAGAGTGTTTGCAAAACTGCTTTTATCTAAAATTAAGTTTTTTCTACTATTTCAAACACTAACAACTTTTGCTTAAAAACAACTTTAAGCATAAATAACTAAAAACTATTTATAAAAGCTATTCCAGACACTGCCTTAATCTTCGAACAATCTCGCAAGCATTACTAATAATATTCCAAAATAAAATTACAATTAGGATAAAAGAATTCATATGACATAAATATCGCCATACTTTTTGTTGCCGCTACTTCGGTAAACTTACACATAAATACACCCGTACCCTTTCCTATGTAATATACCTATTCTTTTCTTTGTAATTAAGTAACAAAACGGGCAAAGCCATGTGTTGAGAAATCTTATAATATTTATCCAATTTTATACAATAACTTACAATCTCAGGCTTATAATAATAATAATAATAATAATAATAATAATAATAATAATAATAATAATAATAATAATAATAATAATAATAATAATAATAATACTAATAATAATAATAATAATTTCATATTGGGGAATTCATCAAAACTTGTAAGCTAATCGTTTCAGGAAGAAAGAAGGAAATGCTGGGCACGATGCCTAACGCCGAATTGCAGCTACGTTTCCATGCAACTTCCACGAAGCAGTAGTATGAGAGAGAGAGAGAGAGAATTGATGATCCTTCTTCCCCTCAATTTCTCAACTGAAATCGATAATATAATCATAAATAACAACAAAAGTATTGGGTGGCATCGAACGGAATACCATCTGACACAGTAAAATTTCGAACTCGCCCGCATGTTTCTTAAGACTCTTTCCTCATGAAGTTTCCTTCTTCACACACTCTTTCCCATCTATATAAACCATTCCCATTCCCATCCCCATCTCATTCACAGTATTCTAATCAACAGTTCTCGATGGGCGGCGGCGATAAGGCGGTGGTGTTTGAGGACCATTTTCCGGCGATGGTGGAGAGGTTGGGCGCGGAGGGGTTTATGGAGGAGCTCTGCAAGGGGTTCCGGCTTCTGATGGATTCTCAGAAACAAGTCATCACATTGGAGAGTTTGAGGAGGAATTGTAAGGTGTTGGGTTTGGCGGAGGATGAGGAGCTGCTGCGGTCGATGTTGGATCAGGGAGATTTGGACGGCGATGGGTGTCTCGATCAGATGGAGTTTTGTGTCTTGATGTTCAGATTAAGCCCCCAGATCATGAATCGGGCCACCGACATTTTGTTCCGAGATTTCGATTGAGTCGCTCTCTTTTTTTTTCTCTCTATTTATTTTATATATTTGGAGTATTTCTGGATTTATGTACATTAAATCACTGTTACAGAAAGATAAATCCAGATCAGTCATCATGGTAGAACAATTTTTACTTCTTTCTTTTGTTTTCTTTTCCTCACGGAGGATGAGTTGAGTAACCACGGTAATGTTAATATCAATTAATCATTTAAATGTGTGTGGAGTTTATGTTACACGGTTACACCTAATGAAATGGACTGGACATGAACTCAAAGAATTATGTCTGTCCCCTTAGGATGACATAGCGGTTAAGGTGATAGCATGTAGCCATGAATGTCATGGTTTCAAAACCCATCAAGACCACTATATGTGAGTCCCAGTACACACTTCGGTAGCGGCTTGAAAGTTAAGAGAAAAATTAAGGGAAACACTTTTTTTTTAAATCAAAAACTAAAAATTGCATATTACAATCCTTTAGAGCAACTTCAATGGTCCATCTAAAAGTCATCTATATTTATGGATGGGTGATAGGCTCTATTGGAGTGGAGTTTTAAACGGAGACGTAACGTTTTTTCAACTTGTGAATGGAGAGAGAATGTAACTTGTTTAAACTTGACATGTTGTAAAAAGTAGACTTAGAAGGGAGGAAAGAGAATGTGGTAAAAAAGGATAAGTAAATATGGATGTATAATGAATGAGAATGTGTATATAAAAATTGTGTGTTTGGAAAAATAAGATGTGAAGAAATGAGACGGTTGTTTTGGATGGACGAAGAGTTGGAGATGCTTTTAGGAATTGTGTCAATCGTTTGAAAAGGCCACAAAAAACACACAGCAGTTATCAGAATCCAAACCGGAAAAGCCCAAATAAATTCATGCAATATAACAGTCTGCTTGTGGCCCAAATTTTCGGAATTGGGCCGAAAAGCCCATCATCATGGCCTGGGGAAGCGTACACGAACATAGTATAATTTGAAGTTTTACATACTGTTGCATATAGTTTTTTTTATTAGTCTTTAATGTAAAATACTATTAATATTTTTATTTTTTAATTTAAACAAGAAGAAAGTTTGTGAGTGGGCACAGAACTTACAAACAAAAGAATAACATTTAATAAATCACGTATACATCAAAATTGCACATACATAACGACCTACTTAAGACCGTTACTCAAAAAAAAAAAAAAAAAAAAAAAAAACACTAACAGGAAAAGCAAGTAGGGCCTACAAAGTACAAACCATGCTCTAGCTATAGCTATACATAAGAAATGGGCGGACCAAATACAACTACAATTTTGCAGCATAATAAAATGGCCTTCGTCTCCATCATGCTGTGAATAAAATCATGTACAGCAACGAACATCATCAGCGGCCATCAATGGTGGTCATAGTGACATTGTTGATGGACGAGGAAGAACTTGTACCTGCATCATTATGGCTCGTCTGAATAGCGAAGGCCGGTATCTTCGGCTGAGGAAGTTCTACTATTTCACTGCTCAGCATCGACAGCACCGCTGAAGTAGATGGCCTGTCTCCGGGAATCGCTTGGACACACAACAATCCAATTTGGATGCATCTCATCACTTCTGCACGGTAGATCATGCTCGATATTCTCGTATCTATCAGAGTTGGAATATTGTCCTCATGCCACAAATTCCACACCTGAAGGATAAGTAATTAGATTACATATTGAACAAGTAAAAATGAACTATAGTCCACATTAAAAGGGTATTATGTTCCTAATTATACCAAGAGGGTCGACAAACATTATCAAGAACGAGATGAAATAGTGTTTTTCCTTGCGATAAATGAAGGTATAATCAGAGCAACAAGACTAGTGGCTTTTTCAAATGAAAGAGTATATAAGGTTGTAATACAAATTGAAAGCGTAAAAAAGTATACGACAGCCTATGTAATAAGGTTTTACACTCGTAATTATATCAAGAGGGACAAGAAACAGTATAAAGAGAACGAAAAGAACCAGTGTGGAGACCGAGGATATGTAATAGCATCTAGTGACAAAGGTACCTATAATCAGAGCAAGCAGATTAGTGGCTTTTTTCAAATTTAGCAGTAATGATCATCTTAAGTTTTCTGGAAAAGCTTAATCATGTGACAACGATTAAAAACGACTAATTCGAATTACTCAAGCAAGAAACCATATTAATTTTGACTAACATGTCCCAAGAGATTCAAAGAGCCCGCCTGATAGACGCCTTTGTTCCTTCTCCCAGTGGCAATCTCTAGCATCAGAACCCCAAAGCTAAAAACATCTGATTTTTCGGAAAACTTTCCTTCTAATGCATATTCAGGAGCCATATATCCGCTGAAAGAAAATTAAATATCTGTCTACCTTCAATACGCAAAGGATATAAAGATCTATTTCATATAAACTCATATGCCGTCAGCAAATATACTTACAATGTCCCTACAACCTTTAAGGTGTTGGCATGATCGCGCTTGGTCCCAAATATTCTGGCCATGCCGAAGTCTGAAATCTTCGCATTCCAATCATCATCCAACAATATGTTGCTGGGTTTGAGGTCTCGATGGATTATCTTCAGTCTAGAATCCCTGTGAAGATAAAGTAGGCCTCGACAAATACCTTCAATAATTTTGAAACGCTTTCTCCAATCTAGGGCCTCTTGTGATTGATCTACACAGAATTTGCAGAGGATAGATAATTAAATCTAATACGAACCACAACAGTTGACTTAATAAGAATTATCAAATCTTTAGCAGCCATGACATCGATAAAGTATAATAAAACTTTTAACTGAATATCAAATCTTCAGCAGCCATGACATTGATAAAGTATAATAGACCATTAACTAACCAAATAGGTAAAAGTCCAAGCTTTTATTAGGCATGTATTCATACATCAGCATTGCCTCCTTATGCTCGATGCAGCACCCAATTAGTCTAACAAGATTCCTATGCTGGAGTTTCGAAATCAGCACCAATTCGTTCATAAATTCTTTCATCCCCTGCGTAGATGCCTCTGAAAGCCTCTTAACCGCGATTTCTCTTCCGTTTGACAATTCTCCCTGAAGTTGCAACATTTTCAGCATACACAAGATGATAAATTGAATGAGATGAATAAGCATGAGAAGCCACCTTGTAAACAGTCCCGAAACCACCCTTCCCAAGCTTGTTAGCTTCAGAGAAATTGTCAGTAGCATTTGCAAGCATCTCGAATTTAAAGAGTGTTAACTCTTCAAGATTAATCTGACTCAACACATCTTGAAGAGATGCATCTCCTGAATAATAAGCGCCCGGATTTCCGAGCTCAATGGTTCTCTTTTTGCCTAATCATGAGCAAACGCAAAGCTAAAAATCAAAGGTTCATAACATCAACAAATCATCAAACTTTATTACCACAAATCTTACCTCTGCGAGCTATAATCCATTTCCATGCGAAATACGTGCAAATCGATAGGATAAAGAAACCAACAACCACAAGAATGATTATCATCTTCTTAGAGTTTTTCTTTCCACCTATCAAACAGAGCATGATGTAAATATGTGGATTGGCAATTGTACAAAATCTGAATCGAATTTTCAGACAGTATAAAAAAATCAAAGCTCAATTCCAATCCAAAGCTCAGAAAAATCAAACGAACAATTATAATAAATTTCAATTTACCAAGCTCGGACTTCGCGAGGCGAAAATACAGATTCGAGACGGAGTCGCTGGGGAATTTTTGAATGTCGGCCAGGATTCCACTCCACAATCTACACCCATTAGCGCCGTCGAATCCATAGGCAAGGCATGAGCAGTTGGTGAGGCAACGGTTTCTGCACTGACTCTCCAGGCCGGGCCCCAAATCCAAGCTGCCGGTCACTAGCATCACCTGAGCTTTCATGAATCCGTCAGTCGTAGTTCCGTTATTGCAGTCCAAACCGACCTTCCTCGCACACCCACCGCTCCAATTCCCCGAATACCATTCCCCACTACGCGGCTGAAATCCGGGCAAACAACTGCAAATCGGAGAGTCCTTTTGGTAGCAGACTCCGAATACGCCACATATGCCGGGAGTCTGGCAAGGGTCGCCGGAGGTATTGTTGGTGGTGGGTTGAGCCGTACAAAATCCACCGCACAACAAATAAACGCCGATTGCAGCAAAAAGGAGAGGATTTAGATGCATGATGAGCAGAAGCGGAGCCGGAATTGATACTTGCCTCTGAATCATTTAAATACTTGCAGCCACATAATTTATCTGCCGTTGAGTTCTGGTAAAACAAAAATGGAAGCTAAGTGTCGAGCCCGACGTTGACTGAACTAGAACAATTTCGATCGACAGCCGTCGGGTTTGACTCAACAAACACTGGGTGATATTGTCGCTTTGGGATTTTGGTCCTTCCTCGAAATTTTAACAAGAATCAAGAATATCCAAATCTCCGTTTAACTTATTTGCCACAAAGAATGGCGCATCTGTTTTGCAGGGCTCAACTCGGCTGTTTTAATTTGCCAATTTTCGTTTTTCTTTTTCTTTTTCTTTCTTTTACTGGAATCATCAACGTCATTAATTTAATTATGTGTAAATTTTAAAATATATAATCAAATTAAGAATAGATATATTCAATACATACTACGTATAGGAATTTTTTATTATCGACTAGAATACCTCAATTATTTAGTTTTGACTTCAAACCATAATTCCAAATTTTATAATTGGTCCTGTAGTTGAATGAGCAACCGCCAGATCACATTCAATAAATAAAAATGGTGATTATTATTGTTTTAAATCGAATAATATTATTCTTATTTTAGAATTGATACGAAATAATTGTGGGCAAAATAAAAAGTAATAACCAGTCTTATTGAAATAATCTATTTTTTTGACACGATTTTTAAAGAGAGTATTGATATTTGTAGAGTTGTGGATTCCTAAAAAAATACATATAATTTGTCAAAAAAAAAAATTTAACAACTTCATTGGAACAGTTTGAAAATGTATATTGAATTATTTTAATAGGATGGAGGGTGTAGATGAATTGACAAAAATATCTCATGCATATCTACTATTATATTTTCTCCATCCCAAAATTCTTGTTCATCTTGATGGCGATGCAATTTTTAAGTTGTTAATTGTATATAAGTTGTGGGTCATGTACATAAAAATTTTGGGACTAGGGATGTCAATTTTGCGGGTCGGGGCCGGTTATCATTCACCCGGACCCGCCCCGCGCCTTAAAAAATGGACCTGGACCCACCCCGTGGACTCGCACGGGTCCAGAATTTAGGACTTGGTCCCGGACTCGTGCGGGACAGGTATACCCGCCCCGGACCCGTTCGGATCCAAATTTTTGGGACTAGGAATGACAATTTTGCTGGTCGGGGCCGGGTATAATTCACCCGGACCTGCCCGTGCCTTAAAAAATGGACCCGAACCCGCCCCGTGGACCCGCACGGGTCCAGAATTTAGGACCTGGTTCCAGACCCGTGCGGGACAGGTAGACCCGTGCGGGACCCGTGCGGATCAGCAAATATTTTAAGTATTAATAAATTTAAAATTATGTTTGCACAAGGATTCGAACCCAAGTCATCTGAAAATTTATAAACACTCTTAACCACTACACTAACAACTTAATTGTTAAATTTAGATCAACATAATATATATATAAATTTTAAAGTGTTATTTTATTAATTTTAATTTAAAACATAAATAAAAATGTAGTAACTTTAATCAAATATAATGATTGTAGTAAGCATGATTAATATTTCAGGTAAAAAATAAAAATAAAACACAAAAACAAAATCATCTTTCAAATATATTTTGTAGCTTTTATTCATCATATTTCTTTAATTTTTTCAAATATACTTTCATGTGTTATGATTCTTATTAAAGTATGAATTTCTTATGTATATGTTATGAATCTTATGAACTTATGAATGAAGTTCATTAATAATAAGAGTGTTCATTTGTTATAAAAAAAACTCAATTGTAAAGTTGTAATTTTTCATTAGTCATAAAGAATTTTAAATTGTGAATTTATAATTTTTCATTAGTTCATGAATACTTTATTTTTAATATAGATAGTGTTAATCTTATTTTCGAAATACATTTTCATGATTAGAAATTAGAAATTCGAATATAATATATTGAAATCTAGAAAGTTAATATTTATTGTATTTTTATTAGATGTATTTTCACTTGTTATAAAAACTTTTCAATTGTAATTGTTCATTAATCATAATTGTATTTATACATATAATTCATTTCAATTAAAGAATAGAAAATTAGAAATAAAAAATAATTTTAAATTTAAATTTTTGAAATAAAAATATTAATTTTATTTTCGAAATATATGCCTGTAATTACAATTTGAATATACTATATTGAAATCTAGAAAATTAATATTTATATTTTATAAGCTAATTTTTTGTTAGATGTATTAATTTTTTTTTATTTTAGTATGTCATTCTTATATATAACTATACATGTAAAATATTAACAAATATGAACATTAACTCAAACGGCATAAGTGAATGTAAAAAATTATTAATGCATGTTCGAATCTCATAAATAACATTTTTACACTTCTAAATTCTACTCCGAGGCGGGTCTATACGGGGCGGGGCGGGTCCGCGACAGGAACCGGAACCGCCCCGGACCCGATACGGATCGGATCCGATGGGTCCGGATCCTTTTGCCATCCCTATTTGGGACGGATCAATTTGATACAGTGTACAATAATTTTGGAATGGAGTGAGTAATTAATTAGGAAACCTGAAATATACCAATAATAGAAAGATATGAAATGCATTAATGAGAGTAGTTTAATGATACATTTAAGAAGCAAAAAGTCATCGGCCATGAATCTGAGAGATAGTGAGGTCATTATTGGAATATATATTGTTTCCTGGCTGCGTTGACCCGGTGGTGGACCCATTCACGTTCTCCGCAAATAGTGGCTGCTTGGGCGGCGGAAGGTCAACAATCTCACGGCTGAGCATCGCCAGAATTGTTTGAATGGTCGGTCGATCTTTGGGGAAGTCTTGCACGCACAGCAGACCAATCTGAATGCAATGAACCATCTCTTCCTCCATCTCTCCACTTGCTATACTTTCGTCCACAAAACCCAAACCATTTCCCTCACTCCACATTTTCCAAGCCTAAAATTCATGTACAAGGAGTATTACTTTGATGAGGTTGAGGTAGAACATGCATGCATGAGAGAGAGAGAGAGAGAGAGAGAGAGAGAGCTTACACTTCCTGATAGGCTCAAGGACCAATCCTCATGGAAATAATGTGTGTTCTTCATTCCACTAATAATCTCTAGTATCAGCACTCCGAAACTATACACATCGGATTTCTCCGAAAATCGCCCTTCCATTGCATATTCTGGTGCCATGTATCCGCTGTAAGTTAAATGGTCTTGTTAGTACGAATTGATTTACTCGTACAAGACATGTTCAAGAATGAAGATTCACTTACTATGTTCCGACAACTCTTGCAGTATCGCCGTGATCTTGGTTGCCTCCGAATATTCTTGCCATGCCAAAATCGGAGATTTTCGGGTTCCAATCTTCGTCTAGTAACACGTTGCTTGGCTTGAGGTCGCGATGGATGATCCTTAGCCTCGAGTCTCTATGGAGATAGAGGATACCGCGCCCAATGCCCTCGATGATACTGTAACGCCTTGGCCAATCTAAGATCGTCTTTGATGGACTTGTAACACCAAAGAGACAAGCATCTAAGCTTTTATTAGGCATGTATTCATATATCAGAATCTTCTCTTCCTTCTCTACACACCCTCCCAGAAGCTTCACAAGATTCCTATGTTGGAGTTTGGAGATCACAATCACTTCATTCATGAATTCCCCCATTCCTTGCCCGGAATCCGCTGAGAGTCTCTTCACTGCAATTTCATTCCCATTTGCCAGAACTCCCTACAAAAGAAAGCCACATTCATCACCTGTTCTTCCAATTGGAATTGAAAAGATGCAAAATTTTTGAAACTTCATACCTTGTAAACATGACCAAAACCACCCCTCCCAAGAAGGTTGGTTGCATGGAACTGATTAGTTGCAGTAGCAAGCATCTCGAAAGTGAAATTCGGCAACTCTCCGATACTAAACTCCTTCGATTCATCTCTTAGTACGATTGCAGTTGAATCCGTTGCGAATATTTGCCCGATTTGTAGAAAACTCGAATCACTTCCTTTACCTATTTTCATAACATGCATGTCCAATCTTAGAGTAGAGTAAAATTATCATACTCATAATATACAAGTGATAGTTTAATAGGCCATTCACCTTTCCTCTTCATCAACCACCAAGCAATGAAGATCATAATGACAATACAAACGCAAGCCACAGCTACTGGGATTATGACATACAGCTTTACATGTTTGTTGCTATCTGGATAAAGAAACAAAAACAAGATTCAAACAAAGGAGCAAATTCAAGAAAATTGTAAAGTTGAAGAAATTAGTTTACTTACCTAATTCAGAAGCAGAGAGACGAATATAGAGATCAACACCAATAGTACCAAACTCCTGCGAGTCGATCAAATTCGAAGAATCATTGCTCCAAAACATACAACCGATGTTGGGATCAAAAGCGTAAGCTATGCAAGAGCAATTCTCAGAACATCTAGTTTTACAATCATCTTGCTGCTTCGAAGAGAACGGTACGGATAAATCCGGAACCTTCATGTATCTCAGCCTACCAAATCCATCTCTGTTTCCACCTCCATCACACTCCAATTCCTTCCTCCTCCGGCAGCCACTACTCCAATTCCCTCTCCCCCATTCCTCCTCGTTCATCGGCTCAAACCCTCTCATACAAGAACAAATCGGCGACTTCACAACATTACAGCTACCAAAAACCCCACACTTCCCATAAACATCGCACTCATTCTCAGGAGCAGTCCAAACGTCGTTCCATCTCTTCGCCTTATCATCCCAAATCCGCCTTATGACGCTCCCCGAGGAATTCACGCTTGCCGTGATGTAAATATCCTCTTGAGGCTTCGTGTAGAAGAAATTCCCCGCGCTGTCGTTCGTCACTTGAGTGAATCCGTCTAAATAGGCGTAGAACATCTCCTTAATCCCTAGAAAAATCAATCCATTCCACGGCCCGCTCCGCCAGTGCGGCCGGCCGTCGTTCCACACCATCAGCTGCGGAATCCCCACAGCTCCGAGGCCGGCGGTGAAGCTCCCGATCTCCGGATCGGAGGCGTTTTTCCACGCCGACAGCGCCACGTCCTTCCCGGTCTCCACGTTCTGGCTCAGCGTCATGCCGGGGACGATGACGTCGGTAGGCTCGGAGAAGGATTCCCAAACCGTGTTTCCGGCGCCGTCGCGGAGGAGGAGGTTTCCGGTGTCGACGATTTGGAGTGTGGAATTGATCGGAGAAGAGGTAACATTCGTTGACCAGAGAGTCTGATTTCTGCCGTCTGTGATCACGAGGTTGCCGTCTTGGGAGAGAGCTACGGCGCCGGAGGAGTCTGTGAGAGGATTTACTCTGTTCGCCACCCATATCACGGTCTCTTCCGAGAAGGCGAAGAAGACGCCTAAATAGCGGTTGGTGGTGTTTGGTGGTGTGAAAAACCCTAATTTGTAGACCTGCTTTTGAGATACGATGGTTTCTCCGTCTCTGATAACTATGCCGGCGGAAATGGTGTCTGTTTCCAAGCTCGAACAGACAAAAAACTTGAAAATAAGAAGAAATACTAATTTATGAACAATTTGTTCAGCATAATTTGGTTTCATTGTTCGAAGCAGAAGGTCTACGCCAGTAAGGGAAGATTTGGCCTTATGATCATAGGGTCTTGCAGCAATGGAAAATATTGTACACACTTTTATACACACAGTCAACTTATGACGATTGATTGTCGTGAAGAAGATAATAAAAAACTAATACTTCCTCCCTCCTAGAAACGACATGTTTCTTTTGGGCACAGAAATCAAGAAAGTAATATTATGTGGTATAGGTTATTTAACTTTTTAGTAATTAAATATGATTCACATAATTTTTACCATTTTAGAAAATGCATTGCTTTTAGTGGGACGGCTAATAAGGGAAACGCGTCGTTTCTAGTAGGACGGAGGGAGTACTACTTGTTGCGTCCCAATATTAATATTTTCATATAAAAAAGAGATAAATAGGTGGATTTGGATATTCACTTATGTTCGATTTTGGTCCACTAATATAGTCGTATTCAATTTTAATCATATAATTTTATATAGTATTCAATTTGGATCCTCTAATATAATATTGTTTGATTTTATCTTGTAATTTTATAATATGTCTGATTTTGATCTTATAAATTTACAAAGCCATGTGAATTTTAGTCTGATTTTGGACCAAAATGTAACACATTATAAAGTTATAAGATAAAAACCAGTTACTGTCATATTATTGATCAAAATTGAATATTTTATAAAGTTATAAGATCAAAATTAGATACTACAATATTAAATTATCAAAATAAAACTTAGATTACATTAAATGATTAAAATTAATATTTTCTTGTATTTAAAATGGCGGAATATTAATATTGGGAAGGAGGGTGTATTTGATTTGGTAAGCAGCCTTGAATTATATTATGGACTAAGGTGGGCCCTAAGGTGGTAGACTTTTACTGTAAAATTATTGGACAGTCATTTGGATGATTAGAATATGGAGGTGACCGGGAAAGTCTTCCATCATAGAGAAGTGGAGGTCTGCTATGGGCAAAACAGATAAGGACTGGACTTAATAAGTGTAAAAAGAGTTCTTGTCTTAATCGAGTTGCCATCATATTTCATAGCAGAGAATTTTGGAAAATGCCCTTTTCAAATATAGTGGGATCCACAAATAACGCGGCTTTGTTTATTTAATTGGCGGACTGAATTTTCCACCATCCAGAGGCAACTCGCGTGCACGTATCTATTTATCTAAATAAAAAATTGGTACTAAAATAATGAGAGTATTTTAGGGTGCATAAAATAATTTTCTAGTAACAACCTCGTATTAGTAGATTATTACAGGAGATATTATAAATCTTCTTCAGTTGAAAAGATATTGTAATTTTTTTCATTAATCAATTAAAGAAGAATACGACTAATTTCCTTCGGAACAATAGTAATGGGACGTTAAAACAATTAACAATTCTATTAGCTGAACTCAACGTCAAGCCGATCAGGCCTTCTCAGATCCACTCAAGTCTAGTCCAAAATTTAATGGTCGAAATCTAACAACCCGTTGGACTTCACAGCCCAAACGTAATCGTTAAAAAAAAAATTCATTTGTCTAACTATAAATGATTCATTTTCCTAATTGAAATATTTTACTATAAGTGATTTGTTCAAAAAAGGCAAGGAATGTGAAGACATAATTTAACTATTCAAAAGTCAAACAATAGACACACAATACAACTTTCTTAGTGCCCGTACTAAAAATAGTTGAGCCACTTACAGTGGGACGAAGAGAGTATTACTGAAATAGATCCATTATTGAATGTGAGATTCATAAATCCGTCGTTAATTAGTCATTCGCGGATCTTTATTTTCTTTTCGTTAGTTTTAATTTGCTAATTTCTTTTTCGCCTGGACCTATTGATGCATACACACAATTTGCAGCTCGAACCTAGACATGCTCATTTCCGGTTCCGGTTTCGATTACGGTTACGGTTTGAAATTGCCGGTTATGGTTTGTCAAAAATTGAAACCGAAACCGAACCGCATGTAGACTTTGACGGTTTCGGTTTGAAACCGTCGGTTCCAGTTTCAATTTACCGGTTTCACGGTTTTCATAAATTTTATTTTTTTTAATTACTGAATTAATTTTTTATTAATTTAAAAAAAATACTTTTTCGGTTTCGAATCAAGTCAGTAATAAATTATAAATAAAATTGTGCAATCTCATGAAAGAATTGAACAATTAAATATATTAATACAATCTCATTGTTGATTCTTCATTATCATCATCGTTTTAGAAATAAATTTTATATAATTGTTTTCAATTCTTCATCGTGTAGTAATTATTAAATAATATTTGATATTCTATATTTTTCAGTGATAAAATTTGAACAACTTTTATTCCATATATATTTTTTGGGAACGTTAGTATCTATTTGCAATTATATCAAATAAAAAATAATATTTTATCCTTTTGTATACTACTTTAATATATCAAAATTGGTAGGATTTTTGTATTTTAAATATAAGTAAAAATTAGAAGATTTAGATCTTTAATAATATTTTTAATTTAAAACTCATTTATCTAATTCATTAGATATCTGATCTTTGACAATTTTAATAGGTGAAATCGTCGGTTTCACCCGGTTTGCAAGCGATAGTTTGAAGTTGGCGGTTTCACGGTTTGAAAAATAGTTAACCGAAACCGAATCACAAACCGACAGTTCAAGACGGTTCCGGTTTGCATCGATTCCAATTTATGACGGTTCCGGTTCTGATTTAAAACCTTATTTAAGCTGCTTTCAATTTGAAAATAGGCATGTTTACTCGGACCATGGGTCTATGGAATCGAATTCAAAGGTCAAAACACAAAGTTGAGCAGTTTAATATGTTTATACTTGATTCCTCTAATTTTCTTAACTAGTCATATTCTAAGGCATATGATTATATGATATGTTGATCAACAAAAGTCAAACAAGCTTCTAACAAACAATCATGAGCCAGAGTGACGAAGCTCGACATCAAACTCTAATTCCAAATTATATAGTGGGTGGCTCAGTTGAATAATTAAGCAGCAGCCATATTACATTATTGACTATTTGACTTATTGCAGTATTAAAATACTACTATATTTATATTTTTAATAAAAAAATTAATGAGACTGTGAGTGTTTTATCGATCGATTTGCAAAAGTCAACCGGCGGAAATGACAGGGAGAGTGACGTCATTATTGGAATATCTATTGTTTTCTGTGGCGGCAGTGGACCCCTTCCAATTCTCCGCAAAGAGCGGCTTCTTGGGCAGTGGCAGGTCCACGATCTCACGGCTGAGAATCGCCAGAAGTGTTTGAATGGTCGGTCGATCTTTGGGGAAGTCTTGCACGCACAGCAGACCAATCTGAATGCATCGAACCATCTCTTCCTCCATCTCTCCACTTGCTATGCTTTCGTCCACAAAACCCAAACCGTTCTCCTCACTCCACATCTTCCACGCCTAAAATTCATAGCTAAGTATTAGGGTACGTAGAACATGCATGCATGCATGCATGAGAGAGAGGGAGAGATATAGAGAAAGAGAGAAAGCTTACACTTCCTGCAAGGCTCAAGGACCAATCCTCATGGAAATAATATGCATTATTCATTCCACTAATAATCTCTAGTATCAGAACTCCAAAACTATACACATCCGATTTCTCCGAAAATCGCCCTTCCATTGCGTATTCTGGTGCCATGTATCCGCTGTAAAATGGTCTCGTTAATTAGCACTGATTGATTTACTTGTACAAGACATGAGTGCATGTCGACGTATATATATATATAGAAGATTCACTTACTATGTTCCGGCAACTCTTGCAGTATCGTCGTGGTCTTGGTTGCCTTCAAATATTCTTGCCATCCCAAAATCAGATATTTTCGGGTCCCAATCTTCGTCTAGAAGTACGTTGCTTGGCTTGAGGTCGCGGTGAATTATTTTTAGTACGGAGTCCCTATGGAGATACAGTATGCCTCGTCCGATGCCCTCGATGATGTTATGACGTCTTCTCCAATCTAACAGCTTCTTTGTTGGACTTGTAGCACCAAAGAGACAAGCGTCTAAGCTTTTATTAGGCATGTATTCATATATCATAATCTTCTCTTCTCTCTCTACACACCCTCCTAGAAGCTTCACAAGATTCCTATGTTGGAGTTTGGAAATTACATTCACTTCATTCATGAATTCCCCCATTCCTTGTCCAGATTTTGCTGATAGTCTCTTCACAGCAACTTCTTTCCCATTTTCCAGAATTCCCTACAAAACAACACATTCAACACTTGATCTTGCAATTCAAAGGGAAAAGATGGAAACATGTGAAAGCTTGTACCTTGTAGACATGACCAAACCCACCCCTCCCAAGAAGGTTGGTTGCATGGAACTGATTAGTTGCAGTAGCAAGCATCTCGAAAGTGAAATTCGGCAACTCTCCGATACTAAACTCCTTCGATTCATCTCTTAGTACGATTGCAGTTGAATCCGTTGCTAATATTTGCCCGATTTGTATCAAATCTTTTACTTTGTTCCCTGATTAATTTCACAGCCAACATGCATTATTCAATATAAGAGTAAATTAAAGCAAAAATACATGTACTAATAAATCATAATGTCCAAGTAATAGATCATTTACCTTTTCTCTTTACCATCAACCACCAAGCAATGAAGATCAAAATGGATAAGCAAACAGCACCCACAACTACTGAAACAATGATGTACAAGTACTTCATCTCTTTCTTCTTATCTGGATTAAAAAAATAAAAAATAAAATAAAAAAGATCCATAAGAATTTAGTCATAACATTCAAGATTCTACAAGATTATAAAAAGAAATCAAGCAAAGAAAGAGATATACCTAATTCAGAAGCAGAGAGACGAATGTAGAGATCCACGCCAACACTACCAAACTCTTGAGAATCAATCAAGGTATCCTTCCTCCAAAATATACAACCAATGTTTCCATCATAAGCATAAGCTATGCAAGAGCAATTCCCCAAACATATCCTCCGACAATCACCTTCCTTCTTCGAAGCGAACGCCTCCGCAAAGTCCGGAACCTTCATATACTTCATCCTCACAAATCCATCTCCTTTCCCACCTCCATCACACTCCAACTCCTTCCTCCTCCTACACCCACTACTCCAATTCCCACTATCCCACTCAAATCTATTCGTAGGCTCAAACCCTCTCAAACAAGAACAAATAGGCGAGTTAATAACATTACAACTACCAAAAGCCCCACACCTCCCATAAACATCGCATTCGTTTTCGGGAGTAATCCAAACTTCATTCCATATTTTCTTCATGTCATCCCATACCTTCCTTATCACGCTACCGGAAGAATTCACGGTGACGGTTATATACAGCTTCTCTTTAGGTTTCATGTACAAGAAGTTTCCGGCGCTATCGTTCGTCACGTGGGTGAATCCGTCCACGTAGGCATAGAACATCTCCTTTATCCCGAGAAAGACCAGCCCGTTCCACGGCCCGCTCCGCCAGTGGGGCCGGCCGTCGTTCCACACCATGAGCTGCGGGATGGCAGCGGCCTCAATACCGGCGGTGAAGCTTCCGATTTGAGGATCGGAGGCGTTTCTCCACGCCGACAACGCCACCTCCTTCCCGGTCGCCACGTTCTGGCTCAGCGTCATGCCCGGAACGATGATGTCAGTGGGTTGGGAGAAAGACTCCCAAATTGAATCACCGGTTGCCACGTCACGCAATTGGAGGTTTCCGTCGTCGAGGAGCTGGAGGGTGGAGTTGACTTTAGGAGAGGTGAGATTGGTTGACCAGAGAGTCTGATTTCTGCCGTCTGTGATCACGAGGTTGCCTTCCTGGGAGAGGGTTACGGCGCCGGAGGAGTCTGTGAGGGGATTTACTCTGTTCGCCACCCATATCACGGTCTCTTCGGAGAAGGCGAAGAAGACGCCCAAGTAGCGGTTGGTGGTGTTTGGTGGGGTGAAAAACCCTAATTTGTAGACATGCTTTTGAGATACGATGGTTTCTCCATCTCTGATAACTACGCCGGCGGAAATGGTTTCTAAGCTCAAAGATAGAAGAAACTGGAAAATAAGAAGAAATACTGACTTATGAAGAAGGAGTTCAGTGATGTTCATTTTCATTGCTAGCTAGGAAGAAGAGTAAGCTGTTGCCTTGTGATTATATTATATATATATATATATATATGGGAGCAGATCACCTGTCTTAGATCCTTGTTTCAATATTGTCCCGCAGTAAAATGACTTACGTACGTTCTTACAAATAGATTGTAAAACCGTATGTTACAATATTAAGACACACTATTTGAGACGGTTGATTTGCTTTATATATATATATATATATATGTAAAAATTAATTGTATATGCAGTGACAACATAGTATGTCTATTTGATTTGATTGGCTTGAAGTGGACAATAAAAAATAGTTTGACTTTCCAAGTAGCAGCCTCAAATGATTAGGCAATCAAGTGGGTCCCCAAGGAGGGAGACTTGGACTAGAAATTATTGGAATGTGACAGTGATTATATGATTAAGATACTTGGAACACATGTACTCCCTCCGTCCCATTATAAGTAGCTTACTTCTTTTAGGCACTATTTTTAAGGAATTTATGTTTAAAGAGGTTAGTGGAGTGGCTCACTAGTTATTACTCCTAAATTGCCGCCATTTGTGTAACTTTTTTTTATTCTTTAATTGCCGCCATTTGTGAAACGAAATTTAGATTTCCCACCATAATACTTATATAAATATCATTGAATTGCTTGAATTCAAAAAAGCTGAAATGTCTAAAAATTCAAATATTTTCAATATGTAGATCAGATTCCCACCAGAATACTTCTATAAATATGCCACAGAAATCAGTTCATAACTAAGCTGAAATGAGTACTCCTCCACCACAATACAAAAAAAATTTATCTGATGATGAAAGAAACTCCATAGCGCAGTGGCTCCTAGCAAATTCCAAAGACGTGCAGGTACTACGGGGCAAAATGAAGGAAGCTGTAGACAAGTTCAATAGCTCACCGAGGACGGTTAGTCATGTGTGGGCTGATGCAAGAAAACAATTAGCAAGCAATCAAGTTATACAATTAAATAGCAAGAAGCCGAAAGCACAAAGAAGAAAGAGGGTGCTAATAGATTTAGAGTTGATCCAATCTATACCACTACACAAGAGAGCAACTATCCGTAAGCTTGGAATAGGTCTAAATTGCAGTAAGTCCACGGTTTGGAGGTGGGTGAAGGCGGGCTTGATCAAAGCCCACACTAGTGCTATTAGACCTCATCTTAGCGCAGACCACAAACTCCTAACGTTGAAATTTTTGATTGAGGCTATAGAATTCGATAGGTTACAAAACATGTTGAAGTTCAAAAGCATGCATAACACTGTGCATTTTAGATGAAAAATGGTTTTTCCTAACTAAAGAGTCTCACAGATACTACCTTACCCCGGGAGAGATTGAACCACATAGGACTTGTAAAAGCAAAAGATTTATCCCTAAAGTCATGTTTATGTGTGCGGTTTGTCGTCCTATCTTTGATGCTAATGGGGTAGTGGTGTTTGATGGGAAAATCGGCATTTTCCCGTTCACACAACTTGTACCAGCAAAAAGAGCAAGTAAAAATAGACCTGCTGGTACATTAGAGCTAAAATCTATCCAATCTATAACTAAAGAGGTTACTAAAGCATGCTTGATCAATCAGGTATGTTCTGTATACTCTGTATTTTGTAAAATTTCAGATATTCTGTTGTTATCCATAGTCTAGCATGATTCTTGTATGAAGTAGTGCAGTATGATTGAATGTCAGTATGTTTGCCAAGTCGTGCAGTATGTTTGAATGTCTGTATGTTTGATCAATAGTACAACATGAATCAGTATGTTTGCCAAGTAGTGTAGTATGATTGAATGTCATGTAATCAGACATGTAAACCTTTGTATCAATATGTACAATAAACAAACATGTTATGTGTTCCAACTCAGTAATCAAATCAATATGTATGCGATGTTTCAGGTTCTCCCAGCCATAAGGGCAAAATGGCCTAGATGTGCAAGCCGACTTATCTTTATACAACAAGATAATGCTAGGCCACACATTAAAGATAATGATTTAGACTTTAGGGCAGCAGCCTCCATAGATGGATTTGACATCCATCTAGTTCACCAGCCACCAAATAGCCCAGATACAAATATAAATGACTTAGGTTGGTTCCGTGCTCTACAGAGCATACAAAATCAACATGTATGCGACACTGTCCAAGACTTGGTTAATGCAGTGATACAATCATTTGAAGACCTATCTCCTATCACTCTTAATAAGGTTTTTTTAAGCTTACAATCTTGTATGATTGAGATAATGAAGGGGAAAGGACATAATTCTTACAAAATACCCCACATGAAGAAAGATGCGCTACTGAGACAAGATGCACTTCCTATCGACTTGGAAGTGTCTACAAGCTTGGTGAGGGAATGCATCACTTACATGCTTCAACATGGAAGCATAGCAGAGATTGAAATCCATGCAAATAGGCTAGGCCTCATTGTTGAAGATTGGACGGAAGGACGTTGAAGAAAGATGCAGACAAATGATGCAGACAAATGATGGAGTTTGAAGAAAGATGCAGACAAATGATGGAGTTTGAAGCAGACTTTTTGTAACTAATGTAAATGGTGTGTATCTTTTGCATATATATATATATATATATATATATATATATATATATATATATATGTATGTTCATGTTTTGTTGAAGATTGCAGCATATAATATGATGGTTAAGATTGCAAAACCAATCAAAGCATTTCAAAACCAATCACAACAGTAGGCAAATTCTTATCATTTCAAAACCAAAACTGAAACAATTCATCGGATTGCAGCAAGCAGGAAACCAACCAAATTCTTATCATTTCAAAACTGAAACAATTCATCAATTCAGCAAGCAGGAAACCAATCAAAGCATTTCAAAACAACCAAATTCTTATCATTCAGCAAACAGGGAAACCAATCAAAGCATTTCAAAACCAAAACTCAAAACAATTCATCAACAATCCCGTAACTTATCCCAACCAACTCCAAACCGAAACAATTCATATCAAAGTAATTGGAGATGGATTTGATCTCACCGGATTGCGGCAAGCGAGGAAACCAAATGCGTAGGCACTCTTGGATGAAAGCTTTCATTGAAGGTGTTTCCATCCCGGCCTTTAACGCCGCAAGAGATGCCTCCATCGCCGATGCCATCTCGGCCTCGAGCGCCGACGCCTGTCTCATCCGTCGACGCCGCAACGGACTCCTCCTTCAACGACGGTAAAAGGGCTTCGTCAACGATGGCCGTTTCGGGAACATACATTTCCCACTCGGCCACGATTCAAGGCCCCAAGGGCATGGTTAGTGTGGATCGAGCGTAAATCGATGAATCACAAAATGTTTCGGGAACAAAACTTCGGATCTAACCTTGAGAATGACTCTCTCCCCGTGAAGTCCGGCGGCCGTCGACGTTGGCGTTTGGCATCGCCAGGCACGATTTCTTCGCTCATTTGAAAGGGATCCACCGGGACGGCCACTCCATGGGTAGCATCTGAGAGGGAATCATGGGGGGGAGAGTGGATCTACTTCAATTTTCATCATAGGGCGACGCGGAGTGAGAGATTTCGGGAGAGAGAGAGCGGCGGCGGCTTGAAGACATAGGGTTTCGAATGAGATGAAAGTGAGAGAGGCAGGATTTAATTTTACGGTTGTAATTAGTGAGATTAGTTTTCTCTAATTTTTTACCATTTTCGGACGTCGCCACTTATAGCGGGACGTCCGAATCGAGAAAAAGTTGCCACTTATAATGGGACGGAGGGAGTATATGATATAGTAGTAGTTGAATTTTGTACAATTTCAAAATTCATCAATACCATTTTTTATGGATGTATTGTACTAAAAGTCTGCATCTCAATAGCAAGACTGACCGAAACCAGCATCACCATCAAATTCAAGTCACATCAACCAGGTTTTGGTTGATTTTCTCTCTTCAATATATCCCTAATCGACCCTGTGATTTTTAAATTAAACTAAATTTCAATTTTCCAAATTGACTGTCGGTCCGTTTGCAAAATATTGCATTCAACGCCCTTTGCTGGGCAAAACAGACAACTGTACTCAATTAAGTGTAGAGAAGTCAATGGTAGAGAGAATTACATTTAGTGGTCTTAATCATATTTTAATAATATAGAATTTTCAAATATTTCGGCTCCATAAACAATGCGGCTTTCTTTATTCATTGGTGGTTGGATTTTTTCAACCGAACAAACGCAATTGGCGTGCAAATATCTATTTTCTTATACGAAGTCCGTCTCTTCATAAACGACCAGAGTTATTCTTTACAATTAATTCATCATCTCTACATCAGAACTGCATAGTCTACGTTCTAATCAGTTATAACTCATAGACCAGAGACCGAATCGTTTCAGCGGCCATCGACCACGGTGAGAGTGACATTGTTAATAGAGGAACCACTCTTCTGGGAAGAACTCGTACCCGGAGTATCCGAACGGTTCGAGTTTATAGCGAATGCCGGTTTCTTGGGTTGAGGAAGCTCAACTATCTCACTGATGAGCATGGATAGAACAGCTGAAGTAGATGGCCTCTCTTTAGGGAGTTCTTGGACGCACAACAACCCGATATGCATGCATCTCATCACCTCTTCCTCACAATCCGAGCTTGCAATTCTTTGATCTATCAAAGATTCAACTTTGCCCTCTTTCCACAGATTCCATACCTGAAGTTTCAATATCAAGCCAAAGAATCATGCATGAGCAAATTTGAGTATCTGGGACAGGGCTCTGAATCCACTTTTTAAGTAAATAAATATAAACATCTGGTCAACCAATTATTTAATAACATGTCAAAGTAGAGGGTATTTTTTAGGTTGACTTACATGTCCTAGAAGGTTTAAAGAGCCTTGTTGATGGTGGAAGCCCGAATTCTTTCTCCCGGAACAAATCTCCAACATTAATACTCCAAGGCTAAAAATATCTGTTTTTTCTGAGAATCTTCCTTCTATTGCATATTCAGGAGCCATATATCCACTGCAACAAAATCAACCCATCTTAATTTGATTTCACTTGATTTAATTCACATGAACTAGTAAGTGCTCAATACTTACTATGTGCCTACCACTCTTATGGTGCTGGCATGATCTTGCTTGGTTCCGAATATTCTAGCCATGCCAAAGTCTGAAATCTTCGGATTCCAGTCATTATCCAACAATATGTTGCTTGGCTTGAGGTCTCGATGTATGATCTTCAATCTCGAATCCCTGTGAAGATATAGGAGCCCTCGACAAATATTTACCATAATATTGAAACGCTTACCCCAATCTAGGATTTCTTGTGATGAATCTGGATTAAACACACAAGTATATTACTAAATATGAAGCCTATCTTGAAATAGCTATGGCATTGATATAACATGAAAGACATAGAACTGACCAAATAGGAAGAAATCCAAGCTTTTATTGGGCATGTATTCATACAACAACATCCTCTCTTTGTTCTCCACACAGCATCCAATCAATCTAACAAGATTCCTATGTTGGAGTTTAGAAATGAGAAGCACTTCATTCATAAATTCTTGCATCCCTTGTCCGGATACACTCGAAAGCCTCTTAACCGCGATTTCTCTCCCGTTGGCTAATCTCCCCTAGAGTAACCCGTAGCTTCAGCACTTGAAACTTAAATAGAACAAAATTAGCACGAATAATGGAGGAGAAATTACCTTGTAAACAGGGCCAAACCCACCCTTGCCAAGCTTGTTAGGTTGGGAGAAATTGTTGGTTGCAATTGCAAGCGTCTCAAATGTAAACAAAGGCAATTCCTCATGCCTAACTTGATTTAATGTATCTTGAAGAGAAGCATTATCAAGACCAGATGCACCATCTCTTTCAAGTTCAATCTTCTTCCTTCTACCTAGCTCATCATTATGTGAAAAAGGTGAAAAGATTATTATGAGAAAGCAGCAATTTTGGTAATCTAATGTGTTTCTGTCCGATTTTAGTGCTCTAATGTGGTAGTATCCGATTTTGGTCATCTAATTAACAGTTTTTAATTTTGGTCTTGTAACTTTATACTAATATGTTTGGTTTTGGTCCTATAACATTACAAAGTGTACGATTTTGGTCATACAACAGAAATTGTCCAACAGAGTAAGACACATAAACTACATTATTCGCTGCATGACTAAAATAAGACATTTTTTAAAGTTTCGGAAAAAAAAGAACACTATAAAAAAAAAACAAGACCCAAAAAACATATAGAAATTAGTAGAACCAAAGTTGAACTCATTTCAATAATAAAAATGTTCGTTTTTTTTGTCATGAAATTTTACAAAATGACTTATTTTAGTCATTCGACAAATGTGAAATTCACGCGCTTTTTTATGTTCGACAAAATCTATCGGAGGACCAAAATCGAACACTTTGTAAGGTCATAGAACCAAAATTTAACACATTATAAAGTTATAAGACCAAAATTAATCATTGTCACTTTAAAGGATAAAAATCGGATACTTTATGAAAATATACGACCAAAACGGATGAAGGCCACATTAAAGGACCAAAATCGATTTGCTGCCAGATGATTAGCTAATTGGGAAAGGAATTACCTCTGAGCTTAGCAATGCATTTCCAACACAAATATGAGCAAATGGAAACGACAACACAGCCAACAATCACCACAACTAATATCACTGTCTTATTCACTTTCTTCCGATCTGATTAAAAAAATAATGAATCGTTGATTAATTTATTAATCATAAAATGTAAAATTACTCAACGGCGAAACAAAATTACCTAATTCGGAGCGAGAGAGGCGTATATTAACGAAGGAACCGGAACCGGAGTCGCCGGGAAACTTCTGAATATCGATTAAGGGTCCGGTCCAAAACCTACAGCCGCGGCTGCTATCTGACAAGCTGTAGGCGAGGCACGAGCAGTTTCTCAAGCATTGGCTTTCACACTCACTCTCCGGTCCGTACCACCGGTCCGTGACCGTTATCATGGTGGCTTGAAGCTTCACAAACCCATCGGTATTCGCCGCGCAATTCAGAGGAGACCTCCTCTCGCACCCGCCGGTCCAGTTCTGCGAACGCCATTCTGTATTGTTCACCGGGTCAAATCCGGGCAGACAACTGCAAATTGTGGCAGCCCATGGGCTGCACACGCCATACGCCCCACAGATTCCAGAAGTTTCGCAAGGATTGGTTGGTGGGCTGCTACTTCCTTGTGCTCTGCAAACTCTTCTTCCCCACAAAAACAACATCGCTGTACTAACCAGAAGAACTAAGTTGAGATTCGTAGACAATCTCCTTATCATGATTCAGATCAAAGGGCTACAATCTTCACCCATCGTTTCATGTTAAATTTTAATTTTTAGAATTTTGCTGTTCATCTCAATTCTCAAAACTAGTGCGGTAAGAAATTCAGAGTTGATGGCTTTTTTGGTGGAATGAGTCTTCGGCCGCCTCAAATTGATTCCCTTATTGAGTTTTCATCTCTGCTCTTAAGTCATAATCTACCATCTAATCCTGTTTAAATTCCTGTAATTAAGGTCTAACCTATGTTGTATGGACACAAGACACGTGGCACGAAACATGATACAGATACGGATATTGTATCCTTAAAAATTATTTAGAATACGATTGAACATAGCGTTTGAAATATAAAATATATTAATTTTGTATTTTTCATTAAAATTAAGTGCAACGTATACAGACACATACACGACACAATACGTTTTTTTAATGTCTCTACAATAGAGCTCTACTTATTTGGCGGGTCGGGTCCTCCATCCACTACTGGATTCTCCCTCCCTCCTCGCACATATTACTGCCAAGTGTACAACATTTGACCCTTTAATCAAATTAATTTTTTTCATCAATTATTCCTAATACCGACGATTTTCCAAGCTACACGTAATTTTCAGTTCAACTTTATTCCATTTGAAACATTCAAAGTAATTATTTGTTCTAATTAGTTTATCTACAACAACAGAAATTGAATAATATTATAATTTATTTTAATTTCATACTTATGTTTCTAATTTGTGAATACAATAAAATAAACTTAACAAACTATGATGTGCCGTGAAAAGATATTGAGGCGAGAGTAAGAAGCGAGTTTGTGAAGGGTTTATTTCTCATCTTGTTTATTTTTAATATTTCGGGCCTTTCTGCTTTTAGGCCCAATAAAAGCCGGTTATATCTTAAATGGGCTAATAGTCCAACCAGTAAACATGCCTGGACTCGGCCGAAGCCCAATTCTTGCATATTACTAACAAATCTTACTTGATTTACGAGTAATCTTTAGAATCTTAATATACTTGGGGTGTTTGTAATAGTTAATTTTTTTAGGCTCTTATTTTTAGAGAGTTTGTAAAAAATGTTTAAAAGAAAAAAAAATTGGAATAACATGTTTGCAAATTTTATATTGTAGTTGTTTAATATGATTAAAGGAGAAGATTCAAATGTAAAAATGTTTTTTATCGTGTGAACGTGTGAACACTGTACTTTAAAGATAAATGTAATGCACTTTCAAGGAAAATATACTATAATTTAAGTAGTGCACTTTCAAAATAATCAGACTGCACTTAAAGAGCATTTTTGTAATCTGACAAATAAAGTGCATTACCTTAACCTTGAAAATGCAATGCATTTATATTGAAAGTGCAGTGTTTACATGTTCACGTAATAAAAGTTCACACAAGAACCACTCCCTACAACTAAAATGTCAAATTATAGCTTTTCTAAAAGGAAAAAACTCCAGCGAAATCGAATTGAACTTGGCAGATGATATGGCTTTTTTGTGCTTAGTTGGAAGAAAGACTTTTCCAAGTAGGAAATTATGTAGTTTTTGTCACTTAAAAATACACGAAATTTGAGTTTAATCTAATTTTGCACATAACATAACGTTTGAACTTTAACAAAAATATGTTTAAATCATATTATATGCTTAGTATTTAATAGAGAATGTGAATATATGATTAATTAACATGAATTAGAATTATATGATAGATCTAAAATATTTTTCCAAAATTTATCATTTACTTTAGGGTTGTAAACGAAACGAATCGAATTAAATATCATTGTATTCTATTCATATTTGTATTATTATACGATATTATTGGAATGTTAAACTTGATTCGTATTTGATTGGTTACTTATATTTAAATTATTCGGTTCGATTTGAATACTCAGTTCTTCTATTCACACTCTTTACTAAATACGTATTAAACATATAATACAATTTAAACATATTTTTATTAAAATTCAAAGTCATGAGCAAAATTAGGATAAACTCAAACTTCGTGTATTTTCAGGTAACAAAACCCACATAATTTCCTATTTGGAGAAATCTCTCTTCCAACTAAGCTCTAAAACGCCACATCATCCGTCGTGACATATTTAATTTAGCTAGAGTTTTTCGGCGATGTGCGATTTTTAACTAATTGAAAAGTCGTATAAAATTAAATTTCAACCAAACTTCGTGTATTTACAAGCTAATATCCCTTATAAAACCAACTTCTTCTTTTTTTCAACTTAAGTGTAGAGAATTTTATTAAATTTAAATTGTTGCAACTTGCAAACACCTAAACACAATTTTTTATATATTAAGTTATAAGTTAGATAATTTATGTGATTGGAAACAATCTCTTCATCCTCAATATTCCTCAATATTGACATAAAGTTAAACCTCGATTAAATAATAACCTTGAGACCAAGAAAAAATATTATTATCTTAGCAAGATTATTATTTTATCGAATATTTACTTTATCAAAGTTTAACTCTATATAACTAAGGTTAAGAATGAAATAGAAAAAGTAAAATTAACAAGTATCTAGAAATTTGTGGAATTTTGAATTTCCACGCATCAAATCCTCATCCCATATTTGTGGAGAAAAAGAAATGTGTAGAATATCGAAAGAAAATAGATTAAAATTCCACATTTGGAATTGTTAAAACAGACAGAAGTGCCGTGTAGACTGTAGACTGAAGTGGAGCAGATATCTTGCAACGAGTATCAACCAGAGAATTATGTGGACCAAGTATCGAGCCAGAAAACTTGAAATTTAGTGTTTTAATCAGTTGAACCCGTTAAATTATTGGTCGATCCAGAATATTATGATACATCTCAATTTTTTACAATATATTTATTTATCTAAAAAAATGTAAGGGATTTAAATTTCTTTATTCACATCATCAAATGCATAAAAACTATTCTTTTAATAAAACGATTTAAATTCAGAATTAAAACCAACCACGTCACCTGCAGGAGAACAATCAACAATGGTATCAACTATCAACGTCGTGAGTTAAGTGGCGGACTCGAAGTCCAAGTCGTCCATGATGTTAACTTAATTATAGTTTATTATTATTATTATACGTCAACACTTAATATTACAGTACATATAAGCTTCATATTTCGAGATCATTGCGAAACCAATTTATTGTGTATTGTTAACACTTAATGTATTTATTATTAAACCAGCAAACATGGAGCTTTTGTGAATTCTCCTTTTTGAGTGAAATGTGAATACTCCACTTTTTATACAAATAGTATGCATTGAACAATGACTTACTATGTGCCTACCACTCTTTATTCAGGGGCAGAGCCTGGAGGGTGCGGGTGGGGGCGACCGCACCCTTCATTTCGTGTGTCGATGTGGAAATTCATGTATAAATTTTATGGAAAAAATATTTTTGCACCCCGTATTTTAATAGAATTTAATATATAGACCAAATTTAAAAATTTAGTAGTACATTTT
Organism: Lavandula angustifolia; assembly: GCA_028984105.1. Classification (NCBI taxonomy): domain Eukaryota; kingdom Viridiplantae; phylum Streptophyta; class Magnoliopsida; order Lamiales; family Lamiaceae; genus Lavandula; species Lavandula angustifolia. Next base: position 30,980,037 of record CM054809.1, read on the forward strand.
ACAAGAATTTCGTTATTTTTGTCGTTTTTATGATTTTTTGTATTTCATTTTAGACTCATTATTTTTGTCGTTTTTATAAGTTATAAGTATTTTTGACTTCCTTATGCTCATTATTATATCATGTCTTGACAATGCTTCTCTTCAAGATACATTAAATCAAGTTAAGTATGAGGAGCTGCCTTTGTTTACATTTGAGACTCCAATTTCTCCCAACCTAACAAGCTTGGGAAGGGTGGTTTTGTACCTGTTTACAAGGTGATTAACCTCTCAATCTTGCTTACTTATTATATTTAAATCTTAATTGCTGAAGCTGCTGGCCCTCTAGGGTAGATTAGCTAATGGGAGAGAAATCGCGGTTAAGAGGCTTTCGAGTGGATCCGGACAAGGGATGCAAGAATTTATGAATGAAGTGGTGCTCATCTCTAAACTCCAACATAGGAATCTTATTAGGCTAATCGGATATTGTGTAAAGCATAAAGAGAGGATGCTGTTGTACGAATACATGTCCAATAAAAGCTTGGACTTCTTCCTATTTGGTGAGTCTTGGTCTACGTCATGTGTTATTGTCATAGGTGCTCAAGATTAAGTATATACACTTGCTGAGTTGTCCAGATTCATTACAAGAAATCCTAGACTGGGGAAAACGTTGCAAGATTATGGTAAGTATTTGTCGAGGGCTACTATATCTTCACAGAGATTCTAGATTGAAGATAATAAATCGTGACCTCAAGCCAATCAACGTATAGTTGGATAATAATTGGAATGCGAAGATTTTAGACTTTGGCATGTCTAGAATATTCAGAACCCATCATTGTCTTCGACTCTTTCTTTCGATCTGATAAAAAAAAAACAAAAATCAATTAATTAATTAATAATTAAACATTGAATTACTCGACGGCGGGACGAAATTACCGAGTTCGGAGCGAGAGAGGCGAATATTAACAAAGGAACCGGCACCGGAGTCGCCAGGAAACTTCTGAATATCGATGAAGGGTCCAATCCAAAACCAACAACCACCGCCGTTCCCGGTCAGAAAAAGGCTGTAGGCGAGGCACGAACAGTTTCTCAAGCAATGGCCTTCGCACTCATTCTCCGTTCCGTACCACAGCTGTGAGGACGACATCATGGTGGCTTGAAGCTGCACAAATCCATCGTCATTCCCCTCGCAATTCAATGGGGCCCTCCTCATACACCCGCCGCTCCAGTTCTGCGAACGCCATTCTTGATTGTTGACCGGGTCAAATCCGGGCAGACAACTGCATAATGGGGAGCCCCACGGGCTGCACAAACCATACGCCCCACAAATTCAAGAAGTTTCGCAAGGATTGGTTGATGGGCTGGTGTTTCCTTCTGCTCTGCAAACTCTTCTTCCCCACAAAAACCACATCGCTAGACTAATCAGAAGAACTAAGTTGAGATTCGTACCCATCTCCTTATCATGTTAAAATTTAATTTTTAGAATTATGCTGCTCATCTCAATCTGTATGATGTTTCCTTGATCTCAAGTCATAATCTACCATCTAATCCTATTTAAATTCTAGTAATTAAGGCTTTGGTCGAGTTTAATTATAACATGTTACCCATTTGGCGGGTCCGGTGCTCCACTACTGGATGTTCCCTCCCTCCTCGCACAGATTACTGCCAAGTGTACAACATTTTGACCCTTTAATCAAATTATGTAGTAGTATATATGAATTTTTTTCTCTATTATTCCTCAATTTCGAAGCTATGTAATTTTCAATTCAATTTTGATCCCTTCGAAAAATTCAAAGTAATTATTTGTCCTTCATAGTCTAAGGGTGCCTTCAACCCTAAACCCACATCCCCAACTTTTTACTCGCCACGTCAGCTTTTCAAACCCACCAACTTTTTAACATTTTTCACTCCAATCATAAAGCTATCAACTCAACTTTTTTATGGGTCCCACTACTATATACACACAACTATTTATCAATATATCTATCTTTATCTATATATATATTATACTCACAATTGAAAATTTAATGAAGAAATGTTTGGGAGAGAGAAATATAATATTTGGGCAACTATATCGAAAAACAACAATTGTCTGAACATATCTAAAATTGTGGCATGCTTTCATAGATATTAAATGTGGCACAGTTTCATGAAGAATTAATGCATGCATGAATGAAACCATTTCGATTTTTTTGACCGTTGAAGATATTGAACGATTAATGCACAGTGGAACATTAATTCATGCATGCATTGTTCAAATAAAGCAATGGGACAAAAATGGAACAATTGGCACGATTTTAGATGTATGTCTACTCACTCACTCATGGGCGTGTGCATCACATGCGCCAATTACGAGGCAGGCGTGTATGCACGCGCCACGCGCATTCAACAAGCTCAAATTCGAAAAGCCAACTCTTTATTTAAAGAGTTGGCTTTGCCATGTCGCCTCTCTTTTACACCCACTCCAATGGAAAACATTTTAAAACCTAACTTTTTCCACTATTCAAACCTCCCATTGGAGGTACCCTAATTCGTATTATGCAAATTCTCGTCTATTTTGGCACCCACTGCATACGGTTGGACCATATTTTTTGAGTTGTCTTGTAGATTTTCGAGCTTATTTAGCGAATGACGAGGAGCTGAGGTGGCAGTCGTGTCTTGAAAGCTTGATGCGTGTTTTGGATGGAAATATCAAGAAATGAAGGCTTTGAGATAAGAGAGAAGAAGATATGGAAAGATTTAGATATTATTATCTAATAAAGCATTTCCATAAGTAAAGGAGAAAACCTAATCATAAAAGGAAAGGAGGGCAGTCGTATATATTGCCAATGAGAGACACGAAATTGACATCTTTTCATTCAATTTCCACCATAAAATCGCAGAAGCAACAAAGAAAGAAGGAGACCGATTCAACTTTAGTTTTAGATATTGGAAATTCAAACACTTGTTCTTAGTTTTCATTGTTCTTAGTTGGAGTTTTAGTAATTGCTTTCGAGTTTGGATTTGGATGCTATTATTCGGTACCTTTTAATATTTCAGATTTCGTTTCCTAATTTCGTCGTGTTTCACTTTCGTTTCAATTCGTTGATTTAAATTCGTGCATGTTATTTCCGAGTTCAAGCATGTTTTATGTTCTGCCTAATTTAGCCGTCCGCCTACCTAACCGGACCAGTATGCATAGCTAAATTCTTTAGGGGCCGGCGAGATGTGAAACATATACTTTAATGATTTCGTGAGACCTATGTTTTAATAATTAATCACTAAAGTTTCGAATTAATCTAGGATTAATTTATTGAGTTGGTTAATCTAGGCTTGATCACCCTAGGTTAGTTTAATTCATAGCTAATTTAGTACTTCCATCGTTTATCGTGGGATTAGGCTAAACCAGTAGCACAATTGTTCTTAGAACAATAGTATATTTTATGACCGAGTTTTGAGAAAAGTCTTTACTGTTTTATTATTGTTGCTACCTTATTTTTCTTGGTTGCTTTGATCTAACTCATTCTTTTTTTTCCTGCTATATTTATCAGGAGGATAGAGTGCAGGTTACGTTTCCAAGAAGTGTCATCCAGACCTTCAAAGGTCTTTTAATAGAAGGCCAGTTATATGGGGAAAAAGTTTCGGTTGTCACATAATACTGGAAAGTATAGGGTCACCACAACTAAATTTAGAATTCAGGTTGGTGAGGAGACCTAGCTGCGCGTTGTGTTCGACTCTGCTTTCCCCACCAAGCGTTTTTGGTTGAAACATGTTCTGGATGTTCTTTGAATTAGTGCTATTGGTGACGAAGCAACTTTCGGTTAGTTTTTATATGTATTGTCTATTAGAACGAGATTCTACTCTTTTTGTAATGTTGAATGTATTGTCTAAGATTTGGGTGGTTGTAGCCATGCTTCAAAAATCAATATACGTATTTATAAAATCAAGTCTTTATATAAGACAGTTGCAGTTTCTTCTGTCAGCTGATTTTCTTATGTTTTTCTTATGTTTCCTTAACTGTGTAGCAGATGTTATTGGTGTATTGGTAGATGTTTCTCTTCCTTAAGATCATAAAACTTATCGAGGGGATGTGAAGAAGCTGATGAACATTTACCTTGAGGATAAGGAGTAATTAATATTGGCTGCATTTTTAGTCTTGCTTTTAGTTTTGCTCCATAGTTTCTTTTATTTATTTATGACTGTTGTGTAGGTTGAATAGATTTTCTTGTACTTTATGGGATGAATATATTGAGCTGTTCATGAGGTAGCTTGATGAACAGAGTGTGAATTCTAAGATTGTTATTGTGCAGCACTGCAAGGCTAATATTTATAATGGTGTGTTCCAAGCGTTACTATTGTGCTATATTGATTTTGTGGGTGATATTTTGTTATCTGTTTGATTTGTTTTTTTATGAGAAGAAAAAACCAAGGTTGCGAATGTTCTTCATGCTACCAAGATTTATATCAATGGTGATTTTGAGGAGGTCAATGATTTTAGAATGAGGTATCTTTTCAAACTTTTTGGTGTTGCTTTTAAATTATCTTTTGGATTTATCCATTTTCTTTGCTGATTTTGTTATATCTTTATAGGTATGTTGAGAAGTATGGTGATGGTGGTGCAACTTGCAGTGGTGTCTCCCAAGGAACGCATGTGTCTTCCTCTGACCACTATGTTGAGGGTGTTACTATTAAGAAAAAAATTATTGATCTGTTTTCTTGAAGATGAGGTATATTTATTGTCTGTTTTTTTATAGTCACTTTCACTTTCACTTCTTATATGTTAGTTGCTTTCTATTGATTCTATCCAACAATATAGGCTCCTTATTGTTGGATTGCTGCTTATTGTTGGATTGCTGGATCCATTGATTCTGTTGAGTTTGATGGTGGTTGGAATTATGTGGCGTGTTCTAAATGCTTTAAGAATTTGGACAAGATAGATATGCAATTTTACTGTCGATTTTGTAATGCTCATGAGGTATCTCCGACCCTGAGGTATTTAGATTTTCTGTGTTCTGTTGTAATTGGTTTTTATAGCTTTCTTTGTTGTTTTATTTAATTATTTAGTTTTTTTTGTTTGTACATTATAGGTAAAAATTGAAGATTTGTGTGAAAGATGACACTGGTATAGTTACTCTATTGCTGTGGGACAATGATGCTTATCAGATTATTGGGAAAACTGCTGCAAAGATTTAGAAAAATATTGTGGAGGTTCTGTATTGGTGTGCTCTTTTATTTATGTTTTATGTTTATTTTTTGGCTTATAGTTGAATTTTTTATTAGGATGGTGTTCCCGATCCCGAGGGTGAAATTGCACTCTATTTATTGTGCAAGCATCTTATTTTTAAGATTCAGATGAGATATGATCATGTGGCTGTTATTGGTGGTGGATATAGTGTTTCCAAAGTGTATTTATCTTCTCAACCCGTTCCGCCAGTCATCGAAAGCCAGGTTGTTATTTTATAAGTGTTCTGCTTCAATACCTATTTGGTTGTTTTTTTATTATATATTTCTCATTATGATGTGGTGGAGCTTATCTATGATTCTTTAATGCGTAGGAGTTCAACTGTCTATCTAAAGACCAACGTGTTGATAATACTATTATGGATACTCCGTCGAGTAAGGAAGGGGTCCCTGGTGTTGAGTTGCCCTCTGATGGTGCACGTGTAGGGAATTTTGCAAGTGCTAACAAGGTGGGTAGGTCTTTGGATGGTGCATTTCAGGATGTGCAGGATGTTCTGAATGGCTGTTTGTCTGATGACCAAGGTGGTGTGCCCTTAAATCTATCCTTGAAAGACAGATGTGGGGTTATAAACCTGGATGCTGATTGTATTGAAGCAGATATTGATTCGAATAATATCCCTGCGTTTGCATTGGCATCTGATTTGCTTGATGAAGGTGCTCCTCTTAACAATGCGGTTGATAAGTTTGCAAGTTCGAACACCGTGAAGCGTAGGAGGACTGCTCCAAGGAAGGGGTAGGAAGGTTGGTGGTAATTTTTAAGTAGTGCTGTGGTTACCTCAGACTTGTGTGTTTTGAAGTGGAAATTATGAACAAACCCTTTCGTATTTTGACTTTTGCTATGCACAACTCCGTATTATGTTTCTTAGACTTATGTATTTTGGATATCCAATGAGAGCTGTTATGGTGACGTTCCTTGAAAGGATATGCAGACTCCCTCTTTCACAATTAAGTTATATGTAATAGTACTCTTAAGTTTATATGCATATACATGTATTAGTAGTATCTAATATTGTTTGGTATTGTGTTGCCTTCATTTAATAATCTTATTTTGAATTATTGTTGCTAAAAAATCTTATAATTGGAAGATGAATGTACTCGGCCTTTTAAGGATTCACAAGTAATCTTTTGTTTTATAATTGTGAAATTCTTCACAAAAGTATGTGAAGTGTATTTGTCTGGTTTCATTACTTTATATGTCCTTCAAAGGTTTACCTTATTTGATTTGAAATATGTTGCAGATTCTTAACTTAAGCCCTCCAAAGGCTTGCCTTATTTTATTTGAAATATATTGCATTGCAGACTATGTTTATTTAGTCAAATCGATGTATTTTCAAAAGATGCTTTATGGTGTTCTGATTGAGGAGTGAGTCAGATTTTTTTTTGATGTAGCTTATTCTTGGTGTCTTTATTATTTCTTTTTGAATGGACTTCTTCTTTCATGTGTGTTGTGTAGAAAATTTCTCTTTGCAGCATCCTTCATCTTTTTCTGAGGGCTTCTGATTTTATCTATGATATGAAGAAGTCAAGGAAGGTTGAGCGTGTTAGGAAGCCAGAGTCACATAAGAAGATAAAATGTAGAGGTTTGTTCTTTAGAATTGTTGTTTCATTTGTTTCTTAAAATGCAATATTCGGGATGTTGTGTGCTCTGTTTTTTATTTTTGAATCATTCGTACTTTACCAGTGTTTTCAAGAATGTTGAAGTGCATTTGTTGTTATCTTTTTTCTTGCACTTAGGAGGATTATATTTTTGTTTTTTTCCCCTTGTGTGTATCGATCTAAATTTGATGTTGCTTGCGTATTCACCTTCGGTTGTATTATTTACTATGTGTAGATGGTTATGAGCCATATAGATGGTGCAGTGAAGTGGAGGGCATTACAAAACTACTATAGTCAGAACAACTTCCTACATATTGTGGGTCATGAAAAAATTATTTTCGGTTAGAAAATTAGCCAATTTTCCAATGGTTATTTTTCATTTTTTAGATAGATAATTGATATCAGCATTCATAATTCAACTTCAGTTTTGTATTATCGATTGAGTAGTTCTTATCTCATAATACCTAATATATGTTACTGTTATTCTAGCGGAAGAGTTGTGTCTGGTGGTATTTCTAGAGAAATTGCAGGATATATGAATCTTTTGTTTTAAGAGATTCTTCCAATTGGTGCACTTGAAAAGTGCAAGCATCTGGTTGTTTTTTAAACCAAATATTGCAGAAAATTTCTGAGTAGATAAACCATGCACTTCTCTATTGTTATTTGTTTGGATTTGAATTTTCTATTGATCTTGGTCTGTTGTGTATTTATTCAAAATATTGTTGTGTATTAATAGTAATTTTATTCATAATTCTAAGGTGGAAGGATACGGATTCGGCTAGTGTTACGGATTCGGCTTTCTCAGCCACGTATCCGTGCTTCTTAGCTTCTATGCCAAACACGAACCAATATACTAATTACATTATACTTTTGCAGTGGAATATGGCTCCTGAATTCGTATTAGAAGGTCGATTTTCTGAGAAATCTGATGTATACAACTTTGGCGTGCTAGTGTTAGAAATAGTAAAAGGCAAATTCTCAACGTTGTAGTTTTACATCTGGGCATTTCTACTGTTTGGAAATAATTTTGATCAGTAGTTGTGCTTGTGGCTACTACAAATTAACTTCAAACACTTATTCATCACCAACCAAATTTCGTTTTGAGAAAAAAAAAAATATACCGCAATGATTTAGATTACATGTAGATTAACTATATACAATTTTGGTCATTAAAAAATAGGTCAAAGCGAGATACCAACATGTGCTATCAGTGTACATGTTGAGAGTAACATTATTAATAGACGAACTACTCTTTTGGGAAGAACTTGTACCCGGATCCGGACGGTTCGAGTTTATAGAAAATGCCGGTTTGTTGGGGTGAGGAAGCTCTACTATTTCAGTGATGAGCATTGACAGCACAGCCTCTCTCTAGGGAGTTCTTGGACGCACAACAATCCTATATGCATGCACCTAATCACCTCTTCCTCACAATTGGAGCTTGCCATTCTTCTATCTACCAAAGATGCAAATTTTCCCTCTTTCCATAGATTCCATACCTGAAGTTTCAATGTCAAGCCAAAGAATCATGCATGAGCAAATGTGAGTATGTGGGACAACATGCGAGCGGAGTAATGCAGCTTAATGTAATAACTAATAAGCATATGAAAAATATAATAATATGTCAAAGTTAACTGCTTGTAGTTATGTGATAGTAGAGGGTGTTTTTAAGTTAACTTACAGAGGTTCAAAGAGCCTTCTTGATGGTGGAAGCCAGAGTTCTTTCTCCCGGTGCAAATCCCCAACATTAGAACTCCAAGGCTAAAAACATTTGTGCTTTCTGAAAATCTTCCTTCTATTGCGTACTCAGGAGCCATGTATCCACTACAAGAAAATCAAGCTATCATAATGTGACTTCACATGCATTGTAAGATCACTTAATTCTCATGAACTATAGTAAGTGTTTAATACTTACTATGTCCCTACCACTCTCACGGTGCTGGCATGATCTTGCTTGGTTCCGAATATTCTAGCCATACCAAAGCCTGAAATCTTTGCATTCCAATCATTATCCAACAATACATTGCTTGGCTTGAGGTCACGATGTATTATCTTCAATCTAGAATCTCTGTGAAGATATAGAAGCCCTCGACAAATATTTACCATTATTTTGAAACGCTTAGCCCAATCTAGGATTTTTTTGTGATGAATCTGGACAGAACTCAAAAGTACACATACTCAAATCATATACCTAATCTTGACCAGCCATGACATTGATACAAAATAACAAAACAAGAACTAACCAAATAGGAAGAATTCCAAGTTTTTATTTGGCATGTATATTCATATAACAACATCCTCTCTTGATTCTCCACACAGCATCCAATCAGTCTAACAAGATTCCTATGTTGGAGTTTAGAGATGAGCACCACTTCATTCATAAATTCTTGCATCCCTTGTCCGGATCCTCTCGAAAGCCTCTTCACTGCAATTTCTCTACCATTGGCTAATCTCCCCTAGAGTAACCCACAACTTCAGCACTTGAAACTTAAATAAGACAAAATTAACACAAATAATGGAGGAGAAATTACCTTGTAAACAGGGCCAAACCCACCCTTCCCAAGCTTGTTAGGTTGGGATTGCAATTGCAAGAGTTTCAAATGTAAACAAAGGCAACTCCTCATGCTTAACTTGATTTAAATGTATTTCGAAGAGAAGCATTGTCAAGACCAGATGCACCACCACTTTCAAGTTCAATCTTATTCCTTCTGTCTAACTCATTACTTAACTACTAATTATGTGAAAAGGGTGAAAATATTCAAAATTATAATGAAATTAAGGATTACTTACCTCACCTCTGAGCCTGGCAATGCATTTCCAACAAAAATATGAGCAAATGGAAATGACAACACAGCCAACAACAATCAGAATTATAATCTATCGTCTTAAGCTCCTTCTTTCGCTCTGCTAAAAAGTAACAAGTCATTGATCAATTAATCGTAAATAAAATTACTTAAAAACGACAGAATAAAATTACCGAGTTCGGAGCAAGAGAGACGAATATTAACAACCGAACCGGAGTCGGCGGGAAAATCCTGTTGGTTTTCAAGCATCCAACATGACATGAATTTCTTTAACTTTGAGATCTTAAGACTAAATACTTTCATGATATTAAGGGATAAAGAAGATTAAACTTACAAGCATTTGCAAGTGGCTTTGAGCTTGAAGCCATCGGTGATGATTTCTCTCTCGTTCCCTTGAGTCTTAATAGCTTACTTAATGGAAAAGTAGCGCTGATGATTCGGGTGAGAGAGGACCACCTCCATCATATATATATATATAGAACTTCCGGTTAATCGTGTACGTCCATCACATACACTTTAAATCAATGTACGAGATTAATTCAACCATATTAATTTTAGATTGGGCCACTTAATTGGGCTTGGACCAACAAATTGGGCCAATAAATTCTAACATTCTCCCACTAGGTCCAATCAAAATTAACGTTACATTTATTGGTTAATCACGATTGATCTCTTATAATTTCATCATAACAACAAAATCATGTAGTGAGAGTTATGGCGGTTATATCCTGTATAATCGGACATTCCCTTCCATATACTACAACACTTAAGATCTGTTGCATCATAACAATAATTGTATAGTGGTCCATAATAATGTCAAGTAAATGACGATCCTGTTTGGTTTGAAACATAATGTATACACAATTTGAGAAACAGGATATTAGTAATGTGCATATCAGAAACACATAAAAGAGCTCATGAGTGTCATAACATAATTGAGGATCCTAAGCATCATTACAACCAAGGCCCATCATTAGAACATGTTCCTTAAATAATCTTGGTTGTAGGGCTTTAGTTAAGGGATCCGCAATCATAAGATCAGTACTTATGTGTTGAATAGACACTCTTTGCTTCTGAATCTCCTCTTTGACAATAAGATACTTGAGTTCCATGTGTTTGGCACCTTTGGAATATTTGTCATTTTTAGAGAAGAACACTGCTGCAGAATTATCACAATAAATTTTCAGCGGTTTGGTAATGGTGTCGACAACCCCAAGCCCTGAAATAAAGTTCCGCATCCATAATGCATGAATTGTGGCTTCATGACATGCCATAAATTCTGCTTCCATAGTGGATGAAGCAATGACAGTTTGTTTTGCACTTTTCCATGAGACGACTGCTTCTGATAATAGAAACACATAACCAAATGTGGATTTTCTACTGTCAACACATCCTGCAAAATCTGAATCTGAATATCCAGTTACTTCGAGTTCACTAGATCTTTTGTATGTGAGCATATAATCTTTAGTTCCTTGAATGTATCTCAATACTTTCTTCGCAGCTTTCCAGTGATCCATTCCAGGATTGCCTTGATACCTGCCTAACATTCCGACCGCAAAACTAATGTCCGGTCTAGTGCAGGTTTGCAAATACATAAGGCTCCCAACAACAGAAGCATATGGAATTGATTCCATTGCCTTCTTTTCCACATCATTCTTTGGACATTGCATAAGACTAAATTTGTCTCCTTTCGTTATGGGAACAATCCCAGGTGAACATTTATCCATATTGAATTTCTTAAGAACTCTTTCAATATATGATCTTTGAGACAATCCTAACAATCTACATGATCTTTCACGGAATATTTCTATTCCAATCACGTAGGATGCCTCTCCCATATCTTTCATTTCGAAGTTCTTAGAAAGAAATTCTTTAGTCTCATGCAATATACCTAAGTTATTAGTAGCAAGCAAGATATCATCAACATATAGTACTAAAAATATAAACTTACTCCCACTGATCTTTTGGTATATACATCGATCAACAATGTTTTCCTTAAAACCAAAAGATGTGATGATGGTATTGAACTTAATATACCATTGTCGGGAAGCTTGTTTAAGTCCATATATTGATTTCTTAAGTTTACACATCAGTTGACCTTCACTTTCCATGGAAAATCCCTCAGGTTGATCCATGTAAACTTCCTCTTCAAGATCTCCATTAAGAAATGCGGTTTTCACATCCATTTGATGCAGCTCTAAATCATAATGAGCCACAAGTGCCATAATAATCCTTAGTGAGTCTTTCTTTGAGACTGGTGAAAAAGTCTCTTTATAATCAATGCCTCCTTTTTGAGTATAACCCTTAGCAACAAGTCTGGCTTTATATCTTTCGATATTGCCTTTCGAGTCGCGCTTCGTCTTAAAAACCCATTTACACCCGACTCTTTTACAGCTTTCTGGCAATTCGACGAGATCCCAGACATTGTTTTGCTTCATTGAGTTTATTTCATCTTCCATTGCATTGATCCATTTATTAGGCTCAGCACTGCTAATGGCCTGTGAATATGAAACTGGATCTTCATGAATTCCAATATCAAAATCTGATTCTTGCAAATATACCACATAATCATCCGAAATAGCTGATTTCCTTTCTCTTTGAGATCTTCTTAATGCTATTTCTTGTGGTTCATTTGCATTAATCAAGTCTGAGTTAGTTATTTGATTGGATGGCTCATCATCCAAATGTTGTTCTATATTATCGTTATTTCTTACATCAGGAACAACATGCGGTAGAGTGATTGAAGAAGGAACATTAATGCGTGAAGGAATATTTACATCAATTTCTTTTATCTCCACACTTCGTTCTTCAATACTCCCACTAACCCCAACATTCTCAATAAATTTTGCATTTCCGGTTTCAACAATTCTTGGAGTATGATTCGGACAGTAGAATATGTACACTTTAGATTTCTCTGGGTAACCAATAAAGTACCCGCTTATAGTTCGAGAATCTAACTTTCTTTCATGTGGATTATAAATTCTCGCTTCCGCTGGACAACCCCAAACATGCGGTGTGTCGAAGACTCGGCTTTCTTCTCGTCCACAGTTCAAAAGGAGTCTTTTGAACCGCCTTACTAGGAACCCGATTTAACAAGTATGTAGCAGTTTTAAGAGCATACATCCACAATGATTTGGGTAAAGTGGAGTTAGACATCATACTCCTTATCATATCCATTAAAGTCCGATTTCGCCTTTCAGCTACACCATTTTGTTGTGGTGTTCCAGGCATAGTATATTGTGCACATATGCCTTGACTTTCGAGGAGTTTTGCAAAGGGACCGGGACACTGTCCAGATTCATCATATTTACCGTAATATTCACCACCTCTGTCAGATCGTACGATTTTCACCTTTCTGTCTAATTGTCTCTCAACCTCCTTAATGTATGCTTCAAGAGCAGTAACAGATTGAGATTTTTCATGAAGCAAATAGACATAACCATAACGTGAAAAATCATCAATAAAGGTGATGAAATATTTTTCGCCATTAATAACTGGAGTGTCAAAAGGTCCACAAATGTCAGTGTGTATAATTTCAAGAAGCTGGGTGCTTCTTGTGGCTCCTTTCTTTGATTGTTTGGTTTGCTTACCCTTAATGCAATCCACACAAATTTCAAGATCAGTAAAATCCAGATCGGGAAGGATTTCATAAGTAACCAATCTCTTTAATCTTTCTTTGGATATATGTCCCAAACGTTTATGCCACAAACAAGCAGATTTTTCATTCATCATGCTGCGTTTAAGACCAATGTCACTATTAACCATAAGTAGAGATTCCGCAAAAACATCATTAAGTTTTAGTTTGTACAGACCATTAGTAAGGAAACTAGAACCGATAAGTTCAGTACCCTTATAAAAACAAAAACTACCAGATCCGAATCCACCATCAAAACCACAAACATCAAGTTTAGAAACAGACATAAGGTTTCTACTGATTGAAGGTACATAAAGGGTTTCAGTTAAATCCATTTGATGTCCACCATCAAGGATTAATCTGTAAGTCCCAATTCCTTCAATCGGTGCCTTCATGCGATTCCCCATGAACAGAAAGTCACTTGTTGGGTTTGTGGTTCGGATCGAAAGGAATCCCTGCATAACATTAGCCACATGCGTGGTAGCAGCACAGTCAAGCCACCAAGTATTAGAAGGAACTTCAATCATATTTGATTCGAAAATTGGAGAAGCATAATGAATAATACCTTTCTTTTCGAACCAAAGTTTGCGTTTAATGCAATCTTTCTGATAATGTCCTCTTCTATTACAAAAGTGACATATCACGTTCTTTCGTTCCTTCCCTTCAGCCTGAGGAACATTAGCAGGCTTCTTGGATTTCTTAAACTTGTTAGCTTTAACCTTCAATCTTTTACCAGCTCCTTGATTTACAAGATTGACAATGTGATTACCTTGAGTCTTTAGTCTCGTTTCCTCCTGAACAAGTCTTCCACTCAATTCATTAACATCCCACTTATCCTTAATAGTGTTATAGTTAATCTGAAAAGGTCCATATTCAGGAGGCAGAGAGTTCAAGATAAATTGCACTAAGAATGAATCTTCCACTGCCAATCCTAGTGAATTAAGTCTTGCTGCAACATTAGTCATCTCAATAATGTGGTCTTGCATGCTCTTTGACCCATCATACTTCATGGTCGTGAGTCTTGCCATTAAGGTACCAGCAAGAGACTTATCAGCAGAACGAAAACGTTCTTCCACTAATTTCAAAAGTTCTTTAGCACTTTCAGTTTGTGGAATTGTTGACTTGATGTTGTTGGCAATTGTCATTCGCAAAAATTTTAAACATAATCTATTACTGCGTTCCCATGTCTTAAAGTGCAACTTCGCAGCCTCACTACTTGCATCAGTAATAGCAGCTGGTTTGTTTTCTAGTAATGCTAAGTTGAGATCCATAGAATCCAAATGGAAATCAACTTGCTCATACCATTCAGAGAAGTTTGCACCATTAAACACAGTAACAGATGATGCATTTGCATTAAGTGAGATAGCTGCAATTATCACATAAAGCTCACATTAGTATATATTCAGAAAATCATAACGCAGTTCTCCTTTGGGCAGAAACTACGACATAAATTAAACACCATACATATAATAGATAGTTTTCATAATTTTAATCAAATACATTCAACCTCTTTGGATAATCGAATATATTCAACTAAAACATAATAACACATCCCAATGATATTTAACAATCATAGAATAATAATTTACCTTTGGGTAAATTTTAATTTCTATCAATTGTTAAATGCGCAGATATCATTATGGTGTTTCAAGCATAAGCCATACATGTAAAATACATTCAGGTTTAAATCACTTTGGCAACTATAAACCATAACATTATATACATGTATATTGAGTAGCAACTCTCGTAACATGCGCAAATATAACACACTATTTTCATTGAATGATACTATAAACATATAGTATAGAGGTACCATCATCATCATAGTGTAAATCAATTTTCATTAATTTTGTACTCACCAATTTCAATTAATAAAATTGTCTCATTCAACTTTATTTAGTAATTGACACATGTAATGATGATATTATTTGAATGGCAACGAACTTCAATAAACATTAGTAAATATAATCAAATTATTAAACAATAATATTAATAGCGGCTACATCACGTGGTCTTGACAATTTGGCAGAAATAAGACCATTATTTTATGAAACAACCGCCCACAGCCGCAATTTTTAGCTTGCAAGTAAACAAATATTTGGCACATAAAACAACAAATTTGTTTTTAATGCTGCTATGTTTATCGTCATCATATCTTAGCAAAACATAAATTATCTAAGGCAACACATATTTTAAGGCAGCACAGTATCTTCTCCTTATCGGTTCTTTCATGAAGTCGGTGACTTCACCAACATTCTAAACACCAGTTTTCATTTGT
This sequence comes from Lavandula angustifolia, assembly GCA_028984105.1. Lineage (NCBI taxonomy): Eukaryota > Viridiplantae > Streptophyta > Magnoliopsida > Lamiales > Lamiaceae > Lavandula > Lavandula angustifolia. The sequence goes on from CM054809.1 coordinate 30,995,542, forward strand.
CGTCAAACATGAACCAAAGTTTCACTTCGGCGGTTCCGAAAATAATCCGGCAACGGCACAAAGTGATCACATAAGAATAAAGATTACCCAATATTAAACATCATCAAACACGCTTCGACGACAGTTCTTCAGAACGTCGAAACATAAACTTCAAGAACTCATTCATAATCTTTCAAGAAATATCATAAATCAGAAAGTATATAGCCTTGCAACCAAGGCTCTGATACCACATGTTGGTTTTCAAGCATCCAACATGACATGAATTTCTTTAACTTTGAGATCTTAAGACTAAATACTTTCATGATATTAAGGGATAAAGAAGATTAAACTTACAAGCATTTGCAAGTGGCTTTGAGCTTGAAGCCATCGGTGATGATTTCTCTCTCGTTCCCTTGAGTCTTAATAGCTTACTTAATGGAAAAGTAGCGCTGATGATTCGGGTGAGAGAGGACCACCTCCATCATATATATATATATAGAACTTCCGATTAATCGTGTACGTCCATCACATACACTTTAAATCAATGTACGAGATTAATTCAACCATATTAATTTTAGATTGGGCCACTTAATTGGGCTTGGACCAACAAATTGGGCCAATAAATTCTAACAAATCCTCTATATCAATTAACGGTCCGGTTCAAAATCTGCAACCTCGGGTTCTGTCGGCAAAGCTTTAGGCCAATCATAAACAGTTTTTCAAGCACTGGCCTTCACACTCATCGTATGGGCCATACCAGTACCACCGGTCTGCGACCATTTTCATGGTGGATAGAACTTGAAGCGTCACAAACCCATCGTTGTTCCCCTCGCAATCCAAAGGGGCCCGCCTCACACACCAACCGCTCCAGTCCTGCCTGCGAACCCCATTCTAGAATGTTCCGCGGGTCAAATCCGGGCAGACAACTGCATATTGGGGAACCCCTTGGGCTGCAAAAACCGTGAGACCCACATTTTCCAGATGTTTCGCAGTTATTGGTTGATGGGCTGCTTTTGCTATTTCTTTGGGCTCTGCAAACTCTTCTTCCCCCACAACCACAACATCATTATAATACTAATCACAACAAAAGAGTTGAGATTCCTAGTCCATCTTCTCTTCATCATGATTCAATGGTGAGGTGACGCTCCAATTCGATCATCTTTAAAAGCTACAATTTCTTCATCCATCATTTAATTGGATTGGGATTTTTACTGTCCATGTCAAAAGTCAAATCTAACCGCGTCTGAGTGGAATGGTGGTGATATTGGGTTCTAATCAACCGTCGTCTGCCAAATGTACCCTTCTCTTACTTTCGTCTTCTCATATACATGTAATTTTTAATAGTATTATTATACAAATCTATCCGACTATTTAAAAACTATATACTATATACCCAAATTATTTAAAATACTCCAACTTTTTCATTTTTCTCACCTGAAAAGTGTCAGGTCCATGATCGGACAGTGCCCAGTCGGTCGGACATCGGACCGTCATCGGACCATGATCGGACCGTGATCGAACCATGATCAGACCGTGATCGGACCATGTCCGAAGTATCCGACCGTGATCGGACAGTGCCCGATCGGTCGGACCATGATCGGACCCTCTGATCGGACTGTGATCGGACCATCCCATAGATTGATTTTATTGAAAAAGTAGGAGTATTTTAGTCTATTTGGATATATGGTGTAATTAAATATAAGAATTAGGTAGAAATATGTTTGACTTTACTAAATGGACATTTCACCGCCGGACTCTTTTTAATATTTCATTTGAAACATTCAAACAACCTATTTGTCATAATTAGTCAAATATGCAGAGAAAATTAATCATTTCATTCAAATAAATTATTTTCTCCTAATTAGTCAATGCTTTAATCAGATCAGATCAGATCATTGCTAAATTCAGACAATTCTTTACTTCCATTTTTTTTGGTGGTTTAAAATAACGTCTTTAGCTATTTTGATAACAAACTTGATTATTGTTACTTCTCCGTCTTTTCTTACATTACATACAATAATATAGCTTCACTATTTATTAATTCTTTTAGTTTGTCAAAATATCATACATCCAATAGGAATGAGATCTCTTGTCGTAAAATTTTCTCATGTACTATTAGATTTCTTGACTGATTACATCCGGATTGTCTTTTAACGATGAAATACCTACCGATTTAATTATCTATATTATAGTAAATCTTGGGATGCAGGATCCATGCACGTACAAAGAAGCACATATGTGTTTATTATATTTGATCAAATTTATTCAACAAAGACTAAATTATGAAATGATACAACGTTAATAATTTAACTACCTATATGGTGGTCGATGTTTTAACACCAAATAAATCCTGCAAATGCTAGAACTTAAATCAGTATAGCACAGGTATCGAACACAGGGAACGGAATAATTCAAGCCTAAAAATCCTATCAATCAGATTTTGGTTAGCAACCACGCAACTTTTGGGAATAACTAATTCTAAGACAAGGAAAAATTAAAGCAAGTAGTAAACACGAAATTGATTTATGCAAATAAAGCGGGTCCAGCAAGATGATTCACACACACACACAATCGATCACTGACACTATTAATTAATTAATCCACTTAAATCAATTAGTTGTGGGCTATCGTAATTAAACTGACATAACCTCTATTCCCCCTTAAGTATTTGATAATCGCCATGGTGGGCATTGAAACAATTATACTCTAAACTAGATGCAACCTACGTTGGTGGGCAAGCAATAGATTTAACACCTAGTCAGCTTTAAGAACTAAGGGAACCCAATTTAGGAGTCTACTCGTATGGTGGGCATCTAATAGTCTCCTACCAAATTAATCCAATTGCCCTAAGACAATTTGCTACTTATTTAGCCTAATCCCATGAGAAACGATGGAAGTACTAAATTAGCAATGAATTAAATTAACTAGGGTGATCAAGCCTAAATTAATTAATTCAATTAATTAAACCTAGATTAATTCAGAACCCAAATGATTAATTTTAAGCCCTAGTCTCACGAATTTAAGGTGGTGTGTGTTTCACATCTCGCCGGCCCTAAAAAGACTTAGCCGCGCATACCAGCCGGACTGGACAGACAGACCGGTTTACTGGACAGAACACAAAATATGCTGAAAATCATGAAATAATTATGCACGAAAATTCAAACAATAATAAATAATCAGAATACCAATAGGAACGAAATTAAACCCAAGAAATTATGAGATCATAAATTAAAGTCTTCAAATCAATCCAACAGGAAAATTAAGCGGAAGCAATCCAAATACGGGAATGTAAAACGGAAGCAAGAACATGTTGTTTTCTCCAAATCAACTACAATCAACGAAATTAGAACTGAAATACGAACTCTAAAAATATGATGAATACTCCTTCGGACTCAGATCTCCCTTGGCTTTTGGATCTCTCTAGGTGTTCGGCTTCGACGACTCTCGGTTTTGGTGGTGTTAATAAGATGATGATGATGGAATGATAATAAAATAATCAAGGTTTTTCCTCTCCTCCCTCATGCGTTGACGGAAAGATCATGATGAAGAATGAATATCTTCATATCTCTCTCGCGTTGGCTATGGAATCCTCATATGATATGGAATGATGATAATTAAATCAATCCCCTCCTTTTCCTCGCAACCGCCGTCAGATATCAAAGGAAATAATATAAGATTAATTCCCTTTAATTTTTCCTTGGCCGTGTGTTATGGGATCAAAATAATAATATCAAGATATGGAATTAATTAATTCCCTCTTCCGTTCCTTCCTTCTCGGCGTCCTCTCAAATTATTGATATATACTCCTCTTAATCCTCCTCAATTAGGTTAATCAAATATAGAAGAAAATAATATAAGATGAATTATATTAATTTCTTTCTATACTTAATTCCCTTCTTGATTTCTTCCAAATTGAGTATATATTTCCTTAATTGTGCAAATGTCACCTCAACGCCTCGTCAATGCGTCATCATCAATAAACACGGCAAAACAAACACCAAAACAAATCCAAACGCCACAAAATATGCCAAAACAAACGGAATATGGACAGTACGAAATAGACCCATCACTATACACATTTCATCGGCCTTGAAGCACAGAGAGAGTGATCTCATTAATGGAGTATCCAACTTGGTTTCCGGCCAACCCGGCGGTCAACTCATTCCACTTCTCGGCGAAGACTGGCTGTGCCGGTGCCGGAAGGTCTATGATTTCGCGGCTGAGCATCGACACAACTGTCTGAATCGTAGGTCTCTCGTTAGGAGATTCTTGGACACACAGCAGCCCAATCTGAATGCATCTCAATATTTCTTCCTCCAACTTTGATGACTTTTCGATGCTTTCATCCGCGAAACTCATACCATTTCCTTCACTCCAAAATTTCCAGGCCTAAATTATTATCAAGAAATATCATTAAGAAACTCCCAACACGATTTCTAAAGGCAAAGACTAATGAAGAGGAAGGGCTTACAAATCCCAAAAGGCTCAAAGAGAGTTCGTGATTGTAATACCGAGTGTTCTTTTTGCCTTTGACTATTTCTAACATTAGCACGCCAAAGCTGTACACATCGGATTTCTCAGAAAATCGGCCTTCCAATGCGTATTCAGGTGCCATATATCCGCTGCAAAAGTGTAAAATGTTAGTGTAGTTAAGCATAAGAATGAGTGTCTACTTGTCTTAATTCAAGATTCACATACTATGTTCCGACAACTCTTGCAGTATTGCCATGATCTTGATTCCCTCCAAATATTCTTGCCATCCCAAAATCAGATATTTTTGGGTTCCAATCTTCATCTAGTAGTATGTTACTCGGTTTCAGATCTCTGTGAATTATTCTCAGTCTGGAGTCTCTATGGAGATATAAGAGACCACGCCCAATGCCCTCAATTATATTAGAACGTTTCTTCCAATCTAAAACCTTTTCTGGTGGATGTGCAGGATCTACATAGAAGATAAAAGATTAAGACATGTCCAAGAAAGGTTTCATAATGCTATAAAAAGAATTATGTAAAACTTACCAAATAGACAAACGTCTAAGCTTTTATTAGGCATGTATTCATATATTAGAATCTTCTCTTCTTTCTCTACACACCCTCCCAGAAGCTTCACAAGATTTCTATGTTGGAGTTTGGAGATCACAATCACTTCATTCATGAATTCCCTAATCCCCTGTCCGGAATCCGCAGATAGCCTTTTAACAGCAATTTCTTTCGCATTTTCCAGAATTCCCTGCCATAATTAAGAGAACACAAATGAGATTGAAAGAAAGAACGAAAAAGAGAAGAACGCCATGGTTGGCAAAAGGAATACAAGTGTCAAACGTTTTATATAGACCTTGTAAACAAGACCAAAACCACCTCTGCCAAGAAGATTGTTTTCGTGGTTCGAAAGTGAATTGTGGCAGCTCTCCAATATTAACCTTTTCTGATTCATCTCTCAGTACTATTGCAGATGAATCAGTTGAAAACGTTTGCCCACCGTGAAAATTGCTCTTGCCTTTAGTTCTATCTCCTAGTTTCACAATGAAAATGGACAAACAGTATAAGAGTGGGTGCTAAATATACTGACAATGATTCCAAGTAATAATATTCCCAGAGGCGTATATCACCTTTTCTCTTTACCACACACCACTTAGCTATGAAGATGAAAATGGATAAGAAACCAAAGCCAGCAACAGCAACTGGGATAATGATATACAACCTTTTCCCCTTCTTCTTATCTGATCAAAAAGGAATTGTCATTTGAATTCATAGTTGTTTTAGGAAAAATGAATACAAATTTACCAGGCAAAAAAAAAAAAAAAGAAAAGTTATGAAAACTTGATATTTCGAAGAAAGTACCGATTTCTGAAGCAGAAAGGCGAATGAAAAGATCAGCACCAACTGTTTCAAAGTTCTGAATATCAACTAGAGAATCACTCCAAAGCATGCAACCGATGTTGGAATCACGAGCATAAGCTACGCAAGAACAATTCGCAAGGCATAACGCCTTACACTCGTCTTTCACCTTAGTAGAGAATCTTTGAGGGAAATCCGGCACCTTCATAAACTGCGTCCTAAAGAAATCATCATCTCCTCCTCCTCCTGCACCACACTGCAACTCCTTCCTCCTCCTACTCCCACTACTCCAATTCCCAGTATCCCACTCAAATCTATTCATTGGCTCAAACCCTCTCAAACAAGAACAAATAGGCGAGTTGTTAATATTACAGCTCCCAAACGCCCCACACTTCCCATAAACATCACACTCGTGTGCTGGAGCCGTCCACAGTGAATCCCAGCTCTTTCTCACACCATTCCACTGTATCCTGATCGAGTTACCCGAAGCGTTCAGGTACTGCATCCGCAACGGTCTTTTACGGGTCATGAAGTAGAAAGTGTCGGCGCTATCATTCTTCAACGTCATAAACCCATCGACGTAGGAGTAAAACATCTCCCTTATCCCAATAAAGTAGAGCCCATTCCACGGCCCGGTCCTCCAGTGACGCCGGCCGTCTTTCCAAATAATGGTCTGCGGGATCCCGTACGCGTCGATTCCCTGACTGAACCGGCCCACTTGAGGGTCGGTGGAGTTCTTCCATGACGTCAGCATAACCTTCTTACCGGTACGGATATTATGCGTCATTTTGGCAGTCGGCAAATACACGTTCGTAGGCTGTGCGAACGACTGCCATGCTAGGGCCCCACTCGCATCGTCGATCAGAACGAGATTTCCGCTGTCCGTGATTTGTGCCCTTCTTTTGGCGGGAGAGGTGGAGTTAGTTGACCAGACTGTTTGAATTCTGTCGTCTGTTAGTATGAGGTTGCCGTCTTCGGAGATTGCGACGGCGGCGGAGGAATCCTTGATGGGTCTGTCTCGGTTGGCGACCCACACGAGCGTTTCTTCCGAAACCACGTAGGAGATGCCTAAGTAGAGGTTGGTGGTGTTTTGAGGGCGGAAGAATCCTAATTTGAAGACGTTGCCGGTGGATACGATGCTGTCCGGATACTCCATTACTACACCGGGAGAAATGGTGTCTGTGTTTAAGCTCAAACATAGAGAAGGAAGGAGAATCAAATAGAAAAGCAATTTTGTGTGTTCATTGTCGAATAACAAGACTGCATGTGTAATGTATGATTATGGGAAAGGAAGGTAATGCATGAGTTTGTTGGTTTTGTAGTCTTCTTTATTATTTATAGGCAAATTGGCAAATTTGATCCCAATGTTCACACTTTGTATGAATTGGTCCCTAATATTTTTTTTTAGTTTATTAGTCCCCAATTTTGCTAATTTGGATAAATTGGTCATTCTCTCAAATTTTAAGTTAATTAAGTGTTAATCATAGGGGTATTTATGGAATAAAAGTTTCAGAGACCAATTCATCCAATTTTTAAATAAAACTTTAATTTTTTTTAAATTATGTTTTTTTACGGAAAAAAATATTTTTTTTCAAATAATTTTTTTTTTAAAAATTACTTTTTTCAACTAATTATTTTTCTTTTTTTTTCAAATAATTTTTTTGGTAAACGAAAAAAAATTAATTAATACTCCCTCCGTCCCATTGGAAACGACGCGTTTCCAATGGGCACAGGAATTAAGAAAGTTAAAGTTAAAGTGTGAGAGATGAGTAGATGATAAAGTAAGAGAGAGAAGATGAGTGTGATAGTGAGAAAGTAGATAATAAAGTATGAGAGAGAAAATAATTAATATAATAAGAGTAGATAAAGTAGGTGAGAGAAATGATAAAATATGATAAAGTTATTTCCTTTTTTGGAAACGTGTCGTTTTCAGTGGGACGGCCCGAAAAGGAAAACGTGTCGTTTCCATTGGGACGGAGGGAGTAATAATTTTAGGGACCAATTCATCTAAATAATTTTTCGAATTAATTTTTTTTCAATTTTTTTTATTTTAATAAAAATTAAGTATATTTAGATTAACTAATAATTTTGCATTTCACGGTGAAGGGGGGGAGCGGGTCAACACAACGGTTGGGGAATGTGTTATGTTCTTCGAGGAGAAGAGCAGCTGGACGACTAGGAGGTGGGAGGCCATAACTGGACGACTAGGAGCGGGTCGTCCAGCTGCTCCTCTCCTCGAAGAACATAACACATTCCCCAACCATTGTGTTGACCCGCTCCCCTCCTTCACCATGAAATGCAAAATTATTAGTTAATCTAAATTTACTTAATTTTTATTTAAATAAAAAAATTTGAAAAAAAAAGTTAATTCAAAAAATTATTTAGATGAATTGTTATTAATTAATTTTTTTCATTTACTAAAAAAATTATTTGAAAAAAAAAGAAAAAAAATTAGTTGAAAAAAGTAATTTTTAAAATAAAAAATTATTTGAAAAATTAATTTTTTTTCAAAAAAAAATCATAATTTAAAAAAAAAATAAAGTTTTATTTAAAAATTGGATGAATTGGTTCCTGAAACTTTTATTTCATAAATACCTCTATGATTAACACTTAATTAACTTAAAATTTGACAAAAGTACCAATTTATCCAAATTAGCAAACATTGGGGACCAATAAACTAAAAAAAAAGATTAGGGACCAATCCATCCAAAGTGACAAACATTGGGGACCAAATTTGCCAATTTGTCTTATTTATACTAGAAAAGTTATTATTCGATAGGACTATATACCCATTTTCCATTGTAAAAAAGATTAATAAATGATAAAGAATAAATATGAAATATAACAATTTTAGTTAGTCTCCAAGGAAGAGTATAACAGTCAATGTACTTAATTAGCATGTGATCGAAGATAACATATTAAATTTAGATCAAAAGTAGTGATGGTTGATTGCATACTCATTATTAAAAAAAACCCTTAAAAAAGAGTATAATTATACTTCTTTCGTCCCGCTAAAATTATAAATATATCATTAAGTTGGAGATTCAACTTCATCTTTTTCTCAACTTAAATGTAAAGGATTTTACAAATTTAAGTTATTGCAACTTGCAAACACCAAAACACAATTTTTTTTATAAATTAAGTAATATTTGATAAAGTAATAATCTCGTTATGATAATAATTTCTTCCGGTCCCGATATGGGTCAATACATTTAAATAATGTTCGATAAAGTAATAACCTCGTTAAATGAATATTTTTTTTCTCGGCTTCAAAGTTATTACTTTATCGAGATTTAACTGTATAAGTTAAATAATTTATGTGATTGAATACAACCTCGTCATCATTAATATTGACATACATATAACTACGGTAAAAAATGAAATAGAAAAAATAAAATTAACAAGTATTTAGAAATTTGGGGAATCTTGATTTTCCAAGCATCAAATCCTACCCCCTAAAAAGGGCTGGGAGAAAAAGAAATTTGCAGAATATCGAAAGAAAATAGATTAAAATTCCACATTTTGGAATTGGTTAAACAGAGACAGAAGTGCCGTGTAGAATGAAGTGGAGCAGATATCTTTCAACGATTATCAACCAGTGCTTTGAAAACCAGGGAAATCGACCTGAAAAACTAAAACTCATTGATTAATCGGTTGAATTAGTGGAACAGTATATTTATTACACATTTTATAAACTTTTATAAATCTATTTACTTATTTGAAAAACAGTATATTAAATAAAAGATGTCTTCGTCTAGTTAGAACCAGGTCACCGGGAGAACAATGGTATCAACAATCATGTGGTTAGTTCAGTCGCGGACTCGAAGTCCAAGTCGTCAATGATGTTAACTTATAATACATCAATACTCTTTCTCTTAAGATTTTTTTTTATGACGAGCTACTTGCTCAAGCTATCTTTGGTATGCATAGAATAAATATATATTATTTGTTAGATTATATATAAATATAATCATACATGTATAACATTTAATGTGAGCTTATCTATTAAAGATGAATAAGGGTCCCTATTTATAGGATACAAAAGAGAACCAAAACTAGTAAGAGTTAGATGTGGGACAAAATGCAAAACTAGTAAACTATGCTAACATCCTCCCTCAAACTTGCGATGGTGACGTGAGTAACATCGAGAGTTTGCCAAGAAAGAACCGATGACGTTGGAGGGTGTGGGTCTTTGTAAAGAAATCTGCAAGTTGCATTGATGATGAGACAAATGGTAAGGAAATAGTGCCTTTCTCGAGATGATAACGGGTAATATGACAATCGATCTCGATATGTTTGGTCCGTTCATGAAAAACAGTATTGTGTCTAATATGAATAGCACTCTTATTATCGCAATACATCGGTGTCGGATCACTGCAAGAGATGCCCATATCAGCTAACAACCATCGTAACCACACAATCTCACAGGTAGTAGAAGCCATAGCACGATACTCACCCTCAGTGGATGAACGAGAAACAACATCTTGTTTCTTGCTTTTCCATGAAATAAGTGAATCTCCTATGAAAACACAATAGCCAGTAGTGGATTTACGATCAGTTTGATTAGTCGCCCAGTTTGCATCAGAAAATGCACAAAGCTCCAAAGACGAGGAAGAGGAAAACAAGAGACTTTGATAAAGTGTTCCCCTGAGGTAGCGAAGGATACGAATGACTGCAGCCCAATGAATAGATGTAGGAGCACAAACAAACTGACTGACGATGTGAACAGGCATATGCAATATCGGGACGTGTAATGGTGAGGTAAATCAAGCACCCACAATAGACCTGTACAAAGTTGGGTTAGAAAGAGGTTCTCCATCAGTAGGGGCGTAACGCACATTGACCTCAAGAGGAGAGTCAGCATTACGTGTATGCATAATACGAGCCTGCTCAAGAATATCCTTAGTGTACTTAGACTGAGAAAGTAGATATCCCTTCTCAGAATAAGCAACCTCAATACCCAAAAAGTAGCGAAGATGACCCAAATCTTTCATTTCGAATTGGCTAGATAAGGTATCCTTGAGGGCTGAAATACCATGAACATCATCACATGTAATGATCATATCGTCAACATATAACAAGAGTATAATATAACCTGCAGGAGATTTTCTGACAAATAAAGCTAAATCGTTGGTGCTCTGGGTAAAACCAAGTGACAACACGACAGTGGAGAATCTACCGAACCAAGCTCGTGGAGCTTGTTTGAGACCATACAAAGCTTTCTTAAGTTTGCACACCTGCCCTGGTAGGTGAGAAACACCCGGTGGCGGACACATATAAACTTCTTCTTTGAGATCACCATTCAAGAATGCATTCTTAACATCCATCTGCAAAATTGGCCAACGACGGACAGAAGCCACTGCAATAAGAACTCGGACAGTGGTCATCTTAGCAACGGGTGCAAAGGTTTCCTCATAATCCATGCCATACTCTTGAGCGAAACCTTTAGCCACCAAGCGTGCTTTATATCGTTCAATGGAACAATCAGACCGAGTTTTTATTTTGTACACCCATCGACAACCAATAACTTTCTGACCAGAAGGAGGAAAAACCAAATCCCAAGTATCTGTCTTACTCAAAGCGGATAGTTCTTCATTCATAGCCTCTTGCCAAAGAGGGTCCCTGGCTGCCTCAGAGTAGGAAGTTGGCTCACAAACATAATCAATTTTGACTAGAAATGATGCAAATGATGGAGAATAACAAGAGTAATCAAAATCAGAAACCTGGGTGGATCGACGTTCTCGTCTAGGGTAGCGAGGTGGATCCGGTTCAGCAATCACATGTGGTGGATTGGGATCATCAATCACAAGATGATCATGAGCAGCCATAGGAGGGATTGTGGTATCTATGTTATCAGACCTACAAGAGATGTTAGGAGAAGCAGCAGGTGTATGCATAATATCATAATCAGAATCAGTGCTGAAAGGATCAATTCGAAGAAGATCATTTCTCGACATGTCATGTGAGATGGGTGGGATGGAAAAGAAAGGAACATGCTCAATAAAGGAAACATTTCGAGAAACATACAATTTTCCCGAAATAGGGTCATAACAACGATAACCTTTCTGCCCAATCCCATACCCAAGAAAAACACAGATAGCAACACGAGAGGATAATTTAGTACGTTCAACATGTGGACGGAGGACAAAACAAGTTGAGCCAAACACCCTCAAATGAGAATACAGTGGACTGTGACCAAAAAGCCTAGCATATGGAGAAATTCCAGAATTATGTGAAATGAGAATTCTATTAATAAGATAAACAGACATGAGTACAGCCTCCCCCCAAAATTCACTAGGAACACTTGCTGACAAAATCATAGATCTGGCAGTCTCCACAATATGTCTATGTTTTCGTTCAGCTACCCCATTTTGCTGTGGAGTATCAGTACAAGAAGATTGATGTATTGCACCATCAGCTTTGAAAATTCCAGAAAGATCACCACTAGTATATTCACCCCCTAAATCAGCACGAAAACATTTAATAGTGGCAGAGTGTTGAGTTTTCACATAAGCTTGAAATTCAGCATAAGTATGAACAAGATCAGAACGACGCTTAAGTAAGTAAACCCAACAGTAACGAGTGTAATCATCAATAAAAGAAATATAATATCTGGAGCCACCCTTAGTAGAAACAAGAGCCGGTCCCCAAACATCAGAATGAACTAAATCAAAAGGTGCAGAGGAAGTGGAAGCACTCATGTTAAAAGGCAAAGCAGAAAATTTCCCAAGTTTACAACCACTACAAGCAGATATATCATCTGAGGGTAAATCACCCAGGAGACCAGATGTACACATAAACCGAAGGCGAGAAGCTGATACATGTCCAAGTCTAGAGTGCCACAAATAAAATTTTGAAGAAGAAGCAGTCAAATGAAAAGTAGACAAGTTGACAGGCGTGGTTGCTGCATGAGTGCTAAGATGCAGCTTGTCTAAAACATAGAGACCTTTCCCTTTCCTATGCCCTGTCCCAATCACTTTCTTGGATTGTAGATCCTGCACATAACAAGAATCGGGAAAAAGGCCAACAAAACATCCAGAATCACATATTTGACCAGCAGAAGCAAGATTCATATGTAACTTAGGAATACAATACACATCAGATAGGGATATAGTAGGGGTGTGCACAGTACCAATGCCAGTTAATGGCATAGGTGTGCCATCAACAGTAACAACTTTGGTGGAAGGAGGTTTACCAGACTTAGCTATGAAATTAGAGGGATTAGGGGACATGTGATTTCCTGCTCCAGAGTCTAATAACCAGGAGGAAGGAGTGATACCTGATCCAGTGGACGGTGATGAGGCACAAGGAACAGAGAGAGCCTGAGACTCATTGGAGTTCTGATATTGCTGGAAGGAGAGGAACTGCTGGAATTGTTGAGCCAACAAATCGGGACTCGAGTTTTCAATAGCTTCGAAACCGGATTGATTCAGGGATGGGACCAAGACTGCCTGAGTAGGTAGATGGGAGTAATGCTTCTGCTTTCCACCAGGATGCTGATTTGTAGGTTTATATCCTTGTGCCCGTGACTGTGGAGGCTTCTAACCAGATCCTTTCCGCAATTCTGGACATTGATTTTTCCAATGCCCTGGTTGTTTGCAATAATTACAGTTTCCAATAGAGGAGGTTTTGTGCAGATGAGTAGGAGGAGCAAAGATCGGGATAGTAGGAGAAACTGCCAAGATGGATGTGGAAGCAGAATGCTCCCCCTTGAGAGTCTTCAAGCAAGTTTCTTCGGCCATGAGTTCATTTACCACATCTTCGACAGAAGGCAGCGGTTTACGGTGCAATAATCCCGAACGACAATTATCAAATTCTGGACGAAGACCCATAAGTAGTTGGACAAGACGGTCTTCATCCCTACACTTGATATACGCATCACAAGCTTGCAACTCAACAGATTCTGTCAATGCTAATCGATCCCAAAGAGTTGTCATTGCACAAAAATAATCCTGGATCCCCAAATCATTCTGAACTAGTGCATGAATTTCAGATTGCAACTGATATTTAACTGCAAAGTTATTCTGCACAAACAACCTCGACAAGTAATCCCAAATAGCTTTTGCAGTTGTAAATTTTGCTAGTTGAACCCCAATCCTTTGTTCAACAGAGTTATTAATCCAAGTGATAATCTTTGAATTATTGGTCTCCCAGATACAAAATAATTCATCAAAATTTTCAACTCCTTTCTTAGGACCTACAGTTTTGCCACTAACATAATCCCATAGTCCCTTACCCTTCAAAAAATTAGTCATAACATAACTCCAATAACCAAAATTTTTCCCATTTCACGCAATTTAATTTGGAGGTAGAGGGTTCCTTCTTATCCATTAATCGTGCAATCGATGAGTCACCAGAATAATTAAATGATTCTAAAAAAAAAAATTAGTCATAACATAACTCCAATAACCAAAATTTTTCCCATCAAGACGAACACCAATTGACTGCAACGAGTCATCACCACCAGCCATTGTACAAAAATAATTAAGCACAAATACAAGAAAATCGAAAGCAGCGAAAACCTGAATAACGACTAGAGAGACGACTGCCGACACGAAGAACGATCCTCCAAACAATTAGAGCTTCCCGGCAATTCTTCGCGGAACCAACTTTTCACAGAAATAAATCTGCTATCGAGCTCAAAATTTTGAACCCCAAAATATTTACTCGCTCTGATACCATGTTAGATTATATATAAATATAATCATACATGTATAACATTTAATGTGAGCTTATCTATTAAAGATGAATAAGGGTCCCTATTTATAGGATACAAAAGAGAACCAAAACTAGTAAGAGTTAGATGTGGGACAAAATGCAAAACTAGTAAACTATGCTAACATTATTAACTTTAAATCAATCATAGCACGGATCGAACACTAGATCACCTCTAGATCAACTAGATACGCATAAATGGGAAACCAATTATACTACATGTTGCCGGTTTGGTATGCATAGTATAAGTTCACAAATTGCGGCTTCGGTGAGAATTGTACTCATAATCAACACTTAATATTACAGTACACCTGAGCATTTTGTAATAAATTTAATATTACATAGAGTTTAAAACTTAGAATTTGTAATTTTATCAGATTTATTTTGATATCGGATAAGGCTACAAACAGGGGCAGATCCAGGAATTTTTAGGACCTTGGGCTAGACCGACGTCAAAAGAAATGTGCATGTAACAATTATGTATAAAAAATGGGATTGCTATACAAAATAATTTATAGCATTTTCTCGTCGAGAATACCTTACAAAATATGAAATAAAATACTACTGAAGTTTCACCCTACGATTTTTTTCTTGAATCGAACTCATTAATGATTGTGTCAACGTCAATATCTTTAGCTAGCTGGTGCTCAATGTTGATGACCAAAGAATCAACTAAGAAATCTCCATTCATTTTATTACGGAGGACTGATTTGACGATCTTCATATCTGAAAATGCTCGTTCCGTGGTAGCAGTCGAAACAGGAAGAGTTAAAATAAGTCGAATCAACCTAAAAATTTAAATAGGTTAAATTAAAGATAGACAAGGTATTTATATATTGTAAAAGAATGAAAAGAAAAAAATAACCTATCAATTAAATTGTAGTGCACCGACTTGTTTATTTGGGTAACTTCATGCACAACTCAGAAAGGTAGATAAACCATGAAATTTCTCTTGATCCACTACATTGTGCTTGTAATGTTCCAACTGAACCTTCAAATAATGCATATCTTGTTCACCGAAGTCACCGGAATAGTATTTCTCACCAAGAACACATATATAGTCTGGATTGAATGATTTGAAGTTATCTCTAGGTTCTAAAGCAAAGCTAAGCTTAAGAAACTCCACGACTTTATCATTGAACGGACTACTGATCTCTTCAACTTGAAAATCTATGACATCATTAAGTCATTCCACTATCCCATAACATGATAGCATTTTTTAATCTCCCATCCATACAATATTCACCAATCTCAATGGAAACCCTTCACTAGAAGTAGTGGGGATCTTCTGTCCCACCTTCTGTCCCACTACATATCCCATTCTCAAGGTTGTCTCAGTAACTCCGCACGGAGTTACTTAAGTGGGACATGTAGTGGAACATAAGATGGGACAGAAGATCCCCAGCACACTAGAAGATAGTATTTTCGAATTTCATCATAATCTCCAAAAAGATAATATTCTCAAATCAAACAAATCATAAACAAACACAAAAATAAGAGAAAACAAGAATCATACAAAATTAGAGAAACAAAGTTGCTTTAAGTTTTGCCCACTTCTGCTTCCGCCAAAAATTTCTTCTGCTTCCGCCAAAAAGGTATCTTCTCCGCCTCTTCTTTTTGTTTTGCACGTTTACCCAAAATCCAAATAACTATTATTCTAAATTAAATATTATTATTATAATAGGAATAGGAATAAGAAAGGAATTTTTTTCTAACTAATAACTAGTTATTTGATTTGGACATTAAAATAATGTATTTGGGCTAATAAAATATAAATGTAGCAATTTTTTCTTTACCTTGGGCTATAGCCCACCTAAACCCCATAGTAAGTCCGCCCCTAGCTACAACTCATCTCACTTCAATGCTGACATAGAACGGGTCCTCGTAGCATCAAATTTTCCATTTTCTCATCCGGGTATAAATTAGAGTTCTTCCGCCCCGGCAACACCATCAACCTCTGCTTAGGCATCTTCTACGTCGTCGACAGACCCATCAATGATTCCTCCGCCGCCACAACAATCTCCAAAGATGGCAATCTCATACTATGGATTCTGGATAGGGGATGAAGGAATTTATGAATGAAGTGATTGTGATCTCCAAACTCAACATAGGGATCTTGTCAAGCTGCAGGGTGAAGGTGTGTGGAGAGAGAGGAGAAGATTCTCATTTATGATGCAGGGTGTGTGTGGAGAGAGAGAGGAGAAGATTCTCATTTATTAATACATCTATCTATTCTATTACTTCTTAAAAGCTACATCTAATAGAAATACTGTTCACAGTCATCACATAGCCTAATCTTTTTGGGGAAATTTAATTATTTTTTTCGTGGGCCTTGTTCAGATAGAGAAGCAGACCTTAACGATAAGAACTGAAGGCCCATCTATCTATCTATCTATTTTTTTTACTTCTAAAAAGCTACATATCTGATACAAACACTGTTCATGGCCGTCACATTGCCTAATCTTCCCGGGGAAATTAACTCATGACGCGCCTAACCCTGCCTCATGCGCGGATGTTCGATTCAGCAATCGGATGCCACGCGCTAATCTACGCTATTTGACCGCGGACTAAACGACCTTGAGCCCGCGACTAACCTCCAGATTCAATATCAATTCTGGGTTTCAACTACCGCTTATTATTCGGCAGTACGCGCTGATGTACGCTATTTTATTGCGGACTAAACGACCTAGAAGCCCACGACGGACCTCGATATTCAATATCAATTGTGGGTTTCAACGCTTCGCATCGGCCGACGTTGTTCTTTAGGCGCATGGCGGCATAGGTGTGTATTTTTGTACTTTTGTAGATTGTTTTTTCTGATATCATCTCCATCTCCATCACTTTAGTCTATTACTTCGCGGTTCTTTTTCCGAACTTTTATACTACAGTTTTTTTCATAGTTTCTATTCGCTGCATCTATCAACTGGGTGGAGTGTTTTTTAAATTTAGCAGACTGCTGCTTATAGTTTTCTTTTTTAAATGCGTATTCTGCTACTCATAGTTTTCTTCTTTAAATGCATGTTCCCATAAGTACCTTTCTATTTGGGTTGGTAGATAGTTATTCCGTGTCTAAATGGCTCCCAATTAGGTTCTTATAAGAGACATGGATGACTCTAAGCAAGATATTCTTATGAAGCTTCGACTTGTGTGTTTTTATGAGATTCTTGCTTTTAAGTCCAGAGATGTGTATTCTCTTGATTGTATATTTCATGACTCTGAGGTAAGATAATACTTTTACCTTTAACCAATTGTTTGTAGCTTATTCCTCTTATTTCTTTTACTGTTAGTATTTTAACAAGCCATGGAAAAATTATCTTGTTTGGGATTTGGGGGTGGTTTATGCTTCGTTATTATACTATCCATATTGGTCTTCGTTGATAGGAAAAATGTTTACCTAAATTTGTTATTATTCCGAAATATATTTTAGCTTGCTTTTTCTTGTTTTCAAAATGTGCAGATTACATTGAAATTATGCTGAAATTGAAATACAAGCAGTTTGTCGGATATAATAGGATTTCCTCATGCAACTTTGTCTTATATATGGTTTATAGAACTCTTACTTTTAATTCCAGAGATGTGTATTCTCTTTGTAGTATATTTTATGACTGAGCTGTGAGAAAAGTCTTTACTGTTTTATTATTGTTGCTACCTTATTTTTCTTGGTTGCTTTGATCTAACTCATTCTTTTTTTCCTGTTATATTTATCAGGAGGATAGAGTGCAAGTTACGTTTCCAAGAAGTGTCATCCAGTCCTTCAAAGGTCTTTTAATAGAAGGCTAGTTATATGGGTTGAGAAAGTTTCGGTTGTCACATAATACTGGAAAGTATACGGTCACCATAGCTAAATTTAAAATTCAGGTTGCTAGGAGACCCTGTTGCGCATTGTGTTCGATTCTGCTTTCGCCACCAAGCGATTTTGGTTGAAACCTGTTCTGCATGTTCTTCGAATTAGTGATACTGGTGAAGAAATAACTTTCGTTTAGTTTTTATATGTATTGTCTATTAGAAGGAGATTCCACTATTTTTGTAATGTTGAATGTGTTGTCTAAGATTCGGGTGGTTGTAGCCATGCTTCAAAAATCAATATACGTATTTATAAAATCAAGTCTTTATATAAGACAGTTGTAGTTTTGCAGTTTCTTCTATCAGCTGATTTTCTTATGCTTCCTTAACCGTGTTGCAGATGTTATTGGTGTATTGGTAGAGGTTTCTTTTCCTCAAGATCAGAAAACTTATCGAGGGGATGTGAAGAAGTTGATGAACATTTACCTTGAGGATATGGAGTAATTAATATTGGCTGCATTTTTAGTCTTGCTTTTAGTTTTGCTCCATAGTTTCTTTATTTATTTATTTATGACTATTGTGTAGGTTGAATAGATTCTCTTGTACTTTACGGGATGAATATATTGAGCTGTTCATGAGGCAGCTTGACGAACATAGTGTGAATCCTAAGATTGTTATTGTGCAACACTGCAAGCCTAATATTTATAATGGTGTGTTCCAAGAGTTACTATTGTGCTATATTGATTTTTTTTGTGGTATTTTGTTACCTGTTTGATTTGTTTTTTTATGTGAAGAAAAAACCAAGGTTGCGAATGTTCTTCATGCTACCAAGATTTATATCAATGGTGATTTTGAGGAGGTCAATGATTTCAGAATGAGGTATCGTTTCAAACTTTTTGGTGTTTGTTTTACATTATCTTTTGGATTTATCCCTTTTCTTTGCTCATTTTGTTTTATCTTTATAGGTTTGTTGAGAAGTATGGTGATGGTGGTGCAACTTGCAGTGGTTCTCCCAAGGAACGCATGTGTCTTCCTCTGACCACTATGTTGAGGGTGTTACTGTTAAGAAAAAGATTATTGATTGTTTTCGAAGATGAGGTATATTTATTATGTTTTTTTATAGTCACTTTCACTTTTACTTCTTATATGTTAGTTGCTTTCTATTGATTCTATCCAACAATATAGGTCGCTTATTGTTGGATTCTTTGGATCCATTGATTACTGTTGAGTTTGATGGTGGTTGGAATTATGTGGCGTGTTCTAAATGTTTTAAGAAATTGGACAAGATGGATAGGCAATTTTACTGTCGATTTTGTAATGCTCATGATGTATCTCCGACCCTGAGGTATTTAGATTTTCTGTGTTCTGTTGTGGTTGGTTT
Source organism: Lavandula angustifolia (assembly GCA_028984105.1). Taxonomy (NCBI): domain Eukaryota; kingdom Viridiplantae; phylum Streptophyta; class Magnoliopsida; order Lamiales; family Lamiaceae; genus Lavandula; species Lavandula angustifolia. The sequence goes on from CM054809.1 coordinate 31,015,238, forward strand.
TTATAGCTTTCTTTGTTGTTTTATTTAATTATTTAGTTTTTTTGTTAGTACATTATAGGTATAAATTGAAGATTTATGTGAAAGATGACACTGGTATAGTTACTCTATTGCTGTGGGACAATGATGCTTATCAGATTATTGGGAAAACTGCTGCAGAGATTAAGGAAAATATTGTGAAGGTTCTATATTGGTGTGTTCTTTTATTTATGCTTTATGTTTATTTTTTGGCTTATAGTTGAATTTTTTATTAGGATGATGTTCCTGATCCTGATGGTGAAATTGCACTCTCTTTATTGTGCAAGCATCTTATTTTAAGATTCAGATGAGACCCGATCATGTGGTCGTTATTAGTGGTGGATATAGTGTTTCCAAACCGTATTTATCTTCTCAACCCGTTCTGTGAGTCATCGAAAGCCAGGTTGTTATTTTATAAGTGTTTTGCTTCAATACCTATTTGGTTGTTATTTTTTTATTATATATTTCTCATTATGATGTGGTGGAGCTTATCTATGATTCTTTATTGCGTAGGAGTCCAACTGTCTATCTAAAGACCACTGTGTTGATAATACTATTATGGATACTCCGTCGAGTAAGGAAGGGGTCCCTGGTGTTGAGCTGCCCTCTGGTGGTGCACGTGTAGGGAATTTTGAAAGTGCCAACAAGGTGGGTAGCTCTTTGGATGGTGCATTTCAGGATGTGCAGGATGTGGTGAATGGTTGTTTGTCTAATGACCAAGGTGGTGTGCCCTTAAATCTATCCTTGAAAGATAGAGGTGGGGCTATAAACCTGGATGATGATTGTATTGAAGCGGATATTGATTCGAATAATATCCCTGCTTTTGCATTGGCATCAGATTTTCTTGATGAAGGTGCTCCTCTTAACAATTCGGTTGATAAGTTTGCAAGTTCCAACACTGTGAAGTGTTGGAGGACTGCTCCGAGGAAGGGGTAGGAAGGTTGGTGGTAATTTTTAAGTGGTGTTGTGGTTACCTCAGACTTGTGTGTTTTGAAGTGGAAACTATGAACAAACCCTTTAGTATTTTGATTTTTGCTATGCACAACTCCGTATTATGTTTCTTAGACTTATGTATTTTGGATATCCAATGAGAGCTGGTATGGTGACGATCCTTGAAAGGATATGCAGACTCCCTCTTTCACAATTAAGTTATATGTAATAGTACTCTTAAGTTTATATGCATATTCATGTATTAGTAGTATCTAATATTGTTTGCTAAAAAATCTTATAATTGGTATTGTGTTGTCTTCATTTAATAATCTTATAATATTGTTTATAATTGGTATTGTGTTATCTTCATTTAATAATCTTATTTTGAATTATTGTTGCTAAAAAATCTTATAATTGGAAGATGAATGTACTCGGCCTTTTAAGGATCACAATTAATCTTTTGTTTTACAATTGTGAAATTCTTCACATAAGTATGTGAAGCGTATTTGTCTCGGGTTTCATTACTTTATATGTCCTCCAAAGGTTTACCTTATTTGACTTGAAATATGTTGCAAATTCTTAACTTAAGCCCTTCAAAGGCTTGCCTTATTTGATTTGAAATATATTGCATTGCAGACTGTGTGTATTTTGTCAAATCGATGTATTTTTAGAAGATGCTTTATGGTGTTCTGGTTGAAGAGTGAGTCAAATTAAAAAAAAATAAAATAAAATCAGACTTTATGTAGATTATTCTTGGTGTCTTCATTATTTTCTTTTTGAAGGGACTTCATCTTTCATGTTTGTTATGTAGAAAGTTTCTCTTTGCAGAAGCCTTCATCTTTTTCTAAGGACTTCTGATTTTATCTATGATATGAAGAAGTCAAGGAAGGTTGAGGGTGTTAGGAAGCCGAAGTCACAGAAGAAGATAAAATGTAGAGGTTTGTTCTTTAGAATTGTTGTTTCATTTGTTTCTTAAAATGCAATATTCGGGATGTTGTGTGCTCTGTTTTTTACTTTTGAATCATTCGTACTTTACCAGTGTTTTCAAGAATGCTGAAGTGCATTTGTTGTTATCTTTTTTCTTGCACTTAGGATGATTTTTTTTTCCCTTGTGTGTGTCGATCTAAATTTGATGTTGCTGCGTATTCAGCTCGATTGTATTATTTACTATGTGTAGATGGTTATAAGCCATACAGATGGTTCAGTGATGTGGAGGGCATTACAAAACTACTATAGTCAGAACAGCTTCCTACATATTGTGGGTCATGAAAAATTTATTTTCGGTGAAGTAGAGGGCATTACAAAACTACTATAGTCAGAACAACTTCCTACATATTATGGGTCATGAAAAAATTGTTTTCGGACAGAAAATTAGCCAATCCTCCAATGGTTATTTTTTATTTTTTTAGATAGATACTTGATATTAGCATTCCTAATTCAACTTTAGCTTTGTATTATCGATTGAGTAGTTCTTATCTCATAATACCTAATATATGTTACTGTTATTCTAGGGGAAGAGTTGTGTTTGGTAGTATTTCTAGAGAAATTGTAGAATATATGAATCTTTTATTTTAAGAGATTCTTGCAATTGGTGCACTTGAAAAGTGCAAGCATCTGGTTGTTTTTGAAACCAAATATTGCAGAAAATTTCTGAGTTGATAAACCATGCACTTCTCTATTGTTATTTGTTTAGATTTGATTTTTCTATTGATCTTGGTCTGTTGTGCATTTATTCAAAATATTGTTGTGTATTAATAGTAATTTTATTCATAATTCTAAGGTGGAAGCTATTCACCGGCGGTTGGTATAAGAAGTGGTAGGTTTGTATCCATGATAGAACACTATGCTGACGTTGTGCATCCTGATGACACTACCTGTAGGTCTTCTATTGATGGTGAGATTTTATTTTTGATTGCATATCTTAAATTTTCTTTAATTGACTTATTTATTGGGTCTTCTCCTTTGCATTGTTTTTATACACTAAATTTTTTGGTAATTGATATGTATTTGATTAATTCTTTCTTTCTTCTATGAAGATGAGTGATGTTGTAGTGCGTTTATTTTATGCGATTTATGGGTGTATGTCTTGTGTTGGGTTATGAGTTAGTAGATGATACTCAGCATGTTATCGGGTAAAAGAATATTGGGGGAAATCGTAGTTTTACTATGGAATTGAAGATCCCAAAACCCAGCTGATATCAGTAGTTAGTGTTGATAGGATTAGATGTTGTATAGATTAGACTGTTTTTTTATTTTATCTTTTGTCTAAGTCCTGTACGGGGTAAATTATTGGATTGATCTTCTGTCGAAGTTACCTTCCAAAACCCCATGTTATCCTTGTAATAGCTTGCATTTCTTCTGTCATCAGCTGAACATCACTCTCAGTAGAAGACACCTCATCAGCTGACAGACATCAGCAGAAGAACTTCATGCAAAGCTCGGTACCTTCGCAGAGATCAGCTGACCCTACTCAGAAGATATATTCTTGTCAGTCGACTCAGACGAAGAAGACAGAGACTGTCCTAAGTCTACTGTATTCGACAGAAAATGACCCAGTCGCTAAAAGTCATTTCGAACTCAGCAGAAGATCATACGAGGTTAAGGAATAGTCAACTCTGAAGACTGACACATTCTCACCTACCACAAACCTCGACCAATGAGAAGCCGACAACGCTTTATCTGCTCTGATCCACTAAAGCTGCTCTCATGTACAGTATCAACTGCCCTGCTGCAACAATTCGAATATATGGCCGTTTTCTTTGGAAGCTTGTGACACATGGCATCATCGTCTCCAACGAACATATGCCTGCTCACAACTATAATTAGAGAAGAAAACCGAGCTCCACGCACGGGATATACAAGGGAAAAAATGCTCAAGCATTCAAACAACTCTAGCACACTTAAAGATCGATCCAACGAAGAACTTGCCTTCATAGAATATCACTAGTTCTTCTCTCTAGAGTTCTTTAGATCCCTCTTCTCTAGCTAAGCTCAAAGTTCTATCTATAGCTTAGATTTTTCGAAGGAGTTCACTCTCTGTGAATAGTTCTTATTGTAAGAACTCCTTCCTAGTTGGAGATTATCCCCTCCCTTTCAAACTTCGGTTTGAGTTGTAAAGTCGCTAAGGACTATAACTTAGAAGGGTCTGTCTTGTGCACAGATTCCTTGCTGAGACTTGCTCAGATAAATCAACAAGAACTCATGTTCGACAGGACTGTGGACGTAGGATCTTGCGTATCCGAACCACGTTAAAAATTGCTTGTGTTATTTACTATTTTATTGCATATCATACAAACTGATCTCAAAATCTTATATTGCATAAAACGTATTTTCAAAGCGCACTAGCCAAAAGATTTGAACTTGCGAAATCACGTTTTCAAACTAAGACGAATCTCCGGGCCCCACACTCTTATCCACACACTAAGTCTCCGACTGAGTATTCAAGTACTGACAAAAGTCAGTAGGAGAGCTCAGTAGTTGGCACACTTCTAACCCGCGATCGAAGGTTACAATTTGGCACTGTTCATCAGTTGCAACATACAGCTCAGCTGTCCTTCACGTTCTGAGAAAAAGAACTGTGCTCGGTGTATTCACCCCCCCCTCTACACTCGACTATCGTCTTTGAACCAACAATTGGTATCGGAGCGCATGGTGCTCTTCCCGAATCACCATTTCGTATACTTGGTCTTCTCGAACAAATCCTGAAAAAGTTTTTCACTTGCACAAGCATCTCTTCATTCATCCTTATACTCGTTCTCATAATGTCTGATATGTCAGGTATTCGGATGGTACCGATGTTCTCAGTAGAGAACTACACGGTATGGCGTGTGAGAATGGAGGCATACCTCACATCGTTGCATGACAGCATGACAGATGTCCTTGAGACAGGACCCATCATTCCCATGATCGACAGCGTCCAATTTGCTGAACCGGGAGGTGTAGGAGCACAGACAGGTGCTAAGGTCGCCAAAGAAAAATCAACCTTCACACCAGAAGAGAAAAAGCTGCACAACCTCGACCGAGTTGCGTAGAATGCAATCCAGACTACGCTCAGTGATTCTCACCTCTGGAGGGTGCAAGACTGCAAGACGGCAAAAGAACTTTGGGATGCCTTGGTTGTACTGAGCCAAGGAACCCCGCAGATTAAAGAGAATAAGCTTGAATTAGAGCTTCAGAAGTTCGACACATTTGCCATGGAGTCCAATAAAACCATTGACGAGGTAAGCGTCAGATTTACTAACCAGATCAATGTGATCAATGGACTGGGGAGGACGTTCACCAACAAAGAGATGAACACCAAGATCCTAAGAGCGCTACCTCGACAGAAGTGGCTTCCATTTGCTACTTATTTACGTCGCTCTGATCTTAATGCTCTAACTCCTGATGTTATCTTTTTAGAATTAAAGACTGAGGAATTTAAGCATAGTCTACCCAATGATGTTCCAGTGCTCCAGCTGACACTCAGATTGATCATGCTTTCAAAGCAACAGTCAGCAAAACTTGAGTCAAAACCATTTCTTCCAGCAAGGTAGTAGCTGCAGCAGAAACGAAGTCTTCTAAGATGTCTGCTACTGACCAACTTGCTCTTATGGCTCTCAAATATCAAAGAGAAAAGGAGAGAGTCAGAAAGCTGAAGAAATACAACAGAGATTCTTCCTCAGGTAAGAAGGATTTTCGAAAAAGGGAAGAATCTAAACCTTCTACTGAATGCAGGAACATAGAGCCTGCTGCTAGTCCATCCAAAGACTCAGCTGAAAAAAGCAGCAGACCATCTACTTCTTACAACTGCAAGAAGGAGGGGCACTATCAGTACGAATGTCCCGAACTCTCAGCTGCTCAAAGAGCAGAAAGGCAGATCAGACGAGAGAAATTTGCCAGAAGAAGGCAGTCCTATATAGCCGGGGAGATATCCGACGACTCAATCGAGGAGGATACGTTTATATATTCCTCTGAGGACGAAGCTGCATTTGTCGCTATTGAGATCGGAAAGACAGATCCTGAGCAAACTGCAGAATATTGTCTGATGGCCGGAGAAGAGGCTGAGGTAAATTCTAAACTTAATATAACCTCTTCTTCACACAGCACACACGACACGTGCTCGGTCACAGATGAGCCTCTAGATGTAGTACAAGCCTACGATGATCTACTAGAGGAGCAGATTCAGCTGAGCAGAGAATTCAGCAGAACCATTCAGGAACTGGAACAGATAAAGGCTAAAAATCAGAGACTTTCTTCTGATTGTCAGGTCTCTACTGATTCAGAGAATCTGGTTGCAAGACTCAAGGAAGAGATCAAATCTCTTATGACTAAGTATCAGCTTCAAGAAGCTTAGATATCAGTTCTGACCAAGGACAATTCTGAGAAGAGACTGAAATAGCCCAACTCAGTCAGAAGCTCGCAGGAGTTGAAAAGGATTATGAATCACTTCGTAGAAGTGATGAGGTTTGGCGAGGACTGATGACTGAACAGTACCTAGGAGCTAAGGAGAAGTTGGAAAATATGCTAAAGGCACAAAGACCAACGGCTATGAAAGAAGGACTTGGTTACACTCATGAAGCTTCCACTGCAAAGAGCTCAGAAATGCTGGCTGATAGGTTCGTCAGAGGTAAAGCTCAGGCTACCGACTCAATACCTCATGCGAAGAATAAACAGAAGATAGTTGCACCTCAGCCGAGCAATCAGAAGGAACTGACTAGAGGTTCCAGCCCTAGGACACCACGATCAAACTCAGGGGGAACCAAGAAGGTCAGGTGGGCGGAAGCGACAGTGGAACCACCGTATGAACATCCAACTCAATATTTTCCAAAGTAACTTGTTGATCCATCTTCAATTGTTGCATCTCTTCCTTTATAGCTTGGATCTCATTTTGATTTGAGATTATCTCCTTCTGCATCTGCCTCTGATATGAAATTGCATCCTTTTGAGAAGCAATCATCTCGCACGTCAATTCTTCAAATGAAGAAGATCCCTGGTCTGCTGGCCAGGCGATGGACCTTGCTGCTGATATATTCGATTGTACGGAGGCTTATATGTTTGAGACGGTTGTTTAGCACAGTTTGTACCATTAGTAGGTGCCTGGTACAAATTATCATAGCGGTGGATGAGTTGTTGTACTTGGCTTTCTGGAAATTCCACTAGCTTGTGCAGTTGGGCACCGTTCTTTCCATCTGTTTCCTTTTTACCGCACATACTTAATTGACTTACATTGGCCATAGTATTCGGGTTAGGCTGAGTCTGAGCTGGAAGCTGTCCTTGAGAATTTTTCATTTATTGCATCGTAGAAGTCAGCTTATTCATCTGCTTGGCCAAGTTTTCCATTGTAGCTTGCTGATCCTTTTTTGTCTGATTGATCTCCCGCTGCATTTGTTGTTGAAATGCAGTGGTGTCCTTCTGCGAATAAACCATTTCAGCCAAAAGTTTTTCCAGTGGATTCTGGTACCCCGGTTGGGCAACTGGAGCACTCTGCTGCTGAAACTGCCTTTGATGCGGAGGCCTATATGCCTGTTGATAGCTATTCTAATTAGGAGCCTGGTATGGCTGCTGATAACTCTGTTGCTGATGGTATGGCTGCTGAAATTGTTGTTGGGGCGGATTCCTCAGTTGAAATTGTTCTTCTGGTTGCCTCCATCAAAGGTTTGGATGAACCCCTTGTTGTCCGCTCCAATTTCCAGTTGCGTTTACTTCTTCTCCCGGACATTGTAATGATGTATGTCCTTTTTCTCCACATGCTCCACATGCGTGATCGGCATTTGATTGGCTTGGGGCAGGAGCGTTCTGCTTGAGTATTAAGTCGAGCTTATCTTGCAATAGGCTGAATTTTGCCGCCACTTTACTATCGATCTCATCCATGTAGTCGGAATGAGACCAATTTACAGCTCTCCTTGTTGGTCTCGGCCCTTTGTATTGCGAGGTAGACTCCGCAAGCCCTCCGATTATATTTTTTGCATATTCGTAGAGGCTTGTATGAAAATTTTCTCTCAGACCGATATCAATCATGACTGTTGCTTCGTCTGTCATCCCTTGATAGAAAATCTGTAGAAGCTCTACATCCGAGTAGCCATGGTTCGGACAACTATCGACAAGTCGTCCAAATCTCTCCCAGTATGCGCCGAAGGTCTCGTCGATCTCTTGAGCAATCCCGGAAATCTGTTTCTTTAATGCATTTGTCTTCGACTGCGGGAAGTATTTCTTCAAGAAAACCGTACGCATCTGGGCCCACGTCGTGATCGTGTTCGGCTTTAAACTTGAGAACTACGCTTGTGCTCCGTCTTGGAGAGTGAATAGAAAGGCCTTGAGCTTTAAAGCGTCCAGGTTGCCTAGCCGGTGCAGATTACACACTTGGTTGAACGACGCCAAAAAGGAATTTGGATTCTCGTTCGTTCTTCCATAAAACTTCTGCATGACAGCGACCATGTTTAGCTTGACATCAATTTGTTCTGTAGTAGTGATTTAGATTGGACCGGGTAGGTCCGCTCCCATGTCAAGCGATCCTGTATTCATCCTCAAGGGTTGTGGATTATGCACTTCCTCCATCTCTTCCTCCTCTGATTCTGAGCTTGTTACTGGAGTATTTTGTCTTGATCTGTCGAGCAAAACAGTCTCTGGTTCTAAGTCGCTGATCGGATCAACGGCTGATAGGTCTATTTTGTACTATCCATATTCCGTTTATTTTGGCATATTTTTGTGGTGTTTGGATTACTTTTGGTGTTTGTTTTGCAGATCTTATTGATGATGTGGCGTTGATGAGGCTTTGATGTGGCGATGCGAATTAAAGGAAATATCTGCTTAAATTCGGAAGAAATTAAGAGGGAAATTAAGTGTGGATCGGATCTACATACATACGCACACCATAATATTAGATATCATCATTCACGCCGATATTATGCACGCCGAGAAGAGCGGAAAGATTGGACACGAGAAGAGGTGGAGACAACTCCCTTTTCTTTTTCCTTTTTGACTTTAGCTTTTCCCTACCTTGTTTACCATTATGCTAAGTGAGAACGTGGATTGAAAGAGTGGAAAGATTACAAAAACATCATGACTTCCCTATAAAAGGGGGGGAAGCTCTCGGTTTTAGGGGAGAAGAGACGAGAAGATATTTCCACCTTGGCTCTCGGTTTTGAGAGAAACAAAAGACAACAACAAGAACATTTTTACTCTTTTCATTTTCTCGGTTTTTTGAGGAGGACAGAAGACAACAACATTTCTTTTGCTCCTTATTCTCTCGGCTAGCATGCTATTAATGGTGGTACAAGCTTTTATTTATCATTTCTTCTTATTTGATTGTACTTTAATTTCAAATGTTTAATGTTCTCTAAATCAATAATAATTTATGTTGTAATGTATTTATGTTTGTAATGGATTTATGTTGGTAAATTTGTTCTTTCTATTTAAGTTATTAGCATTTATTGTTTAATTATAGATTATTCAATTATGTATCATTTACTTATGTATTTTGTTCTTAATAATCTAAATATGCGTAGCTAAGTCTTTTTTAGGGCCGGCAAAATGTGAAACACACGCCACCATATTTTCGTGAGACTAGGGCTTAAAATTAATCACTTAGGTTCTGAATTAATCTTGGTTAATTAATTGGATTTATTAATTTAGGCTTGATCACCCTAGATTATTTTAATTCTTAGCTAATTTAGTACTTCCATCGTTTCTCGTGGGATTAGGCTAAATAAGTAGCAAATTGTTCTTAGGACAATTGGATTAATTTGGTAGGATACTATTAGATGCCCACCATACGAGTAGTCTCCTAAATTGGGTTCCCTTGGTTCTTAAAGCTGGTTAGGTGTTAAATCTATTGATTGTCCATCAACGTAGGTTGCATCTAATTTAGAGAAGTAGTCGTTTCAATGCCCACCAAGGCGATTACCGAATAATTAAGGGGGAATAGAGGATGTGTCAGTTTAATTACGGTTTCCTACAACCAATTGATTTAAGTGGATTAATTAATTATTAGTGTCTATGATCGATTGTGTGTGTGTGTGAATCATCTTGCTGGACCCGTTTTATTTGCATAAGTTTATTCCGTGTTTAATTCCTGCTATTTACTTTCTTGTTTTAGTTTATAATATTCCCAAAACTTGCGTGGTTGCTAACCAAAATCTTGATTGATAGGAATTATAAGTTTAAAAAATCTCCGTTCCCTGTATTCGATACCTGATGCTATACTGATCTTTGGTCTAGCTATTTTGCAGGATTATTTGGTGTAAACAGCGATCACCAACGGCGTCTGTTTTGTCTACTGGTTGGGCAGTTGAGACGTCTACTGCCTTAGACAGATTCTGTTTCTTTTGCAACTTCGTCTCCTTCCTATTCCTCTTTGCTGCTTTCTCGATCTCAGGATCAAATAATACATTAGGTTTGGAAGACCTGCTCATGCAACATCGAAAATCACAAAAAGAAAGATTAGTAGAAAAATTAAAGAAAAGTAGTTAACACCGTTTGATCCCCGGCAACGGCGCCAATTTGGTGATCGTTGTATTTCACCAAATAATCCTGTAAAAATCAGAGAATTATATCAGTATAGTTCACAGGTATCGAACACAGGGAACGGACGGCTAGACACTTTATTTTTCTACTTATCTATGGTTTCGGTTAGCAACCACGCAAGATTTGGGTTTTCTATTAAACTAAGAACTTATAAAATTAAAAGATATTATAAAAATTGAAAACAAAAATTAAACTGAATGAACTGGGCAATTGAAAGGCAGGTCCAGCAGAATATTCACACACACGTTATTCCAATCCTCGGCACTTAATATGAATTAATCTCAAGAATCTACAAGTTATAGACCACCGTAACTTAAATTGCGTGATCCTCACTCCCACTTACTTAGTCGGTAACCGCCATGTTGGGCATCGAAACGGCTACTTCCCTAACCTAGCTACAACCTACCTTGTTGGGCAATCAATAGATTTAATAGCTAGACAGCTTTATCGAACTAAGGGAGCCTAGTATAGGAGCCTACTCGTATGTTCGGCATCTAATAGTCTCCTATCGGTTTAATCCAATTACTCTAACGAATAATTTTGCTACTTACCTAGCCTTGTTCCACGAGAAACGATGGAAGTGCTAAGTTAGCTACAGACTGTGTAACCTAGGGTGATCAAGCCTAAATTACTAGCCAGATTAATTAATTCAGAATTATCTCGAAACCCTTTTGATTAATTATGAGCACCTAAGCCTCATGTACTGTTCACGTGTGCATTCACATTCTGTCGGACCCTAAAAAGTTTAGCTACTCATGTAGACGCTTTGGTTGGGCAACTGGGACAGTTTACAGAACAGAAACATAAACACGAATAACCCTAGATCTAGCATGAATGAAATTTAAATTAACTAAGGCACGAAATAACAAAATATGTAAATCTACGAAACTAAACTGGAACTTGAATTAAAATAGCAAATGATGTTCGAATGTAAATATTAAGATCCTAGAAAACGATTAACTACGAAACGAAATTCAAACTAGAATTCAAACTTCGGAATTAAAAAGTATAAACACGGAAATGAAAGATTGTTTTTCTTCAACTAATCTACGGAATTTGGTCGGAATTGTTCGGTGGTTGTTCGGCGGTTTCGGCGGTTCGGCGGCGGTGATTGTGCGGCGGTTCGGCGGCTGGATCGGAAGGGAGCAATGGCCGGATTGTGTGCTCGGGTTTTGGGGACGTGTTTTTGGTCTTCAAGGCTTCTGAATTTCGTCCCCCTTCACCCTCTTATATACTGCTCCTTTTCTTCCTCTCCAAGATAGGTCAAATCTTTGATAAGGGAAAAGATTTGGATAGATAAGGAAACAAGATCTTCCCTTAACTACCACAAAATATCTTCTTGATTCTTTTCCTTCTCCACAAATCCGTGCCCACGTCATCAATTCCGTGCCTTTTCTTCATCAAAATTCGCCATATAATATACTCGTCATCATGCCACGTCAACACCTAAAACCTGCATTATTTGCCACAGCGACTGCACCGATTGGCCAATTGACGCACTTTTCGGCCTGAAATTACTAAATACGAAAACGACTCATCACCGCCGCTCCGGGAACCCCATTCTAGAATGTTCCGCGGGTCAAATCCGGGCGAACAACCGCATATTGGGGAACAAACCGTAGGCCCCACATTTTCCGGATGTTTCGCAGCTTATTGGTTGATGGGCCGCTATTACTATTTCTTTGGGCTCTGCAAACTCTTCTTCCCCCACAACCACAACATCATAATACTAATCACAACAAAAGAGTTGAGATTCCTAGCCCATCTTCTCCTCATCTTGAATCAATGGTGAGCTGAGGCTCCAATTCGATCATCTTTAAAAGCTACAATTTCTTCATCCATCATTTAATTGGATTGGGATTTTTACTGTTCATGTCAAAAGTCAAATCTAACCGTGTCCCGAGTGGAATGGTGGTGATATTGGGTTCTAATCAACCGCCTTCGCCAAATGTACCCTTCTCGTACGCGAAGCTTACTTTCGTCTACTCATATACATGTAATTTTTAATATTCCATTTGAAACATTCAAAGAACCTATTTGTCATATAATTAGTCAAATATGCGAGAGAAAATTAATCATTTCATTCAAATAAATTATTTTCTCCTAATTAGTCAATGCTTTAATCGAGATCGAATCATTGCTAAATTCGAAAAATTCTTTACTTTCATTTTTTTTTGGGTGGTTTAAAATAACATCTTTAGCTATTTTGATAACAAACTTGATTATTGCTACTTCTCTGTCTTTTCTTACATTACATACAATAATATAGTTTACGTTATAAACTAAATAGAACGACAGAATAAAAGAGAGAGCGGGAATGAGATGTGTATTATTATGATGCTGGAGACCTCTATTTATAGAGTACAAGATGGGTTCATGGCTTTTAGGGTTTACATGGTCATCACAATATATGTTAAGTATATATATAAAATATATTTATAACACTCCCTCTTGATTGACCATCCACTAAAAGAAATTGTTTGCCTCGTTAAAACCTTTCCAGAAAAACCCAATGGGATAAAAACTGGTTGAAGGAAAAAAAGTACAGCTGTTCCACCTCAATATAGTCATTCTTGATCCTTGAGTCGGCGCATATCGATCTTGTGTATCAACTTCTTGAATGTTGACGTTGGTAATGTCTTTGTAAAAGAATCCGCTAGGTTGTCACTTGAGCGAATTTGCTGGATGTTGATGCCGCCACTCCTTTGGAGATCATGTGTTCCATTGTCTCTTTTATGAATCAATCTCAATGACTCATTTACTCGTGTGTTGCATTGGATGCCTCGTTCATGGTGCATATACAACAAGTATATAAGATTTTAATCACTCCTTTTGCACTAAATAATTTGATGAACTTCTAGTTCATAGTGCGTAAATCTAAATAATTAATCCAACGAGATATTTGCGGCATTCAATCTTTATATTTCATATCTCCCCCTAATGCCGACGACGATGTGAGTTGGATTATCAATGAATGAAATAATTCATAATTACTTGTTCTATGTAAGTCATTGTGACGGAGTATACATATAAGTATTATGTTCTTCAGGAGTTTCAATCAAACTCAAGTCATCATTTATGTACCCTTCTATCGGGGGATTCTCGTCGTTATGATTATATCATATACGATTGTACTATTTCAGCCCTTACAATGACTTTTGCAGTCTAATTGACAACATCGTTTTGACTTACATGCTTTGAGCAAGTTAAATACTTCAGGGATCTTCATATATATGTCACTATCTAGTGAATCATATTGATAGATATTAACTACATCCATAAGGCGCATAACAAACCTTTTTGTGACATGAGTAGATTAATCAAATTCTAAAATTTTGCGTCAATTATGGGAGAGTACATAATTAATTCTCGGTCTTTGAGAAAAATATTGTGTTATGAGTATTCCTTATATCTCGTAGTTTTTCATTTCTCTTTGTAACAAAGAAACATTTGTATCCTTCGGGGATATACTTTCCGAATTTTTGGAACTACATGTCCAAATATTTCCGACTTTCTAGGGAATATTAATTTACCTTATATGACTTTGTTCCTCTTTGGCCAATTATTTCAATCTTGACAATCTCTTATAGATCGTTGTTGAGGATCCTCTTTTATCATCTCAAGAGTCATATTAAAAGGCGAAAATGCCGTCGTGCGTCCATGACGGCATTTGATCTCTCCAATATATTGAGATATCATAATTTTCAGATGCTTGTAGTTCTTCTGGAACTTCATTTGATTGATTAATCATTATCGTCATTTTTTGGTTCATATGTTGTGCCCCTTTTCTTAGACACAAAATTTCTTTAGAACCAATTGGTCGACCATATTTTTGACGAATTTTATATTCATTTGCTACCATTTGTACTTGTCCTTCAGGGACTTATTTGTGCGGGGGTATTTATAGCAAATGTATAACATTGTCACTTCTTCTATATACACAAATTAAAAGCATCAAGAAGTTTGTTTGCAATCTTTTGCAAGTGAACCTTTCGACTTCTTGTTCACATTGAATACTTCGAGAATCCAAATGTGACTATTTTGTTTTTGTGATTTTTGTTGGATGTAGATGTGACGACCGATTTTAAATAACAAATTTATCTTTTATAAAGAGAATACCAATAAGCAATTAGGAAAAAAAAACCTTGCGGGAAATTTATTTTTATACAAATCCAAATGTAGCTTTAAAATAAGACTTGAGCAGCGGAAATATAAATAAGACAAGATCTTATCCAAAAGTAGAGTACGAAGAAAATCTTTAAAATAATAACACACGAGTGCGTCATTCGATCCTCCACACGCCTCCGAGCTCATTTTCCTGAAATGATAAGTGAGGGGTGAGTATACATAGTACACTCAATGTGGGACATATGTTATGATTATCCAAACTGATATAACCGCGTCCAATGTAAATAATTCGCATCATAAATGACGTTACCACAAAGGCAACCCATGACATCACCACAAAGGCGGAACATGATAAGTTATTGTGCACAACCGTGAGGTTAAAATGAAGGATAATTATAAAGCCAATCCCGGAACATCGTAATGTTAAAATGAAGGAGGACTAAATAATAAATCCAAGAACACTCACGAGAGGTTAAAATGAAGGATAACGAGATAGCCAATCCAAGAACATATGAAATGTTAAAATGAAGGATGACCACTAGTAAATCCCGGAACCATGTCATAATGAACATCAAATAATACATGTCTGTAATCACATCAATAAGGATAATCATAAATCCACAGCATAAGTAAGAGTCCACACACCTTGATTCCATTGCAAATGACTTGAATAATAATAAGATAATTTAATATCTTAGTCGCCCACACCTAAATATTCAATACAAATACGAATAATGAATAACTATTCATACAAAATAAAATGTATGATAATTCCATAAGCTATATAGTATCCTCTGATCAAAATTTCCTAATTACTATCTTAGATGTCGTGCCGAAAGAGCCTTAAACTCGAATCAGATCCTAACAATATATACGAATAAACTGTGCTGATATGAACGATTTCGACCTACTGTCCTTAATCTATACGTTTGAGGAACTAAACATACTCTAAAAATTCTAAGATTTAACACATATCTAGGGGACATACTTAGAAACATCATATCAAAATTTCAAGTTATTTGGATAAATGATGACTTCAGAAAATACAGAATACTTTCCCCAAAATCCAAATACGAAAACTGCATCCTCGAACTGAACACCCGAACATTTGCATTAAACTGATTTTGTACGAGGACATTAAAAATACAAAATAAATATTTTGACGAACCTCTACGAGTGTATAATATTTAGGAAAAAGAATCAAGTCAAAACCATTTTTCTGGAATGAGATATAAATGTTTTACTAAGCCCTATCCCGAAGGCATGAGTTTTTCGGCAGCATAGAAGTAGAAATTCATTAAAAATATAAATACTTGACCAAAAATCATGAAATTTTGCAGAGATATAAAAGACATCTTGAAATTCATCTCTGTAATTTTTATGGAATTTTTCATGTAATATAACATACTGAATTCGGCTATGGAAAAACTCGGCAGAATATGAAACCTTTAAAAATACCTTCTGCCCTAAAACTTATCATGAATAGATGCATGGAGAAAAGAGATAACACTCACAATAAAATTGTACCTGAAGATTGACTCCTAGAATGGAAGAGTGTAAGATGAAAATGTTGAATGCTATGGAGTTGCAGAGAGAGTGACTTGATGAATGAGGAAGGATGAAGAAGAAAATGGAGGAAATGTTGAATGACATACGTGGGTTAACTTGTTTATAAAAGCAAAAGGAGACACATCATCCCTAATTAAGGGAAAATAAGTCAAAAGAAAATACATCAATCTTTCCTTACCTATCCACTAATGAAATAATTGGGAGTGAAAGTTGAAACATAACTTGTGCAGAAACTTTTGCATTCCACTAATCATAATAATTGTAACCAAAGTGAATGAGGCTTATAATTTCAAAAGCAAAGGAATATAATTTGCTTTGTCTCCCACTAACACAATAAATGAGGTGCAACGTGAATAAAGAGACTCGATGAGAATGGTATGCAACGATGTAAAAATAATCGTGTAATAACTCGTTGATAAAAATGAAATCATGCTCTAATATCACATTAATGTATAATGGCACACGATCAATATACATGCATATCAATATTCTAAGGCGCGACTTATAAAATTATAACCATAAGATAACAAGTATGAAGTGCAAATGCATTTTATGTCACCAAGATTTCGGGGTGTTACAGTAGATTTCACATTGATTACTTCAAGAATCCAAATGTGACATATGTTCCACCTAATGCTGGGAACGTTAATTTCATCATAATAACAATTTTAATGTGAGATTATTTTTATACGGACAAGTACCATTTTGCGTATGGATATGAGCAACTAATTATTCAATCTCAATTCCAAAGCCATATGATATAAATCCTCTTCAGGAGGAACTTGAAGTTTAATAAACTCACTCGCTTTATCAAGGCAAATATTCTTGATGGAATTGAGCTCTTTATTTTTGAAATTGTAGTTTTACCAAGTGCTACATTTCTTATAGAAATCGAGCATTCATGAAAATTAAGAGATTTTTCAGGATCTCTATGCAGCGCTCATATGAATTTTCAATTATGTTGCGCATCAATGTTGCTTGCAGATGTCCAAACTTATCATGTCTTTTGAATTTCCGGTTCATGACATGTTTTGTCTCACTAATTTTTATGAATGTGTAATACATTCAAGGTGGTAGTGTGATAACTTTTCTTTTATTAGCTTCTGGCTAAATACAAAAGAATCACTACCTTTATATATTATTTCAGTATGGTATCCATTACAGTTGATATCCTTGAAACTTAGTAAGTTCCTTCTAGACTTACTAGAGTAAAGGGCAAACTCAATAGTTGATTTCCTATCTTTTGATTGAATGACACATGCTCTTACGGAGCCTTCAATAATTTTGATGCACTAGATTTGAAAATCTTACAATTTAGGATGCATATACCCGTATCGAGTTTTAGGGAGGACAATCAATTATATCTTTAAGCAATCATATTAGGATGCTTCATTTCTATTGTCTCTCTCATTCCCTTTTATTGGCAGATGAACATCGATATCAATAGTGCATTAATGTCATTAAGACATAAATAATATTTTTCATTCAAGAATAACATATATCATCGAAAATGCGAGTTGCTCTTTAAGAGCATTTAATATTCTTCTGGAATATAAATGATGCTACTTCAGGAGCAAAAGTTAAATCGTATATAAAATATTATATTTGATGCATTTCCACAAACATGTGATAGTAAGTTACTATCACAATATGGTCATTCTTTAGGAATGTAATTGTGCTACTTCCAGAGCAACAAATTAGTTTCATGATAAGCGAAATCAATGAATTGCAAATTTTGAGATCTACCGGATCTCACATCTATTATTGAAAAGAAATTAAGCCACAATAGGATATTGGAAATGCAATTGTCATTCAAAGAGGAGTTCTTGCTACCACTCCGTATAATTAGGTAATTTTTTAAATTACAACATACCTTTAGATATACATTGTTCTTTAGGAACATGCAATATTCATCAAGAATATTAATTGTGCTACTTCAGGAGCAACAGTTAAACTATGATTATTGTGATATATGATTTCAAAATGATAAGTTTTAGTTGTTCCAAGAACATGTAGAATTAATTGTGCTATTTCAAGAGCAACAATTATAGTTATGAACATATAACATTTGTCAAAATCAAGTTCTTGAATTATTCTTCAAAAACATGTAGTATTCTTCACGAATACAAAGTATGCTATTTCAGGAGAAACCATTTAAGTCTATATTAAATTGCTTCAGGCGAAAGGTCAATATTTTTGAGAAACCCAATCGTATCATATTATTTTGGGGATATCAATTGTGCTAATTCGGGAGCAACAATAATAACAATTCAAGAGCCAAGATTTGCTCATCAATAAGACATATTATATGAATTGCTCATCGAAAATATATAATATTCTTCAGGAATATTAAATGTGTGCTACTGCAGGAGCAACAAATTAAGATTACATGTATGTATATGTGTATAAATATTATATACAATATTCTTCAGGAATATGGATTGTGCTACTTCAGGAGCAACAATTTAGATTTAACATTGAGTCAAAATAAATAAATAAATAAGAACGTATATAGAGTAAATGCTCTTCAAGAGCATGCAATATCATTAAATTGTGCTACTTGTGGAGCAACAATTAAGTTATATCAATAATTAAGATTGAATTGCTCTTTAAGAGCATGTGATATTCTTCAGAAATATCAATTGTGCTACTTCAGGAGCTACAATTATGATCAAAGGATTAAATAAATAAGTAAAAATGTGTAAATGCTCTTCAAGAGCATATAATATTCTTCATGAATATTAATTGTGCTACTTTTAGAGCATCAATTAATTAATAGATGAACACATCGCATAAAAAACTTGAATAAGAAAGAATAATATAATAATTCTCTTTCTCTTGAATTACGTGAATGATCATATGGTAAAAATTGATTCAAATCATAAATGAAACAATTGATTCAAATCATAAACAAATTCTCTTGAATAACGTGAATGATTAAAGAGAACGGTTATATGCAAGTTTTAAATTATAAAAAAATGAAGTCATAATACCATGTGAAGATTGGAGACGAGGTGTTGTGATAATAATTAAAGAAGAATCAAAGTTATACCTTTCGTGGATATCGTCTCGTCTTTTGAAAAGAGTCTCTCGTGCTGATAACGTGTTATAAACTAAATAGAACGAGAGAATAAAAGAGAGAGCGGGAATGAGATGTGTATTATTATGATGGTGGAGGCTCTACATTTTATAGAGTACAAGATGGGCTCATGGGCTTAGAGTTTACATGGTCATCACAATATATGGTAAGTATATATATATAACATATTTACAACAGTTTCACTATTTATTAATTCTTTTAGTTAGTCAAAATATCATACCTCCAATAGGAATGAGATCTCTTGTCGTAAAATTTCCTCATGTCCTATTTAGATTTCCTGACTGATTACATCCGGGTCGTCTTTTAACGATGAAATACCGACCGATTTAATTATCTATATTATAGTAAATCTTGGGATGCACGTACAAAGAAGCACATATGTGTTTATTATATTTGATCAAATTTATTCAACAAAGACTAAATTATGAAATGATACAACGTTAATAATTTAACTACATATACACATTTCATCGGCCTTGAAGCACAGAGAGAGTGATCTCATTAATGGAGTATCCAACTTGGTTGCCGGCCAACCCGGCGGTCAACTCATTCCACTTCTCGGCGAAGACTGGCTGCGCCGGTGCCGGAAGGTCTACGATTTCGCGGCTGAGCATCGACACAACTGTCTGAATCGTAGGTCTCTCGTTGGGAGATTCTTGGACGCACAGCAGCCCAATCTGAATGCATCTCACTATTTCTTCTTCCAACTTTGATGACTTTTCGATGCTTTCATCCGCGAAACTCATACCATTTCCTTCACTCCACAATTTCCAGGCCTAAATTATTATCAAGAAATATCATTAAGAAACTCCCAACAAAATTTCTAAAGGCAAAGACTAATGAAGAGGAAGGGCTTACAAATCCCAAAAGGCTCAAAGAGAGTTCGTGATTGTAATAGCGAGTGTTCTTTTTGCCGTTTACTATTTCTAACATTAGCACGCCGAAGCTGTACACATCGGATTTCTCAGAAAATCGGCCTTCCAATGCGTATTCAGGTGCCATATATCCGCTGCAAAAGTGTAAAATGTTAGTGTAGTTAAGCATAAGAATGAGTGTCTACTTGTCTTAATTCAAGATTCACATACTATGTTCCGACAACTCTTGCAGTATTGCCATGATCTTGATTCCCTCCAAATATTCTCGCCATCCCAAAATCAGATATTTTTGGGTTCCAATCTTCATCTAGTAGTATGTTACTCGGTTTCAGATCCCTGTGAATTATTCTCAATCTGGAGTCTCTGTGGAGATATAAGAGACCTCGCCCAATGCCCTCAATTATATTAAAACGTTTCTTCCAATCTAAAACCTTTTCTGGTGGATGTGCAGGATCTACATAGAAGATAAAAGATTAAAACATGTCCAAGAAAGGTTTCATAATGCTACAAAAAGAATTATGTAAAACTTACCAAATAGACAAACGTCTAAGCTTTTATTAGGCATGTATTCATATATCAAAATCTTCTCTTCTTTCTCTACACACCCACCCAGAAGCTTCACAAGATTTCTATGTTGGAGTCTGGAGATCACAATCACTTCATTCATGAATTCCCTAATCCCCTGTCCGGAATCCGCAGATAGCCTCTTAACAGCAATTTCTTTCGCATTTTCCAGAATTCCCTGCCACAATTAAGAGAACACAAATGAGATTGAAAGAAAGTACGAAAAAGAGAAGAACACCATGGTTGGCAAAAAGGAACACAAGTGTCAAACGTTTTATATATATACCTTGTAAACAAGACCAAAACCACCTCTGCCAAGAAGATTGTTTTCGTGGAACTGATCCGTTGCATTTGCAAGCATTTCGAAAGTGAATTGTGGCAGCTCTCCGATATTAACCTTTTCTGATTCATCTCTCAGTACTATTGCAGATGAATCAGTTGAAAACGTTTGCCCACCTTGAAAATTGCTCTTGCCTTTAGTTCTATCTCCTAGTTTCACAATAAACATGGATAAACAGTATAAGAATGGAAGCTGAATGTATATAGTTATAATGATTCAAGTAATAATATGTTTTAAGGTTCAAGCTTACCTCTTCTATTTACCATCCAGCACCAAACGGTGAAGATAAAAATGGAAATGAAGCCAAAACCAGCAACAACTGGGATAATAATATACAGCTTTTTGTCCTTCTTCTTACCTGATTATAAAGGAAAGGAGTCATTTGATGAATTCATAGTAGTTCTAAGAAATATGAAAGTACCAATTTCGGAAGCCGATAGACGAATGAAAATATCAACACCAACGGTTTCAAAGTTCTGAATATCAACTAGAGAATCACTCCAAAGCATACAACCGATGTTTGAATCACGAGCATACGCCACGCAAGAGCAATTCGCTAGGCATAACGTCTTACACTCTTCTTCCACCTTAGTAGAGAATCTTTGAGGGAAGTCCGGCACCTTCATAAACTGCATCCTAAAGAAATCATCATCATCTCCGCCTCCTGCACCACACTGCAACTCCTTCCTCCTCCTACACCCACTACTCCAATTCCCACTATCCCACTCAAATCTATTCATTGGCTCAAACCCTCTCAAACAAGAACAAATAGGCGAGTTGTTAATATTACAGCTCCCAAACGCCCCACACTTCCCATAAACATCACACTCGTGTGCTGGAGCCGTCCACACCACATCCCAACTCTTCTTCGCTTCGCGCCACTCCATCCTCATGTAGTTGCCTGAAGAGTTCAGGTACAGCATCAGCAAGAACGGTCTTTTTGGGCTCATGAAGTAGAAAGTGTCGGCGCTATCATTCCTCAACGACATAAACCCATCGACGTAGGAGTAAAACATCTCCTTTATCCCAATAAAGTAGAGCCCATTCCACGGCCCGCTCCTCCAGTACCGCCGGCCGTCTTTGGTGGAAATGCTCTGCAGGATTCCGTACGCGTCGACCCCGTTTGTGAACCGTCCCACTTCAGGGTCGGTCTCGCTCTTCCATGACGTCAGCAGGACCTTCTCGCCGGTACGGATGTTGTGGGTTATGTTCAGAGTTGGCAAATACACATTGGTGGGTTGCGAGAACGACTGCCATGCTGGGGCCCCACTTGCATCGTCGATCAGAATGAGATTTCCGTTGTCCGTGATCTGGGCACTTCTTTTCGCGGGAGAAGTGGAGTTGGTTGACCAGACGGTTTGACTTCTGCCGTCCGTTAGTATGAGGTTGCCGTCTTCGGAGATTGCGACTGTCGCGGAGGAATCCTTGATGGGTCTGTCTCGGTTGGCGACCCACACGACCGTTTCTTCCGAAACGACGTAGGAGATGCCTAAGTAGAGGTTGGTGGTGTTTTGAGGGCGGAAGAATCGTAATTTGAAGACGTTGCCGGCGGATACGATGCTGTCCGGATACTCCATTACTACACCGGGAGAAATGGTGTCTGTGTTTAAGCTCAAACATAGAGAAGGAAGGAGAATCAAATAGAAAAGCAATTGATTCACAAAAGGCTGATAGTTTTGTGTGTTCATTGTCGAATAACAAGACTGCATGTGTAATGCATGATTATGGGAGAGGAAGGTAACGCATCAGTTTGTTGGTTTTGTTGTCTTTTTTGTTATTTATACTAGAAAATTTATTATTCTATAGGACTATACCCATTTAACCATTTTCCATGGTCAAAAAATTAATTAGTGATAAAGAATAAATATGAAATAATACAATTTTAGTTGTCTCCAAGGAAGGGTATAAAAGTCAATGTACTTAATTAGCATGTGATCAAAGATCACTATATTAAATTTATAACAAAAGTAGTGATGGTTGATTACATACTCATTATAAAAAAAGAAAAAAAAACCCTTAAAAAAGAGTATAATTATACTTCTTCCGTCCCGCTAAAATTACAAATATGTCATTAAGTTGGATAATCAACTTCATCGTTTTCTCTAACTTAAAGGATTTTACAAATTATTGCAACTTGCAAACATCAAAACACAATTTTTTTATAAATTAAGTTATAAGTTATATAATTTATGTGATTGGAAACAGCCTGGTCATCATCAATATTGGCATATAACTAAGGTGAAAAATGAAATAGAAAAAATAAAATCAACAAGTATCTAGAAGTTTGTGGAATCTTGATTTTACACGCATCAAATCCTACCCCATAAAAAGGGCTGGGAGAAAAAGAAATTTGCAGAATATCGAAAGAAAATATATTAAAATTCCACATTTTGGAATTGGTAAAAGTGCTGTGTAGAATAAAGTGGAGCAGATATCTTGTAGCGAGAATCGACCAGTGCTTTAAAAGTCAGGGAAATCGACCTGAAAAAATAAAACTCATTGATTAATCGGTTGAATTAGTGGAACATAATATTTATTATACATTATAAACTTTTATGAATCTATTTATAATGCAAACAAAAATGTAAATCACGGAAATAAAGAATTTGTAACTATCAATTTATAAATCCAAGTCTCACGGCTGAACTATTAAATCAAAGGAAACATTTTATGGTTTATGAATACCAATCTCACGGCTACAATATTAAAGGAAAGGATGATAATCAAATCAAAATATAAAAATGAACTCAGGAAAAATGAACCCTACGGAATTGATATCCGCCCTCGAAACCGACGTGGTTTCGCCCTCAAGACTCGAGGTCTTGCCCTATTCCAAATCCAAAAACGAACATGCTTAGTACTAAGGGTTCTCATCCCTTTTTATAAGGATGGATACCCACAAAACATACAAAAAATACTATAATTTATAATATAGAAATAATAATAAAAATGGAACGAATATATCTTCTCATATCTCGAAATCTTTCTTTCCATATCTCGTCAAATCTTCTCATATTTCTTTCTTTCCATCTTCCGATCGCTTCACATCAATTTACTTATTTGAAAAACAGTATATAAAATAAAAGATGTCTTCGTCTAGTTAGAACCAGTCACCGGGAGAACAATGGTATCAACTATCAATGTCGTTGTGGCGGACTCGAAGTCCAAGTCGTCGATGATGTTAACTTATAATACATCAATACTCTTTCCCTTAAGAAAAAAAAAATATATGCATAGAATTAATATATATTATTAACTCTAAATCAATCATAGCATAATCGAAGACTAGATCAACTAGATATGCATTAATGAGAAACCAACTACAATATATATTGCTGGTTTGATATGCATAGAATAAGTTCACAAATAACAGCTTTGGTGAGAATTGCACTCATTACCAACACTAAATATTACAGTACACCATAGCATTTTGTAATAAATTTAATACTACACAGAGTTTAAAACTTAGAATCTGTCATTTTATCGGATTTATTTTGATATCGGAGAAGGCTACAACTCATCTCACTTCAATGCTGACATGTACAAATCATGTAACTTTTTTTTAACTGCTTTTACAATTATATCCTAATTGAAACTCGCGGATAAGTGATGCTTTAGGATGGGAGAACCAGAACGGGTCCTCGTAGCATCAAATTTGGTATAAATTTGGGTTCTTCCGCCCCGGCAACACCATCAACCTCTTAGGCATCTTCTATGTCGTCTAGAGACAGACCCATCAAAGATTCCTCCGCCGCCACAACAATCTCCCAAGACGGCAATCTCATACTAACTAACGGATTCTGGACAGGGGATGAAGGACTTAGATTACACGTAGAGATTAACTACATACAATTTTGGTCATTTAAAAATTGGTCAAAGCGAGACAATGACTCACTTTAATAGAACCCCATTACCAACATGTACTATCAGTGTACTATATCAAATAGAGGAACTCAATCGTTTCAGCGGCCATCGACCACGGTGAGAGTAACATTATTAATAGACGAACTACTCTTTTGGGAAGAACTTGTACCCGGATCCGGACGGTTCGAGTTTATAGCAAATGCCGGTTTGTTGGGGTGAGGAAGCTCTACTATTTCAGTGATGAGCATTGACAGCACAGCCGGAGTAGATGGCCTCTCTTTAGGGAGTTCTTGGACGCACAACAATCCTATATGCATGCACCTAATCACCTATTCCTCACAATTGGAGCTTGCCATTCTTCTATCTACCAAAGATGCAAATTTTCCCTCTTTCCATAGATTCCATACCTGAAGTTTCAATGTCAAGCCAAAGAATCATGCATGAGCAAATGTGAGTATGTGGGAGAACATGCGAGCGGAGTAATGCAGCTTAATGTAATAACTAATAAGCAATATAATAATATGTCAAAGTTTACTGCTTGTAGTTATGTGATAGTAGAGGGTGTTTTTAAGTTAACTTACATGTCCTAAAAGGTTCAAAGAGCCTTCTGGATGGTGGAAGCCAGAGTTCTTTCTCCCGGTGCAAATCTCCAACATTAGAACTCCAAGGCTAAAAACATCTGTGCTTTCTGAAAATCATCCTTCTATTGCGTACTCAGGAGCCATGTATCCACTGCAAGAAAATCAAGCTATCATGATGTGACTTCACATGCATTGTAAGATCACGTAATTCTCATGAACTATAGTAAGTGTTCAATACTTACTATGTCCCTACCACTCTCACGGTGCTGGCATGATCTTGCTTGGTTCCGAATATTCTAGTCATGCCAAAGCCTGAAATCTTCGCATTCCAATCATTATCCAACAATACATTGCTTGGCTTGAGGTCACGATGTATTATTTTCAATCTAGAATCTCTGTGAAGAATATTTACCATTATTTTGAAACGCTTCGCCCAATCTAGGATTTTTTGTGATGAATCTGGACTAAACTCAAAAGTACATATACTCAAATCATATACCTAATCTTGACCAGCTATGACATTGATACAAGATAACAAAACAAGAACCAACCAAATAGGAAGAAGTCCAAGGTTTTATTCGGCATGTATTCATATAACAACATCCTCTCTTGATTCTCCACACAACATCCAATCAGTCTAACAAGATTCCTATGTTGGGGTTTAGAGATGAGCACCACTTCCTCATAAATTCTTGCATCCCTTGTCCGGATGCCCTCGAAAGCCTCTTAACTGCAACTTCTCTCCCATTGGCTAATCTTCCCTAGAGTAACCCGCAGCTTCAACACTTGGAACTTAAATAGGACAAAATTAACACAAATAATGGAGGAGAAAAATTACCTTGTAAACAGGGCCAAACCCACCCTTGGTTGCAATTGCAAGCGTTTCAAATGTAAACAAAGGCAACCCCTCATGCTTAACTTGATTAATGTATTTTGAAGAGAAGCATTGTCAAGACCAGATGCACCACCACTTTCAAGTTCAATCTTATTCCTTCTGCCTAACTCATTACTTAACTACTAATTATGTGAAAGCAAAAACTTATGTGCACCATGTTGCACATGCAACATGATCCAATTACCCAATTTTGACCCGCTTTGACCCGTATTTGACTCGTTGACTTGTTTTGACCCGTTGATATCAACATGACATCATTAATCCTTTTTTTTATTTTTTTATTTTTTTTATTTAAATTTTTAAATTTTTTTTAAATTTTTTTTAATTTTTTTTCCTCTTTATTTTAAGGACGGGCGTGTCACTCTTTGCATACGGAAGTGTCAATCGTAACAAACAAAAGTGTCAATCGCAACAAATAAATTTTTTTTTAAATTTAAATTTTTTTTCCTTTTTTTTCATTTTTTTAACGTTTTTTCCCATTTATTTTAAGGACGGGCGTGTCACTTTTTGCATACGAAAGTATCAATTGTAACGAACAAAAGTGTCAATCGTAACAAACAATTTTTTTTTCGATTTTTTTGATAAGTAAGGCGTGTCATTTGTAATGAATAAATGTGTCATTTGTTTTTTATCCAAAGTGTCATTCATAACAAACAAAAATATCATCTGTATTTGAATAAAGTATCATTTATTGACTATCAATTATTTTGAAAAAAATGCGATTTGTTTCGAAAAAAAGTGTCATTTATTTATGAAAAAAGTATCAATTGTCTATGTTGTTTGTGTCAATCACGATAAAATAACGTGTCAATAATGAGTAGAGTGTTTGTTTAAGTCATAATTCACAGTAGAGAGCAGAGTGTCAATTGTCTCTGTTGTGCGTGTCAAACATGACAAAAGAATGTGTCAATGATGAGCATAGTGTCTATTTAAGTCATTATTCACAATAGAGAGCAAAATGTCGATTGTCTTTGTTGTGCGTGTCAATCATGACAAAAGAACTTGTCAGCAGAGTGTCTATTTAATCCATAATTTACAGTAGAGAGCAGAGTGTCAATTGTCTGTGTTATTTGTGTCAATTATGACAAAAGAAAGTGTCAATGATGATCAGAGTGTCTGTTTAAGTCATAATTCACAATAAAGAGCAGAGTGTCAATTGTCTCTATTGTGCGTGTCAATCACGATAAAAGAACATGTCAATATGAGCAGAGTGTCTCTGTTTAATCATAGTAGATAAGAGTGGAACAACATATTTAATAGCTGCCTCTATTCATAAGAAAATCACATAATTCCCTTCTCACTCTCAAATCAATAAACAATAATACGATTAAAAAGTAATTTAAAAGAAGAAATATAAGTAAAAGCACATGAGAGATCAACTCATCTTGATCGATGTGGGAGCCTCTTGCAATGTTGACAACAATACCATTTCTGCCTAATGTATCCATAACATCACGATTGACAATGTGGTGAGTCTCTTGCGTTAATGCACAGGAGACAACTAGGATTTGAGAGTTTGCGGCCAAGTCGATGATTGAGGGATATAATTTGTATTTTGAATTATGTTTTGGGGAACGAGAGTGGTATCCGATTGAACCAAATGCTTCAACCCTCTTGCCTATGGCGGAACCGATCCTTCCCAATCCAATTATGTCAACTGATTTGCCACTCAACTGAAGAAAATCAAAATCAGCCTATTCCTAACAGAAGAATGGCTAAAATTCCCCAAAATGAGTAAAACTCGAAACTAATTCAGATCTGAGAAGAGGTTTCAGTCACCTTTGCGGTCGGTTTGAAATCGGCCTTCTTCCGGTCGCCTCTCCGACGTAGTCGTCCGCCGCACAAATCCGCCGCGAAGTCGCCAAAATCAGCATCATCCTGTTTCAATTCATCAAAAGAATTCTCAACTGACACCAAAACCAAAAGAAAAAAAAAATCGAACAAAAAAAAGTCATGTTGTCTGAATATATTGCGGAAGACGAGGTCGGTTTCCGACGAGTCCTCATCGGAGAAAGCGAGGCGGAGAGATCGGAGGCGAAGTGACGTCGGCGGAGATAGGGAAGACTGTGGAGAGAGAGAAGGGGGAGTGAGAAAGAGAGAGAGAGGGGAGTGGAGAGAGAGAGAGAGAGAAAGAGAGAGAGAGAGAGAGAGGGGTGAGATGCAGAGAGAAAGAGAAAAAGAGGAGAGAGAGAAAGGGGATAGTGGGGAGGGAGGAGACGGGAGAGAGATGGAAGATTTTTTTTTTTTAATAAAATAAAAAATCGGGTCAAATCGGATCAAAATTGAAAATTGGATCATATTGCATGATGCACATTAGTCCTTCTCTTATGTGAAAAGGGCGAAAATATTCAATTATAATGAAATTAAGGATTACTTACCTCTGAGCCTAGCAATGCATTTCCAACAAAAATATGAGCAAATGGAAACGACAACACAGCCAACAACAACAATCAGAATTATAATCATTGTCTAAAACTCCTTCTTTCGCTCTGCTAAAAAGTAACAAGTCATTGATTAATTAATCGTAAATAAAATTACTTAAAAAGGACAAAATAAAATTACCGAGCTTGGAGCGAGAGAAACGAATATTAACAACCGAACCGGAGTCGGCAGGAAAATCCTCAATATCAATTAACGGTCCGGTCCAACATCTACAACCTCGAATGCTGTCGGCAAAGCCGTAGGCCAAGCACGAACAGTTCTTCAAGCATTGGCCTTCACACTCATCCTCTGGGCCGTACCAGTACCACCGGTCTGCGACCATCTTCATGGTGGATTGAATTTGAAGCGTCACAAACCCATCGTTATTCCCCTCGCAATCCAAAGGGGCCCGCCTCACACACACCCGCCCCTCCAGTTCTGCAAACCCCATTCTAGAATGTTCCGCGGGTCAAATCCGGGCAGACAAATGCATATTCGCTAGGGATCACCTGTCCCAATTAGGTGGACCACTTGGTGGCCCACCAATCACGCGGCGCCACGCGTACATTGGTGGTCCACCTTTTTACAACTCAAATATTTATTTATTGATAACATGACCCACTAATACACGCGTAACACCGCGTGATTGGTGGGCCACTGAGTGATCCACTATTTCTGGACCAGAAGATCCGAATTGCTGCATATTGGGCTTCACAAGCCATAGGCCCCACATTTTCCAGATGTTTCGCAGTTATTGGTTGATGGGCTTCTATTATTATTTCCTTGGGCTATGCAAACTCTTCTTTCCTCACAACCACAACATCATTATAATACTAATCACAACAAAAGAGTTGAGATTCCTAGTCCATCTCATCGTCATGATTCAATGGTGAGTTGAGGCTCCAATTCGATCATCTTTAAAAGCTACAATTTCTTCATCCATCATTTAATTGGATTGGGATTTTTACTGTCCATGTCAAAAGTCAAATCTAACCGCGTCTGAGTGGAATGGTGGTCTTCGCCTCGT
This sequence comes from Lavandula angustifolia, assembly GCA_028984105.1. Lineage (NCBI taxonomy): Eukaryota > Viridiplantae > Streptophyta > Magnoliopsida > Lamiales > Lamiaceae > Lavandula > Lavandula angustifolia. The sequence goes on from CM054809.1 coordinate 31,045,048, forward strand.
TGTGATATTGCGTTCTAATCAACCGCCGTCTGCCAAATGTACCCTTCTCGTACGCGAAGCTTACGTTCGTCTTCTCATATACATGTAATTTTTAATATTCCATTTGAAACATTCAAAGAACCTATTTGTCATAATTAGTGAAATATGCACATAAATTTTTTCATTTCATTCAAATAAATTCTTTTCTCCTAATTAGTCAATGCTTTAATCAGATCAGATCAGATCATTGCTAAATTCAGATAATATAGTTTCACTATTTATTAATTCTTTTAGTTTGTCAAAATATCATGCCTCCAATAGGAATGAGATCTCTTGTAGTAAAATTTTCTCATGTCCTATTAGATTTCCTGACCGATTACACCCGGGTTGTCTTTAAAGATGAAATACCGACCGATTTAATTATTTATATTATAGTAAATCTTGAGATGCAAGATCCATGCACGTATAAAGAAGCACATATGTGTTTATTATATTTGATCAAATTTATTCAACAAAGACTAAATTATGAAATGATACAACGTTAATATAATTTAACTACCTATACACATCTCATCGGCCTTGAAGCACAGAGAGAGTGATCTCATTAATGGAGTATCCAACTTGGTTTCCGGCCAAACCGGCGGTCAACTCATTCCACTTCTCGGCGAAGACTGGCTGCGCCGGTGCCGGAAGGTCTACGATTTCGCGGCTGAGCATCGACACAACTGTCTGAATCGTAGGTCTCTCGTTGGGAGATTCTTGGACACACAGCAGCCCAATCTGAATGCATCTCACTATTTCTTCCTCCAACTTTGATGAGTTTTCGATGCTTTCATCCGCGAAACTCATACCATTTCCTTCACTCCACAATTTCCAGGCCTAAATTATTATCAAGAAATATCATTAATAAACTCCCAAAACAATTTCTAAAGGCAAAGACTAATTAAGAGGAAGGGCTTACAAATCCCAAAAGGCTCAAAGAGAGTTCGTGATTGTAATAGCGAGTGTTCTTTTTGCCTTTTACTATTTCTAACATTAGCACGCCGAAGCTGTACACATCGGATTTCTCAGAAAATCGGCCTTCCAATGCGTATTCAGGTGCCATATATCCGCTGCAAAAGTGTAAAATGTTAGTGTAGTTAAGCATAAGTATGTCTACTTGTCTTAATTCAAGATTCACATACTATGTTCCAACAACTCTTGCAGTATTGCCATGATCTTGATTCCCTCCAAATATTCTCGCCATCCCAAAATCAGATATTTTTGGGTTCCAATCTTCATCTAGTAGTATGTTACTCGGTTTCAGATCCCTGTGAATTATTCTCAGTCTGGAGTCTCTGTGGAGATATAAGAGACCTCGCCCAATGCCCTCAATTATATTAAAACGTTTCTTCCAATCTAAAACCTTTTCTGGTGGATGTGCAGGATCTACATAGAAGATAAAAGATTAAAACATGTCCAAGAAAGGTTTCATAATGCTACAAAAAGAATTAAGTAAAACTTACCAAATAGACAAACATCTAAGCTTTTATTAGGCATGTATTCATATATTAGAATCTTCTCTTCTTTCTCTACACACCCTCCCAGTAGCTTCACAAGATTTCTATGTTGGAGTCTGGATATCACAATCACTTCATTCATGAATTCCCTAATCCCCTGTCCGGAATCCGCAGATAGCCTCTTAACAGCAATTTCTTTCGCATTTTCCAGAATTCCCTGCCACAATTAAGAGAACACAAATGAGAATGAAAGAAAGAACGAAAAAGAGAAGAACACCATGGTTGGCAAAAGGAATACAAGTGTCAAACGTTTTATATATACCTTGTAAACAAGACCAAAACCACCTCTGCCAAGAAGATTGTTTTCGTGGAACTGATCCGTTGCATTTGCAAGCATTTCGAAAGTGAATTGTGGCAGCTCTCCAATATTAACCTTTTCTGATTCATCTCTCAGTACTATTGCAGATGAATCAGTTGAAAACGTTTGCCCACCGTGAAAATTGCTCTTTCCTTTAGTTCTATCTCCTAGTTTCAAAATAAACATGGATAAACAGTATAAGAATGGAAGCTGAATATATATAGTTATAATGATTCAACTAATAATATGTTTTAAGGTTCAAGCTTACCTCTATTTACCATCCAGCACCAAGCAGTGAAGATTAAAATGGAAATGAAGCCAATACCAGCAACAACAGGGATAATAATATACAGCTTTTTGTCCTTGTTCTTATCTGATTATAAAGGAAAGGAGTCATTTGATGAATTCATAGTAGTTCTAAGAAATATGAAAGTACCAATTTCGGAAGCCGATAGACGAATGAAAATATCAACACCAACGGTTTCAAAGTTCTGAATATCAACTAGAGAATCACTCCAAAGCATACAACCGATGTTGGAATCACGAGCATACGCTACGCAAGAACAATTCGCAAGGCATAACGCCTTACATTCTTCTTCCACCTTAGTAGAGAATCTTTGAGGGAAGTCCGGCACCTTCATAAACTGCATCCTAAAGAAATCATCATCTCCTCCTCCTGCACCACACTGCAACTCCTTCCTCCTCCTACACCCACTACTCCAATTCCCACTATCCCACTCAAATCTATTCATTGGCTCAAACCCTCTCAAACAAGAACAAATAGGCGAGTTTTTAATATTACAACTCCCAAACGCCCCACACTTCCCATAAACATCACACTCGTGTGCTGGAGCCGTCCACTCTGAATTCCAGCTCTTTCTCACATCATTCCACCGCATCCTCATCGAGTTACCCGAAGCGTTCAGGTACTGCATCAGCAACGGTCTTTTAGGGGTCATGAAGTAGAAAGTGTCGGCGCTATTATTCCTCAACGACATAAACCCATCGACGTAGGAGTAAAACATCTCCTTTATCCCAATAAAGTAGAGCCCATTCCACGGCCCGCTCCTCCAGTGACGCCGGCCGTCTTTCCAAATAATGTTCTGCGGGATCGCGTACGCGTCGATTCCGTGACTGAACCGGCCCACTTGAGGGTCGGTGGAGTTCTTCCATGACGTCAGCATAACCTTCTTACCGGTACGGATATTATGCGTTATTCTGGCAGTCGGCAAATACACGTTCGTAGGCTGTGCGAACGACTGCCATGCTAGGGCCCCACTCGCATCGTCGATCAGAACGAGATTTCCGCTGTCCGTGATTTGTGCCCTTCTTTTGGCGGGAGAGGTGGAGTTAGTTGACCAGACTGTTTGAGTTCTGCCGTCCGTTAGTATGAGGTTGCCGTCTTCGGAGATTGCGACGGCGGCGGAGGAATCCTTGATGGGTCTGTCTCGGTTGGCGACCCACACGACCGTTTCTTCCGAAACGACGTAGGAGATGCCTAAGTAGAGGTTGGTGGTGTTTTGAGGGCGGAAGAATCCTAATTTGAAGACGTTGCCGGCGGATACGATGCTGTCCGGATACTCCATTACTACACCCGGAGAAATGGTGTCTGTGTTTAAGCTCAAACATAGAGAAGGAAGGAGAATCAAATAGAAAAGCAATTGATGCACAAAAGGCTGAGAGTTTTGTGTGTTCATTGTCGAATAACAAGACTGCATGTGTAATGTATGATTATGGGAGAGGAAGGTAATGCATGAGTTTGTTGGTTTTGTAGTCTTTTTTGTTATTTATACTAGAAAATTTACTAGTCTGGTAAAAAAGATGAATAAGTGATAAAGAATAAATATGAAGAATACAATTTTATTTATCTCCAAGAAAGGGTACAAGGTGTTTAGCAAATGATCAAATATTATGGGTCCAATTTCTTCCGGCCGTGAGATTTACATTAAAAAAATTCTTAAAAAATGAATATAATTGTACTCCCTTAGTCCCGTTATAAGTGACTGTCTTTCCCAATAGGGAAATCTCACTCACTTTTCGGATTTTGCAAATAATTATACAACTCTCTTATTTTATCATATTCTCCCTCGTTCTTCTATCTTATATTTTATTATTTATTTCTCTTTCATAATTTATTATTTCTTTTCTTAATTGCTGTGCCGAAAAGAAAGTGATAACAAATAACTGGACGAATGGAAGACGAATGGAGTATAAGTTAAGTTCCATCATGGACGACTTGGACTTTTGGTCCGCCACTGAGCCCATAACTTTGGTACTCAATAGCAGATGGTTTACGCGGTAATTTGGGTCACCACTTTACCAATTCCAAATGTTTGAATTTTAATACTCTATCCGTCTCATAGAAAGTGTCTTCTTTTCTTTTTTGGGGTGTTCCATAAAAAGTGTTTTCTTTCTTAAAAAGGAAGTGAGCCTACACCTTTACCAACTCAAATCAATTCAAAACAATTAATTAATTATATGGATCCCACCTCTCTACCTCACAAACAAATTCTAAATAATTTATTAATTGTATAAGTCCCACATCTTTACCAATTAAAATTAATTCTCCCAAAACTCCGTGCCCCATAGAAAGGAGACACTTTCTATGGGATGGAGGTAGTATGTTTATTTTTGATAATTTGTGCAAATTTCTTATTTCTCCCAGCCCTTTTAATGGGTAGGATTTGAGCCGCGTAAATTCGAGATTCCACAATTGCAGACATTTCGCCAATCTTATTAAGCTATTATCTCAATGTTGACTAATGGGGTGTTTGACTGTTTTGCAAATGCTTATTGATTTGTTTATGGACAGTATAAAGTATAAACATTTTTTTAGCATTTAGAAAATATGCTTGCTGTGGTAGTTTTTTTTTAAATTAAGCAATTAAACTGCTTAATTAATTAGTTTTTCAATCATTTTTTAAAAGTAAATTTTTATTTAAGACTTCCACTGAGTATGAAAATAAATTGAATTTTTCAATGATTCTTTTCCATGAAAATATTTTGAAATAATTGAAATATGCACGTTAAGTATGAAGTAGCATCCCTTTTTAAGTTATAAAAATTGGGGCGTTACACTGCAGGAGTTGTCGGAACTTAGTAAGGGAATCTTGATTCTTCTAAATACCAAACACGAACCAATACACTAATTCCATTATACTTTTGCAGTAGATATATGGCTCCTGAATACGCATTGGAAGGCCGATTTTCTGAGAAATCTGATGTATACAGCTTTGGCATGCTAGTGTTGGAAATAGTAAAAGGCAAATTCTCAACGTTGTAGTTATACATTTGGGCATTTCTACAAACTTCAAACACGTATTCATCACCAACCAAATTTTGATTTAAGAAAAAAAATACACCGCAATGACTTAGATTACACGTAGATTAACTAATTATAATTTTGGTCATTCAAAAATAGGTCAAAGCGAGACAATGACTCACTTTAATAGAACCCCATTACCAACATGTACTATCAGTGTACTACTCTCTCCGTCCAAAATATATATGCCTACTTTCCTTTTTCGTCTATCCCAAATCTATATGTCTCTTAGTAAATTTTTTGTATCTAACAAAATCTTTCACCAATTTTAATAAATCTAATTAATATGATAACATAGAAAATGACTATTTTATCCAACTTTTATAATGGTAAACACAATTATGACATTAACTTTTTAGTAATTTACTTTAATTTACTCAAATTTCAATACCAACATTTATCTAACTTTCATATCATTAATTTTTTTCTTAATCTATGTGAAAAAGCAAATGAGCATATAAAATAGGAACGGAGGGAGTATATCAAATAGAGGAACTGAATCATTTCAGCGGCCATCGACCACGGTGAGAGTAACATTATTAATAGACGAACTACTCTTCTGGGAAGAACTTGTGATGCAGCGGAAGATTAGATAAAAACAAAGTAGATAAAATAGGATAAAAGATACAAATCGGATCCGTTGATTCTCGGAATGCCGGAGATGATTTACAAATTGTTGGTCTGGAGACGATAGTTAGTGTGGGGGGGGAGGGGCGTGAATACACCTGAACACAGTTTCTTTTCTCAGAACGTGAAGGACAGCTGAGCTGTAGGTTGCGACTGATGAACAGTGCCAGATAGTAACCTTCGATCACGGGTCAGAAGTGTAGCCAACTACTGAGCTCTCCTACTGACTTTTGTCAGTACTTGAAACTCAGTCGGAGACTTGTGCGGATAAGAGTGTAGGGCCCGGAGATTCGTCTCAGTTTGAAAACGCGATTTCGCAAATAAAAGTCTTTTGACTAGTGCGCTTTGAAAATATGTTTATGCAAAGATATGATTTTTAATCAGTTTGTATGCTATGCAATAAAACAGTAAATAACACAAGCAATTTAACGTGGTTCAGATACGCAAGATCCTACGTCCACGGTCCTGATGAACAGGAGAAGTTGTTGATTTATCTGAGCAAGTCTCAGGAAGGAATCTGTGCACTGGACAGACCCTTCTAAGTTATAGTCCTTAGCGACTTTACAACTCAAACCGAAGTTTGAAAGGCAGGGGATAATCTCCAACTAAGAAGGAGTTCTTACAATAAGAACAATTCACAGAAAGTGAACTCCTTCGAGTTTCTAAGCTATAAATATGGCAGTGAGCTTAGCTAGAGAAGAAGGGATCTAAAGAACTCTAGAGAGAAGAACTAGTGATTTTCTATGAAGGCAAGTTCTCGCTTGAATGATCTTTAAGTTTGCTAGAGTTGTTAGTGACCTTGAGCGTTTTCCCTTGTGTATCCCATGCGTGAAGCTCAGATTTTCTTCTCTATTTATAGTTGTGAGCAGGCATATGTCCGTTGGAGAAGACGATGCCACGTGTCACAAGCTTCCAAAGAAAACGACTATATTTTCGAATTGTTGCAGCAGAGTTGTTGGACACTATAGATGAGAGCAACTTTAGTTGTTCAGAGAAGATATGCTTTGGCGGCTTCTCATTGGTCGAGGATTGCGGTAGGTGAGAATGTGTCAGGCGTCAGAGTTGACTTTTCTTCAACCTCGTATAACCTTCTGCTGAACTTTGAAATGACTTTTGCGGCTGGGTCGTTTTCTGTCGGACACAGTAGACTTAGGACAGTCTCTGTCTTCTTCGTCTGAGTCGGCTGACAAGGATATATCTCCAGAGTAAGGTCAACTGATGACTGCGAAGGTACTGAGCTTGCATGAAGTTCTTCTGCTGATGTTTATCAGCTGATGAACTGTCTTCTACTGAAGGTAAAGATCAGCTATTGACTGAAGAACGCAAGCTTCTTACACTGATGACGTGGGGTTCTGGAAAGTAACTACGACAGAAGATCAATCCAACAATTTACCCGGTACAGGACTTAGACAAAAAAGATAAACAATACAAAAAGTCTAACCTATACATCAGCTAATCCTATCAAGACACTACACTACTGATATCAGCTGGGTTTTGGGATCTTCAATTCCATAGTACTACTATGATTTCCCCCAATATTATTTCAATCACTAATAGTTGACTATCATCGACTAACTCATAACCCAACAATTTCTCCCTAATTGATGATGCCAAAACCTCTATAAAAATATAAAGAAAGGATACTAAACTACTGACCTAGATAGACTTCAGTAAACTGAATCAGTTAACTTCGATAAGTTCAGTAGTTGAGGGGGCAACATCAGAGAAACGGTTATGTGAGTGTGTGTCAGATCACTTCAGTGATCAGTTGTGATAGCAAAAACACAATCAAAGCCGTAAGACAATGAGTAATTGTCTGGCTAGAAATAGGAACTGATATATATGACAAGATGATTACCTGGTTCCTATCTCTATACAGAGGATGAGAAGACTATAGCTAACGTCTGAATATCTGGGTCTTCTTCTTGAAGTCTTCAGACCTGTCAGCAGGAGGATCCAGGCCATAATATTTGTAAATCCTTGCACGCAACGTCTGGATTTCCTCGAGATCAGCAGTAATATCAGAACTTAGATCATGATGGTAAGCTGCTGCTTCGATCTCATCTTCTATCTCCTTCGTGCATAGCACGCCATGAAAAGTCCTATGAGGAGGGATGCGTCTGAATGCTGGAGCTTTGAGGGGTATCTTCTCTCTTTCCATAATCTGTAGGAGCTGATCTCTGAGCTGGGCATTGTATTGATGAATAAATTCTTCAAAGAGTTGATCAGTTGGTATCCTAGATGGATAGAAGCCCCATACATAGTATCCCTTGATAAATTCCTCTTTGAGTTCCACCCACTTGTCTACATGAGGAATAGGAGCCTTCTTGATGTAAGGTGCTCTGGGCGCTCCTTTCCTGTAGGACCTTGGGATTTACCTCTTCCAGTCTACTACTGGCTCGCTGGCTATCTTATCTGTCAGTTGAATGATCTTAGCCAGGTCAGCCAATATTTTCTTCTCTCTGAGAGCCGCTGATCTAGCATCTCCTCTTCGGAGATTTAATCCCATCAGCGTGGCCTCCCAGGTTGCTCTGTCCTCGGCCTCTTGCTCAGGTGTAAGAGTAGGAGTATAAGAACTCTGAGCTAAGGGCTGGACGTCTGTAGCAGAAGCTTTGGCAAGCTCTTGCTGAGCCTTCTTCTTTTGTTCATCCAGAAGCTGCTTGGCTTTTCCTTTGGCAATTCTGCCAACAGGCTTTCTTGGCTTCTTAGCCTTCTTAGCTTCTACCTCGAGTTGCTGCTCGTAGTTTAGTTCATCTTGTAGCTTCTGGGCAACTCGCTGATCGAATGCCTCCTGCTCCGCTTTGGATTTAAATTTAGGCGTCGGGGAAGATGGAGGAGTAACTTTAGTAGTGATCTCCTTCCCCGGCCTTTGCGGTGGCTATGGCTCGTCCTCCTGATCGAGAAATCGTGCTATATCCTCAATGTGCTGAGCAGTTGAAACATTTGTTGGCTCAGTCACAGCTGGTTGGACTTCTGGGACTTGGACGTTTTCGGGAGGGGGTACTCCGGAACTGGTACCAGCCTGAATAGCTGAACCTTCCCCCTGATTTCCTTCCCCCTTTTTGATAACTTGGACTTCTGAGCTCTTCTCCACCTCAGCCTGTTTCGCCTCAGCCTGTTCATCTATCACGGCTTCTTCCCCATTTTTGGCATCATCAGCCAGGGAGAGGCGAGTGCGGATGACTGTCACCTCCTTATCCAAATTAAAGAAAAGATTCTTGATGAAGGTGGCGGTGGATTCGAAGTCTTTTACTGCATCGCTGTATTGATCCCATTCCTTCTCCTGATCAGCTCTAAATAGTTTCAGTTGAGCTGCTGACTCCTGTCTGAGTTTCAGCAGAGACTGATCATGAGATGCGGTCATTTCCTTCTGAATTTCTTTGAGTGCCTCCGCCTGTTGTTGAATGGCTTTCTGAAGGCTCAAGGAGGCCACTCTGTTTCTTTCATCCATAGTGGCTTGGACTATCACAAGGCCCTGAGTCAGCTGCTCGGAGAATGACTTCTGCTGAGAGATAAGGAGCTGCTGACTTTGAGCGGCTAAGTCCGCCTTCTGAGCTACAAGGGTGGCCTCGACAATCTCCTGAATATTGACTGATGGAGTAGGAGCTTCGGAGACCTTCTTAACCCCTGCTGCTAGTCGGTCGACGCTCTCAGTCTGGGCTTTAGTGTACTGAGCCCATTTGAGATGAACGTCTTTTGCAAGGAGTCGATTCTTATCTCCCTGTCGCCTGATGGCTTTATCGACCGACTTAGAGGACACGGAACCGAAGGGTTGGATCTGATAACTACTAGTTCTGAGCCTCTGCTCAGATGTCGCGATCTGTTGCGCTCGACTCGGCTTCGAGGCAACTGGGGCATCACCTGATGTGAAGGGTGGTGGTGATATGCCCTGTTCGCGAGGAGTGTTACCCTCAGCAGTTCCTCCTAAATCTGCCTCCTTGGGTGGCGCCTGATCCATGTCATCATCATTATGAGGTGGAGGCGAAGGGCTGTTGACTGGAACTGAGGATCTTAAGCATAGCAGATAGAGCATAGCAGCGCGAACATCCTCGAAGGAGGCTAGATCAGCTGGTTCCCCAAACCCCATAGCTGATTGCAAGCTCTGCTCTTCTGTCAGTAGGGACAAGGTTGACTGAGTCCTGATAAGTTCTTCAAGAATATCCCAGCTAAGGAATCTCAGCAGCATTTGTGTCCTGACCCTTATGGCAATATCGACCAGATCCCGATGTTCAGCTATTTCGGGGATCTGAGCACTGACCTCTCCAGTGGCTCGGAGATGGGTGGAGTTCATTGTCGTCCATTCTGAGGAGGTTTCCTTAGTCGGTACTCCAGTGTCCGACTGAGTTTCTGAGGAACTAATCCGCTGGACTTTATCTTTCAACGTGGCACCTTCTATGCCTGTGTCCGCGTCAAGTGGTGGATCCTCCCGAGTGGGTGGAGGAGAGGCAATTTTTGCTGGAACCTCAGACGGTCCAGGCTTGCTGAGCCTCTTCCTCTTAGGCGAGTCGGCGCGAGGGGGCAAGTCGGAAGTGACTCTTTTCTGCTCAGGCGGCCCTCGCCCGATGGATTTCTCAGCAGCGGCTCTTGTCTTGAATTTTATGAGCTTGCTGTCGAAATATCTCGCATCAGCAAAGGCTGAGCGATCTGATACTGACTCTTCGATAAGTACGGACATCTTTGTCCCATACAGCAGCTTTCCCACACTGATAAGTCATCTCTCTCCAGTGGGTGTAGCTGCGAACTTCTGAGCCTGTGCTTTAAGCTTGGCTAAGTAGTAGTCAGTCCAATTGACACTGACTCCATCATCTATTATCATCATCAGCTGAATGCGAGGCTTGGATAGCTGATCATATGAACCGGCTGAGCTCGTAAGAATGTGAGAAACAATGTACGCGAGCCCTCGGTACTCTGGTAGCAGCAGATTCTTCGGCAGAGCTGTCTTGAAGACTAGGTCATTTCTGCCATAGAATTTCTGAACATAGGAGTTGATCTCTTTATATTTATATCCAATGGGTGAGACTCCGCGCGCTGGGAGATCAAAGGTCAGCTCCACGGTGGATCGGATATCGATGATGTGTTCACAGGCATCCCAAGATTGAGGGACAACTTCCTTCATGTATGAGAACCTGGATTCCTCCACCCCTGTATCTAGGGTCCTCCAGTTGTAGTAGACTTCTGCAACTTGTCTGGGAAAAAATGCTCTGGGTTGCTTCGAGACAAGAAGCTCCAGTCCGAATACTTCGAGAGCCGTGAAGACGGGCTCAAGAAATGGAAGATCAGGTTGATGTAGCGCCATCGTCGGCTCGAACAGGATTCGGGACTTGATGATTTCGTCCGGTTGGTGGGTGTTTTGACAGCCATATTATCTGCAAATTTTCTGTTAGAGACTGAAATAATAGAAGTCAAAACATAATTTATTCGCGATAATGTAGATGATGTTTACCGAAAATGTAGAGCTTGGTTGAAAAGAAAGTTCGGATTTAGAAGAGAAGATTAATCGAAAATGCTGAAATTCCTGAAGCTCTAATGGCGATAAAAGTGTGAAAGTGGATTTGAGGTAGAAGATAAAAGATTTTATATGATCGTGCGAATCAAACCGTTTAGATCGGACGGTTGGGGTTCAATATAAAATGTTTAATGACGGCTGAGATTAGATGTTATAAGTGGAATGATTACACAAGCCGCCTCTACCATAGACCCACGTAAGATTATGCGCAGTTAAGGTAAGTGAAAAGACATGCATTAAATGCGCTGCAGGCAGTATTAAAGACTAAGTCATTTTAAATGAGAATGGTTTCGTACTGACTTATCCTTAAAAAGTTAATGGCGGGAAATAAATGCTCATTAACTACTGAATGCAAGCGACTGAGATAATAAATGCGAACATGCTTCTGATAAAATTAAGTATGTAATACTACGCAAACCTCTTCAGCTGAACTTTTACGATCAGCTGGTTACCGTTAAGACTCAGGAGGATGGTTGATGTGCTGATGAACACGTTCCCCCTTACTGTGTACAGTTTGATTCTCCCGACTGAATCATTGTACTGAGTCTTCTGACCTGTCGTACTGATCCTTACACTTGATACCAATTGTTGTCATCAGTAGTTGGTTTCTTCTAATGTTAATTGCTGTGCTTCTACTAACATGATTCAGTAGTATCCAGTAGACCTAGCTCAAATGATAATTCTGTGAATCTGTTCTCAGCTAGTGGTTTGGTCAGTATGTCTGCCCTTTGCTTGTCAGTATGGATTTTCTCCATTCTGATATCCTTCTTCTCGACATGGTCACTGATGAAGTGGTGTCGAATATCCACGTGCTTGCATCTCGTATGGAGAACTGGATTCTGAGTTATTGCAATAGCACTTGTGGAGTCACAGTAGATGGGCACTTCATTCTGAATGATACCATAGTCTCTCAGCTGTTGTCAAAGCCAAAGGATCTGGGCACAACAACTTCCAGCAGCCATGTACTCAGCTTCAGTAGTGGACGTTATTACTGAATGCTGCTTCTTAGAAAACCATGATATTAGCTTGTTGCCTAGGAACTGACACGTTCCAGAAGTTGACTTTCGATCTATCCTGCAACCTGCATAATCAGCATCAGAATCTTCTTCGCTGTATAAGATTATCATCAGCAGGATACCATAACCCTGCGTCAGGTGTTCCTATTAGATATCACAGAATCTTCTTCGCTGAGTCTAGATGACTTCGCTTGGGATCCGCTTGAAATCTTGCACATACACCTACAGCATAAGTTATATCAGGTCAGCTAACTGTTAAGTATAATAAAGAACCAATAATAGCTCTATAATCAGTAGAGTTAACAGAAGCTCCCTCTTTATCTAGATCGATTTTGAAATTAGTATTCATGGGGATTTTGACTGGCTTGCTTGAGTTGCAGCCGAATCTTTTCAGAAGATCTCGAGTGTAGTTGGCTTGATTGATGAAAATTCCTTCAGGTGATTGCTTTACTTGAAATCCAAGAAAATAGTTCATCTCTCCCATCATAGACATCTTGAATTTCTCCATCATTTTCTCGAATTGTTGACATATAGTCACGTTTCTGCAACCGAAAATGATGTCGTCCACGTAGATTTGCATCAGTAAGATGTCATCTCCTGACTTTATGTTGAACAGGGTGCGATCTACTGTCCCCTTCTGAAAACTTTTATGAAGTAGAAAGTCTGATAGGGTATCGTACCAAGCCCTGGGTGCTTGTTTTAACCCATGTAGAGATTTCCGAAGTCTGTACACCTGATGTCCCTGCTGAAAGCCGGGCGGTTGTTCCACATAGAGTTCTTCATTCAGCACGCCGCTCAGAAAAGCTGACTTTACATCCATTTTATATACTTTGAATCCTTGATGTGTTGCATAAGCTAGGAGGAGACGAATGGCTTCCAATCTGGCGACTGGAGCGAATGTTTCATCAAAGTCGATTCCCTCTGCTTGAAAATATCCCTTGGCAACTAGTCGAGCTTTATTTCTGACAATGACGTTGTTTTCATCACGCTTGTTTTTGAAGACCCACTTAGTACCAATCGCGTGCTGATGTCTAGGTATGTCAACAAGCTACCAAACTTTGTTTCTAACGAACTGGTTCAGCTCTTCTTGCATGGCGATGATCCAGTCAGCATCATTGAGTGCGTCCTCTATTGACTGAGGTTCTTCTGTAGACAAGAAACAAGAATAGAGTGAGCTTTCTCCTTGACTTAATCTAGATCTTGTCCTTATGGTTGCTGATGGATCTCCTATGATAAGATCTGAAGAATGAGCGTCAAGCCATGAACGTCCGAGTCTGGCTTCTTCTTCTGACACTACTTCTGCACAGTCAGTAGGTGTGTTAGGCATTTCAGTTGTACTGTTCTGTGATTACAGTAGTTTAGTAAGAAGGTTAAGATCTACTGAGTTTCGAGGTTCAGGGTCATTTAGCTCAGGAACAGTATTTGTTCCCCCTGAGTTTATATTCTCAGTAGAGGTCTCAGTTACCACTGGGGCTTCCTCATCGACCATTGTTGCATGTTGTTGATTCTGTTCAGTAGAATCAACCAGGTCAGCTACATCGCTTGTTGGCTGAGTCTGAATTTCTTCATCGTCTGACTCATCATCCCAACAATGCTGGATCTTTTTAGCTTTGTCGTTTAGTGCGAGATCCTGTAGCTTGCTGCTTACATCCTCAGTATTTGTCTTTGAAGATTTCCCGTTCTCAGTAACAAACTCATCAAATACCACATGAGGGCTTTCCTCCACGCAAAGGGTTCGATAGTTAAAGACTCTGAAGGCTTTACTGACCCGAGAGTATCCTAAGAATACTCCTTGATCAGATTTGCTGTCAAAGACCTTCAACCAATCTTTCCCGTTATTATGGATAAAGCAAGGACAGCCAAAAATATGAAAATGAGAAATAGAAGGAATTCTCCCTTTCCATATTTCGTATGGTGTCTTCATGTGTTGCTGTGTAACCAGTGAGCGATTCTGAGTGTAGCAGGCGGTGTCAGTAGCATCTGCCCATAACTTTGAGGCTAGTCCAGAGTCTGCTAGGAGCGTTCTTGCTGCTTCTTTAAGTGTTCTGTTTTTGCGTTCAGCAAATCCGTTCTGCTAAAGGGTGCGAGCTGCTGATGTCTCGTGCTGAATTCCCTCTTTATCACAGTATTCTTTAACTACTGAGTTGAGAAATTATGTTCCTCTGTCTGAGCGAATTCTTAGTATCTTGATGTCCTTTTCCACACTGAGCTTTTTCAGCAGTTTGGGCAACTCAGTCATGACATCAGATTTGTTGGCTATAAAGATAACCCATGTATATCTCGAGTAGTCGTCAATAACGACGAGGGCATACTTCTTGCCTCTTATAGTCACTGGAGAAACTGGCCCGAATAAGTTCATGTGTAGCAGCTGAAGGATTCCATCAGTGGAAGGTGACGGAATAGGTGGATTGCTACTCTTTGTCTACTTTCCCTTCAAACATGCCTCACAATTCCTGTCTTTGATAAACGATTCGTTGGACAGTCCTCTGACTTTAGAGTTCTTGGCTAGCTTGTTCATAGTCTTGAAATTCAGGTGGCTGAGTCTCTTGTGCCACAACCATCCTGCCTTGTCACTAGATTTAGTCTGTGCGAGTAAGCAAGCCTCAGGTTCTGTGGTTTTCCAGTCTACAACGTATATATTCTTCCTCCGCGAACCTGATAACACTGTTTTCCCTGTAGATTTATCAACAATATCACAGAAACCAGCGTCAAAGATAACTCTATTTAGATTGTCACAGAATTGACTGACAGAAAGGAGATTATGTTGAAGTCCTTCAACATATGTTACTTTTGGAACTGAGGCAATCCCAATATTCAGTGTTCCGTATCCCCTTGTGTATCCTTTTGAGTTGTCACCAAACTCAATTCTGGGACCTTCTTCTTGTATGTAGTTGGTCAGCGGGCTCTTCACGGTATGTCATGTGTCTTGAACGTACCGTTGTCCACTATCCAAGAGGTCCTTATGCACCTCGCAAAACAAGTATTTTTAGGTACCCTTTGGTTCAGTTGGGTCCTTACATGTTAGTGGGTGATTTCGGAACCCAGATCTGCCTAGGGACCTTAGAAGTCTGAAACTTCTTCTTCTGAACATTGTCAGTGATGAGCTTAGATTTGTAGCCCTTTTATCCATTTGATTTGTGCGTTTTTGTTATGATAATGCAGATAAATGGCCTGGATGTGGAGAGAATAAGAAGAAAATATGGTGTTGTTGGATCAAGAAGGCTTCTGACCAATAATGATGGAACTGCCCAGAAGGCCGAAGAAATGGCCTGGAAACAGGCCAGAATTATTGTAGTTTCCATCGGGCCGAAAATTGAGTAGAAAAAGATGCTGAAACAGGCCCAAAACCTGCCCCACATCATTCTGGCAAATTCTGGCGGGAACTAGGGACCTAGGTGTTCAGCATAGCCTTACTTCTGATCAGCAAGCCCATACCGCTACAGTCCTTCTCACCTACTCCAGATATTTTGTGAAGTCAAAAGAGGAGGGATCGAGCTGATATATATAATTTTGGATGCCTACATTTTCCATGGATGGATAGATAGAATAGCTCGCTCCTCTCTCGAAAAGACCCTCATATATGTAATTCAAAAACATCTTTACTTTTCTATCTAGACTAGCTTAAAGCTCTCCAAGGAGAAGACTGTCTGTTGTGAATGTTAACGGTTAGCTTATTTATAGTATTTCAGTTCAGTCTTTAATGCTCTCTCTTACTCTTTCATGTTCATTGTTAAACTTCTCTACCTTTCGCATCTAAGTGAATTTATTGCATACTTTCTGTCCATATCGCGCCTTTACATTAATGCTCTCGCTTTCGTACGATGTTGTTTCTTGTTATTTTAGTTAAATGTTTATGCTAATTCTTTACTGTTTTACGAAAGTTTATTGTTTTAACTTTAAGTTTCAGGTCTGCTTCATGCCTTATTTTTACGTGCCTAGTTTTATGTCCTTAGTGAATATGAGTAGCTAATTTCCCAGATCTAGCCGAGGTAATGAGGCACCACCCTTAAGAATCCGTGAGATGTGAAAACGTGCTTGATAATTGGTTAAGTATAGGTTTTAATTGAACTCTGTTCTGGATAGCTGAGAACTGCTAAGATCTGATCAACCTAGGTAGGTACGCATCTTTCTGGGCAGACGTAGACTAGGTTTTCTGCTTTGAATGCTAAACATCGGTAGATGCCTTGATTTGGTTCCTTTGTTCTTAATGCTCCCTAGTGCCTCTCTAGTCATTGCTAAACAAGGTAGGGTAGTCACCTGGGTAGGGGACTGTTTCTATGCTCAACATAGCAGTTCCAGCGTAATAGAAGGAATGGATGCCCCTGTGCTCAACACAGCGTCCTAGCCAGATAACCTCAACTAAAACTGATTCACATAGTAATCAAGGATCGGACAGGGGGTGGTGTGGAATTACCTTGGCTGGATTGCTTTTATAACTTGTTACTCGATTGTTGATTATCTTATGTTATCTTTCTGCCTAGTTATAAAACACCCAAAATTTATGGTGGCTGCTAGCCAAGCCCTTTAGGTCAATAGAAATCGTTGCTTAATCTACCGTTCCCTGATGATCGACCTCTTTCTTGTCACTGTACTAGTCCAGTATAGTTTCTGTGCAAGTGTTCTTACTTATAAATTTATTTGGTGCGCGCGGTTCTAACAGCGACGGAACTGTGTCTCCATCAGTCAGCTTTCTTCTCCACAGGACTCGGAGATACAGACTTTCTGATAATTTTGGGTTCAAGAGCTTTCTTCTTCTGAGGCTTTGCGCTCCTCCTGACCCTGGGCTCATAGTAGTACGAACCATACTGAGCCGGATGCTCATACAATGGTTCATTGTACTGTTCCGCCCACCTGACCTTCTTGGTTCCCCCTGAGTTTGATCGGGGTGTCCTGGGGCTGGAACCTTTGGTCTGCTACTTCTTATTGCTCGGCTGAGGTGCAACTATTTTCTGTTTGATCTTCGCCTGAGGTGTTGTGTCAGTAGCTTGTACCTTTCCTCTGACGAACCTATCCACCAGCATTTCTGAGCTCTTTGAAGTGGAAGCTTCATGAGTATAGCCAAGTCCTTCTTTCATGACAGTTGGCCTTTGTGCTCTAAGCATACTTTCCAGCTTCTCCTTAGCTCCTAGGTACTGTTCAGTCATTAGTCCCCGCCAGACCTCATCACTTCTCCTGAGTGAGTCATAATCCTTTTCGACGTCTGCGAGCTTCTGACTGATTCGGGCTATTTCAGTCTCTTTCTCAGAATTGTCCTTAGTCAGAACTGAAATCTGAGTCTCTTGAAGCCGAGACTTAGTCATAAGAGATTCAATCTCTTCCTTGAGTCTCGAAACCAGATTCTCTGCCTCAGTAGAGACCTGACAATCAGAAGAAAGTCTCTGATTCTCAGCCTTTACCTGTTCTAGTTCCTGAATAGTTATGCTGAACTCTCTACTCAGCTGAATCTGCTCCTCTAGTAGATCGTCGTAGGCTTGTACCACATCTAGAGGCTCATCTGTGACCGAGCACGTGTCGTGTGTGCTGTGTGAAGAAGAGGTTATATTGAGTTTAGAATTTACCTCAGCCTCTTCTCCGGCCATCAGACAATATTCAGCCGTTTCTTCAGGAACCGTTTCTCCGATCTCAACTACGACGAATGCAGCCTCATCCTCAGATGAATACATGAATGTATCCTCCTCGATTGAGTTGTCGCATATCTCTCAGGCTATGTAGGCCTGCCTTTTTTGGTCAAATTTTTCACGTCTGGTCTGCCGTTTTGCTCGTTGAGCAGTTGAAAGTTCGGGACAGTCGTACTGATAATGTCCCTCCTTCTTGCAGTTGTAACAGACAGATGATCTGCTGCTTTTTCTAGCTGAGTCCTTTGATAGACTTGCAGCAGGTTCTGAGTTCCTGCAATCAGTAGAAGGTTTAGATTCTTACCTTTTCTGATAATCTTTCTTACCTGAGGGAGAATCTCTGTTGTATTTCCTCAGCTTTCTGACTCTCTCCTTTTCTCTCTGATATTTGAGAGCCATCAGTGCTAGTTGGTCAGGGCCTGAAGTCTCAGAGGACTTTGCTTCTGTCGGGGCCACTGCCTTGCTGGAGGAAACAGGTTTGACTCCAGTTTTGCTGACTGTTGCTTTGAAAGCATGGTCGATCTAAGTGTCAGCTGGAGCACTGGAACATCTTTGCGGTAAGTTATGCTCAAATTCCTCTATTTTTAGTTCTGAAAAGATAACATCAGGAGTTAGAGCATTAAGATCAGAGCGACGTAAATATGTAGCAAATGGAAGCCACTTCTGTCGAGGTAGAGCTCTCAAGATCTTGGTGTTCATCTCTTTGCTGGTGAACGACCTCCCCAACACGTTGATCACATTGACTTGGTTTGTGAATCTGACGCTTAGCTCGTCAATGGTCTCACTGGGCTCCATGGCAAAAGTGTCAAACTTTTGTAGCTCTAATTCGAGCTTGTTTTCCTTGATCTGCGGGGTTCCTTGGCTCAGTACAGCCAGGGTATCCCAAAGTTCTTACGCCATTTTGCAGTCTTGCACCCTTCCGAGGTGAGAATCACTGAGCGTAGTCAGTATTGTATTTTGTGCAACTCGGTCGAGGTTGTGCAGCTTTTTCTCTTCTGGTGTGAAGGCAGATTTTTCTTTGGGGATCTTAGCACCAGTCTGTGCTCCTACACCTCCCACATCGGCAAATTGTACACTGTCGATCATGGGAGTGATGGGTCCTATCTCAAGGACGTCCGTCATGCTGTCATGCAGCGAGGTAAGGTGTGCCTCCATTCTCACATGCCATACCGTGTAGTTCTCTATTGAGAACATCGGTACCATCCGAATACCTGACATATCAGACATTATGGGTAAGAGTATAAGGATGTATGAAGAGATGCTTATGCAGAAAAGCATTTTCAGGATCTGTTCGAGAAGACCAGTAGTACAGAACCGACGATCAGAAGAAAATTGTTGCTCTAATACCAATTCTTGGTCCGGAGACGATAGTCAGGTGTAGAGGGGGGGGGGTGAATACACCTGAACATAGTTTCTTTTCTCAGAACGTGAAGGACAACTGAGCTGTAGGTTGCGATTGATGAACAGTGCCAGATAGTAACCTTCGATCACGGGTCAGAAGTGTAGCCAACTACTGAGCTCCCCTACTGACTTTTGTCAGTACTTGCAACTCAGTCGGAGACTTGTGCGGATAAGAGTGTAGGGCCCGGAGATTCATCTCAGTTTGAAAATGTGATTTCGCAAATAAAAGTCTTTCGGCTAGTGCGCTTTGAAAATACGTTTTATGCAAAGATATGATTTTTAATCAGTTTGTATGTTATGCAATAAAACAGTAAATAACACAAGCAATTTAACGTGGTTCGGATACGCAAGATCCTACGTCCACGGTCCTGATGAACAAGAGAACTTGTTGATTTATCTTAGCAAGTCTCAGCAAGGAATCTGTGCACTGGACAGACCCTTCTAAGTTATAGTCCTTAGCCACTTTACAACTCAAACCGAAGTTTGAAAGGGAGGGGATAATCTCCAACTAAGAAGGAGTTCTTACAATAAGAACAATTCACAGAAAGTGAACTCCTTCGAGTTTCTAAGCTATAAATATGGCAGTGAGCTTAGCTAGAGAAGAAGGGATCTAAAGAACTCTAGAGAGAAGAACTAGTGATTTTCTATGAAGGCAAGTTCTTCGCTTGAATGATCTTTAAGTTTGCTAGAGTTATTCGTGAGCTTGAGCATTTTCCCTTGTGTATCCCATGCGTGAAGCTCGGATTTTCTTCTCTATTTATAGTTGTGAGCAGGCATATGTCCGTTGGAGAAGACGATGCCACGTGTCACAAGCTTCCAAAGAAAAGTGCTATATTTTCGAATTGTTGCAGCAGAGTTGTTGGACACTGTATATGAGAGCAGCTTTAGTTGTTCAGAGCAGATATGCTTTGGCGGTTTCTCATTGGTCGAGGATTGCGGTAGGTGAGAATGTATCAGGCGTCAGAGTTGACTTTTCTTCAACCTCGTATGACCTTCTGCTGAACTTTGAAATGACTTTTGCGGCTGGGTCATTTTCTATCGGACACAGTAGACTTAGGATAGTCTCTGTCTTCTTCGTCTGAGTCGGCTGACAAGGATATATCTCCAGAGTAAGGTCAACTGATGACTGCGAAGGTACTGAGCTTGCATGAAGTTCTTCTGCTGATGTTTATCAGCTGATGAGCTGTCTTCTACTGAAGGTAAAGATCAGCTGCTGATGACGTGGGGTTCTGGAAAGTAACTTCGACAGAAGATCAATCCAACAATTTACCCCGTACAGGACTTAGACAAAAAAGATAAACAATACAAAAAGTCTAACCTATACATCAGCTAATCCTATCAAGACACTATACTACTGATATCAGCTGGGTTTTGGGATCTTCAATTCCATAGTACTACTATGATTTCCCCCAATATTATTTTAAACACTAATACCTGACTATCCTCGACTGACTCATAACCCAACACAAATATTAATCAAAATTCGTTAATTCGCGCACGACGAATATTGAAAGTTGATCTTGGTTAACCCATTGATTCGACGCACGAATACCTAGGATAACGGCATCCAAATTCGATCCACCTAGCGGAGGGGAATGGGGGACGAACGGTCGCACCGTCGATTTTCTTCAATTCATTCAAAACTATCTAACTAAAACATAAATATGCCTTTATATAGGCTAACAATAAAAAACATTAAAGCTTAATAATAAATAAAAACAATTATCAATGCTGCATTTTTATATTCTCCAAGTGACTCTTCGATTTATGTTGTGACTCTTCATCATTCTCTCCGTCTTGGACAAAATTCGCCCTCGAATTTTCGGTCATCCAAACCTCCCTCTAATTATTTTTTTTGTTTTACACTATTCAAAATGCATCCAACAAGCCCAAGATTTTGTCAGTTCATTAAGCCAACCAACCATACAGCCCAAATGACCACAGCTGCCCAATAAGAATTAAATCTGATGCTGACCCATTTTGAACAAATCCTAAACCTCTTCACCAAGCTCCCAGGCGGCGTTGTAGGGCAACGAGGGTGGAGTCTCCGGTGACGTCGGCGCGCGGGAGAGGCACTGGACAGCGAATGATGAGCGCAGATGAACACGTGGTAGCACGAGGTGGCTCACCTTTGACGGCGGATCTGGTCTGATTCCCACCACGACGGCACGCAACCCACCTTTTCGGCAGCGCGTTCAATGGATTCGGCCAAGGGAAACGCGTGGAGCTCTACCTTGGCGACTTCATCTTGTGTAGTTGGCGAACCAGAACAGCTTTCCTTCTCTCAGTCTCAGACCAAGACACAAAGAAGAAAAATTCGCTGTTAGAGATGCTGATTTTTTTTTTTAACACTACAACAAATATGGAATCCGAACGGAAACGTGGCGGAGCTCCTCAACGCTGGTTCAGCTCTGATACCAAGCTGATGCAGCGGAAGATTAGATAAAAACAAAGTAGATTAAATAGGATAAAAAGATACCAATTGAATCCATTGATTCTAAGAATCCCGATCTTCTAGTCTTCCTAGATCCGTTGATTCGAAGGTTGAATAGCCATTTGTAACACCCCGGGATTTTACCTAAAAATAAATAAATAAAATAAAAAGCATTTACATTTCATGCATAATATCACGGGTATAGTTCTGTAAGTCGCGCCTTAGAAAAATGAGAATGAAAATTAAAACATCTATGTTATTTTTCATTAAATTATTTTTATTATGTAAATTTATTTTGAACTTTGAATATATTTATTTATATAATATTATGATTATATTATTTTGTTGAGATTGAAATAATATTAGAATTATTAGACAAGAATAATATTTATTTATTTTGGATTTCCTAAACCAACTAGGATTGAATTTCTTATATGGTAGGTGATAGACTAAATTCTATATAAATTATATATGGACGAAAATAATTATTATTAAAATATATTTGATACCTTTTAGGATTAGGGATCTTTAGATAATGATTTCTAGGCCTATAAATACCCCTTAGTCGTTCATAATATAGCATCCCATAAAATTTTCGAAAAACTGCCAGCATATCAGCGAGCTTTTTCAAGAATTATGTCCATGTCTTTCCCTCGTCATATCATCGTGAAAATTTAGGATCATCTTCCAAGGTATGTCTAGTATACTTAATAATTTTTTTAGAATTTTACAAGAATGATAAATATTTGTTCAAAATTGTTCTTCGTAACCTGCCAGTTTTTGACACTATGTTCATGAGCTTGATAGGAAAATTATTTTTCACGTTTTCTTTATGTTATTTTCGACCATGATGAATTTTAAGCTTCGGGCAATTCACAGCAGTAAAACCTTTGGGTTAGCCTTCGGGCAATTCACAGTAGTAAAACCTTCGGGTTAGCCTTCGGGCAATTCATAGCAGAAAAACCTTCGGGTTAAGCCTCCGGGCTTGCATGTCTAATTTCTCATGTTAAATCCTTTATAGTTTATAGTTTGGATAATGTTGACCCCACTGAGTAGTCGTACTTACCCCTCCATAATTTCACCTTTTCAGATCATGATCCGGCAGGTGCTTGAAGTGGCGGATATTGATGGTCACACATGAAAGAATCTAAATCACTTTTTACTGCATTAATTTAGTTTTTCTCATGAATTATGCATTTATTACTTTTTAATTTCGTAAACTAGATGACGCACATGTTTTTGATTTAAGACTTCCGCTTTTATGAAATACATTAAAACTTTATTGTTTTTATAAATCTATCATTTTTGAAAATTAAATTGAGAAAATTAAATGTTATGCACGAGGTGACGTCCCCTTAAAAGTTATGAAAATTGGGGCGTTACACGGAAATATGGCAACCAAGTTCGAAATGCTAGAGTTCGAAGTTGGGCATAAAAACTGGAATTTGATAAAACAAGTATGGGGTTTATTTTCTCAATGATTTCCAAGGGTCCAATTTTACGTGCAGTGAGTTTGTTGTACTTACCCGCTGAAAAGCGCTCTTTGGTCAAGATTGCCCAAACATAATCGCCAACTTCGAATTCAACTACTCGACGACGTTGATCGGCATGAGATTTATACTTGGAGTGAAGAAAATAATAGGGTTAGGAACGATATCTTCGTTCTTAGTATGTTGTTGCAGCTCTGATTGTTGCTCGTGCGTCAGATCTTCTGATCTGTGTCCTGGCCTTTTTCTCCCTCTGGGTGGTCAGAGAATTGGAGAAAATAAGATTACTGTCTCTCTCTCTCTTACGCGTGCGTGCGTGTGAGTTTATGTGTGTGTAATCTATTTCTGAACAGAATACTAATATATATAGGCTTCAAAATCCAATATAATATTAATATATTTGTAGCCCATTAATTTAATTATATTTCTAATGGGCTTCCACATAATTAGCCCATATTATAATTAATTAATCCACCGGGCTACTAATATTTATCAATTAATTGGCCCAGCCAATTAATTCCAGATAAATAACATTATTAAATAATGTAAAAATATATTAATCCATTAATAATGATTTCTAGAGACAATAAATAACTAGGCAACTAATTGGGCCAGATCAGGGATCTAATACAAGAAATAAAGCTGGACCTCAATTAATTAATTATCCATGCTCAGCCCAGAGAAAAATTAATTAATAAACACAGATTCATTCCACTAGAGAATCCGTGCTGGCTTACCCCCTTTATCCCAAATTGAGCAAGAGCTTGTATTTTTTACTTAATCGATCTCCGTATTTAAGATAGAAATATCCGTTAATTAATTAAGCTCACTGACAGCTTAAATTAATTAACATCTTATATTCTTGAGTAGTACCACTCGACCTTATTAACACACCTGAATGATGAGTCGATTTCGTACATAATTATTTCTGTCCGAAAAGTCTCTTAACTGTGCAGGCGAGACGCTTTTGTTGGCAGTTATGCAGGAAAATAGGCTAATTTGGCACGACACGTGGAGATGATGTGGCAACGAGTTTTCCAGCTGTAATGGCGAGATTTTGAGCGGATTTGGCCAAGAAAAGAAAGAAAGAAAGAAGAAGAGAAGAAAGGAAAGAAGGAAGGAAGGAAAGGAGATAAAGAAGGAAGAATGAGATATTACCTTATCTCAAAGATCCTTTTCTTATCCGAAAAGGAACCCTAGATGTGATCTAGGAGCATTATAAAAGGATAAGAGAGGCACGAAATTAAGACCTTCTGGAACCTCTTCGATAGCCCTCGACCTCTCCACGACCACGAAACATCAATCCTTTTCCGATTCATTCATTTCCGACTTCGTACAGCCACCGCCGCCGCCGTCCGGAGCCACCGTCGCCGATATTCCACCACCGCCGAGGAGAAGAACCAACAACCTTTCCATTTACTTCGTGCAATCCATTAGTTCAAGTAGATGAAACAAACACTTTCGTTTTCCAGTTTTTAAAGTTCGAATTCTAGTTTAGATCATTGCTTTCAGTTTCCGTTTGTTTTGAGAGATCGAAGACTATCGGTACTCTTGATCCTATTTCAATTCTTGTTTTAATTCAGCTCGTGTTTAGTTTTCAATGCAGTACGTGTTTCGTTTTCAGTTTTAGTTCGTATCTTTATTTTATTTTCAGTTTTCGTGCATGCTAGGGTTAGGGTTACGAATGATGTATGTTCTGTTTTGCAAAGCGTCTTACCTGTACATTCAGGACAGTTTCATGAGTAGCTAAACTCTGGCAGGATGTAAAACGCACACGTGAACAGTACATGAGGCTTAGGTTCTAATAATTAATTGAAGGGTTTCGGGTTAGTAATTTAGGCTTGATCACCCTAAGTTGCGTAGTTTGTAGCTAACTTAGTACTTCCATCGTTTCTCGTGGAACAAGGCTAGGTAAGTAGCAAAGTTATTCACTAGAATAATTGGATTAAACCGGTAGGAGACTATTAGATGCCCAACATACGAGTAGGCTCCTATACTACGCTCCCTTAGTTCGATAAAGTTGTTTAGCTATTAAATATATTTATTGCCCAACAACGTAGGTTGTAGCTAAATTAGGGAAGTAGCCGTTTCGATGCCCAATATGGCGGTTACCGACTAAGTAAGTGGGAGTGAGGATTACGCAGTTTAAGTTACGGTAATCTATAACTAGTTGATTCATGAGATTAATTAATTTTATGTGCCGATGATTGGAATTACGTATGTGTGAATATTCTGCTGGACCCGTCTCTTAACTGCCTAGTTAAAACAGTTTAAGTTCAGTTTTCAGTTTTGACATTTCTTTCAGTTTTTTTACAAGTTCTTAATTTAGATAAAATCCCAAAACTTGCGTGGTTGCTAACCAAACTCAAGATAAGTAGAAAAATAATTTGTCTAGTCCTCCGTTCCCTGTGTTCGATACCCTGTGAACTATACTGATATAATTCTCAAGTTTTGCAGGATTATTTGGTGCAATTCAACGATCACCACTGAACTTAATCAACCGGTCGGGTTTAGTGTGATAATCCTTTCGAGTTCCTCAGGGGATATTATCAACCTATTTTACTAGGATACGGTTGCAAGATACAGACAACCAGCCTGAACCACAAATGACTACTAACTCCCAAGATACGTAGATCCGGCCGTGATGACGTTCAACATAGTAGGTCAAAGTGAGAGATAGCCAAATGCGCTCAGCTTAAGTCTTACCAAGCTTAAGACTAGCTAATTCACCAAGATCTTGGTTCTCCACTAAGGTCAGTTAGGAGAACACATCTCACCGTGATCCATCAATACACCACCTTAAGTGTACCAGTAAAGACAAATAGCTAAGACAATCCACTTCTTATCTAAACTGCAGTTTAAACCGACAACTTATCCTTAAGTTGTCTCAGCTGTGGTAACTGTTTATATCTTGTCAATTCAACCAATTTGTGTTGTCTTCTGTGATACCCGACACACTACACAAATCTAACTTTTATACAAAATAAAGGATAACATGTGCAAATATACATATTTATCAGATAGGAGAATAAAATAGTGGTATGGACAAAACACATTGTATACAAACATAAAATTTGCTTCCAGTATACAAAATCCCAACAATTCTCCCACTTATACTAAAATAAACTTTTAGTATACAATGTGTTAGTTCTAGGTACAAACTAGTACTCAGCTATATCTCAGCTATCTAGGTACAAACTAGTACCCTGCTATATCTCAGCTATCTATCCTATCTATCACTGCATCTTCTCCCACTTATACAAAAGTTTATGTAGTCCTAAGTGGGGAGCATCTCTACCATCCCGAAGCCACGAACATGCTTCTCGTAAGCCGGGAGTGGTAAGCTCTTCGTGAAAGGATTAGCTAGGTTGACTTCAGTTCTAATTTTGTCAATCACCACGTCACCTCAATTTACGAATACTCGTATAATGTGGTACTTCATGTCTATGTGTTTAGACGCCTTGTGAGATCTAGGTTCCTTAGAATTTGTCACTGCACCCGCATTATCACAATAAATCGTGATCACCTTAAGCAAATTCTGAACAATATCAAGATCCAAGAGGAAATTCTTGAGCCAAACTGCCTCTTTCGAAGCTTCTGAAGCAGCCACATACTCTGCTTCCATGGTTGTGTCCGCAATGCATTTTTGCTTTGCACTCCTCCATGAAATGGTTCCACCTCCCAAGGTAAACACATAATCCAAGGTAGACTTCTTCTCGTCTCTGTCAGCCTGGAAATCCGATTCTGTATAACCCAAAGACACTAGACTGCCTGACTGGTAAACAAGCCTATAATCTCTAGTCCATTTAAGGTACTTGAGAATATGCTTGACCGCAGTCCAGTGTTCCTTTCCAGGGTTAGACTGATATCTTAAGACCATGCCTACAACATATGAGATATCTGCTCTCGTACAAAGCATCGCATACATGAGGCAACGGACAGCAGAAGTATATGGTACTAGCCTCATACTTTCTATCTCTTCAGGCGTTTTAGGGCACTAATTCTTGGATAGAAAAATGCCATGTCTGAAAGGTATTGAACCTCTCTTGGCTTTTTGCATGCTAAAACGAGCAATAACAGTGTCAATGTAGGACACTAGTGACAAGCTTAACATCCTTTTCTGGCGATCTCGGATAACTTTGATCCCAAGGATGTAAGCAGCTTCACCTAAGTCCTTCATTTGAAACTGCTCGGATAACCACGTCTTTATGGTTGTGTTTGGAATAGCTTAAATAAGCTGCTTTTGGGCTTTTTCACCGCATAAGCACTTTTTTTAATGTTTGGAATGGAAGCTTCTGCTTTTCTGAAGCTTAAAATAAGCCAGAATAAGCAGAAGCCCATAAGCTAGTTTGGGGGTGCTTTTTAAAAGCAGAAGCCAAAAAACGAAAAGCGAACTTTATAAGAGTGTTTGCAAAACTGCTTTTTCTAAAATTAAGCTACTTTTTTTCTAATATGGCAAACACCAACAACTTTTGCTTAACAACAATTTTAAGCAACTTTAAGCATAAGCTACTAAAAGCTACTTATAAAAGCTCTTCCAAACACTACCTATGTCTGATAACACTTCAACATTGTTGCCAAAGAGAAGGATGTCATCTACGTAAAATACAAGAAACATCATTGATCTGTTAACACAAATACGGTACACACACCTCGTTAGGACAGGATACAAATCCATAGGATTTGACTACCTCATCGAAAACGCTGGTGCCATAACCGGAAATCTTGCTTAAGTCCATGAATAGACTTCTTAAGCTTCCAAACTAGATGTTCTTCGCCCTCCTTCACATAACCATCTGGCTGTTTCATGTAGATGTCCATACCTTTTTCAAGGTGACCGTTTAGGAATGCGGTTTTGACATACATTCGTCAGATCTCTAGGTTCATATGAGATGCTATGGCAAGGAGAATCCGAATGGACTTGATCATTGCTATAGGCAAGAAGGTCTCTTCATAATCGATACCATCTTTCTGGGTAAAACCCTTTGCCACTAGCCTGGCCTTAAACGCCATGATCTCTCCATTCGGTCCTCTTTCTTTCTCATGTATACCCACTTACTACCAATAGCCTTGTAGCCCTCAGGTAGTTCAGTGATCTCATATACATCCATATAAATTATGGACTTAAATTCTGAGTCCATGACGATTCACTAGGAATCTGCATCTACATCTCCCACTGCTTCGCCGTAAGTCCAGGGATCCACGGTATCTTGTTCATCTGTCGGGAGATGATCAAACGTCTCCCCAGTGAACATATACCAATCAGGTGTAAATGTCACCCTCCCACTACGTCGAACAGTGTCAGACGTTGTGTTAACAGACTGTGCAGTTACTCGTGGAGTACTATCTTGCACAACTGGTTGTTCAAGTGGAACTCGACCACCTTGTAATTCATCAAGGATGATGTCGACTCGAGATTTATGGTTACTAATGTAATCCTCTTCTAAGAACCGAGCATTAGGGCTAACAACGATGTTCTGTTCTTTATGATCATAAAAGTATCCACCCTTTGTTTCCTTCGGATACCCTATGAACAACATCACTTCTGAACGTGATTCCAATTTGTCGGCCCACCTATTTAGCACATAAGTAGGATAACCTCAAATCCTTAAGTGGTGCATACTGGGTTTGTGCCTGCTCCACAACTCATTAGGGGTCTTTTGTACCGACTCTGAAGGCACACGGTTCAGCAAGTATGCTGCAGTCTCTAGGGCATATCCCCAAAAGGAAACTGACAAAGTTGCATAACTCATCATCGACCGAACCATCTCTAAGAGACTTCGATTCCTTCTCTCTGACACACCATTCTGCTGAGGCATGCCCGGTGCTGTCAGCTCGGATGTAATCCCACATTCTGTCAAGTAGTCCTTGAACTCGTTGGATAGGTATTCCCTACCTCGATCAGATCGTAGTGTTTTAATTTCTTTACCTAGCTTCTTCTCCACTTCTGCCTTGAATTCCTTAAAGGTTTCAAAGCAATCCAACTTGTGGCGAAGAAGGTAAACATATCCATACCTCGAGTAATCGTCAGTAAATGTGACGAAGTACTCATACCCTCCAAGAGCTTGTGTAGACATAGACCCACACAAGTCAGAATGTATCAAACTTAATTCTTCTGTGGCTTTATAACCCTTTGCCTTCAAAGGCATAGTCATCATCTTTCCTTCCAAACAGGTTTCACAGGTTGGAAATGGTTCAACTTGGAGAGACTCCAATGATCCATATTCCACCTTTGAGTGACGTTAAGATTGATGTGACCTAGTCTTAAGTGCCACAGATAAGTTTGGTTTACCTTAGAAGACTCTTTCCTCTTCTTAGGATTTGATGATGAGGAAGCAATATTAACAGAACTACGCGGTTTACAAGTAATAGTATATAAAGATCCGTTTAATGGTCCACCACAGATAAAATCATCGTCTTTCATGATAGAAACTTCACTATCAAAACTTGATTTATAACCATCCATGGTACAGAGTTTTGAAACAGAAATAATGTTTCGCCTAAACTCAGGCACATATTAAACATCTTTAAGTACTAAAACAGAATTATCAAAAGATAGATGTAAATCTCCAATGGCAATTGCAGAAACTTTCGATCCATTACCCATTGAGACTACCACCTCGTCATTGCTCAATTGCCTTTTCCGTAAGAAACCTTGCAAGGTGTAACAAACATGATCAGTTGCCCCCGAATCCACTACCCATTCGTGGGTAGAAGAGGAAACTAGAACAGTCTCAGTTACAAGAGCGACTTGCCTCTCTTTCTGTTTTGCCTTGACATCTGGATTATAATTATTCCAGTGTCTTTTCTTACCACTTTTGAAGAACCTTCCTTTCTCCTTTGATATTCGTATGTCGCCGGTAAGGTCCGTCTTCTTACTCCCACTGTTCTTCTTGAATTGACCACCCTTTCTGCTCTTTTTCTGGTTTCCACCTTTTGGAGGATTCCTTGAACTACTAGGAATATTCAAGACTTGAGCACTCTTGCCCTTTCCTTAAACCTCTTTGACCGCTACCAAAGATTTGAGTAACATACTCATAGTAAACTCGTTCTTAGACATAGCGGTCCTAAGACAGAAGTTATTATATGACCTTTGGAGAGCTTTTATTGGGAAGGTAAGCTATCTTTTCCACTTTATGAAATTATATAAAATTGTTAAACCCGTTAGGGTTTGGTTGGTGAGACTGTTTAGGAACTTGAAATTATTTTTTTTCGAACAAACATATCTGAAAAATACGATTTAAAAACATGTATGAAATTAATATTTGCACATAATTCGTAATTAATAATTATTGTAACCTTTTGTGAAAATAATGATATTAAAAACCTCGAACAGCTCTAGGAATTCCACTAGCAAGCCACGCAGGTGGACGTTTACTAGCGTAACCCTAAACCAAGATATTTACCTAGCTCTTTAATTCCAATCCACGTCTAGGTTCTTAAGACAAATGAAATTAATAGTTCGATATTCTGGAACATGTCACTATTAAAACGCGGGAAGGGACTTAGAGGGAAGTGAATTGTACCTGCGGTGACATCTAAGCATTGGCCATTAATTTGACCAAAATAGAATCAAATTCTCGAAATTGACATACTTACTCGAACCATACCGCATTCAGTTTTATCTAATTAGCCATCCTATTTAATTATTATCTTCTAGAGTACTCGTGTTTACTAGACACGTAGGTGGACGTTTACGGCTTCGCTCCCACTACTCAATAATAATCAAATACTGTTTTGGAAAACTCATATCGCAAAACTGGTAGCTCAAAAAAGCAAGCAAGCCACGCAGGTGGACGTTTACTCACATAATCTTACTACTTTCGTGTAGAGTCCAATTAATGGAGGTCCGATTAATTGTTTAAGATCCAAATTAATGGAATCTAATTAAACATTTAATTTAAAAATTGCTTAGTCTTTTTATTCAAAAGGTTTGTTTTGAATCTCCACATAATTCCTAAAGCATGCAATTTCTAAGCGCACATATTAAAACGTGCTCGTGAAAAATAAAACATGATTTAATAACGACATAAATCCTATTTACATGCTTTTGTAAGCGCAATTAATCAAATAATCGCATGCTAAAGCATAATAAAAAATAAATACGCAAATAGGAAATTTAAAGTCATTATCAGGCTTCAAAAGACGTAATCCCTAACTATTACATTGCCCGATCAAAATACAGCTCTTCGATCTTCAAAATCTTCGAATTTGAAAACTGCATCGAAAATTGTCGTCGCCACATCATCAGGGGGTCTACCACATGGCAGACCCATGGGCAGCTGAGTCATAAGGGCTGATGTGGCGCGCCGCGTCAGCTTCATCTTCTTCATGAAATCACGTCGTCGCCGCTGGAAAATCGTCGTTCCGGTCTGTTCCTTCGCCTCGATGTTGTCTGGCGAGGCTACGCCGCCGAGATCGCGGCCTGAAGCCCGCCGCCGCGCCGCAGATCGTCGCTGGAATAACACAAATCTAACTTTTATACAAGATAAAAGATAACATGTGCAAATATATATATTTATCAGATAGGAGAATAAAATAGTGGTAGGGACAAAACACATTGTATACAAGCATAAAATTTCCTTCCAATATACAAAATCCCAACAGAAAGCTCCTTACTTCAGTAATAGATTGGGGTCTAGGCCACTGACGGATAGTATTAATCTTGCTTAAAATACTACATAAAAATACATTTAGCCTTGGCGGCATAGAACCGTTCACGCCTTAACTCCTCCAACACAGCACGTACATGATCATAATGAATCGAAGTATTGGCACTATAGATAAGTATGTCGTCAAAATAGACTACAACAAACTTACCGATAAAGGGTCGAAGAAGTTGATTTATGGCCCGCATGAAAATGCTTGGTGCATTAGAGAGGCCGAATGGCATTACCAACCACTCGTATAAACCTTCCCGTGTCTTGAACGCCGACTTCCATTTATCCCCAGGCCGCATCCGAATTTGGAGATAGTCGCTTTTTAAATCGAGGTGAGAAAATATGGTTGCCCCGCTAATTTGATCTAGAATGTCGTCTAGACGGGGAATAGGGAGGCGGTATCGAACCGTGATTTTATTAACTGCTCGGCTGTCTACGCACTTTTGCCACGATCTATCCTTCTTCGGAGTTAAAAGTGCGGGCACGGCTATAGGGCTCATACTTTCTCGAATAAATCCCTTTGCTAATAAATCTTCAATGTGTCATCGGAGTTCTTCGTGCTCGCTAGGGCTCATACGATAGTGAGGCCGATGAGGCAAGGCCGCTCCCGGCTCGAGATCGATGTGATGTTGCACATCACGAAGAGGTGGAAGGCCTTGAGGCAACTCCTCCAGAAATACATCATCGTACTTGGCTAGAAGGGAAACTATGGAATCCGGAATCGGTTCAGACTTAGCAACTTCCTTACCCACTAGCCCATATACAACCGCAGACTTATCCAACTCGACGTCAAACTGTGACATAGTCAAAAGGTTGGTAGTGGAAGTGGGTTTCTCCATCGGCTTCAAGGGAACTAATACAATCTTGACACCCTAAAAAACAAAGCTATAGGAATTTGACCTCCCGTTATGAACTACACTCCGATCAAACTACCACGGTCTCCCTAGCAATAGATGACACACGTCCATTGCAACAACATCACACCAAGCTTCGTCGCGATATTTGGAGTCCATTGAAAAAGAGATTAAGGCACGCCTATTAACCGCGACTTCACCGCCTTTCTTTAACCAAGCAAGCTTGTACGTCGTCGGGTGGGGTTTAGTCTTGATGTTTAACTTCTTCATAGCCTCCTCCGAAATAATATTTTCGCAACTCCCTGCATCAATAACAAACTTGCACACCTTTTCGAGAATAGATCAAGTTGACAGGAATATATTAGTTCGTAACTAGTCTTCTTCAGTCATCCTCGAGGTGAGGTAAGATCGACGCACAACCAAACTTGTACCCACATCCCCCTCCATGATTTCCTCTACATACTCCTCTTCATCATAGATTGGGTTATCAAGGGTCTCTACACCATCCTCCCCTCCTTCGTCAACAAGAAGGGCTCGCTTCCCCTTCTGCTTACACTCCGCATGGCGATGCCCCTGCTCTCCACAACTAAAGCACTTCAGAGTGCTAGCACCAGTGCTTCGATTTGGGGTAGGATTTGAGGTCTGCCCCGTTGAGTTTTTCCCTGTATTGTTATCTCCATTTAAAGTTTCCAAATGTGTGCTGCCAAAGGCGTTTGTGAAACTATTTCCGCCTCCTCTACGAGATTGCTTCTCCATGGTAAGTGCCATTTGGTGGGCGGCTCCAACTGAGATCGGATGGAGTGGATTTACGGTCTCTTGAATCTGGTATTTTAATCCCCCCACATATCGAGCAGTCAATTGATCCTCAGTCTCTTGCAGATCATTCCGGGCAATGAGTTGGTAAAACTCAGTCGTATAATCGTCTACGCTGCGACTACCTTGCTTGAGCTATTGTAAGCGTTGGTACATCAGACGTTGGTAGTTATGTGGAAGGAATGCAACACGAAGGTGATTTTTAAGTTTTTCCCACGAGAGGATCTTGGATTTTCCCATTCTTGACCGCATGAGCTTAAGCTGCTGCCACCATGCTGTAACACGCCCTCGGATACGTGTGGCAACAAGCGCAATGCGCCGTCCCTCTGGCACACTACGGAACTCCAAAATCTCTTCTACCGTAGACAGCCACTCAAGGAATTCTTCAACTTGAAGGTCACCATGGAACTCCGGTATATCTGTCTTAATCTCCATCTCCCACCGGCGGTCCTCCGCTTCGTCCCTCCTTCGATGGTTGCGCCGCTGTTGTAGCATGGGTTCTCTAAACTCCTCATCCTCCGTCGTTTCGTCAGTAGAACTTTGAAATTGACGATTCTGTTCTCTATCTCTTCCTTCCTCAAGAAGTGCGGCCATTCATTCGGCCAGTTGTTCCACGATATGATCCATTCACTCATCAAGGATTCGACTAACCCTCTCTTCAAACTGATTGTTCCCCTCATTAATATTCTGCCAGAGAGGTTGTCGAAGTTGTCGTGGTGCCATGACTGATGATCATTCTTCTGCTCTGATACCAAACTGATGCAGCGGTGGAATGTGTAACTATCCGGCAGTTGATTCTGACTAAAACATAAATATGACTTTATATAGGCTCACAATAAAAAACATTAAAGCCTAATAATAAATAAAAACAATTATCAATACTGCCTTTTGATATTCTCCATGTGACTCTTCGATTTATGTTGTGCCTCTTCATCATTCTCCCCGTCTTGGACAAAAGTCGCCCTCGAATTTTCGGTCATCCAAACCTCCCTCGAATTATTTTTTTTGTTTTACATTATTCGAAGTGCATCCAACAAGCTCAAGATTTTGTCAGTTCAATAAGCCAACCAACCAAACAGCCAAAATGACCACAGCAACCCAATAAGAATTAAATTTGATGCTGACCCATTTTGAACAAATCCTAAACCTCTTCACCAACCTCCCAGGCGGCGTTGTAGGGCAACGACGGCGGAGTCTCTAATGACATCGGCGCGCGGGTGAGGCGCTGGACAGCGAATAACGAGCGCTGATGAACACATAGTTGCATGAGGTGGCTCAACTTTGACGGCGGATCTGGTCTGATTCCCACCGCGGCGGCACACAACCCACCCTTTGGGCAGCGCGTTCAGAGGATTCGGCCAAGGGAAACGGGTGGAGCTCTACCTTGGCGACTTCATCTTGTGTAGTTGGCGAACCAGGACAACTTTCCTCCTCTCAGTCTCAGACCAAGACACAAAGAAGCGAAATTCGTTGTTGGAGATGTTGAATTTTTTTTTTTTTAACACTACACCAAATATGGAATCCGAACGGAAACGTGGCGGAGCACCTCAACCCCGGTTCGGCTCTGATACCAAGCTGATGCAGCGGAAGATTAGATAAAAACAAAGTAGATAAAATAGGATAAAAAGATACCAATCGAATCCGTTGATTCTCGGAATGCCGGAGACGATTTACAAATATTAATCAAAATCCGTTGATCCGTTGATTCTCGGAATGCCGGAGACAATTTACAAATATTAATCAAAATCCGTTGATTCACGCACAAATACGAGAAGTTGATCTTCGTTAATTCATTGATTCAACGCACGAATACCTAGGATAACGGCATCCAAAGCCGGTTCGCCTAGCGGAGGGTAATGGGGGACGAACGGTCGCACAGTCGATTTTCTTCAATTCATTCAAAACTATCTAACTAAAACATAAATATGCCTTTATATAGGCTCACAATAAAAAAATATTAAAGCCTAATAATAAATAAAAACAATTATCAATAATGCCTTTTGATATTCTCCATGTGACTCTTCGATTTATTATGTGTCTCTTCATCAACTTGTACACGGATCCGGACGGTTCGAGTTTGTAGCAAATGTCGGTTTGTTGGGCTGACGAAGCTCTACTATTTCAGTGATGAGCACAGCCGGAGTATATGGTGTTGGAAAATCGTATATGGTATATATATTTATATATATATAGTTATTATGGAAATTCTATTAGCATTAAATGCTAATTTGACTTGGGCAAAATTCAGCCCGTTTAATTGTCTTTTCGAGCCTCGATATTTATCCGATTTATGAATTGAGATATATAACGTCGATCTACGTTTCGAGTAGATAATTATAGTGTGCTTAATTTCTCGATTCCGATTTTCGGGGAGTGAGAAATAGTGGCTCGAAGTTTGGGGGGACAAAACTAATATGTTACCTAAAGTGGAGAAACTTGCCTAATTCGGGTTTTGGAGAGTTATTACATGAATCAATGTGCCACATCGATTAATGTATAATGTTTTGTGTGGTATTTAAGTCTCTACCATTTAGTAGGACATAACAAAGTGACATGTGATGGGCTTGGGCCACACTTGCTCATGCGCGCGAGCCTTTTCGTCGACCGCCTCACACGCGACGCGGCGCACCGCGCTCGTGCCCGTCCCCGGCCCCAGCTCCGGCTCCGGTTCTGGTTCCGATTCCGGTCCGTATCCGTGTCCGTGTCCGTGGACTTGGACTTGGATCTTGGCAATTGGTCCTTTGGGTGGTCCGTGGGCTTGTTCATCGGGCTTGGCAGTTGGGCTAGGTGGGCTGGCCCAGTCCTTGGTGTAGTGAACCGGCTACACTAGATTCCTCTTCGTGGTGCAGTGCTCCTGCTGCACCAGAGTGTATCTTTTTGGAAGTCTCTGGAAGAGACTGTTCCACTCTCCACTTCTCCAGTTACCATCCACGACCTCCTGCCTTAAATGGCACAACAACTCTTCACCTGGAGGAAGCAGCCTATAAATAGGCCAGATTTCATTCCATTTCAGACACATCAACAACAAGCATCTTAGCTCATCTTAGCTCTAAGTCCAGCAGCTTTTGTCCTCGCCGGAAAGTCCAGTTTGCCGGAGCTCGAAGATCTTGCGATCGTTTCATCTTTGGAGACGATACACCACGCCGAGAGCACTACCAGGGCGTTTTTCATCTTGCGGAGAGAGGTCTTCCTCGACTCGACGGTTCTTTTATTTGTTTTATTTTTCTGACTTACGGTTTACTTGTAATAGCAGTTGTAATTCCAACAATCGCAAGACGAAAAAATTATACACTTTACCTAGCTGCTTCAAGTAAACTAAAAGGATGTTTTCCTCAAGTGTTGCCTTCTCCGATGCAGCCGCCGCCGCTGCTTCTGCCACCGCCACAAACAATGCCTCCGCTGCCACCAACTCCTCCACCTCGGATGTTGTCCCGCCGGTGTCTGTCCCGATTTCGACACCAACTTTTGCTAATCCAACCCTCGCTACCATGTCCGCCGCCACCGATGCAAGGATAGCACTTAACCGTGCTAATGCCACTAACATGGCATTCAACTTCAATGCAATGTCCTCTGCCTTGCAGAGTAATGTCCCTTTTGGGAGTGTGAACCACCATGGAGTGGTGGGGGGTTCAAACCCGACCCTGACGACACCTCTACACTCGTCTAGAGTGTTGCCCGCTGTCGAGAAGCCGGCCAAGTTTGGTGGAGCCGACTTCAAAAGGTGGCAACAGAAGATTTTGTTCTATTTGACAACATTGGGGTTCACCACTGTGCTGATGGAGAATGCTC
The DNA here is from genome assembly GCA_028984105.1 of Lavandula angustifolia. Classification (NCBI taxonomy): domain Eukaryota; kingdom Viridiplantae; phylum Streptophyta; class Magnoliopsida; order Lamiales; family Lamiaceae; genus Lavandula; species Lavandula angustifolia. The sequence continues at coordinate 31,082,408 of CM054809.1, forward strand.
CTGCCCCTCCAAGTGACAACGAAGAGAACATGGAAGTCCGCATAGCCTACGAAAATTGGCTAACTTCTGACTACTTTTGTAAAAACTTCTTGCTTAGTGGACTAGATGATAGTCTGTACAGTGTGTATGCAAATGTAAAGACCTCCAAGGCAATTTGGGAGGCACTTGAAAGAAAATATTGTACTAACGATGCAGGAACCAAGAAGTTTGTAGTCGCCAAGTTCTTGGACTACAAAATGGTGGACTCTCGACCGGTCATGGAGCAAGTGCATGAGTTCCAACTCATTGTCCATGACGTCCACGCTGAATGAATGCTTTTGCCAGATACTTTCATTGTGGCAACCGTGATAGAAAAGCTTCCCCCGAGCTTGAAGGACTTCAAGAGCTACTTGAAGCACAAGCGAAAGGAAATGACGCATGAAGACCTTGTGGTCAAGCTCCGCATCGAGACCGATATGAGGACTCGAGATGGGAAGGGCAAAGCACCCATGGAACCAAGAGGTAACCTTACAGAGAAAGGTGGCAACTCCAACAATGTCAAGAGAGGGCGTCCAAACAGCAACCCCAAGGGCAAGGGCAAGGTGCAAGCCCGCAAGTTTGAAGGGGACTGCTACAATTGTGGCAAATCCAGCCACATGTCTAAGGACTGCCGTAAGCCGAAAAAGAAGAGGGCTCGTCAAGCCAACATGTTGGAGATGATAGAAGCCAACCTTGCGGCCGTTGTCACTGAAGAAGCAAACGTCGTGGAAAATGAGGGGAAGTGGTATATTGATACCGCTGCCACGTCACATGTTTGTGGTGACCGAAGCCGCTTCACCAAGTATAAGAGTTGCCAAGGGAGGAAGCTCAATATGGAGAATCAAGCCTCATCTGAGGTAGTTGGCTATTGTACTGTGGTGCTAAGGTTGAGCTCCGGCAAGAACCTTACTCTTAGAGAGGTGCTGCATGTCCCCGATATCCGGAAAAATCTTGTGTCCGGCTCTGTACTAGTCAAGAGAGGGTTTAGACTATTTTTTGAGTCTGACAAATTTATTATATCTAAATTTGGAATGTTCTTATGAAAAGGTTACCTGTCTGAGGGCCTTTTCAAATTATCTGTAATGGCATTGCGCCAGGAGCCCGTTGAGGCCAAGAATAATGAAAACGAAGCTACTTCCTCCTACTTGATTGAGTGTTCTGATTTATGGCATTCTAGATTAGGACATGTTAATCTAAATGCGATAAAAAGATTAGTTAATCTCGATCTACTTAAAGTAAATGAGTTTAACAAAACCAAGTGTGAAGTTTGTGTTGAAGCAAAATTGGCTAAGCTGCCATTTCATTCTGTAGAAAGGAACACAAAACTCTAGAACTCATTCACACTGACGTATGTGACTTAAAGTTTGTACAAACTAGAGGTGGGAAAAAGTATTTATTACTTTTAATGATGACTGCACTAAGTATTGTACTCTTTATCTTTTAAGGAGTAAAGATAAGGCAATTGAAGCTTTTACTAACTTCAAAGCAGAAGCCGAAAACCAACTTGATTGTAAAATCAAAATGGTACGAAGTGATAGAGGTGGAGAGTATGTAGCTCCTTTTGAAGAGTTGTGTAAGACAAGTGGTATTATTCATCAAACCACTGCCCCCTATTCGCCTCAATCAAATGGTGTAGCTGAAAGGAAGAATCGAAATTTAAAGGAGATGATGAATGCTTTGTTGATAAGTTCTGGACTGCCCCAGAACATGTGGGGGGAAGCCGTTTTGACGGCTAACTACTTATTAAACAAAATACCTCTAAAAGGTAGAGATGTTACTCCTTACGAGTTGTGGAAAGGAAGGAAACCTTCTTATAAATACCTCAAAGTGTGGGGGTGTTTGGCTAAGGTAGAAGTGCCTTTGCCTAAGCAAGTTACAATCGGACCTAAGACCGTCGACTGTATCTTTATAGGATATGCACTGAATAGTAGTGCATATCGGTTTGTCTTTCATAAGTCGGTCGTGCCCGATATGAATGTTGGAACTACTATTGAGTCAATGAATCCTATATTCTTTGAACATATCTATCTATGTAAAAAAGATGATAAAGTTGAGTCGAGCTCTAGTGGTGAAGCAAGAGAAGTTGCTAGTAATTCTAGAAATGTGGGGGTAGAAACCGCTACGCGTAAAAGGCAAGCTGACGATCTTGAAACTTTAGAACCAAGATGTAGCACTAGAGCAAGAGTTGCTAAGCACTTCGGTCCTGATTATGTAGTTTTCCTTTTGGATGAAGAGTCGTGGTCTATGAAAGAGGCTCTTTCTAGACCCGATGGCCCACTTTGGCAAGAAGCTGTCCAAGTGAAATTGATTCCATCATGCAGAATCACACTTGGGTCTTAACTGACTTACCTGAAGGTTGCAAGCCCTTAGGATGTAAATGGATCCTAAAAAGAAAGTATAAGGCAGAAGGGTCAATTGATAAATATGAAGCTCGTTTAGTGGTTAAAGGCTTTAAGCAAATTGAAGGATATGACTTATTCGATACTTATTCGTGTGCTTCTCACGATTGTTGCTTTGCACAATCTTGAGATTCACCAAATGGATGTGAAAACTGCCTTTCTAAATGGAGATTTAGAAGAGGAAATTTATATGGAACAACCTGAAGGGTTTTTAGTACCTGACCAAGAGCGAAAGGTATGCAAGTTGGTGAAATCCCTATATGGGTTGAAACAAGCACCATTACAATGGCACTTGAAATTCGACGAGGCTATATTGTCGAATGGTTTTAAGATTAATGAATGTGACAAGTGTGTTTACATAAAGAATACAAAGAATGGTTTTATAATTGTTTGTCTTTATGTAGACGACATGTTAATTTTGGGATAAAATCTTCAAGTCATAAATGACACCAAGCGTATGCTTAAGAGAACTTTTGATATGAAAGATATGGGAGTTGCTGATGTTATTCTTGGAGTGAAGATTCAAAGAACTCCCAAATGGATTGTTTTGTCTCAATCTCATTATATTGAGAAAGTACTTAAGAGGTTTAATTCCTTTGATAGTGCGCCGGCAAAGACTCCTCTAGAAGTTAATGTTCACTTGAGCAAGAATAGGGGTGATCCTGTTGCTCAAGAGGATTATGCTAGAGTCATTGGATATCTTATGTACATCACGAATTGTACGAGGCCTGATCTAGCTTATCCTGTGAACAAACTGAGTCGCTATACTAGTAATCCTAGTAGAGAGCATTGGAAATCTCTTGTAAGAGTTATGAGGTATTTGAAATACACTCTTAACTTTGGGCTGCACTAATCGAGACATCACCCAGTACTTGAAGGGTACTGTGAAGCAAATTAGATATCCGACACTAAAGACTCGTTGTCTACTAGTGGTTATGTGTTCACTATAGGGGGAGGACCTGTGTCGTGGAGATCCACGAAACCGACGTGCATAGCCCGATCCACCATGGAATCTGAATTTATTGCTTTAGATAAAGCTGGTGAGGAGGCCGAATGGCTCCGTAATTTTCTTGAAGATATTCTATGTTGGACGAAACCCGTGCCACCTGTGATGATTCACTGTGATAGCCAAGCGGCTATTGGTAGGGCAAAGAGTGGGTTGTATAATGGTAAGTCGAGACATATTCATCGTCGACATAATACCGTAAGATATTTGATCACGAGTGGGGTTATCTCTGTAGACTATGTCAAGTCTATAGATAACCTAGTGGATCCGCTTACTAAGACTTTAAATCGAGATCAAATATATAAGCTCGTAGAGGGAATGGGAGTTAAATCCACAAGTTAAAGACGATTGTAGTGGATACCCAACCTTGTAGATTGGAGATCCCATGAACTTGGCTCAATGGGAAAACTAAGCTATATGAGTCTGTTGATACCACACTCAAATAGTCTATTCCCTAAAAGAGCTCGAGAGTGTTGGTGACCTGTCAAGTGGTGAGGTTAAGTCTTTGACTTTTAATGATTCTTGGATGCCTTGAGAAGTGAGGGCCGCTTCTATGTAACACTTATGAATCCAAAGAGGTTGTCCATGGCCTGTAAAGGACACAAACGTGAGAACGGACGAGGTTGAGACTTTATAGTGTTAGTGCTATTGTCTAAGTATACACTATAGAGGAATAGTTCAAGGCCACGTGTCCACTAGTCCGCCGGTATGCTCGATAGCACTGACTAAGGAAGGTTCAAGGTCACAAGCCACCTACCCTGATGTTTTATTGTCTCTTGAGGACAGAGTGTGTGTCTGCATGCATACATTTGGCAATTTCCACTCATGTGGGGGATTGTTGGAAAATCGTATATGGTATATATATATATATATATATATATATATATATATAGTAGATAGTTATTATGGAAATTCTATTAGCATTAAATGCTAATTTGACTTGGGCAAAATTCAGCCCGTTTAATCATCTTTTCGAGCCTCGATATTTATTCGATTTATGAATTGAGTTATATAACATCGATCTACGTTTCGAGTAGATAATTATAGTGTGCTTAATTTCTCGATTCCGATTTTCGGTGAGTGAGAGATAGTGGCTCAAAGTTTGGGGGGACAAAACTAATATGTTACCTAAAGTGGAGAAACTTGCCTAATTCGGGTTTTGGAGAGTTATTACATGAATCAATGTGCTACATCGATTAATGTATAATGTTTTGTGTGGTATTTAAGTCTCTACCATTTAGTAGGAGATAACAAAGTGACATGTGATGGGCTTGGGCCACACATGCTCATGCGTGCGAGCCTTTTCGCCGACCGCCTCAGACGTGGCGCGGCGCACCGCACTGCACCGTGCCCGCGCCCGTGCCCGGCCCCAACTCTGGCTCCGGTTCCGGTTCCGATCCGTGTCCGTGTCAGTGTCAGTGTCCGTGGAGTTGGACTTGGACTTGGACTTGGATCTTGGCAATTGATCCTTTGGGTGGTCCGTGGGCTTGGCAGTTGGGCTAGGTGGGCTGGCCCAGTCCTTGGTGTAGTGAACCGGCTGCACTAGATTCCTCTCCGTGGTGCAGTGTTCCTGCTGCACCAGAGTGTATCTTTTTGGAAGTCTGTGGAAGAGACTGTTCCACTCTCCAATTCTCCACTTACCATCCACGACCTCCTGCCTTAAATGGCACAACAACTCTTCACCTGGGGGAAGCACCCTATAAATAAGCCAGATTTCATTCCATTTCAGACACACCAACAACAAGCATCATAGCTCATCTTAGCTCAGCATTCTTAGCTCTAAGTCCAGCAGCTTCTGTCCTCGCTGGAAAGTCCAGTTCGCCGGAGCTCGAAGATCTTGCGGTGCTGCAATCCTCGAGATGTTGTCGTTTCATCTTTGGGGACGATACGCCATACCGAGAGTACTACCGGGACGTTTTTCGTCTTGCGGAGAGAGGCCTTCCTCGACTCGATGATTCTTTTATTTATTTTATTTTTCCGACTTACGGTTTACTTGTAATAGCAGTTGTAATTCCAACATATGGCCTCTTTTTAGGGAGTTCTTGGACGCACAACAATCCTATATGCATGCACCTAATCACCTATTCCTCACAATTGGAGCTTGTCATTCTTCTATCTACCAAAGATGCAAATTTTCTCTCTTCCCATAGATTCCATACCTGAAGTTTCAATGTCAAGCCAAAGAATCATGCATGAGCAAATGTGAGTATGTGGGACAACATGCGAGCGGAGTAATGCAGCTTAATGTAATAACTAATAAGCATATGAATAATATAATAATATGTCAAAGTTGACTGCTTGTAGTTATGTGATAGTAGAGGGTATTTTTAACTTACATGTCCTAAAAGGTTCAAAAAGCCTTCTTGATGGTGGAAGCCAGAGTTCTTTCTCCCGGTGCAAATCTCCAACATTAGAACTCCAAGGCTAAAAACATCTGTGCTTTCTGAAAATCTTCCTTCTATTGCGTACTCAGGAGCCATGTATCCACTGAAAGAAAATCAAGCTATCAAAATGTGACTTCACATGCATTGTAAGATCACTTAATTCTCATGAACTATAGTAAGTGTTCAATACTTACTATGTCCCTACCACTCTCACGGTGATGGCATGATCCTGCTTGGTTCCGAATGTTCTAGCCATGCCAAATTCTGAAATCTTCGGATTCCAATCATTATCCAACAATACGTTGCTTCGCTTGAGGTCACGATGTATTATCTTCAATCTAGAATCTCTGTGCAGATATAGAAGCCCTCGACAAATATTTACCATTATTTTGAAACACTTCACTCAATCTAGGATTTTTTGTGATGAATCTGGACAGAACTCAAAAGTACATATACTCAAATCATATACCTAATCTTGACCAGCTATGACATTGTTACAAGATAACAAAACAAGAACTAACCAAATAGGAAGAAGTCCAAGCTTTTATTGGGCATGTATTCATATAACAACATCCTCTCTTGATTCTCCACACAACATCCAAACAGTCTATGGGTGATCGCTGTTTACACAAAATAATCCTACAAGAATTGCTAGAACTCAAATTAGTATAGCTATAGGTATCGAACACAAGGAACGGAGTATTTTAGACCAAAAATTTCTATTAATCAAAGTTTGGTTAACGACCACGCAAGTTTTGAAAATTTTCTAACCGAAAACAAAAGAAAATAAATAGCGGGAATTAAACACGAAGTAAACTAATGCAAATAAAATGGGTCCAGCAAGATGATTCACACACACTCACAATCGATCACTGACACTATTAATTAATTAATCCCTTTAAGTCAATTAGTTGTAGGACGCAGATAATTAAACTAACACATCCCCTATTCCCCCTTAATTATTCGGTAATCGCCATGGTGAGCATTGAAACGACTACTTCTCTAAATTAGATGCAACCTACGTTGGTGGGCAATCAATAGATTTAACACCTAATCAGCTTTAAGAATTAAGGGAACCCAATTTAGGAGCCTACTCGTATGGTGGGCATCTAATAGTCTCCTACCAAATTAATCCAATTGTCCTAAGAACAATTTGCTACTTATTTAGCCTAATCCCACGAGAAACGATGGAAGTACTAAATTAGCTATGAATTAAACTAACCTAGGGATATCAAGCCTAAATTAATTAATTCAATTAATTAAACCTAGACTAATTCAGAACCTAAGTGATTAATTTTAAGTCTTATTCTCACGAAAATATGATGGTGTGTGTTTCATATCTCGCCGGCCCTAAAAAGACTTAGTTATGCATATCGGTCAAACTAGCCAAACAGACCGGTTTGTTGGACAGAACACAAAACATGCTGAAAATCAAGAAATAAATATGCACGAAAATCTAAACTATTACGAAATCAACAAAACAAGAATTGAAACGAAATTAAACCTAAGGAATTAAAATATACCAAATTAAGTCTTCATATCATCCAACAGGAAATAAATACGGAAGCATCCAAATTCGGAAACGGAAACGGAAGCAGGAACATGTTGTTTTCTCCAAATCTAACTACGATCAACAACATAAATTCTGAAATAAAAAGTCTGAAATTCTGATCTAAAACTCGATCTCGATCTCCCTCGGCTCTCGGCTAACTCTCTCGGCTCTCGGTCGGTCTCGGCTCTCGGCAATCTCTCTCCCTTCGGCTTCGGTTTGGATGGATGGTGTCGAATGATGATGACGAATTGGCGTGAATGAAGATCAAGATGTTTCGGTGTGTTGGGCGTGCGTGTGTATGTAGATGTCGTGCGGCGCTTCTCCTCTCCCATATATATATGTTTATCCCCTCCTTGTAGAATTAGGTCTTCTAAGTATGGAAAGATGTAATATAAAGTATATTATATCAAATTATTTTCATACTTAATTTTCTTCTTAATTTCTTTCGGATTAAGCCTATATTGCCTTTAATTTGCATCCGCCACATCAACGTCTCGTCACCGCCACATCAACGTAAGAAACCGCAAAACAAACACCAAAACGCAATCCAACGACCAAAGTGGCGTCAAAATAAACGGAATATGATAGTACGAATTTAGACCTATCATCTAACAAATTCCTATATTGGAGTTTAGAGATGAGCACCACTTCATTCATAAATTCTTTCTTCCCTTGTCCTAATGCACTTGAAAGCCTTTTCACTGCAATTTCTCTACCATTGGCTAATCTCCCCTAGAGTATCCCGCAGCTTCAACAGTTGAAACTTAAATAGGATAAAATTAACATAAATAATGGAGGAGAAATTACCTTGTAAGCGGGGCCAAACCCACCCTTCCCAAGCTTGTTACGTTGGGAGAAATTGTTGGTTGCAATTGCGAGCGTTTCAAATGTAAACAAAGGCAACCAACCCCTCATGCTTAACTTGATTTAATGTATTTCGAAGAGAAGCATTGTCAAGACCAGATGCACCACCACTTTCAAGTTCAATCTTATTCCTTCTGCCTAACTCATTACTTAACTACTAATTATGTGAAAAGGGCGAAAATATTCAATTATAATGAAATTAAGGATTACTTACCTCTGAGCCTAGCAATGAATTTCCAACAAAAATATGAGCAAATGAAAACGACAACACAGCCAACAACAACAATCAGAATTATAATCATCGTCTAAAATTCCTTCTTTCGCTCTGCTAAAAAGTAACAAGTCATTGATTAATTAATCATAAATAAAATTACTTAAAAAGGACAAAATAAAATTAACGAGCTTGGGGCGAGAGAGACGAATATTAACAACCGAACTAGAGTCAGCAGGAAAATCCTCAATATCAACTAACGGTTCGGTCCAAAATCTACAACCTCGAATGTTGTCGGCAAAGCCGTAGGCCAAGCACGAACAGTTCTTCAAGCATTGGCCTTCACACTCATCCTCTGGGCCGTACCAGTACCACTGGTCTGCGACCATCTTCATGGTGGATTGAATTTGAAGCGTCACAAACCCATCGTTATTCCCCTCGCAATCCAAAGGGGCCCGCCTCACACACACCCGCCCCTCCAGTTCTGCAAACCCCATTCTAGAATGTTCCGCGGGTCAAATCCGGGCAGACAACTGCATATTCGCTAGGGATCACATGTCCCAATTATGGTGGGCCATTACGATGGTCCACCATTTCGCGCACCACGCGTGCGTTGGTGGGCACCTTTTACAACTCAAATATTTATTTATTGATAATATGGTCCACCAATGCACGCGTGACGCCGTTTGATTGGTGGACCACTGAGTGGTCCACCATTTCTGGACCAGAAGATTCGAATTGCTGCATATTGGGCTGCACAAGCCATAGGCCCCACATTTTCCAGATGTTTCGCAGTCATTGGTTGATGGGCTGCTATTACTATTTCCTTGGGCTCTGCAAACTCTTCTTCCCCCACAACCACAACGTCATTATAATACTAATCACAACAAAAGAGTTAAGATTAGTAGTCCATCTTCTCCTCATCATGATTCAATGGTGAGGTGAGGCTCCAATTCGATCAATCTTTAAAAGCTACAATTTCTTCATCCATCATTTAATTGGATTGGGATAGATTTTTACTGTCCATGTCAAAAGTCAAATATAACCGTGTCTGAGTGGAATGATGGTGATATTGGGTTCTAATCAACCGCCTTCTCGCCAAATGTACCCTTCTCGTACGCGAAGCTTACTTTCGTCTTCTCATATTCATGTAATTTTTAATATTCCATTTGAAACATTCAAAGAACCTATTTGTCATAATTAGTCAAATATGCAGAGAAAATTAATCATTTCATTCAAATAAATTCTTTTCTCCTAATTAGTCAATGCTTTAATCGATCGAGATCATTGCTAAATTCGGATAATATAGTTTCACTATTTATTAATTCTTTTAGTTTGTCAAAATATCATGCCTCCAATAGGAATGAGATCTCTTGTAGACTTGTAGTAAAATTTTCTCATGTCCTATTAGATTTCCTGACCGATTACACCCGGGTTGTCTTTAAAGATGAAATACCGACCGATTTAATTATTTATATTATAGTAAATCTTGAAATGCAAGATCCATGCACGTATAAAGAAGCACATATGTGTTTATTATATTTGATCAAATTTATTCAACAAAGACTAAGTTATGAAATGATACAACGTTAATATAATTTAACTACCTATACAAATCTCATCGGCCTTGAAGCACAGAGAGAGTGATCTCATTAATGGAGTATCCAACTTGGTTTCCGGCCAACCCGGCGGTCAACTCATTCCACTTCTCGGCGAAGACTGGCTGCGTCGGTGCCGGAAGGTCTACGATTTCGCGGCTGAGCATCGACACAACTGTCTGAATCGTAGGTCTCTCGTTGGGAGATTCTTGGACACACAGCAGCCCAATCTGAATGCATCTCACTATTTCTTCCTCCAACTTTGATGACTTTTCGATGCTTTCATCCGCGAAGCTCATACCATTTCCTTCGCTCCACAATTTCCAGGCCTAAATTATTATCAAGAAATATCATTAATAAACCCCAAACACAATTTCTAAAGGCAAAGACTAATTAAGAGGAAGGGCTTACAAATCCCAAAAGGCTCAAAGAGAGTTCGTGATTGTAATAGCGAGTGTTCTTTTTGCCTTTTACTATTTCTAACATTAGCACGCCGAAGCTGTACACATCGGATTTCTCAGAAAATCGGCCTTCCAATGCGTATTCAGGTGCCATATATCCGCTGCAAAAAGTGTAAAATGTTAGTGTAGTTAAGCATAAGTATGTCTACTTGTCTTAATTCAAGATTCACATACTATGTTCCGACAACTCTTGCAGTATTGCCATGATCTTGATTCCCTCCAAATATTCTCGCCATCCCAAAATCAGATATTTTTGGGTTCCAATCTTCATCTAGTAGTATGTTACTCGGTTTCGGATCTCTCGTGAATTATTCTCAATCTGGAGTCTCTGTGGAGATATAAGAGACCTCGCCCAATGCCCTCAATTATATTAAAACGTTTCTTCCAATCTAAAACCTTTTCTGGTGGATGTGCAGGATCTACATAGAAGAGAAAAGATTAAAACATTTCCAAGAAAGGTTTCATAATGCTACAAAAAGAATTATGTAAAACTTACCAAATAGACAAACATCTAAGCTTTTATTAGGCATGTATTCATATATTAGAATCTTCTCTTCTTTCTCTACACACCCTCCCAGTAGCTTCACAAGATTTCTATGTTGGAGTCTGGAGATGACAATCACTTCATTCATGAATTCCCTAATCCCCTGTCCGGAATCCGCAGATAGCCTCTTAACAGCAATTTCTTTCGCATTTTCCAGAATTCCCTGCCACAATTAAGAGAACACAAATGAGAATGAAAGAGAAAGAACGAAAAAGAGAAGAACACCATGGTTGGCAAAAGGAATACAAGTGTCAAACGTTTTATATATATACCTTGTAAACAAGACCAAAACCACCTCTGCCAAGAAGATTGTTTTCGTGGAACTGATCCGTTGCATTTGCAAGCATTTCGAAAGTGAATTGTGGCAGCTCTCCAATATTAACCTTTTCTGATTCATCTCTCAGTACTATTGCAGATGAATCAGTTGAAAACGCTTTGCCCACCGTGAAAATTGCTCTTGCCATTAGTTCTATGTCCTAGTTTCACAATGAACATGGATAAACAGTATAAGAATGGAAGCTGAATATATAAAGTTATAATGATTCAAGTAATAATATGTTTACCTCTTCTATTTACCATCCAGCACCAAGCAGTGAAGATTAAAATGGAAATGAAGCCAAAACCAGCAACAACAGGGATAATAATATACAGCTTTTTGTCCTTCTTCTTACCTGATTATAAAGGAAAGGAGTCATTTGATGAATTCATAGTAGTTCTAAGAAATATGGAAGTACCAATTTCGGAAGCCGATAGACGAATGAAAATATCAACACCAACGGTTTCAAAGTTCTGACTATCAACTAGAGAATCACTCCAAAGCATACAACCGATGTTTGAATCACGAGCATACGCCACGCAAGAGCAATTCGCTAGGCATAACGTCTTACATTCTTCCTCCACCTTAGTAGAGAATCTTTGAGGAAAGTCCGGCACCTTCATAAACTGCAACCTAAAAAAATCATCTCCTCCTCCTCCTCCTGCACCACACTGCAGTTGTTTAATCCTCCTACACCCACTACTCCAATTCCCTCTACCCCACTCATCTCTATTCATAGGCTCAAACCCTCTCAAGCAAGAACAAATAGGCGAGTTGTTAATATTACAGCTCCCAAACGCCCCACACTTCCCATAAACATCACACTCGTGTGCTGGAGCCGTCCACACTGAATCCCAGCTCTTCCTCACATCATTCCACTCCATCCTCATCGAGTTACCCGAAGCGTTCAGGTACAGCATCAGCAAGAACGGTCTTTTAGGGCTCGTGAAGTAGAAAGTCTCGGCGCTATCATTCCTCAACGACAAAAACCCATCGACGTAGGAGTAAAACATCTCCTTTATCCCAATAAAGTAGAGCCCATTCCACGGCCCGCTCCTCCAGTGACGCCGGCCGTCTTTCCAAATAATGTTCTGCGGGATCCCGTACGCGTCGATTCCGTGACTGAACCGGCCCACTTGAGGGTCGGTGGAGTTCTTCCATGACGTCAGCATAACCTTCTTACCGGTACGGATATTATGCGTTATGTTGGCAGTAGGCAAATACACGTTCGTAGGCTGTGCGAACGACTGCCATGCTAGGATCCCACTCGCATCGTCGATCAGAACGAGATTTCCGCTGTCCGTGATTTGTGCCCTTCTTTTGGCGGGAGAAGTGGAGTTAGTTGACCAGACTGTTTGAGTTCTGCCGTCCGTTAGTATGAGGTTGCCGTCTTCGGAGATTGCGACGGCGGCGGAGGAATCCTTGATGGGTCTGTCTCGGTTGGCGACCCACACGACCGTTTCTTCCGAAACGACGTAGGAGATGCCTAAGTAGAGGTTGGTGGTGTTTTGAGGGCGGAAGAATCCTAATTTGAAGACGTTGCCGGCGGATACGATGCTGTCCGGATACTCCATTACTACACCGGGAGAAATGGTGTCTGTGTTTAAGCTCAAACATAGAGAAGGAAGGAGAATCAAATAGAAAAGCAATTGATGCACAAAAGGCTGAGAGTTTTGTGTGTTCATTGTCGAATAACAAGACTGCATGTGTAATGTATGATTATGGGAGAGGAAGGTAATGCATGAGTTTGTTGGTTTTGTTGTCTTTTTTGTTATTTATACTAGAAAATTTACTAGTCTATAGGACTATAGACACTTTTCTTGGTCAAAAAGATGAATAAGTGATAAAGAATAAATGTGAAGAATACAACTTTATTTGTCTCCAAGGAAGGGTATAACAGTCGAGGTGTTTAGCAAATGATCAAATATTATGGGTACAATTTCTTCCAGCCGTTATATGAGATTTACATAAAAAAAAAATCTTAAAAAAAGAGTATAATTGTACTTCCTTAGTCATCCCGTTATGAGTGACCGCCTTTCTCAATAGGGAAATCCCATCCACTTTCCTGGATTTGAAATAATTATTATCAACTCTCTTACTTTATCATATTCTCCCTTGTTCTTCTCTCTCCATATTTTATTATTTATTTATCTTTCATACTTTATTATCTTTTCTCTTAATTCCCGTCTTGAAAAGAAAGTGGCGCAGGACGATGGATGGCGAATGGAGTATAAGTTAAGTTCCATCATGGACGACTTGGACTTTTGGTCCACCACTGAGCCCATAACTTTGGTACTCATTAGCAGATGGTCTACACGCGGTAATTTGGGTCTCCAGTTTACCAATTCCAAATGTTTGAATTTTAATCTGTTTACTTTCGATAATTGGTGCAGATTTTTTTTTTCTCCCGGCCCTTTTAATGGGTAGGATTTGAGCCGTTGAAATTCGAGATTCCACAATTGCAGACATTTCGCCAATCTTATTAGGCTATTATCTCAATGTTGACTAATGGGGTGTATTATGTGTGTTTGACTCTTTGTAAATGCTTATTGTAGGCATTACTTATTTTTTTTAGACAATATAAATAATTTTTTAGCATTTAGAAAATATGTTTGCCGCGGTAGTTTTTTTAAAATTAAGCAATTAAACTTGCTCGGTCAGCAGTTTTTTAAATTTCTATTGAGATATTTTTTGTTTAAAACATTATAATTTTTCAAAACGACAAAAAATAACTATTTTTTATTTTACTTAAAAGTAATTATTTTTAACTTTAAATAAAAATAAATAAAAATTACTTATGATAACAAACACCCTAAGATCAAACTACTCATGATGAGAGTAAAATTTGTTCATAATAATGCAAAAATCTGGCTTCCGTAGAATAAGATATGGTCTGCTTTTATTGGGCCTAAAAGTACAAAATACGTGGGCTTTACAAACCCGCAAGCTTATCCTTCACCCGAATAAGAAAATTACTTCAGATTCAATGTTTTAAAAAAATAATTATATACATTCTATATAATAACAATATTATTTAAGTAATTTAATAAATATTTATTCTCTAGTATTATTTAAATGTTACAATCTAAAAGTATTCTTTAAATAATTTTCATAATATTTATAAATATTATATAAGTAATATTCTTATAATAAACTATAGTCTTTAAATAATTCTTTGTTTAAATAGTTTTCTAATTTCTAAAGAAACAATATTAAATATTACTTCTTTGAAAAGTTTTTAAATAATACTCCATAATCCTTCAGTCTCATAAAAAGTGTTTTGTTTCATTTTTGGGCCGTATCATAGAAAATATCTTATTTTTTAAAATAGTAAATAATATGTGGACTAAAATTAACAAGTTAAAATTCAAAAAATATGTACCACATAATATAAATTTTCTTAATCTATGTGCTCGTAGAAATGAGACTTTCTATGGGACGGAGAGAGTATTAAATATAAATAATATAAATAATGATATTTTATGATACTTTTTTAGTTATAAGTCACATAATAAATACTCCCTCCGTCCCACTACAATTGTTCAAGATATTCTTTTTTGGGTTGTCCCACTCCAATTGTCCAACTTTCCTTTTTTTAAGTAAACTAATACTTCATATAAATTAGTGGGTCCCATCACTTTATTACTCCTATACACACAACCACTAACTTTTTTTAATCTTCGTCTTAAAAAAAAATTGAACAATTGGAGTGGGACGAAAAGAGTACAAAACAAACACAAAATTCATAATTCGAACAGTTTCATGGTATTTCCCAAAATACAATTCAGATAATCTATTTTATTCTTAACGGATTAATCACACTCCTTGAAAACTTTATTTTCTACATCATAGTATTCACATTATCGGATAAATTTACTTTCATGCCCATCGAAGAGGCCACAACACAAGTGTTATCATCATTCATATTTTCCTATAAATAATAATTTTATTATTATAAAATTTGATTCAAATACAATAAAGTGCGCATATTTCAGGAATTAGTGAATTTGAAAAACACACCCCCTTAAAACAAGTAAACACACTTCGGTTGTGAGATTCAAAGCCTTGTCTTTCAGGCCCAATAAAGCGAACTACATCTTAGATGGGCGAGTCGACAGTAGTAGTCCCACCCGTAAACATACCTGGACTCTGCTGAAGCCAATCTTGCCTATTTATGAGTAGTTTGACCGATTCTTAAATCCCTAATACACGCATTAGTGAATATTGAGATCATTAAGGTGGGAAAGTATAGATAAATGTTTGGAATATTTTAAATAAGTTATTTCTAAGCTTTTTCACCGTAGAAGCACTTTATTTAATATTTAGAATGTAAATTTCTATTTTTTTGGAATTTAAAATAAATTAGATAAGTAGAAGCTCATAAGCCAGTTATGAGTGCTTTTTAACAGCAAAAATAAAAAAAAAAGTGAAAAAAGGGCTTATGAAAGTATTTGTATTATTATTTTTTTTAAAATTAAGTTGTTTTCTTTCTAATATTAAAAACATAACAATTTTTGCTTAAAATAGACTTTAAACAATTTTAAGCGTATGTAGCTAAAAACTATTTATAAAAGCTCCAAAATGAAATAATAAGTCCCCGTTTGGAAGAGCTTATCTACATTTTATATAAGCTTATTTTAAAAATTAAGCGTTTTTGCACGCGTTTGGGAGAGCTAATGAAAATAACTTATTCTAAAAAATAAGTGTATTTCACTTATTTTCATAAAATTTGGTAAGAATAGGCTTTATGAAAATAAACTAAAAACAATGATGAAAAATAAGTCTACCATATCAAATCCCCGACAATAATTTTTTAAACTATATATATATTTATAAATGTATCTAAACGCAACAACTTATTTAATTTAAGCGTTTATAATATAAACACTTATGATATAAACACTTATTTAAACTGTATTCCCCAAACGGAGCCTAATATTTATAATACTCCCTCCGTCCCAAATATATATGCATATTTTTCTTTTTCGTCTGTCCCAAATCTATATACATATTAGCAATTCTTTTGTATCTAACAAAATCTTTCACCAACTTTAATAGATCAAATTAATATGATAATATAGAAAAGATTATTTTTTCCAACTTTTATAATAGCAAACACAATTATAACATTGAATTTTTAGTAATTTACTTTAATTTACTCAAATTCCAATACAAACATTTATCTAACTTTCATATCATTAATTTTTTTCTTAATCTATATGAAAAAGTAAATGAGCATATAAAATAGGGACGGAGGGAGTATTAAGGTGGGACATGTATTTCCAAATAAAATGTAACTCAAATGTGGAATAAGGGGGTTGGGATCACCTGTCCCAGGTTTTTTGGTGTCCCAACATCGTCTCCAATCCAAAACGTTGTCGTTTCCCATCATTTCCTAATGCAAACGACATCGTTTTAGGTCTTACTATGTCAACAATAATTATTCGATTCTCTTTGTCAATTTGCGCTCTCATCCCTCACTCTAAGCATACCTTGCATTCACCATTCTCACCTTCTCTTCCTCTAACCCACGGCGACTGTGACGTGGGCCAGCCCCACGGCGGCGGTTACTTGGGCTGTGATTTCAGATGTTTCCAAAGCAACCAACATCGGCGAAAACGTTACGATTTAGAAGAAGCTTCACACTAATTGGTGCAAGAACGATTCGATTTTGAAAAGGGGTGAGAAACGTTTTTGGATGAGGGAGGAGAAATTCTTAGAGCAAAATCTAATATCTCAGACCCTAAATTCTCTTGGGAAGATCGTTCAGTTCACTGCATCTCCAATTGACACGACAGCGTATCACATTCTGCCAATTTGGCGACAAAGCAATTGAAGGTTTTAGATTTTGGATTGGGAGAGAAATTTGAGGGAATGAAAATTAGTGAGTAAAACGACAACGTTTTGGGTTGGGACAGGGTTGGGACACCAAAAACTGGGACAGGTGATCCCAACCCGGAATAAGGATAGGAAAAAACAAAAATTGTGGAATCTTGAATTTCCACGCATCATATTCATATCTTTTCTTTCCTACCCACAAAAAGGGAAGGGAAAAAAAAGAAATTTGCAGATTAAACTCAACAGCTTGACTTCTACCGTCAACGAGCTAGTATCAAGGTGGTGGGGCTCCGTACCGGACTCGAAGTCCAAGTTGCCCATTATGTTAATTAAATAATTACCGTATACAGTTACTCTTCATATTTCGAAATCATTGTGTGTAATATTTTTTTATTATATTAACCTTAAAACTGTAATTGTCTCGTTAACATAAATACCGAAGCTCCCTATCCCACCATCATACACATACAAGCTTGTTCTCGACAATGAACACAAAACAAATTCAGCAGCCTTTTGTGAATCAATTGATTTTGCATTTGATTCTCCTTCCTTCTCTTTGTTTGAGCTTGAAAACAGACACCATTTGCTCCCGGTGTAGTAATGAAATATCCGGACAGCATAGTTTCCGCCAGCAACGTGTTCAAATTAGGGTTCTTCCGCCCCGGCAACACCACCAACCTCTACTTGGGCATATTCTACGTCGTCTCTGACGAACCGGTCGCATGGGTCGCCAGCTGAGACAGACCCATCAAAGATTCTGTCTGGTCAACCAACTCCATTCTCCCGCCCAATGGCGGAACTAGAGCAATGAAGTTGGGGGTCGAAATAGAGGAACAACGGTGGCCGAAGGCAAAAAAAATCGAGAGTTGTTAAATATAGTTTTAAATGGTTCCAACAGAAACACGATATGAAAAATATAATATATATGATTTCTTGTATTTGTTACGCTGAGAAATATCCTTATGTAACTAGTAGAAAAAAGAGAGAGATAAATATTTATAACATGTGAGAGAGTTATACATATATATATTGAATTAATTATACTTGTAATAAAACTAAAGAAAACTAGAAAAAAAATAATTTAAAAATTTAAAAATTAAAATCAAATGAGTGCATTGAGTTTCGAACATGAGATCTCTCTTAAAAGAAATAAAATTATTAACCAACTGCACTACAAGCAAATCTTGTGATGAAGTTGTGATATTGTCTATTAGGTATCTTGCGTCTTTTCCCACAGCCTAAATCTTCAACCAAATCATTGTTTGACAATTGTTCCACCATACGAGTGGCTATGTCCTCACTAGCCGTACTAGTCTCATGTGGAGTAGTGGCTACGTCTTCACGAGTCTCATGTGAAGTAGTAGACTCATCTGCCACCGCCGAAACAATAGGTGTGACTACGTTCGACACCTCCTCTCTTACTATTATTGTCTCTAAATCTCCCTCATGATCGTCTGTCCCACCAGCTCCATCCATAGACACCACCGCATTATCGGAAACCTCCTGTATGGGACTAGGAGATGGGGATGCATCAAACGGAAATTCCCGTTGTAAAAATTTAATATCACGCGACACAAAAAACTCAAGCTTATCCAAATCATACACGAGCCATCCTTTCTTCCCAAAAAGGATAGCCCATAAAGACGCACTTCCTGTTGGATGCGCAGCGGAAGAACGAAAAGAGAAAACACCAATAAACAAACTTTATTATAGTAACAATACTCAATTACAAACTCTCTCTTCACTTTCTCTTATTTCCTCTCACGTTCAAGCTCTCTCTCAATCACTTTCTTCTTTTTCTTCTCTCTATTTTTCTCTCTACTCACATTTCTTATTACAAAAACTAACTCAACATATTACATATTTAAACTAATAGAAACCGACTTATTTAACCGACTTAATTACTAGATATTTACTAACACTAACCACCTAACAAAGCTAATCACGCCACCTCACAACGTATCTAGATACCACCGCCTTACTTACTTACTTAATCATGAAGCAATTAGTTAATAATTACCTAATATTATACTTGACTATTCTAGACACACACATGTGGACTCGTGATTGAGTTTAATATATAACATTTCCTCCCTTAAACTCAATCCCGCAATATCTTTATTCCGAGGAGCATCTTTAATTTTCGGAAAACATCCGTCTTCAAAGGCTTCGTGAAAATATCCGCTACTTGATCATCTGTTTTGCAATATACCAGCTCAACATCTCCTTTGGCCACATGCTCTCGAATAAAGTGATATCGAGTATCAATATGCTTGCTTCTTTCATGAAACACCGGATTCTTCGCGAGTGCTATAGCCGACTTACTATCAACATTTATCTCCGTTGGGCCTTCTTGAGAAAATCCCAGAAACTTCAGTAAATTCTGCAACCAAATAGAATGACACACTGTCGAACTTGCTGCGACATATTCAGCCTCGCATGTCGAGAGTGTAACTATGGCCTGCTTCTTTGACGACCAAGTAAAAGCAGCATCTCCCAAATAAAAACAGTAGCCGGTAGTGCTTTTTCTTTCATCCAAGTCTCTTCCCCAATCACTATCGGAGTAACCAATGAGCTTAACTTCTTGATTGGAAGAGTAGAATACTCCATCATTTAGAGTGCCTTTGATATACCGTAGAATCCTTTTTGCAGCATTCAGATGGGATTGTGCAGGTGTTTCCATATATCTGCTGATTAATCCAACTCCATAAAGAATATCAGGCCTAGTACATGTTAGATACCTTAGACTCCCAACTAGGCTTTTGAAATATGTTGGATCCACTTGAGCTTCACCATCATGCTTTCTCAATTCCTGTCCAATCTCAACAGGAGTAGTAACAGGATTACAAGACTCCATTTTGAATTTCTCCAGAATTTGTTTCGCAAAAGAGCTTTGCGAAATGAATATCCCATCTTCACTTTGCACTACCTCAATTCCAAGGAAATGTGCCATCAAGCCAATATCAGTCATCTCAAACTCCTTGATCATGCTCTTTTTGAATGTACGAAACATCTCCTCATTATTTCCTGTAAATATTAAATCATCAACATATAAGCAAACAAATAACATATTACCTGCATTGTCTTTCTTCAGGTAAAGTGCATGCTCGTACGGACACTTCTCAAATCCATTTTGCAGAAAATATTCATTAATTCTGGCATTCCATGCGCGTGGTGCTTGCTTGAGTCCGTAGAGAGCTTTTCTCAATCTGTAGACTTTGTCTTCAGCTCCTCGTTTCACATAGCCTTCCGGTTACTCAACATAAATTTCTTCTTCAAGAAAACCATTCAAAAATGCTGATTTTACGTCTAGCTGATAAATCCTCCACTTGTGTTGAGCTGCAAGTGAAATGAACAATCTGATTGTCTCTAGACGAGCTACAGGAGCAAAGACTTCACTGTAATCAATCCCAGCCTTCTGTCTGTATCCTTTCACCGCCAACCTTGCCTTGTACCTTTGCACCTCACCATTGGCATTTCTCTTGGTTTTGTAAATCCATTTCACACCAATTGCTTTCCGGCCTTCTGGAAGATTAGTCAACTCCCAAGTATTATTTTTCTCAATTGCATTAATCTCCTCATCCATTGCTTTACTCCATTTTTCTTCTTGCACAGCTTCTGCATAAGAAACTGGTTCAGCATCCATGTAGAAACACGTAAGATTCACATTTTCCTCCTCAGCTTCATCATCTACTTCGGTAGATTCATAAATATCTCTCAAACTTTGTGTTCTTCTCGTAGGTCTCTCATCTGAACTCGGTGATGGTGGTGAGTGTGCTTCTTCAATGCCTCCCGTTGTTTCTTGCTCCTTCAGAAAAACTCCAGACTTATCCTTTGCTTTCTCATCCTCCCGAGTCCACATTTGATCTTCTTCAAATATAACATCACGGCTGAAAATCACTTTCTTCGTCAATGGATTATAAAGTTTATAACCCATTGTCCGATCACCATACCCAATAAAAATACACTTAACTCCTTTGTCGTCGAGCTTGATCCTTCTTGCTTCTGGAATTTTGGCGTATGCGATGCACCCAAAAACTCTTAGATGTGCTACACCGGGCTTGAGCGAACTCCATGCTTCTTCAGGTGTCATATTACGAACACTTTTGGTAGGACACCTATTCAACAAATACACACATTGTTGCAACTTCACCCAAAACTCTCTAGGCAATTCCTTTCCTTTAACCATGCTCCTTGCCATATCAAGAATCGTCCGATCCTTTCTTTACGCAACTCCATTCGGTTGTGGTGTGTGACGGGTGTAAGCCGGTGGATAATTCCATGCTCCTTACAATAATTCTCGAATAACTCCGAAGTAAATTCTCCACCTTGATCTGATCTCAAAACCTTGATATGATGCCCGCTTTGTCTTTCAACAAGAGTTTTAAACTCTTTGAACACATCAAACACTTCTGATTTCCTTTTCAAGAAATACACCTAAGTCTTTCTAGAATAATCATCAATAAATGTGAGGAAATATTGATTACCTCCAGTAGACACAGGCTTAAGAGGACCGCAAACATCAGTGTGCACAAGCTCCAATGGACGTGATGCTCGCCACTTGTTTTCTTTAGCAAAATTCGACCTATGATGCTTTCCAAATATACATCCTTCACATACTTCATTAGGATGATCAATTGGTGGAAGACCTTTCACCATATTCTTTGTAGACAACAACTTTAATCCACCAAAATTAAGATGTCCAAAACGTAAATGCCACAACCAAGAGTCATCTTTCACAATTGTTTTTAAACATTTCATCACATCATGTTTCATGTCTAATGGAAACAAATTATTGTTGGACACCTTTGCACGTGCTACACCATTACCGTAATCATCATAGATAGTAGCATAGAGATTTTTCATACTAATCTCAAATCCTTTCTTCAACAATTGACCAAGACTCAAGATACTAGTTTTCATAGCAGGTACGTAATATACGTCATATATGAAACCATAATTTCCATTCTTCAGTTTAAGTAAGATGTTACCTTTGCCTTTTACTGCAACTTTTGAAGAATCTCCAAAAGTAACATCTCCATGAATTCCCTCATTAATCTCCACAAAAATCTCTTTGTTCCCGCACATATGACCACTAGCTCCACTGTCCAAATACCATGTGCTACAAAGCTCTCCTTCAAACTGTTTAGGAACAAACAGTGAAGTTAAATTTACTCGCTCATGATGATCTTTGCCTTCGACAAAATTAGCTCGATGAGTCTCGGCCTTTGCTGGTCCATGACATTCATAGCTATAATGTCCAAATTTTTGACAATTATAGCACTTGACATTCCTTTTGTCGAAAGACTCAGAATAACCACCTCTTGAAAATCCTCTGCCTCGTTGACCATATGCATTTCGTCCTCTTCCTCTGTAACTTGAGTTACTACGTCCTCCCCTATTTTGATAATATGGAGCACGTCCTCCCTCACTTTGATAACCTTGCACATGTCCTCCTCTACCTTGAAATCCGCGACCTCGGCCTCTATTAAATCCGCCACGGGATGTCGATGGCTCAAACTTCTTCTCGTCTTTGAAAGACATCTTTGCCTCCAAGGCATGCTCTAACGAGGTCGTGCTCTTCTTCTTCATACGCTGCTCGTGCACCTCCAAACTGCTTTGCAATTGATCGATCGACATAGTGCTTAAATCTTTCGATTCTTCAATTGCTGCTACTACATGCTCGAATTTGGGTGACAAGGATCGAAGAATTTTCTCAATCACACGAAGATCTTCGATCTCCTCCCCGTGTCTTTTCATTTGGTTTACAATAACCAAAGTTCTTGTGAAATAGTCTGAAATATTTTCTGTTTCAGACATCACCAAGCCTTCAAATTCACCTCGCAAAATTTGAAGTCGTACTCGAATTGCTTTATCCACACCTGTGAATGCATTCTTTAAAATATCCCACGCTTCTTTTGATGTTGTGGCTCTACTCACCTTTTCAAAGGTTGTCTCATCTATTCCTTGATAGATGTGGAATAATGCCTTCTTATCCCGCTTTCTTGCTTCTCTTAGAACTCCTTTTTGATTGTTGGACAGCGCCTCCTCTGCTTCCTGTGATGTCGGTTCAGCATAGCCGTTTTCGACGATATCCCAGAGATCTTGAGACTGCAGCAAGACCTTCATTCGAATACTCCAATTTCCATAGTTGTGCTTTTCCAATTTAGGAATTTGAAGCTGACCAGTATTCATAAACGCCGCCATGGATCAACGAAGCTCTGATACCAAATTTGTTGGATGCGCAGCGGAAGAACGAAAAGAGAAAACACCAATAAACAAACTTTATTATAGTAACAATACTCAATTACAAACTCTCTCTTCACTTTCTCTTATTTCCTCTCACGTTCAAGCTCTCTCTCAATCACTTTCTTCTTTTTCTTCTCTCTATTTTTCTCTCTACTCACATTTCTTATTACAAAAACTAACTCAACATATTACATATTTAAACTAATAGAAACCGACTTATTTAACCGACTTAATTACTAGATATTTACTAACACTAACCACCTAACAAAGCTAATCACGCCACCTAACAACTTATCTAGATACCACCGCATTACTTACTTACTTAATCATGAAGCAATTAGTTAATAATTACCTAATATTATACTTGACTATTCTAGACACACACATGTGGACTCATGATTGAGTTTAATATATAACACTTCCTGCTTCGACTAGCAATTTATCGCCGTGGTCTATGAAAGAGGCTCTTTCTAGACCCGATGGCCCACTTTGGCAAGAAGCTGTCCAAGTGAAATTGATTCCATCATGCAGAATCACACTTGGGTCTTAACTGACTTACCTGAAGGTTGCAAGCCCTTAGGATGTAAATGGATCCTAAAAAGAAAGTATAAGGCAGAAGGGTCAATTGATAAATATGAAGCTCGTTTAGTGGTTAAAGGCTTTAAGCAAATTGAAGGATATGACTTATTCGATACTTATTCGTGTGCTTCTCACGATTGTTGCTTTGCACAATCTTGAGATTCACCAAATGGATGTGAAAACTGCCTTTCTAAATGGAGATTTAGAAGAGGAAATTTATATGGAACAACCTGAAGGGTTTTTAGTACCTGACCAAGAGCGAAAGGTATGCAAGTTGGTGAAATCCCTATATGGGTTGAAACAAGCACCATTACAATGGCACTTGAAATTCGACGAGGCTATATTGTCGAATGGTTTTAAGATTAATGAATGTGACAAGTGTGTTTACATAAAGAATACAAAGAATGGTTTTATAATTGTTTGTCTTTATGTAGACGACATGTTAATTTTGGGATAAAATCTTCAAGTCATAAATGACACCAAGCGTATGCTTAAGAGAACTTTTGATATGAAAGATATGGGAGTTGCTGATGTTATTCTTGGAGTGAAGATTCAAAGAACTCCCAAATGGATTGTTTTGTCTCAATCTCATTATATTGAGAAAGTACTTAAGAGGTTTAATTCCTTTGATAGTGCGCCGGCAAAGACTCCTCTAGAAGTTAATGTTCACTTGAGCAAGAATAGGGGTGATCCTGTTGCTCAAGAGGATTATGCTAGAGTCATTGGATATCTTATGTACATCACGAATTGTACGAGGCCCGATCTAGCTTATCCCGTGAACAAACCGAGTCGCTATACTAGTAATCCTAGTAGAGAGCATTGGAAATCTCTTGTAAGAGTTATGAGGTATTTGAAATACACTCTTAACTTTGGGCCGCACTAATCGAGACATCACCCGAGTCTTGAAGGGTACTGTGAAGCAAATTAGATATCCGACACTAAAGACTCGTTGTCTACTAGTGGTTATGTGTTCACTATAGGGGGAGGACTCGTGTCGTGGAGATCCACGAAACCGACGTGCATAGCCCGATCCACCATGGAATCTCGAATTTATTGCTTTAGATAAAGCCGGTGAGGAGGCCGAATGGCTCCGTAATTTTCTTGAAGATATTCTATGTTGGACGAAACCCGTGCCACCCGTGATGATTCATCGTGATAGCCAAGCGGCTATTGGTAGGGCAAAGAGTGGGTTGTATAATGGTAAGTCGAGACATATTCATCGTCGACATAATACCGTAAGATATTTGATCACGAGTGGGGTTATCTCTCGTAGACTATGTCAAGTCTATAGATAACCTAGTGGATCCGCTTACTAAGACTTTAAATCGAGATCAAATATATAAGCTCGTAGAGGGAATGGGAGTTAAATCCACAAGTTAAAGACGATTGTAGTGGATACCCAACCTTGTAGATTGGAGATCCCATGAACTTGGCTCAATGGGAAAACTAAGCTATATGAGTACCGTTGATACCACACTCAAATAGTCTATTCCCTAAAAGAGCTCGAGAGTGTTGGTGACTCGTCAAGTGGTGAGGTTAAGTCTTTGACTTTTAATGATTCTTGGATGCCTTGAGAAGTGAGGGCCGCTTCTATGTAACACTTATGAATCCAAAGAGGTTGTCCATGGCTCGTAAAGGACACAAACGTGAGAACGGACGAGGTTGAGACTTTATAGTGTTAGTGCTATTGTCTAAGTATACACTATAGAGGAATAGTTCAAGGCCACGTGTCCACTAGTCCGCCGGTATGCTCGATAGCACTGACTAAGGAAGGTTCAAGGTCACAAGCCACCTACCCCGATGTTTTATTGTCTCTTGAGGACGAGTGTGTGTCTGCATGCATACATTTGGCAATTTCCACTCATGTGGGGGATTGTTGGAAAATCGTATATGGTATATATATATATATATATATATATATATAGTAGATAGTTATTATGGAAATTCTATTAGCATTAAATGCTAATTTGACTTGGGCAAAATTCAGCCCGTTTAATCATCTTTTCGAGCCTCGATATTTATTCGATTTATGAATTGAGTTATATAACATCGATCTACGTTTCGAGTAGATAATTATAGTGTGCTTAATTTCTCGATTCCGATTTTCGGTGAGTGAGAGATAGTGGCTCAAAGTTTGGGGGGACAAAACTAATATGTTACCTAAAGTGGAGAAACTTGCCTAATTCGGGTTTTGGAGAGTTATTACATGAATCAATGTGCTACATCGATTAATGTATAATGTTTTGTGTGGTATTTAAGTCTCTACCATTTAGTAGGAGATAACAAAGTGACATGTGATGGGCTTGGGCCACACATGCTCATGCGTGCGAGCCTTTTCGCCGACCGCCTCAGACGTGGCGCGGCGCACCGCACTGCACCGTGCCCGCGCCCGTGCCCGGGCCCCAACTCGGCTCCGGTTCCGGTTCCGATCCGTGTCCGTGTCAGTGTCAGTGTCCGTGGAGTTGGACTTGGACTTGGACTTGGATCTTGGCAATTGATCCTTTGGGTGGTCCGTGGGCTTGGCAGTTGGGCTAGGTGGGCTGGCCCAGTCCTTGGTGTAGTGAACCGGCTGCACTAGATTCCTCTCCGTGGTGCAGTGTTCCTGCTGCACCAGAGTGTATCTTTTTGGAAGTCTGTGGAAGAGACTGTTCCACTCTCCAATTCTCCACTTACCATCCACGACCTCCTGCCTTAAATGGCACAACAACTCTTCACCTGGGGGAAGCACCCTATAAATAAGCCAGATTTCATTCCATTTCAGACACACCAACAACAAGCATCATAGCTCATCTTAGCTCAGCATTCTTAGCTCTAAGTCCAAGCAGCTTACGTCCTCCGCGGAAAGTCCGGTTCCTGGGAGCTCGAAGATCTTGCGGTGCTGCAATCCTCGAGATGTTGTCGTTTCATCTTTGGGGACGATACGCCATACCGAGAGTACTACCGGGACGTTTTTCGTCTTGCGGAGAGAGGCCTTCCTCGACTCGATGATTCTTTTATTTATTTTATTTTTCCGACTTACGGTTTACTTGTAATAGCAGTTGTAATTCCAACATATGGCCTCTTTTTAGGGAGTTCTTGGACGCACAACAATCCTATATGCATGCACCTAATCACCTATTCCTCACAATTGGAGCTTGTCATTCTTCTATCTACCAAAGATGCAAATTTTCTCTCTTCCCATAGATTCCATACCTGAAGTTTCAATGTCAAGCCAAAGAATCATGCATGAGCAAATGTGAGTATGTGGGACAACATGCGAGCGGAGTAATGCAGCTTAATGTAATAACTAATAAGCATATGAATAATATAATAATATGTCAAAGTTGACTGCTTGTAGTTATGTGATAGTAGAGGGTATTTTTAACTTACATGTCCTAAAAGGTTCAAAAAGCCTTCTTGATGGTGGAAGCCAGAGTTCTTTCTCCCGGTGCAAATCTCCAACATTAGAACTCCAAGGCTAAAAACATCTGTGCTTTCTGAAAATCTTCCTTCTATTGCGTACTCAGGAGCCATGTATCCACTGAAAGAAAATCAAGCTATCAAAATGTGACTTCACATGCATTGTAAGATCACTTAATTCTCATGAACTATAGTAAGTGTTCAATACTTACTATGTCCCTACCACTCTCACGGTGATGGCATGATCCTGCTTGGTTCCGAATGTTCTAGCCATGCCAAATTCTGAAATCTTCGGATTCCAATCATTATCCAACAATACGTTGCTTCGCTTGAGGTCACGATGTATTATCTTCAATCTAGAATCTCTGTGCAGATATAGAAGCCCTCGACAAATATTTACCATTATTTTGAAACACTTCACTCAATCTAGGATTTTTTGTGATGAATCTGGACAGAACTCAAAAGTACATATACTCAAATCATATACCTAATCTTGACCAGCTATGACATTGTTACAAGATAACAAAACAAGAACTAACCAAATAGGAAGAAGTCCAAGCTTTTATTGGGCATGTATTCATATAACAACATCCTCTCTTGATTCTCCACACAACATCCAAACAGTCTATGGGTGATCGCTGTTTACACAAAATAATCCTACAAGAATTGCTAGAACTCAAATTAGTATAGCTATAGGTATCGAACACAAGGAACGGAGTATTTTAGACCAAAAATTTCTATTAATCAAAGTTTGGTTAACGACCACGCAAGTTTTGAAAATTTTCTAACCGAAAACAAAAGAAAATAAATAGCGGGAATTAAACACGAAGTAAACTAATGCAAATAAAATGGGTCCAGCAAGATGATTCACACACACTCACAATCGATCACTGACACTATTAATTAATTAATCCCTTTAAGTCAATTAGTTGTAGGACGCAGTAATTAAACTAACACATCCCCTATTCCCCCTTAATTATTCGGTAATCGCCATGGTGAGCATTGAAACGACTACTTCTCTAAATTAGATGCAACCTACGTTGGTGGGCAATCAATAGATTTAACACCTAATCAGCTTTAAGAATTAAGGGAACCCAATTTAGGAGCCTACTCGTATGGTGGGCATCTAATAGTCTCCTACCAAATTAATCCAATTGTCCTAAGAACAATTTGCTACTTATTTAGCCTAATCCCACGAGAAACGATGGAAGTACTAAATTAGCTATGAATTAAACTAACCTAGGGATATCAAGCCTAAATTAATTAATTCAATTAATTAAACCTAGACTAATTCAGAACCTAAGTGATTAATTTTAAGTCTTATTCTCACGAAAATATGATGGTGTGTGTTTCATATCTCGCCGGCCCTAAAAAGACTTAGTTATGCATATCGGTCAAACTAGCCAAACAGACCGGTTTGTTGGATAGAACACAAAACATGCTGAAAATCAAGAAATAAATATGCACGAAAATCTAAACTATTACGAAATCAACAAAACAAGAATTGAAACGAAATTAAACCTAAGGAATTAAAATATACCAAATTAAGTCTTCATATCATCCAACAGGAAATAAATACGGAAGCATCCAAATTCGGAAACGGAAACGGAAGGGGAACATGTTGTTTTCTCCAAATCTAACTACGATCAACAACATAAATTCCGAAATAAAAAGTCTGAAATTCTGATCTAAAACTCGATCTCGATCTCCCTCGGCTCTCGGCTAACTCTCTCGGCTCTCGGTCGGTCTCGGCTCTCGGCAATCTCTCTCCCTTCGGCTTCGGTTTGGATGGATGGTGTCGAATGATGATGACGAATTGGCGTGAATGAAGATCAAGATGTTTCGGTGTGTTGGGCGTGCGTGTGTATGTAGATGTCGTGCGGCGCTTCTCCTCTCCCATATATATATGTTTATCCCCTCCTTGTAGAATTAGGTCTTCTAAGTATGGAAAGATGTAATATAAAGTATATTATATCAAATTATTTTCATACTTAATTTTCTTCTTAATTTCTTTCGGATTAAGCCTATATTGCCTTTAATTTGCATCCGCCACATCAACGTCTCGTCACCGCCACATCAACAGAAGAAACTGCAAAACAAACACCAAAACGCAATCCAACGACCAAAGTGGCGTCAAAATAAACGGAATATGATAGTACGAATTTAGACCTATCATCTAACAAATTCCTATATTGGAGTTTAGAGATGAGCACCACTTCATTCATAAATTCTTTCTTCCCTTGTCCTAATGCACTTGAAAGCCTTTTCACTGCAATTTCTCTACCATTGGCTAATCTCCCCTAGAGTATCCCGCAGCTTCAACAGTTGAAACTTAAATAGGATAAAATTAACATAAATAATGGAGGAGAAATTACCTTGTAAGCGGGGCCAAACCCACCCTTCCCAAGCTTGTTACGTTGGGAGAAATTGTTGGTTGCAATTGCGAGCGTTTCAAATGTAAACAAAGGCAACCAACCCCTCATGCTTAACTTGATTTAATGTATTTCGAAGAGAAGCATTGTCAAGACCAGATGCACCACCACTTTCAAGTTCAATCTTATTCCTTCTGCCTAACTCATTACTTAACTACTAATTATGTGAAAAGGGCGAAAATATTCAATTATAATGAAATTAAGGATTACTTACCTCTGAGCCTAGCAATGAATTTCCAACAAAAATATGAGCAAATGAAAACGACAACACAGCCAACAACAACAATCAGAATTATAATCATCGTCTAAAATTCCTTCTTTCGCTCTGCTAAAAAGTAACAAGTCATTGATTAATTAATCATAAATAAAATTACTTAAAAAGGACAAAATAAAATTAACGAGCTTGGGGCGAGAGAGACGAATATTAACAACCGAACTAGAGTCAGCAGGAAAATCCTCAATATCAACTAACGGTTCGGTCCAAAATCTACAACCTCGAATGTTGTCGGCAAAGCCGTAGGCCAAGCACGAACAGTTCTTCAAGCATTGGCCTTCACACTCATCCTCTGGGCCGTACCAGTACCACTGGTCTGCGACCATCTTCATGGTGGATTGAATTTGAAGCGTCACAAACCCATCGTTATTCCCCTCGCAATCCAAAGGGGCCCGCCTCACACACACCCGCCCCTCCAGTTCTGCAAACCCCATTCTAGAATGTTCCGCGGGTCAAATCCGGGCAGACAACTGCATATTCGCTAGGGATCACATGTCCCAATTATGGTGGACCACTTGATGGTCCACCAATTTCGCGGCACCACGCGTGCATTGGTGGGCCACCTTTTTACAACTCAAATATTTATTTATTGATAATATGGTCCACCAATGCACGCGTGACGCCGTTTGATTGGTGGACCACTGAGTGGTCCACCATTTCTGGACCAGAAGATTCGAATTGCTGCATATTGGGCTGCACAAGCCATAGGCCCCACATTTTCCAGATGTTTCGCAGTCATTGGTTGATGGGCTGCTATTACTATTTCCTTGGGCTCTGCAAACTCTTCTTCCCCCACAACCACAACGTCATTATAATACTAATCACAACAAAAGAGTTAAGATTAGTAGTCCATCTTCTCCTCATCATGATTCAATGGTGAGGTGAGGCTCCAATTCGATCAATCTTTAAAAGCTACAATTTCTTCATCCATCATTTAATTGGATTGGGATAGATTTTTACTGTCCATGTCAAAAGTCAAATATAACCGTGTCTGAGTGGAATGATGGTGATATTGGGTTCTAATCAACCGCCTTCTGCCAAATGTACCCTTCTCGTACGCGAAGCTTACTTTCGTCTTCTCATATTCATGTAATTTTTAATATTCCATTTGAAACATTCAAAGAACCTATTTGTCATAATTAGTCAAATATGCAGAGAAAATTAATCATTTCATTCAAATAAATTCTTTTCTCCTAATTAGTCAATGCTTTAATCAGATCAGATCATTGCTAAATTCAGATAATATAGTTTCACTATTTATTAATTCTTTTAGTTTGTCAAAATATCATGCCTCCAATAGGAATGAGATCTCTTGTAGACTTGTAGTAAAATTTTCTCATGTCCTATTAGATTTCCTGACCGATTACACCCGGGTTGTCTTTAAAGATGAAATACCGACCGATTTAATTATTTATATTATAGTAAATCTTGAAATGCAAGATCCATGCACGTATAAAGAAGCACATATGTGTTTATTATATTTGATCAAATTTATTCAACAAAGACTAAGTTATGAAATGATACAACGTTAATATAATTTAACTACCTATACAAATCTCATCGGCCTTGAAGCACAGAGAGAGTGATCTCATTAATGGAGTATCCAACTTGGTTTCCGGCCAACCCGGCGGTCAACTCATTCCACTTCTCGGCGAAGACTGGCTGCGTCGGTGCCGGAAGGTCTACGATTTCGCGGCTGAGCATCGACACAACTGTCTGAATCGTAGGTCTCTCGTTGGGAGATTCTTGGACACACAGCAGCCCAATCTGAATGCATCTCACTATTTCTTCCTCCAACTTTGATGACTTTTCGATGCTTTCATCCGCGAAGCTCATACCATTTCCTTCGCTCCACAATTTCCAGGCCTAAATTATTATCAAGAAATATCATTAATAAACCCCAAACACAATTTCTAAAGGCAAAGACTAATTAAGAGGAAGGGCTTACAAATCCCAAAAGGCTCAAAGAGAGTTCGTGATTGTAATAGCGAGTGTTCTTTTTGCCTTTTACTATTTCTAACATTAGCACGCCGAAGCTGTACACATCGGATTTCTCAGAAAATCGGCCTTCCAATGCGTATTCAGGTGCCATATATCCGCTGCAAAAGTGTAAAATGTTAGTGTAGTTAAGCATAAGTATGTCTACTTGTCTTAATTCAAGATTCACATACTATGTTCCGACAACTCTTGCAGTATTGCCATGATCTTGATTCCCTCCAAATATTCTCGCCATCCCAAAATCAGATATTTTTGGGTTCCAATCTTCATCTAGTAGTATGTTACTCGGTTTCAGATCTCTGTGAATTATTCTCAATCTGGAGTCTCTGTGGAGATATAAGAGACCTCGCCCAATGCCCTCAATTATATTAAAACGTTTCTTCCAATCTAAAACCTTTTCTGGTGGATGTGCAGGATCTACATAGAAGAGAAAAGATTAAAACATTTCCAAGAAAGGTTTCATAATGCTACAAAAAGAATTATGTAAAACTTACCAAATAGACAAACATCTAAGCTTTTATTAGGCATGTATTCATATATTAGAATCTTCTCTTCTTTCTCTACACACCCTCCCAGTAGCTTCACAAGATTTCTATGTTGGAGTCTGGAGATGACAATCACTTCATTCATGAATTCCCTAATCCCCTGTCCGGAATCCGCAGATAGCCTCTTAACAGCAATTTCTTTCGCATTTTCCAGAATTCCCTGCCACAATTAAGAGAACACAAATGAGAATGAAAGAGAAAGAACGAAAAAGAGAAGAACACCATGGTTGGCAAAAGGAATACAAGTGTCAAACGTTTTATATATATACCTTGTAAACAAGACCAAAACCACCTCTGCCAAGAAGATTGTTTTCGTGGAACTGATCCGTTGCATTTGCAAGCATTTCGAAAGTGAATTGTGGCAGCTCTCCAATATTAACCTTTTCTGATTCATCTCTCAGTACTATTGCAGATGAATCAGTTGAAAACGCTTGCCCACCGTGAAAATTGCTCTTGCCATTAGTTCTATGTCCTAGTTTCACAATGAACATGGATAAACAGTATAAGAATGGAAGCTGAATATATAAAGTTATAATGATTCAAGTAATAATATGTTTACCTCTTCTATTTACCATCCAGCACCAAGCAGTGAAGATTAAAATGGAAATGAAGCCAAAACCAGCAACAACAGGGATAATAATATACAGCTTTTTGTCCTTCTTCTTACCTGATTATAAAGGAAAGGAGTCATTTGATGAATTCATAGTAGTTCTAAGAAATATGGAAGTACCAATTTCGGAAGCCGATAGACGAATGAAAATATCAACACCAACGGTTTCAAAGTTCTGACTATCAACTAGAGAATCACTCCAAAGCATACAACCGATGTTTGAATCACGAGCATACGCCACGCAAGAGCAATTCGCTAGGCATAACGTCTTACATTCTTCCTCCACCTTAGTAGAGAATCTTTGAGGAAAGTCCGGCACCTTCATAAACTGCAACCTAAAAAAATCATCTCCTCCTCCTCCTCCTGCACCACACTGCAGTTGTTTAATCCTCCTACACCCACTACTCCAATTCCCTCTACCCCACTCATCTCTATTCATAGGCTCAAACCCTCTCAAGCAAGAACAAATAGGCGAGTTGTTAATATTACAGCTCCCAAACGCCCCACACTTCCCATAAACATCACACTCGTGTGCTGGAGCCGTCCACACTGAATCCCAGCTCTTCCTCACATCATTCCACTCCATCCTCATCGAGTTACCCGAAGCGTTCAGGTACAGCATCAGCAAGAACGGTCTTTTAGGGCTCGTGAAGTAGAAAGTCTCGGCGCTATCATTCCTCAACGACAAAAACCCATCGACGTAGGAGTAAAACATCTCCTTTATCCCAATAAAGTAGAGCCCATTCCACGGCCCGCTCCTCCAGTGACGCCGGCCGTCTTTCCAAATAATGTTCTGCGGGATCCCGTACGCGTCGATTCCGTGACTGAACCGGCCCACTTGAGGGTCGGTGGAGTTCTTCCATGACGTCAGCATAACCTTCTTACCGGTACGGATATTATGCGTTATGTTGGCAGTAGGCAAATACACGTTCGTAGGCTGTGCGAACGACTGCCATGCTAGGATCCCACTCGCATCGTCGATCAGAACGAGATTTCCGCTGTCCGTGATTTGTGCCCTTCTTTTGGCGGGAGAAGTGGAGTTAGTTGACCAGACTGTTTGAGTTCTGCCGTCCGTTAGTATGAGGTTGCCGTCTTCGGAGATTGCGACGGCGGCGGAGGAATCCTTGATGGGTCTGTCTCGGTTGGCGACCCACACGACCGTTTCTTCCGAAACGACGTAGGAGATGCCTAAGTAGAGGTTGGTGGTGTTTTGAGGGCGGAAGAATCCTAATTTGAAGACGTTGCCGGCGGATACGATGCTGTCCGGATACTCCATTACTACACCGGGAGAAATGGTGTCTGTGTTTAAGCTCAAACATAGAGAAGGAAGGAGAATCAAATAGAAAAGCAATTGATGCACAAAAGGCTGAGAGTTTTGTGTGTTCATTGTCGAATAACAAGACTGCATGTGTAATGTATGATTATGGGAGAGGAAGGTAATGCATGAGTTTGTTGGTTTTGTTGTCTTTTTTGTTATTTATACTAGAAAATTTACTAGTCTATAGGACTATAGACACTTTTCTTGGTCAAAAAGATGAATAAGTGATAAAGAATAAATGTGAAGAATACAACTTTATTTGTCTCCAAGGAAGGGTATAACAGTCGAGGTGTTTAGCAAATGATCAAATATTATGGGTACAATTTCTTCCAGCCGTTATATGAGATTTACATAAAAAAAAAAATCTTAAAAAAAGAGTATAATTGTACTTCCTTAGTCATCCCGTTATGAGTGACCGCCTTTCTCAATAGGGAAATCCCATCCACTTTCCGGATTTGGCAAATAATTATTATCAACTCTCTTACTTTATCATATTCTCCCTTGTTCTTCTCTCTCATATTTTATTATTTATTTATCTTTCATACTTTATTATCTTTTCTCTTAATTCCTGTGCCGAAAAGAAAGTGGCCACAGGACGATGGATGGCGAATGGAGTATAAGTTAAGTTCCATCATGGACGACTTGGACTTTTGGTCCACCACTGAGCCCATAACTTTGGTACTCATTAGCAGATGGTCTACACGCGGTAATTTGGGTCTCCAGTTTACCAATTCCAAATGTTTGAATTTTAATCTGTTTACTTTCGATAATTGGTGCAGATTTTTTTTTTCTCCCGGCCCTTTTAATGGGTAGGATTTGAGCCGTTGAAATTCGAGATTCCACAATTGCAGACATTTCGCCAATCTTATTAGGCTATTATCTCAATGTTGACTAATGGGGTGTATTATGTGTGTTTGACTCTTTGTAAATGCTTATTGTAGGCATTACTTATTTTTTTTAGACAATATAAATAATTTTTTAGCAT
Source organism: Lavandula angustifolia (assembly GCA_028984105.1). Taxonomy (NCBI): domain Eukaryota; kingdom Viridiplantae; phylum Streptophyta; class Magnoliopsida; order Lamiales; family Lamiaceae; genus Lavandula; species Lavandula angustifolia. Next base: position 31,117,988 of record CM054809.1, read on the forward strand.
TTAGAAAATATGTTTGCCGCGGTAGTTTTTTTAAAATTAAGCAATTAAACTTGCTCGGTCAGCAGTTTTTTTAAATTTCTATTGAGATATTTTTTGTTTAAAACATTATAATTTTTCAAAACGACAAAAAATAACTATTTTTTATTTTACTTAAAAGTAATTATTTTTAACTTTAAATAAAAATAAATAAAAATTACTTATGATAACAAACACCCTAAGATCAAACTACTCATGATGAGAGTAAAATTTGTTCATAATAATGCAAAAATCTGGCTTCCGTAGAATAAGATATGGTCTGCTTTTATTGGGCCTAAAAGTACAAAATACGTGGGCTTTACAAACCCGCAAGCTTATCCTTCACCCGAATAAGAAAATTACTTCAGATTCAATGTTTTAAAAAAATAATTATATACATTCTATATAATAACAATATTATTTAAGTAATTTAATAAATATTTATTCTCTAGTATTATTTAAATGTTACAATCTAAAAGTATTCTTTAAATAATTTTCATAATATTTATAAATATTATATAAGTAATATTCTTATAATAAACTATAGTCTTTAAATAATTCTTTGTTTAAATAGTTTTCTAATTTCTAAAGAAACAATATTAAATATTACTTCTTTGAAAAGTTTTTAAATAATACTCCATAATCCTTCAGTCTCATAAAAAGTGTTTTGTTTCATTTTTGGGCCGTATCATAGAAAATATCTTATTTTTTAAAATAGTAAATAATATGTGGACTAAAATTAACAAGTTAAAATTCAAAAAATATGTACCACATAATATAAATTTTCTTAATCTATGTGCTCGTAGAAATGAGACTTTCTATGGGACGGAGAGAGTATTAAATATAAATAATATAAATAATGATATTTTATGATACTTTTTTAGTTATAAGTCACATAATAAATACTCCCTCCGTCCCACTACAATTGTTCAGTATTACTTTTTGGGTTGTCCCACTCCAATTGTCCACTTTCCTTTTTTAAGTAAACTAATACTTCATATAAATTAGTGGGTCCCATCACTTTATTACTCCTATACACACAACCACTAACTTTTTTAATCTTCGTGCCGAAAAAAATTGAACAATTGGAGTGGGACGAAAAGAGTACAAAACAAACACAAAATTCATAATTCGAACAGTTTCATGGTATTTCCCAAAATACAATTCAGATAATCTATTTTATTCTTAACGGATTAATCACACTCCTTGAAAACTTTATTTTCTACATCATAGTATTCACATTATCGGATAAATTTACTTTCATGCCCATCGAAGAGGCCACAACACAAGTGTTATCATCATTCATATTTTCCTATAAATAATAATTTTATTATTATAAAATTTGATTCAAATACAATAAAGTGCGCATATTTCAGGAATTAGTGAATTTGAAAAACACACCCCCTTAAAACAAGTAAACACACTTCGGTTGTGAGATTCAAAGCCTTGTCTTTCAGGCCCAATAAAGCGAACTACATCTTAGATGGGCGAGTCGACAGTAGTAGTCCCACCCGTAAACATACCTGGACTCTGCTGAAGCCAATCTTGCCTATTTATGAGTAGTTTGACCGATTCTTAAATCCCTAATACACGCATTAGTGAATATTGAGATCATTAAGGTGGGAAAGTATAGATAAATGTTTGGAATATTTTAAATAAGTTATTTCTAAGCTTTTTCACCGTAGAAGCACTTTATTTAATATTTAGAATGTAAATTTCTATTTTTTTGGAATTTAAAATAAATTAGATAAGTAGAAGCTCATAAGCCAGTTATGAGTGCTTTTTAACAGCAAAAATAAAAAAAAAAGTGAAAAAAGGGCTTATGAAAGTATTTGTATTATTATTTTTTTTAAAATTAAGTTGTTTTCTTTCTAATATTAAAAACATAACAATTTTTGCTTAAAATAGACTTTAAACAATTTTAAGCGTATGTAGCTAAAAACTATTTATAAAAGCTCCAAAATGAAATAATAAGTCCCCGTTTGGAAGAGCTTATCTACATTTTATATAAGCTTATTTTAAAAATTAAGCGTTTTTGCACGCGTTTGGGAGAGCTAATGAAAATAACTTATTCTAAAAAATAAGTGTATTTCACTTATTTTCATAAGCTGGTAAGAATAGCTTATGAAAATAAACTAAAAACAGCTGATGAAAAATAAGTCTACCATATCAAATCCCCTGACAATAATTTTTTAAACTATATATATATTTATAAATGTATCTAAACGCAACAACTTATTTAATTTAAGCGTTTATAATATAAACACTTATGATATAAACACTTATTTAAACTGTATTCCCCAAACGGAGCCTAATATTTATAATACTCCCTCCGTCCCAAATATATATGCATATTTTTCTTTTTCGTCTGTCCCAAATCTATATACATATTAGCAATTCTTTTGTATCTAACAAAATCTTTCACCAACTTTAATAGATCAAATTAATATGATAATATAGAAAAGATTATTTTTTCCAACTTTTATAATAGCAAACACAATTATAACATTGAATTTTTAGTAATTTACTTTAATTTACTCAAATTCCAATACAAACATTTATCTAACTTTCATATCATTAATTTTTTTCTTAATCTATATGAAAAAGTAAATGAGCATATAAAATAGGGACGGAGGGAGTATTAAGGTGGGACATGTATTTCCAAATAAAATGTAACTCAAATGTGGAATAAGGGGGGTTGGGATCACCTGTCCCAGTTTTTGGTGTCCCAACACTGTCCCAATCCAAAACGTTGTCGTTTCCCATCATTTCCTAATGCAAACGACATCGTTTTAGGTCTTACTATGTCAACAATAATTATTCGATTCTCTTTGTCAATTTGCGCTCTCATCCCTCACTCTAAGCATACCTTGCATTCACCATTCTCACCTTCTCTTCCTCTAACCCACGGCGACTGTGACGTGGGCCAGCCCCACGGCGGCGGTTACTTGGGCTGTGATTTCAGATGTTTCCAAAGCAACCAACATCGGCGAAAACGTTACGATTTAGAAGAAGCTTCACACTAATTGGTGCAGTAACGATTCAGATTTTGAAAAGGGGTGAGAAACGTTTTTGGATGAGGGAGGAGAAATTCTTAGAGCAAAATCTAATATCTCAGACCCTAAATTCTCTTGGGAAGATCGTTCAGTTCACTGCATCTCCAATTGACACGACAACGGATCACATTCCCCCCAATTTGGCGACAAAGCAATTGAAGGTTTTAGATTTTGGATTGGGAGAGAAATTTGAGGGAATGAAAATTAGTGAGTAAAACGACAACGTTTTGGGTTGGGACAGGGTTGGGACACCAAAAACTGGGACAGGTGATCCCAACCCGGAATAAGGATAGGAAAAAACAAAAATTGTGGAATCTTGAATTTCCACGCATCATATTCATATCTTTTCTTTCCTACCCACAAAAAGGGAAGGGAAAAAAAAGAAATTTGCAGATTAAACTCAACAGCTTGACTTCTACCGTCAACGAGCTAGTATCAAGGTGGTGGGGCTCCGTACCGGACTCGAAGTCCAAGTTGCCCATTATGTTAATTAAATAATTACCGTATACAGTTACTCTTCATATTTCGAAATCATTGTGTGTAATATTTTTTTATTATATTAACCTTAAAACTGTAATTGTCTCGTTAACATAAATACCGAAGCTCCCTATCCCACCATCATACACATACAAGCTTGTTCTCGACAATGAACACAAAACAAATTCAGCAGCCTTTTGTGAATCAATTGATTTTGCATTTGATTCTCCTTCCTTCTCTTTGTTTGAGCTTGAAAACAGACACCATTTGCTCCCGGTGTAGTAATGAAATATCCGGACAGCATAGTTTCCGCCAGCAACGTGTTCAAATTAGGGTTCTTCCGCCCCGGCAACACCACCAACCTCTACTTGGGCATATTCTACGTCGTCTCTGACGAACCGGTCGCATGGGTCGCCAGCTGAGACAGACCCATCAAAGATTCTGTCTGGTCAACCAACTCCATTCTCCCGCCCAATGGCGGAACTAGAGCAATGAAGTTGGGGGTCGAAATAGAGGAACAACGGTGGCCGAAGGCAGAGAAAAAATCGAGAGTTGTTAAATATAGTTTTAAATGGTTCCAACAGAAACACGATATGAAAAATATAATATATATGATTTCTTGTATTTGTTACGCTGAGAAATATCCTTATGTAACTAGTAGAAAAAAGAGAGAGATAAATATTTATAACATGTGAGAGAGTTATACATATATATATTGAATTAATTATACTTGTAATAAAACTAAAGAAAACTAGAAAAAAAATAATTTAAAAATTTAAAAATTAAAATCAAATGAGTGCATTGAGTTTCGAACATGAGATCTCTCTTAAAAGAAATAAAATTATTAACCAACTGCACTACAAGCAAATCTTGTGATGAAGTTGTGATATTGTCTATTAGGTATCTTGCGTCTTTTCCCACAGCCTAAATCTTCAACCAAATCATTGTTTGACAATTGTTCCACCATACGAGTGGCTATGTCCTCACTAGCCGTACTAGTCTCATGTGGAGTAGTGGCTACGTCTTCACGAGTCTCATGTGAAGTAGTAGACTCATCTGCCACCGCCGAAACAATAGGTGTGACTACGTTCGACACCTCCTCTCTTACTATTATTGTCTCTAAATCTCCCTCATGATCGTCTGTCCCACCAGCTCCATCCATAGACACCACCGCATTATCGGAAACCTCCTGTATGGGACTAGGAGATGGGGATGCATCAAACGGAAATTCCCGTTGTAAAAATTTAATATCACGCGACACAAAAAACTCAAGCTTATCCAAATCATACACGAGCCATCCTTTCTTCCCAAAAGGATAGCCCATAAAGACGCACTTCCTGTTGGATGCGCAGCGGAAGAACGAAAAGAGAAAACACCAATAAACAAACTTTATTATAGTAACAATACTCAATTACAAACTCTCTCTTCACTTTCTCTTATTTCCTCTCACGTTCAAGCTCTCTCTCAATCACTTTCTTCTTTTTCTTCTCTCTATTTTTCTCTCTACTCACATTTCTTATTACAAAAACTAACTCAACATATTACATATTTAAACTAATAGAAACCGACTTATTTAACCGACTTAATTACTAGATATTTACTAACACTAACCACCTAACAAAGCTAATCACGCCACCTCACAACGTATCTAGATACCACCGCCTTACTTACTTACTTAATCATGAAGCAATTAGTTAATAATTACCTAATATTATACTTGACTATTCTAGACACACACATGTGGACTCGTGATTGAGTTTAATATATAACATTTCCTCCCTTAAACTCAATCCCGCAATATCTTTATTCCGAGGAGCATCTTTAATTTTCGGAAAACATCCGTCTTCAAAGGCTTCGTGAAAATATCCGCTACTTGATCATCTGTTTTGCAATATACCAGCTCAACATCTCCTTTGGCCACATGCTCTCGAATAAAGTGATATCGAGTATCAATATGCTTGCTTCTTTCATGAAACACCGGATTCTTCGCGAGTGCTATAGCCGACTTACTATCAACATTTATCTCCGTTGGGCCTTCTTGAGAAAATCCCAGAAACTTCAGTAAATTCTGCAACCAAATAGAATGACACACTGTCGAACTTGCTGCGACATATTCAGCCTCGCATGTCGAGAGTGTAACTATGGCCTGCTTCTTTGACGACCAAGTAAAAGCAAAGATCTCCCAAATAAAAACAAGAGCCGGTAGTGCTTTTTCTTTCATCCAAGTCTCTTCCCCAATCACTATCGGAGTAACCAATGAGCTTAACTTCTTGATTGGAAGAGTAGAATACTCCATCATTTAGAGTGCCTTTGATATACCGTAGAATCCTTTTTGCAGCATTCAGATGGGATTGTGCAGGTGTTTCCATATATCTGCTGATTAATCCAACTCCATAAAGAATATCAGGCCTAGTACATGTTAGATACCTTAGACTCCCAACTAGGCTTTTGAAATATGTTGGATCCACTTGAGCTTCACCATCATGCTTTCTCAATTCCTGTCCAATCTCAACAGGAGTAGTAACAGGATTACAAGACTCCATTTTGAATTTCTCCAGAATTTGTTTCGCAAAAGAGCTTTGCGAAATGAATATCCCATCTTCACTTTGCACTACCTCAATTCCAAGGAAATGTGCCATCAAGCCAATATCAGTCATCTCAAACTCCTTGATCATGCTCTTTTTGAATGTACGAAACATCTCCTCATTATTTCCTGTAAATATTAAATCATCAACATATAAGCAAACAAATAACATATTACCTGCATTGTCTTTCTTCAGGTAAAGTGCATGCTCGTACGGACACTTCTCAAATCCATTTTGCAGAAAATATTCATTAATTCTGGCATTCCATGCGCGTGGTGCTTGCTTGAGTCCGTAGAGAGCTTTTCTCAATCTGTAGACTTTGTCTTCAGCTCCTCGTTTCACATAGCCTTCCGGTTACTCAACATAAATTTCTTCTTCAAGAAAACCATTCAAAAATGCTGATTTTACGTCTAGCTGATAAATCCTCCACTTGTGTTGAGCTGCAAGTGAAATGAACAATCTGATTGTCTCTAGACGAGCTACGGAGCAAAGACTTCACTGTAATCAATCCCAGCCTTCTGTCTGTATCCTTTCACCGCCAACCTTGCCTTGTACCTTTGCACCTCACCATTGGCATTTCTCTTGGTTTTGTAAATCCATTTCACACCAATTGCTTTCCGGCCTTCTGGAAGATTAGTCAACTCCCAAGTATTATTTTTCTCAATTGCATTAATCTCCTCATCCATTGCTTTACTCCATTTTTCTTCTTGCACGCCTTCCGCATAAGAAACCGGTTCAAGCATCCATGTAGAAACACGTAAGATTCACATTTTCCTCCTCAGCTTCATCATCTACTTCGGTAGATTCATAAATATCTCTCAAACTTTGTGTTCTTCTCGTAGGTCTCTCATCTGAACTCGGTGATGGTGGTGAGTGTGCTTCTTCAATGCCTCCTGTTGTTTCTTGCTCCTTCAGAAAAACTCCAGACTTATCCTTTGCTTTCTCATCCTCCCAGGTCCACATTTGATCTTCTTCAAATATAACATCACGGCTGAAAATCACTTTCTTCGTCAATGGATTATAAAGTTTATAACCCATTGTCCGATCACCATACCCAATAAAAATACACTTAACTCCTTTGTCGTCGAGCTTGATCCTTCTTGCTTCTGGAATTTTGGCGTATGCGATGCACCCAAAAACTCTTAGATGTGCTACACCGGGCTTGAGCGAACTCCATGCTTCTTCAGGTGTCATATTACGAACACTTTTGGTAGGACACCTATTCAACAAATACACACAGTGCAAATTGCAACGCTTCAAAACTCTCTAGGCAATTCCTTTCCTTTAACCATGCTCCTTGCCATATCAAGAATCGTCCGATCCTTTCTTTCTGCAACTCCATTCAGTTGTGGTGTGTAGACTGGTGTAAGCTGGTGGATAATTCCATGCTCCTTACAATAATTCTCGAATAACTCCGAAGTAAATTCTCCACCTTGATCTCGATCTCAAAACCTTGATATGATGCCCGCTTTGTCTTTCAACAAGAGTTTTAAACTCTTTGAACACATCAAACACTTCTGATTTCCTTTTCAAGAAATACACCTAAGTCTTTCTAGAATAATCATCAATAAATGTGAGGAAATATTGATTACCTCCAAGTAGACACAAGCTTAAGAGGACCGCAAACATCGGTGTGCACAAGCTCCAATGGACGTGATGCTCGCCACTTGTTTTCTTTAGCAAAATTCGACCTATGATGCTTTCCAAATATACATCCTTCACATACTTCATTAGGATGATCAATTGGTGGAAGACCTTTCACCATATTCTTTGTAGACAACAACTTTAATCCACCAAAATTAAGATGTCCAAAACGTAAATGCCACAACCAAGAGTCATCTTTCACAATTGTTTTTAAACATTTCATCACATCATGTTTCATGTCTAATGGAAACAAATTATTGTTGGACACCTTTGCACGTGCTACACCATTACCGTAATCATCATAGATAGTAGCATAGAGATTTTTCATACTAATCTCAAATCCTTTCTTCAACAATTGACCAAGACTCAAGATACTAGTTTTCATAGCAGTACGTAATATACGTCATATATGAAACCATAATTTCCATTCTTCGAGTTTAAGTAAGATGTTACCTTTGCCTTTTTACCGCAACTTTTGAAGAATCTCCAAAAGTAACATCTCCATGAATTCCCTCATTAATCTCCACAAAAATCTCTTTGTTCCCGCACATATGACCACTAGCTCCACTGTCCAAATACCATGTGCTACAAAGCTCTCCTTCAAACTGTTTAGGAACAAACAGTGAAGTTAAATTTACCTGCTCATGATGATCTTTGCCTTCAGCAAAATTAGCTCGATGAGTCTCGGCCTTTGCTGGTCCATGACATTCATAGCTATAATGTCCAAATTTTTGACAATTATAGCACTTGACATTCCTTTTGTCGAAAGACTCAGAATAACCACCTCTTGAAAATCCTCTGCCTCGTTGACCATATGCATTTCGTCCTCTTCCTCTGTAACTTGAGTTACTACGTCCTCCCCTATTTTGATAATATGGAGCACGTCCTCCCTCACTTTGATAACCTTGCACATGTCCTCCTCTACCTTGAAATCCGCGACCTCGGCCTCTATTAAATCCGCCACGGGATGTCGATGGCTCAAACTTCTTCTCGTCTTTGAAAGACATCTTTGCCTCCAAGGCATGCTCTAACGAGGTCGTGCTCTTCTTCTTCATACGCTGCTCGTGCACCTCCAAACTGCTTTGCAATTGATCGATCGACATAGTGCTTAAATCTTTCGATTCTTCAATTGCTGCTACTACATGCTCGAATTTGGGTGACAAGGATCGAAGAATTTTCTCAATCACACGAAGATCTTCGATCTCCTCCCCGTGTCTTTTCATTTGGTTTACAATAACCAAAGTTCTTGTGAAATAGTCGAAATATTTTCTGTTTCAGACATCACCAAGCCTTCAAATTCACCTCGCAAAATTTGAAGTCGTACTCGAATTGCTTTATCCACACCTGTGAATGCATTCTTTAAAATATCCCACGCTTCTTTTGATGTTGTGGCTCTACTCACCTTTTCAAAGGTTGTCTCATCTATTCCTTGATAGATGTGGAATAATGCCTTCTTATCCCGCTTTCTTGCTTCTCTTAGAACTCCTTTTTGATTGTTGGACAGCGCCTCCTCTGCTTCCTGTGATGTCGGTTCAGCATAGCCGTTTTCGACGATATCCCGTGAGATCTTGAGGCTAAAGAAAGACCTTCATTCGAATACTCCAATTTCCATAGTTGTGCTTTTCCAATTTAGGAATTTGAAGCTGACCAGTATTCATAAACGCCGCCATGGATCAACGAAGCTCTGATACCAAATTTGTTGGATGCGCAGCGGAAGAACGAAAAGAGAAAACACCAATAAACAAACTTTATTATAGTAACAATACTCAATTACAAACTCTCTCTTCACTTTCTCTTATTTCCTCTCACGTTCAAGCTCTCTCTCAATCACTTTCTTCTTTTTCTTCTCTCTATTTTTCTCTCTACTCACATTTCTTATTACAAAAACTAACTCAACATATTACATATTTAAACTAATAGAAACCGACTTATTTAACCGACTTAATTACTAGATATTTACTAACACTAACCACCTAACAAAGCTAATCACGCCACCTCACAACTTATCTAGATACCACCGCATTACTTACTTACTTAATCATGAAGCAATTAGTTAATAATTACCTAATATTATACTTGACTATTCTAGACACACACATGTGGACTCATGATTGAGTTTAATATATAACACTTCCTGCTTCGACTAGCAATTTATCGCCGTGGTGGTGAATATTATGTGCATAACACAAACAACCAAAAACACGTATCTCACCATACGAAGGAACTTTCCCAAAGAACACCTCAAATGGCGTCTTGCCCGAGAGAACAACAGATGGGGTTCGATTGATAAGATGGCACGCAGCAAGAACACACTTGTTCCAAAAACAAATGGGCAAACGTCCTTGAAATTGCAAAGCCCGAGCTACATTTAAAATGTGACGGTGTTTTCTCTCAACCCGTCCATTTTGCTGCGGAGTCCCAACACACGAAGTCTCAAAAATGATCCCCTATTCTCGAAAATAATCAAGCAAACACCGAAATTCGGTGCCATTATCACTTCGCACTCGTTGAATTACTTGATTAAATTATCGTCCGACCATTGCCACAAACTCAAGAAACATAGATTTCACATCCGTTTTATTTTTCAACAAAAAAACCCAAACAGCACGAGAAAAATCATCCGCAATAGTCAAAAAATAGGTAGCCCCACTTGAAAAAGATTGTTTGTAAGGCCCCCACAAGTCCATATGATTAAGTTCGAAAATACGACTAGCACAATTCATACTAATAGGAAAAATAGAACGAGAATGTTTAGCTCGATGGCAAACATCACAAGCAATAATGATCTTTTGCACAAACCACTAACACCAGGAAGCATCTTTAAACCCTTTCTGAAGCGTGTCCCATGCGCTCATGCAACAACACAAAGGAAGCACCATTAGTTACATTGAGCAGTCTTGCCTGTGGAACACCGCGGAAAAAGTAAAGTCCATCCATCCTCTCACCGACTCCAATCACCTTCCTCGTTAGTAAGTCATGTATAACCCGGAGATATTTAGCAAATTATAAAACACAACTTGTATCGTCAATTAACCGAGTGATTGAGATTAGGTTACACGACAATTGAGGAACACACAACACATTCTTAAGGATTAGCCCCCCAGGCAATCCTACATCTCCCTCGAGGTCCGCTTCAACAACGGAGCCGTCCAATAATTCCATGAGACAAAGCTGTACATAGTGTTTATTTATAAAAAAGATGAATCACAGATTACATGGTTAGTAGTGTCTGTATCAATTATCAAGCTATACTTATCCCGCTTACCAGACAATCGATCATGAGCTTGTGACTTTGTGTGATTCAAAACCTCAAGCAATTGCTTGATCTGTTCCGCCGAGATTCTAGCAATTCCCGCGGCTGCATCCACATTGGCGATTGATCCTTGCGTTGGAGTACTTTGTTGTCCATCCATGGGGTTGTGAGCACGGACTAGAGCAGTTCCAGATCGACCACGTCCAGCATGTCCACCACCTCTTCCGGAATGACCTCCTCCGCCTCGTCCTGAACAGCAGCTGCCCTTCGGCCGATCACCCCACCACTCCAAAAACCCGTGTAACTGAAAACCCGTGGAGTTATCATGGCCTTCGCGATTACGGTGGCTGCAGAATTTGTCAGAGCTTGTCAGAGTATGAGATTTTCCACGAGAATCAGTTTGGATAGCAAACGCCATGACACCTTCTCGGGTATCTTTCAACGGGTCTCGACACCGTGAAGTCGTTCACCTTGTATGACTTGCGGGTACGCTCGATCAATCGTGGGAAGAGGATCTTGACCAAGCAGATTGGTGCGGAATGATGCATAGGCAGCGTCCAGATCAGGCAAGAAATGGTGCAAATTGTCTTCAGCTCTTAGGTTTTCGACCTTATTAGGAATATTAAAAGAACATTTTCCACAACTACATTGTGGTTGTGCAATGTAGGTATTTAATTCTTCCCAAATCTTTGATAACTAACCAAAATATGTAGAGACCGATTTAGACGTACCTTGGCGATATCCAGCGAGTACAGACGTACCTTGGCAGATCCGTGTGCTATTTACAATACAATAACAATTTTTAAGATTATTCCATAGAAGTTTGACATCATCATACTCACCAAGCGTTGATCGTATCGAGGAATCGATAGTGTTGGTTACCCAAAAAACAAGTGTGGATTGCACAGCAATCCAGTCCTCAATCTTTTCCTCTGTAGTAGGTTTCTTGATTGTCCCGTCGATGAAACTGAACTTACGCTTCGCCTATTTGGATTGCTCGCGCCCACTCATTGTAGTTATCACCCCAAAGTTGTATATGAGTGATGATGTTTCCCGGACCATCACTGGAGCCGAGGCAATAGGTCATATCGCAAGAAATGGTGCAAATAGTCTTAAGCTCTTAGGTTTTCGACCTAATTAGGAATATTACAAGAACATTTTCCACAACTACATTGTGATTGTGCAACGTAGGTATTTAATTCTTCCAAATCTTTGATAACCAACCAAAATATGTAGAGACTAAAGACTGATTCAGACGTACCTTGGCGACATTCACCAAATGCAGTTTTGAGTTGCCAGATCTGTGTGCCATTTACAACACAATAACGATTTTTAAGATTATTCCACAGAAGTTTGACATCGTCATACTCACCGAGCGTTGATCGTATCGAGGAATCGATAGTGTTGGTTACCCAAGAAACAAGAGTGGATTGCACAACAATCCAATCCTCAATATTTTCCTCCATAGTAGGTTTCTTGATCGTCCCATCGATGAAACCGAACTTACGTTTCGCCTTGAGCGAGATTTTGATTGCTCGCGCCCAGTCATCGTAGTTATCACCCCGAAGTTGTATAGGAGTGATGATGTTTTCCCGGACCATGCTGGAGCCAAGGTAATAGGTCATATCGACCTTCTTCACACCCGTCGCATCATCGCCCACCATGAACTCTCGTGGCAGTGCCGATGAGAGAAAATAAAAGTGATCTTAGGCTGCTGATACCATGAATAGATCAGAAGTATGAGAAAAATATTTTGTGTATTCTCGGTAACTTTATTTCATGTCCTCAAACAAAGGGATACAACCCATATAAAACATCCGTCTACTCTATCTAAGGAAAGAAAGGATAAGGAAAAATATTTTCTATAAGATATGATTGGGAAAAACTCGGGATTTCTTCTGTAGGCCAAATCAATCAAATATTCACAATACATGTCCACCAAAGACGGCCGGCGATACTGGAGGAGCGGGCCGTGGAACGGGATGTATTTCATCGGGTTAAAGGAGAGTTTCTACTCCTACGTGGATGGGTTTATGACGCTGAAGAACGACACCGCCGAGGATTTCTACTACGTCAGTTCCAAGAGGCCGTTCTTGCTAAGCGACTGCCTCAATTCTTCGGGTAGCTTCATGAGAATGGAGTGGCGCGATGCGAAGAAGAGTTGGGATGTGGTGTGGACGGCTCCCGCGCACGAGTGTGATGTTTATGGGACGTGTGGGGCGTTTGGGAGTTGTAATATTAATAACTCTCCTATTTGTTCTTGTTTGAGAGGGTTTGAGCCTATGGATAGATTTGAATGGGATAGTGGGAATTGGAGTAGTGGGTGTAGGAGGATTAAACAATTGCAGTTTGATGCAGATGATTTCTTTAGGTTGCCGTTTATGAAGGTTCTCTACTACTATGGAAGAAGAGTGCAAGGCGTTATGCCTTGCTAATTGTTCTTGCCTAGCCTATACTCTTGATTCCAACATCGGTTGTATGCTTTGGAGTGATTCTCTAGTTGATATTCAGAACTTTGAAACCGTTGGTGTTGATATTTTCATTCGTCTATCGGCTTCCGAAATTGGTACTTTCATATTTCTTAGAACTACTATGAATTCATCAAATGACTCCTTTCCTTTATAATCAGATAAGAACAAGGACAAAAAGCTGTATTTCATTATCCCTGTTGTAGCTGGTTTTGGCTTCATTTCCATTTTAATCTTCACTGCCTGGATGGTAAATAGAAGAGGTAAACATATTATTACTTGAATCATTGCAACTATATATATTCAGCTTCCATTCTTATACTGTTTACCCATGTTCATTGTGAAACTAGGAGAGAGAACTAAAGGCAAGAGCAATTTTCACGTTGGGCAAACTTTTTTCTACGAATTCATCTGCGATGAATCAGAAAAGGTTAATATTGAGGAGTTGCTGCAATTTACTGTCGAAATGCTTGCAAATGCAACACATCACTTCCACGAAAACAATCTTCATGGCAGGGGCGGTTTTGGTCTTGTTTACATGGTAAAACATTACACAACCGTCTCCTTGTGTTTTTTGATAGGGAATTCTTGCAAATGCGAAAGAAAAATTGCCGTGAAGAGGCTATCAGCAGACTCCGGACGGGGGATTAAGGAATTCACGAATGAAGGGATTAGTGATCTCCAAACTCCAACATAGAAATCTTGTCAAGCTTCTGGGAGGGTGTGTAGAGATGGAAGAGAAGATTCTCATATATGAATACATGCCTAATAAAAGTTTAGACGTCTGTCTATTTCGTCAGTTTAGCATGCAAACTTTTTAAGATTATATGATGTTTCTTTCTTTCTTGAAGATGATTTAATTTTGTTTTTATTTCTTTGTAGATCCCGTAGATGCAGCAGAAAAGGTTTTAGATTGGAAGAAAAGTTTTAATATTATCGAGGGCATTTGGCGGGGTCTTGTCTATCTCAAACCTAGTAACATAGTACTAGATAAAGATTGGAACTTGGAATGGCAAGAATACTTGGAGGCAATAAGATCATGACAATACTGCAAGAGTTGTCGGAACATAGTAATTGAATCTTGAACTAAGACAAGTAGACAACCATTCTTATCCTTCCACATTAACAATATTATACTTTTGCAGTGGATATATGGAACCTGAATATGCACTCGAAGGCCGATTTTCCGAGAAATCTGATTTATACAGCTTTGGCGTGCTGATGTTAGAAATAGTAAAAGGCAAAAAGAACACTCTCTATTACAACCATGAACTCTCTTTGAACCTTCTCGGATTTGTAAGCCCTTTCATTCCTTGTCTTCTTCACAAGCTTTTAGATGATATTTCTTGATAATAATTTAGGCGTGGAAATTGTGGAGTGAGGGGGAATGGTATGAGCTTCGTGGATGAAAGCATCGGAAACTCATGAAAGTTGGAGGAAGAAATAGTGAGATGCATTCAGATTGGGCTGCTGTGTGTGCAAGAATCTCCCAACGACAGACCTACTATTCAAACAGTGGTGTCAACGCTCAGCTGTGAAATCGTTTTCAGATTAATTCTATCTTTTTAACCAATTCAACCGATTGAACTACTAAATTCGTATTTTCCAAATCAACTTCGTAATAAAATTCCGGGTAGAATTAGAAAAGATAATTTGATGAAAAGAAATTAAATTCCCATTTATATCTTAATAAAATAAAGTAAAATATTGTGAATCCTAGAAACAAGTAAAGCAGCATAGTATTACTCTGCCATATTCCAATTCCCTGCATCATGTTCCCATAACCATATGTTGCAAATCAATTTGCAAACTTTACTTTCTTGCCTTTATCATCATGCGTATTCCCCTATAAATATATTATTTTATTACTTGAAAATATGCTCCAAAAACATCAAATTGCTCATATTTTAGGAAATGGAGTATTCAATTTAATAGCCACTCACCTTAAAAACTTCAGTTGTGTGAGTTTTTTAACGGATAAGTAATATTCCAAGCCCTTGTTCTTTCAGGCCAAATAAAAGCGAACTACACCATCTTTAGCACTTAGCTGGCTAATAGTCCGACCCGTAAACACAACTAGACTCTGCTGAAGCCCGATTCTTGCATATTACTAAGAACATGTTCAATTATGAGTAGGGTTGTAACCGAATCGAATCAAATCAAATAGCACAGTATTCGATTCTGTATATATTCGATTCGTATTCGAATATTCATATTTGTATTCGAGTCAGTCTCGAATATTAAAGCTAATTCGTAATTGATTCGCTATTTATATTCGAATTATTCGATTAATTTATTTTCTATAGAATATTTTATAAATAATATTATTCGAATATTCTTCGAATTCAGTACGTATTTAATACTATTCGATTTGAAATTATTCGATTCAAAATTAATATTTTTAAGAAACAAATTTATAATGAGTTTTATAAAACATGTTTAATATATAAATATTTTTATAAATGTATTATATATTTGTATTTAATCGAATATTTTTGAATATTGAATCAAATATCATAATTTTGTATTCGTATTTGAATACTAACCGAATCAAATCATATATTTATATTCAAACTCGAATATCAAAAATTCGAATACGAATATCAATATTCAAATACGAATGCAGTATTGAATCAAAAATATTTGATTCGTTTACAACCCTAATTATGAGTCATTTAAAGTCATCCATACTCACCGGGGAAGCACACAAGGGGTGCTCGAAATGAATTTTTATTTTTGAAAATCTATCTAGGATTTTTCGAAAATTTTGTGTTTTATCCTCCGAGAATGTTGAGTTTGAAGAGAGAAAATGATGGATGAATGAATAAGAGTGTGTGTTTAAAAATTGAATGTTTGAGAAAAAATTATGTGATAAGGTGGAGGTTGATGAAAAGCATATCATGATTCAATAATCATGGAAGACAGAGAACAACGTATGATTATCATCAACAAGTTTGGAAGAGAACAGAGAGTATCGATGAGGAAGATGAAGTAATTGTATATTTGAGAATGAGTTGAATGAATTCAATAATGTTACAAGAGGAGTAGGTCTAGGGTATTTATACATAATCTCATGACTTGAAGACTAAGCTACCTAGCAGAAAATATCTTCTAAAGCTAGTGTCGATTTGCTATTAGTATATAGGGTAGGAGAAGATATAGAACAATTTGAAAAGTTGCATAAGCCAGAGGACCTCAGAAGTGGCAGCTGCCAAAGCTCTGTACTCAACTTCAATGGAGCTGGGAGATACAGTGACTTGTTTCTTGGATTTCCAAGAAATCAAGGAATCCCCTAAAAACATGCAATAGCCAGTAATGGAGCGCTAGTATCTACACAAGCAGCCCGAGTCACTAAATCCTTTGAGAAGAACTGGAGATTTGGAAGAATAGAAAAGACCATGGCCAATGGTACCTTTTAAATATCTCAGAATGCGATGAGCAGCATTGAGATGAGAAAGACCAGGCTTGTGCATAAACTGAGCTAAATTGTGGACATCAAAGCTAATCTCTAGTCTGGTGACCGCGAGGTACATCAATTTCCCAATAAGGCGTCTGTAAGGTATAGGATCACTCAAGTAATAATCATCTTTGGAACTGAGTTTCAGTTTGCTGTCCATGGGAAACTTGGAAGGCTTACACTCTGTATATCATTCCTCTTTTACTAAGTCTAGAACATACTTCCTTTGGCATAAAGAGATACCAGTAGAATTTCTAGCTACCTCTATATCAAGAAAAAACTTTAAAGGGCCTAGATCCTTGATTTTGAAGTAATCATCCAGGAACTTTTTCACCTTCTGAACCTGGTCTAAATTATTGCTAGCAATAAGGATGTCATCAACGTAAACAGGGAGGATCAATGTTAGAGTGGAAGTATGAATTGTAAATAATGAAGAATTAGACTTCGACTGAGTAAAGTCATACGAAAGCAGGTAATTAGATAACTTGGAAAACCATTGTATGCTGGCTTGCTTTAATCCATATAGACTTTTAAGAAGCCAGCAAACCTTATTGGGATGAGCAGAGGCATAGCTAGGAGGTGGTGACATATAAACCTCCTCATGCAACTCCACAAGGAGGAATGCATTATTGACATCAAGTTGTTCTAAGAACCAGCCCTTGGAAGCAGATAAGGCAATGAGACTTCTCACTGTATTGAGTTTAGCAACTGGAGAGAAAGTCTCCTCATAGTCTATACCCTCCTTCTGTGTATACCCTTTGACCACTGGTGATCGCTGTATTGCACCAAATAATCCTGCAAAACTTGATAATTAAATTAGTATAGTCTACAAGGTATCGAACATAGGGAACGGAGGACTAGACACATTATTTTTCTACTTATCTATGGTTTTGGTTAGCAACCACGCAAGTTTGGAATTTTACTAAACTAGGAAATTTTAAAAACTGAGCTGAAATGAAAATTGTATTAACTAGGCAATTAAGAGACAGGTCCAGTATAATATTCACACACATGTAATTCCAATCATTGGCACTTAATATGAATCAATCTTAAGAATCTACTAGTTATAGATTGCCGTAATTAAACTGACATAACCCTCACTCCCACTTACTTAGTCGGTAACCGCCATGTTGGGCATCGAAACGGCTACTTCCCTAATCTAGCTACAACCTACGTTGTTGGGCAATCAATAGATTTAATAACTAGACAACTTTATCAAACTAAGGGAGCCTAGTATAGGAGCCTACTCGTATGTTGGGCATCTAATAGTTATATATTGTCGTAATTAAACTGACACAACCCTTACTCCCACTTACTTAGTCGGTAACCGCCATGTTGGGCATCGAAACGGCTACTTCCTTAATCTAGCTACAACCTACGTTGTTGGACAATCAATAGATTTAATAACTAGACAATTTTATCGAACTAAGGGAGCCTAATATAGGAGCCTACTCGTATGTTGGGCATCTAATAGTCTACTATCGGTTTAATTCAATTACTCTTACGAATAATTTTGCTACTTACCTAGCCTTGTTCCACGAGAAACGATGGAAGTACTAAGTGAGCTACAGACTGCACAACCTAGGGTGATCAGACCTCAATTACTAGTCAGATTAATTAATTCAGAACTAACCCGAAACCCTATTTATTAATTATTCGCACCTAAGCCTCATGTACTGATTTGTGTGTGTTTCACATCCCACCGAACCCTTAAAAACTTAGTTACTCATGCAGACATCTTGGTTGTGCAAGCATGACAGTTCGCAGAACAGAAACAAAAACATGTGTAACCCTAGATCTGACATTCACGTAAATTAAGTCACTTAAAACACGAGATAACAAAATATTTAAACCTAAGAAATTGAACTAGAAACTTGAATTAAAATACAACAAGAGTATCAACCATAAATTCAATCTCTAAACTCCAACGACAGGAGCGAACGAAAATTAAAATGATAGTTCAACTTCGAAAACATAAACGATCAAACCAACTGAATTAAAAGTGTTTCTTCTTCAACTACTAACTACGAACGGCTTGGAATCTTGAATGGAATGGATCGGCGGTACGGATTTGTCTTCGGCGTGATCGGCGGTGGACGGAATTAAATCGGGAGTTAGGGTTTATTCATGAATATGGAAGTGACGGCGTGCATGAACATGGGCAAAAAGCTCCCTATTTTCATCTCCTTCTTCACTTTATATACTCCCTATCTTGATCCCCAAGTTAGGTTAAAATCCTTCCAAGATATGGAAAGGATTTGGATAGATACATATATTTCCATATCCATCACATATATGATCAAAATATTTCCCTCCTTCGAAATCCGCATCCACATAAGCAATCTCACGCCCTTTTCATCATCAAATATTGCCAAATTGTATCCTAGTGACCTTGCCACATCAACACCTAAAACCTGCATTTTCGCCACTGCAAGTGCCCTGATTTAAGACAACTTTTGGCCAGAAATAACTAAGTAGAAAAATGACTCATCAACCGCCAGCCGTACCTTGTAGCATTCGATGATGCCATCTCGCTTTGAACTTCACCTTGTAAACCCATTTGCAACCAATGGGAACCTTTCAAGTAGGGAGATCGGTGAGGATCCATGTACCGAGATTTTCTAATGCTGTAATTTCACTTTCATAAGCATCTTGCCAATGGGCATGTGAAGCCGCTTGAGCATAAGTACGAGTCTCATATGTATCAGAAAGAGCAAGAGAAAAGGCTTTATGGCTTGAAGAAAGAAGTCAGTAGGAAAGAGATTTAGAAATTGGATGAGAAGAGTTACGTGACTGATAGGTCTATTTCGTACTATCCATATTCCGTCTATTTTGGCATATTTTGTGGCGTTTGGATTGCTTTTTGGTGTTTGTTTTGCAGTTCTTATGATGATGTGGCATTGACGAGGCGTTGATGTGGCGGTTGCAAATTAAAGGAAATATATGCTTAATCCGGAAGGAATCAAGAAGGAAATTAAGTGTAGAAAGAAAATAATATAATTTACCTTATATTATATCTTTCTATACTTTGATAACCTAATTGAGGAGGAAAAAAAAGGAATCGTATATATATACTTGATAGAGGGCGCCGCGAGGGAGATACACACGAGTTCATAAATCTGATCCCTTCCATTCACGTCTTCATCATAGCCAAAACCCTAGTTTCTCATCATCACCATTCATCATCGTCTTCAACATCAATCCGTCCACGCCGAACACCGAGAGAGAGAGACCGAGCGCCGAGGATTGCCGAAGTTGAGATCAGCCGAGGAAGAGAGCCGACGCTGAGGGATCCGATCGAGGATTTAGATTAATTTCAAAGTTCGCATTTCTTACTTCTGTTTCATGAATTATAGTTCGATTTAGGAGAAACAACATGTTCCTGCTTTCGTTTTACATTCCCGTATTTGGATTGTCTCCGCTTTAATTTTCCTGTAGGATGATTTGAAGTCTTTAATTTATAATTTCATAATTTCTAGGATTAAATTTCGTACTCTATGGTATTCTGATTATTTGGTAATTGTTTGAATTTTGTGTATATTTATTTTATGAATTTCAGCATGTTCTGTGTTCTGTTCTGCAATTCGGTCTGTCTGGCTAGTCCGGCCGATATGCGTAGCTAAGTCTTTTTAGGGGCCGGCGAGATGTGAAACACACACTACGTACCTTATTTTCGTGAGACTATGGCTTAAAATTAATCACTTAGGTTCTGAATTAATCTAGGTTTAATTAATTGAATTAATTAATTTAGGCTTGATCACCGTATGTTAGTTTAATTCATAGCTAATTTAGTACTTCCATCGTTTCTCGTGGGATTAGGCTAAATAAGTAGCAAATTGTTCTTAGGACAATTGGATTAATTTGGTAGGAGACTATTAGATGCCCACCATACGAGTAGGCTCCTAAATTGGGTTCCCTTAGTTCTTAAAGCTGATTAGGTGTTAAATCTATTGATTGCCCACCAACGTAGGTTGCATCTAATTTAGAGAAGTAGTTATTTCAATGCCCACCATGACAATTACCGAATAATTAAGGGGGAATAGGGGATATGTCAGTTTAATTACGGTGTCCTACAACTAATTGATTTAAGTGGATTAATTAATTAATAGTATCAGTGATCGATTGTGTGTGTGTGTGAATCATCTTGCTGGACCCGCTTTTATTTGCATAGTCAATTTCGTGTTTCATTCCTGCTAGTTTTCGTTTGTTTTTAGGTTATAAAAATTCCCAAACTTGCGTGGTTGCTAACCAAACCCTGATTGATAGGATTTTTAGGTTTGAAATACTCCGTTCCCTGTGTTCGATACCTGTTGCTATACTAATTCTTGGACTAGCTATTTTGCAGGATTATTTGGTGTAAACTTCGACCACCAAATTGGCGCCGTTGCCGGGGAACGGTGTTATCTTTAAGCTTAATTTTCCTACTGATCTTTTGTACTTTCTAGGTGTTGCATGAGCAGGTCTTCCCGCCCTTTTCTACACTTCGATCCAGAAATTGAAAAGACGGCAAAAAGGAACCGGAAGGCAACAAAGCTACAAAAGCAACCAGAGCTGTCACAAATAGAAACAGTCCGACCGACGGCATGTAAGAAAGGACCAGTGAGTCAGAGTCTGAAATCGGTCCGACAGGTCAGATAGACCCATTTTCTGAAGGCAGCAATTCTGAACCTGAAATAGAAAACATGGCTGAAGAAGAAGGAGCCAATCTGAAGATGAACTCAGGTTCGAGGAACTTGGGAGAGGATTTGCCCAGACCAATCAACATTACCACCACTGAGCAGATAGATGTGAAGCTGAATTTGGTCGCAGCATGTCCAAAGTTTTATGGGAAGCTGAATGAGAATCCTTTTGCTTTTCTGGAAGGATTCAATCAGGTCTGTGATCTGCATAGGCAAGGTCATTTGGATGCTTTCAAGCTCAAAGCATTCCCTTTTACTCTACAAGATGGAGCTCGTGCATGGTTTTTCGGATTGCGGCCTAGGTCGATCACTACTTGGGCTCAGATGCGTCAAACATTCCTGGATAAGTACTTTCTTCAATCCAAGACCAATGTACTCAAGAAGGAGATTTTCGGGATTACTCAAGAGCTTGACGAATCCTTTGGAACATACTGGGAGAGATATGGGACGTTAGTTGATAGCTGCACAAACCATAGTTTTTCCGATGTGGATTTGCTACAATACTTTTACCAAGGAATGACAGATGAGTCCAAAACCATGGTGAATGTTGGACTGAAGGGTAGCTTTGCTAATAGCTAATACACTGATGCAAAGGCAATCATTGAAGGCCTTGCCGAGTCTACATCACAATACAAAGGACCAAGGATGCAAAGGAAATCTGTGAATCTTTCAAGTGGAGATTTTCTAGACGATTTAGATATGAAGGTTGGACTCAAAATGGAGGAGAAGTTCAGCCAACTTGAAGACAAATTGAATCGTCTATTCAAGGAGAGGAATCATCCTTCCTCTTCCTCTTCATCTGAGCGCACAATGACTGATCATACATGTGGTGCATGTGGTCAAAGAGGGCACACATCTCTTCAGTACCAAGGCGAGGATGTTAATGCAGCCGATAATTGGAATGGACAGAACAAGGTTCATCCGAACTTAAGGTGGAGACAAGATGATCAAGCGCCACAACCGCCAAGGAATCCTCCACAACGATCCATTCCAACGACCTACTTATCAACATCAACAATATCGGCCTCCGCAGTAGCAAGCGGTTCCAACAACCCTACAAACCTCTACATCAAAGGCAATTCGCGCAAAGCAATTTCAAGAAAGAGATTGGCCCGTCGGGCCGCATGCACCGCGAAGCGACCCATTGGAGAAAATGATAGCCGAAATGATAAATTCACGTAAGAATGCCATAGCATACCAAAGAACGAATGCAAGAGGAGTTCACTCGGACTCAAGAAGGATACCCAAAACACCTTCGAGAATTTAGCTAAGCATTTCCAAGTTAAATTCTTCAGTACAAGAAATAAGAGGAAGTCAAGGGAAACTGCATCTCAAACTGAGCCAAATTCCGAACTCCCACAATTGTAGTAAAATCATGTTGAGGAATGGAAAATAGTTGTCCGAACCCGAACCGAAGGCGAATTTCAACAAGACTTAATCTCGCAAATGCAGGGGCCGAGCCGACTGCACCGAATATTCCGACCGCCCGGAAGACCCGACGAGTTACAAAATCTGGCTGATGGAGAGCTGACTGACAGAGAAGGTCCGACTACCCAGAAAGACCTGACAGAGTTGCAAAATTTTACTGATGAAGTTCCGCCAACAGTTGAAGGCCGATCTCGTCTGCGACTGCACTTAAAACTCGTTGTACCTCCTCCATTTCCTGAAGCATTGGAGAGGAAACAAACACCGAACAAGGACTATATGGACTATGTGAAGTTGTTCGGAAAGCTGGAAATCAACATACCCTTTTTGGAGGCTGTGAAAATTCCCCAATTTGGGAAATTTGTCAAAGATTTCATAGCAGGCAAGATCCAGCAAACCGGGAAAGTATTGATGGATACATCTGTGTCAGCAATTATCCAAAAGATGCTACCTACAAAATGCGTGGACCCAGGTATGTTTACTCTTCCTTGTCTTATGGGAAATGTGATTGTTAAGCAAGCTATGTGTGATTTAGGTGCATCAATTAATGTTATGCCACTTTCTGTGTATAATCAATTATCTGTAGTTGAATTGGTATCTACTAATGTGATTATACAGCTTGTTGATAGATCATGCATTGCACTTGTTGGTTTACTTGAAAACATCCTTGTCAGAATTAATGATTTTGTCTATCCTGTTGATTTCTATGTTATAGATACAAATGATAGGCAAGGTGAGGGTATTGCGGGTGTTTTGTTAGGTAGACCATTTTTGAAAACTGTGAAAGCTGTGATTGATGTAGATGAAGGTTCTATTAGTGTGCGATATCATAATGAGACTTATGTTCATCATATTGCTAGTGCACTTAAGAAACCTTATGATCATGAGAATGAAATGGCTTTTTCTGCTGACGAGATTGAGAGTTTTGTACAAGATTATCTTGAGACGCATTTGTTGCAGGATAAAATGGAACTCACCTTAATCAAGGGGCTGACTGACCTTGATCTTAAGGATATTAGGGATGGAGAGATCCGAGACAGCATCAAAGCACTCTATGCAAGCACCGTAATTTGCTGTCGTTAGCGCGATCGCCGATCCGCCCGCACGATGCCGAATCCGACATAATTCTCGCCCTCATTGGTGAAGCCCCCGTTCTCGAACCGAAGCAACTTCTCAAGCATCCGAAGTACGCCTATCTTGGAGATGGTGACACGCGCGCGCCATCATTAGCAAGGAGTTAAATCAAACTCAAGAGGAGGCCTTATTGGCAATCTCAAGAAGCACAAGAAGGCGATTGACTGGACTTTAGCCGACATCACCGGCATTAGTCCTGACATCTGCACCCATTCAATTCATATGGAGCCTGATAGCAAGCCCTTCCGAGATCACCAACGGAAGCTCAACCCTAACATGCGAGAGGTGGTGCTGAAAGAGGTACTGAAGCTTCTTTCTATGGGTATCATTTACCCTATTTCTGACAGCAAATGGGTGAGTCATGTTCACGTGGTGCCGAAGAAGTCTGGGTTTCAAGTTGTGGAGAACGAGAAGAATGAGCCGGTGCCAATGCGATTGGTGACTAGGTGGCGCATGTGCATAGTCTACAGGAAGCTGAATGATGCTACACGGAAAGACCACTTTCCGTTACCTTTTATTGATCAGATGTTAAAGAGGCTTGCAGGACAAGCCTGCTTCAGCTTTTTGGATGGCTATAGCGGATATTTTCAGATCCATGTGAAGGAGGAGGATCAAGACAAGACCACATTTACTTGTCCCTTCGGCACTTTTGCATACAGACGTATGCCATTCAGATTGTGTAATGCACCGGGCACCTTTCAAAGGTGCATGATGAGCATCTTTTCGGACCTGATCGAGGACTGCATTGAGGTGTTCATGGATGACTTCACGGTTTACGGGAATTCATACACGGGATGCTTGAAGAATTTGGACAAAGTCCTTGCTCGGTGTGTGGAGAAGAACTTGGTACTCAACTATGAGAAGTGCCATTTTATGGTGACCGAAGGGATTGTACTTGGTCACGTGGTTTCTAGCCGAGGGATTGAAGTAGATAAAGCCAAAGTCGACCTGATTGCAAAGTTGCCGCCCCCTACATCTGCAAAGGAGATCCGAGGTTTCCCAGGACACGCCGGGTTTTATCGGCGTTTCATCAAGGACTTTGCAGAGGTAGCTCAACCACTCACAAGACTATTACAGCAAGATGTTGAGTTCATGTTTGATGATCAGTGTAAGGAGGCCTTCGACCTCCTTAAGACAAAGCTCACCACCGCCCCAATAATGCAGCCTCCTGATTGGAACAAGCCATTTGAGATCATGTGTGATGCATCCGACCGGGCCGTAGGAGCAGTTTTGGGGCAGAAAAATGGAAAAGAGAGTGTAATCTACTATGCTTCGAAGACACTTAACTCAACTCAATGCAATTATTCTACCACTGAGAAGGAGTTGTTGGTTATTGTCTTCGCATTTGACAAGTACCGATCCTATTTACTTGGTTCCAAAATTGTGGTCTACACTGATCATGCTGCCGTCAAACACCTTCTCTCCAAGAAGGAATCTAAACCTCGTTTGATTCGATGGATACTCTTACTTCAAGAGTTTGATTGGGAGGTAAAGGACAAGAGGGGAGCAGAGAATCAAGTGGCCGGCTAAAACTTCACGGCGGCCGCCTCATCGCACCGGCCGAATCCGCCGCGCCATTAACCCGACTGTCACTGGGCCGTTCCTCATCGATGAGGATGAGCCTGCTGTCGCCCAGCCAGTCACCGAAGACACCCCCGTCGCCTCCCCTGCTCTTGAGCCCGCCGCCGCTGTTTCCGTCGAGGAGGATGAGACCGACGACGTCGACTGGTCTATTCCCGCGCCGAGTTCCCTTCGACCGATTTGTATGACAGATTTGGTTTCCTTTGAGAGAGTAGCCCGTATGCGCCACCTCCGCGCTTCGATGGGATTCATTGGGTCGACGAGGTGAGGGCTACTTCGAATCCAGTATCAGATGAGTCCGATTATGAGCCATCGAGTGAAGACGAAGACCTATCTTTGGAGCAGCTTTCGCTCACTGATTCGGCCGACTCCTCATCATTCCCGTCCTCCACCGTGTACGGGAACCTCATCGTTTTATAGTTTCTGGACAGAGTGGCAGTCCGGGCAGAGATAACTTTTGAGGATGAGCCCTAAAGGCATTGTGCTTTCACTCGACGCGGCAAGAATTTCTAGAATGGCCGCTCCATTGATCACGGATTCCTCCGCTCCACGGGCGTACAAGGCCAGTTTTATGACTATTTCAGACGCATTGGTTGACTATGGTTGACTGAATCTCACCACTATCCTTGCTATCATGCTCTTACTACTGAGTTCTTCAATACATTTTCATTTACCTTTGTGACTGATGTGTATGTGAAGAACATTTCGTTTCGCATTGGTTGTGTATTCTATAAGATGTCGTTGGCTGAGTGGTCCACCCGATTGGGTACTGTGTTGTTGGAGGATTTGGATGATGATACTTATGCTTCTACTCCTCGTGGTATTCCTTCTTCTCTTGGTGATTATGTTGGTCCTATGAGTGCATGGACTTTGATTGCCCCCTCTGATCCCCAGTTTTTCCGCCCCTCTTATTCTGATATTTCCTATGTTACCGATCCTGCATTGCGTATGTGTCATCAGTTTCTTTGCCATAATTTGACTGGGCATTGGATTGGTTTTACCACAGTCACGGTGAATGATTTATATTTTTTTGTGGTGCATGCATACGGGGCGCCGGGTTGATCTTGGATATTGGATAGCTCGTAGCATGAGTGATCTTGCTACTCATCCGGCTAGGCATCTTACTTTGTGCCATCTCTTTGCTACATTCCTTCCACGCAATTTTATCATATTCGATGATTCTTAGCTTACTCAGTTATCTCCTCCACCTTTGTTTGACCTTGAGTTGATGGGTTATGCACGCATTTGTTATAGGGAGCCTGATGGTACTGTTAGATTTTATCCACCGGGACCTAGAGTCCCGAGTGCTGCTCCCTATGTAGGTTTGCAAGTACCCAGCGATTCGGTCCAGGTGTTGAGGGCTGAGGTTGTAGCTCCTCGGCGGCGCTTTGATGATTTGGAGTGCACGGTTCTCTCTCGTTTTTCGCCTCCGGGCGATCGGTGATGCCATTCCCCCCTCTTTTTATTTTTATTATTTTTTTTTGTGTATGTGTGTTTGTGTCTTTGTTTTGCTTCTCTTTCACTTGCTCGTTTGCAACGATCAAGTGTAAGGAGGGGTATTTGTTATGTGTTTTTGTCATGTTCTCCGTCCTTTTTCTTTGTTTTTTGTGTGAGGGCACACAAGGGGTTAAGTGTAAGGAGGGATGTCTCTACGTCGTTTCTCTTTGTTTCGTCATTTCTTTTATGTCGTCGAAGCATGCCAAAAATTGAAGTTGTTGATGCATTCTTGTTCTTGATTTAAGCATGTTTGGTTGTGCTTTATGTCTCAATATGCGAACTTGTAGTTGTTGTGAAGAGTAGGATATGGTGCACATTTGTATGTGATTTGGGATGACGAATAATAAGTGAATTGTGGATTGAATTTTACACACACTCCGTATATTAGATTTGAGCCGTTAAAGTAGGACACTTCCTACTAATTTCATTGAGAGTGAGTGTTCATAAAGTTGCAATAAAAGTGAGCCACTTGTGATAAGTGATAGGAGGCACTAGGGATTGAGTATTTAACCGCGACAAAAAATGAAAACCGAGGCCTTTTTAGCTTCTCTTTTGCCCATGTCATTGTATGTTTTACAAGCTTATTTGAGATTGATCTATTCTTTTTGCTTGCCTACCGAGTTTGCTTGCTATCATATTTGTTGTTGTAAAATAATTGTTGACCAAAGTTGTACATTGATAGTGTTATTTAAAAGGTCTCGATCGTTTTGTACCCGGAAAAATACGCTGAATTTTGCTGTAGTATGTTGCTGTTTCGTAAAAAAAAAAAAAGAAGAAGAAAAAAATCCGAAACAAGAAGTGCGGCGGGGGGTGCTTGTGAATAAATTGGTAGCAGCTGATATGGTGTTCTTTTATGGTAGGCATTGATTTTCCATCTTTGATTATCTCAAATTTAGCAAGTACAACATGCATGACATATTTGTACAAATTGTGGAGCTTAGAACCCCTAGGACCCCTACCAACAAAAAATTGTCTATGTCCTAAGCCCCATTACAACCAAAGAAAAAAGACCTCCTTGATATTGCAGTTGTGACAATTGATGAGTCAATTTCGTACCTAATTATTTCTGTCCGAAAAGGTCTCTTAATTGTGCAGGTGAGACGTATTTGTTGGCAGTTATGCAGAAAATGAGCTGATTTGGCACGACACCAGGAGATGATGTGGCAATGCAATTTACAGCTGGAATGGCGAGATTTTGAGTGGTTTTGGCCGAAGAAAGGAAGAAGGAAAGAAAATGATCTAGAAAGGAAAGAGAGAGGAAGGAAAGAAGAAGATAAGGAAGGATTAGATATTTCCATATCTAACAAGATCCTTTCCTTATCTATCAAGAAAACCTAGATTTGATCTAGGTATTATAAAAGGAGGATTGGAGCACGAAATTCAGAGAGCCTTTACACACGTATACAGCGCCGTGCATACCTTTCCACCTCGGAGACTCATCCTTTCGATCCGATCAACTTACCACCACCACCGAACTCGCCGAAGCCAAATGCCGCCGCCGCCGAGAAGATCACAACCACCAGCCTTCCGATCAATTCATGCTATCAGTAGTTTTATGTTTAAGAAACAAACACTTCTATGCTTTCGTATTTTAGTTTTCAGTTTCGGATTCTAGCTAGTTTTATTATCGTTTTAATTTCGTTTCTAGTTTTATGTTCGTTTCGTAAGACCGATCGCTACGATACTTTTAATCTAGTTTTAAGTTGAGTTTTAATTCAGTTTACTTTTGGTTTAAGATTCTTGTTATTATCTCTGTTTTCGGTTTATAGTTCGTTATCTTTAGTTTAATTTCGTTTACGTGCATGCTAGGGTCGAGTTACAAATGGTGCATGTTCCGATTTGCGGGGTGTCTTATCTCGTGCGATCGGGACGCATTTATGAGTAGCTAAACTTTCGTGGGTCCGAGAGATGTAAACGCACACGTGAACAAGTACATGAGGCTTAGGTTCTAATAATTAATCAAAGGGTTTCGGGTTAATTCTGGTTTATTTAATCTGACTAGTAATTTAGGATTGGCCACCTTAAGTTGCGTAGTTTGTATCTAACTTAGTACTTCCATCGTTTCTCGTGGAACAAGGCTAGGTAAGTAGCAAAGTTATTCATTAGAATAATTGGATTAAACCGGTAGGAGACTATTAGATGCCCAACATACGAGTAGGCTCCTATACTAGGCTCCCTTAGTTCGATAAAGTTGTTTAGCTATTAAATCTATTGATTGCCCAACAACGTAGGTTGTTGCT
The DNA here is from genome assembly GCA_028984105.1 of Lavandula angustifolia. Taxonomy (NCBI): domain Eukaryota; kingdom Viridiplantae; phylum Streptophyta; class Magnoliopsida; order Lamiales; family Lamiaceae; genus Lavandula; species Lavandula angustifolia. The sequence goes on from CM054809.1 coordinate 31,147,499, forward strand.
AAATTAGGGAAGTAGCCGTTTCGATGCCCAACATGGCGGTTACCGACTAAGTAAGTGGGAGTAAGGATTACGCAGTTTAAGTTACGGTAGTCTATAACTAGTTGATCCATGAGATTAATTCATTTTATGTGCCAAGGATTGGAATTACGTGTGTGTGAATATTCTGTTGGACCCATCTCTTATCCGCCTAGTTAAAACAGTTTATTTTCGGGTTCGGTTTACGCAATTTGTTTCGGTTTTAATAAGTTCTTAGTTTAGTTAAAAACCCAAAACTTGCGTGGTTGCTAACCAAACCCAAGATAAGTAGAAAATGATATGTCTAGTCCTTCGTTCCCCTGTGTTCGATACCCCGTAAACTATACCGATATAATTCTCTATTTTTGCGGGATTATTTGGTGCAATACGACGATCACCAAATTGGCGCCGTTGCTTGGGAACGGTGTTATCTAGTTTTATTATTTTCTACTAATCTTTTGTTCTTTTTAGCGTTGCATGAGCAGGTCTTCCAAACCTAACCTCATATTTGATCCAGAGGTCGAGAAAACAGCAAAGAGGATTAGGAAGAGGACAAAGCTGCAAAAGCAACAGATTCTGTCCGAGGAAGAACACGTCTTAACCGCCCGGTCGAAGACGTAACGTACGCCGGTGATCAGACCAGCGACTCCGAACCAGAAGCTGTTAGGTTCGATAAAACACTTCCTAATACTCCAGTAACCAGCTCAGAATCAGAATCAGAAGAGATGGAGGACGAAGTGCACAATCCTCAACCCTTGAGGATGAATACCGGATCACTTGACATGGGAGCGGACCTTCCTGGTCCAATTCAAATCACAACTACTAAGCAAATCGATGTCAAGTTGAATATGGTAGCTGCAATGCCGAAGTTCTATGGAAGAACGAACGAGAATCCCAATTCCTTTTTGGCCTCATTCAACCAAGTCTGCAATCTGCACAGGCAGGGCAATCTGGATGCATTCAAGCTAAAGGCTTTTCCATTCACACTGCAAGATGGAACACAAGCATGGTTCTCAAGTCTAAAGCCAAATACAATTACAACATGGGTCCAGATGCGTACTGTTTTCTTGAAGAAGTATTTCCCGCAGTCAAAGACAAATGCACTTAAGAAGCAGATTTCAGGGATTGCTCAAGAAATAGATGAAACTTTCGGTGCATATTGGGAGAGATTCGGGCGACTTGTTGATAGTTGTCCGAACCATGGCTATTCGGATGTGGAGCTTCTACAGATTTTCTATCAAGGGATGACAGACGAAGCAAAGGCCATGGTTGATATCGGTCTGAGAGGAAATTTCCACACAAGCCTCTACGAAGATGCAAGGAATATAATCGAAGGGCTTGCGGAGTCTACCTCGCAATATAAAGGGCCGAGACCAACAAGGAGAGTCTGTAAATTGGTCTCATTCCGATTACATGGATGAGATTGATAATAAAGTGGAGGCAAAATTCAGCTTGTTACAAGATAAGCTCGACTTGTTACTCAAGCAGAGCGCTCCTACCCCAAGTCGATCAAATGCCGATCATGCATGTGGAGCATGCGGAGAAAAGGGACATACGTCGCTGCAATATCCGGGAGAAGAAGTAAACGCTGCAGGAAATTGGAGCGGACAACAAGGGGTTCATCCGAATCTCCGTTGGAAGCAACCGGAGGAGCATTTTCAACCTAGGAATCCGCCTCAAACCCAATTTCAAAGAACCATATCAGCAGCAACATGGCTATCAGCAGCCATACAATCCTCCTAATCATAACAACTATCAGCAGACGTATAGACCCCCGCACCGTAGGCAATTTCGAGCACAGAACGCCCAGCCTTGCCCATTTTCGGCAGCGAACGCCCAACTACCCATTTTCAACGGCAGAACGCCCACCGCCCGGTCGGAACAAGCAGAGCCCTTTAGAAAAACTCTTGGCCGAGATGGTTTCTTCGCAGAAAGATACCACCGCATTTCAACAACAAATGCAGCGGGAAATTAATCAGACCAAAAAGGATCAGCAAGCTACGATGGAGAATTTGGCTAAGCAGATGAATAAGCTAAGTTCTGCAATACAAGAAATAAAGACTTCCCAAGGACAGCTTCCAGCTCAAACTCAGCAAAATCCTAATGCCCACAACTGCAATCAGATTACGCTGCGTGGAGGGAAAGAATTACCGGCCCGACCGCACGTAAGACACCCGAGAGAAGTCGGCAGAGAAGAAGAAGGGCAGCTGAACGGCCTCTACCATCGAAAGTTCAAAGGAACAATATGTCGAAGATCCGAACAAGAAAGAGATGAGGAGCACGTCCAAACTGGCCAGTCAGAGCATGAAAATCTGATTCCGCCACCTTTCCCCGAAGCTTTAAAAAGGAAGAGAATGCCAAACAAGGAAAGCATGGATTACATGAAGTTGTTCGAGAAGTTGGAAATAAATATCCCTTTCCTTGAAGCCGTAAAGATTCCCAAGTTTGGGAAATTTGTGAAGGACTTCATAGCCGGAAAAGTTCCCAAGTCTCGGTAAGGTTTTGTTCGATCACACAAGACGGCAATTATACGTAAGATGCTTCCGGCTAAATGTGCCGACCCGGGTATGTTCACACCGCCTGTCTAATGGGTGATGTCATGATTAAACAAGCCATGTGTGATCTAGGAGCATCTATAAATGTTATGCCTTTATCTGTATATAATCAATTGGTAGGAGCTGAGTTAATATCCACTAAGGTGATTATTCAATTAGCGGATAGGTCATGCATTGCTCCAATTGGTTTACTTGAAAACATTTTGGTCAGAATCAACAACTTTGTCTATCTTGTTGATTTTTATGTGATTGATACAAATGATAAGCAAGTTGAAGGAACTGGAGGAGTGTTATTAGGTAGACCGTTTTTAAAGACTGTAAAGGCAATAATTAATGTGGATGAAGGTTCAATAAGTGTGGCATATCATAATGAAACTTATGTTCATAAAATATCTGAAGCACTTAAGAAACCCTACGATCATGAAAATGAGAATGCTTTTTCTACTGACTCCATTGATGAAATTGTCCAAGAATATCTTGAGACGTATGTGGTGCAGGACAAAATGGAAGTTACCTTGACTCAAGGACCGACCGAAGCGGAACCTCGAAGGTATGAGAGACGAAGAAATCGAGAGAGAGCATCTCGGCTTTGTGCGCAACTCCGTAACTACAAACCGTCGGCGAGTATGTCTCAACCGCCCATACAGGACGCTTACGAAAAGCTGCTTGCCGTCAATCATCAAGGCACCAAAACTGGAGCTTAAGCCACTTTCAACAAATCTGAAATATGCCTATCTCGGAGAGAATGAGACGCTGCCCGTCATCATTAATAAAGAGCTTGATGAAGATCAAGAGAAGGCGTTGTTGGAAATTCTGAAGAAGCACAAGAAGGCCATAGGTTGGACTCTAGCCGACATTACGGGCATTAGTCCCGACATATGTGAACACTCCATCCTCATGGAGCCGGATAGCAAACCTTTCCGAGACCATCAAAGAAAACTCAATCCGAACATGAGAGAGGTCGTGTTGAAGGAAGTATTAAAGCTCTTATCCATGGGTATTATCTATCCCATATCGGATAGCAAGTGGGTAAGTCCTGTACACGTTGTGCCCAAGAAGTCCGGATTTCAAGTTGTCGAGAATGAGAAGAATGAGTTGGTTCCGTACGCTTAGTGACGGGATGGCGCATGTGTATCGATTATAGGAAGCTCAATGCCGCGATGCGTAAAGACCATTTCCCGCTTCCATTTATCGACCGGATGCTCGAGAGACTTGCGGGGCAAGCTTATTTTAGCTTCTTGGATGGATACGGTGGCTATTTCCAAATCCAAGTGCGAGAAGAAGATCAAGATAAGACGACGTTCACATGCCCATATGGAACGTTTGCTTACCGAAGAATGCCGTTTGGATTATGTAATGCGCCGGGCACCTTTCAACGATGCATGATGAGCATATTCTCGAACCTCATCGAGATGTGCATAGAGGTCTTCATGGACGACTTCACCGTTTACGGTGACTCTTACACTTCGTGCTTGAAGAACCTCGACAAAGTCCTAGCTCGTTGTGTTGAGAAGAATTTGGTATTGAATTACGAGAAATGCCATTTTATGGTGACCGAAGGAATAGTACTCGGTCACGTCGTTTCTAAAAGAGGAATAGAAGTCGACAAGGCAAAAGTGGAGGCCATCGCAAAATTGCCATATCCGACAAATACGAAGGAAGTTCATGGTTTCTTAGGACACGCCGGCTTCTATCGGCGTTTCATAAAGGATTTCGCAAAAGTCGCTCAACCACTAACAAACCTACTTCACAAGGATATCGAGTTCGAATTCGATACTAAGTGTAAGGAGGCCTTCACTATCCTTAAGGGCAAGCTTACAACAGCCCCTGTGATGCAAGCCCCGAACTGGAATAAGCAATTCGAGATTATGTGCGATGCTTCTGACTGTGCAGTCGGGGCAGTGCTGGGACAGAAAAATGGAAAGGAGAGTCATGTGATATATTATGCATCCAAGACATTAAATCCAGCCCAAAGCAACTATTCCACCACAGAGAAGGAGCTGTTAGCTATCGTCTTTGCCTTCGACAAGTTTCGTTCTTATTTACTTGGCTCAAAAATCATAGTGTATACCGATCATGCTGCCGTCAAACATCTCCTTGCCAAGAAAGAAACAAAGCCGAGACTCATCCGATGGATTCTTCTCTTACAAGAATTTGATTGGGAAGTTAAGGACAAGAAAGGAGCTGAAAACTAAGTGGCAGATCACTTGAGCCGATTAATTCAAAAAGACGATGGAGAGCCGATTAAGGAGATTTTTCCCGAAGAGCATTTATATGCTGTTCGCGAGACGGTGTCCAGCCTTGCCAAGCTTCTGCCAGCACAGTGTTTTACAGTTGGAGTCCAGAAAGTGTCTCGGCTGCCCAGTCAAGACAACTCTGAAACAGAATTGCTGAAAGGCGTGGGTAACACTTCTAAATTACCTTGGTTTGCTAATATTGTGAATTTCTTGACTTTTAAACAGCTTCCACCCGAGTTCACTCATGCCCAAAAGGCAAAATTGAAGAGCGAGTGTAAGCAGTACTTTTGGGACTCTCCAATCCTTTGGAAAATGGGAGTTGATCAGGTTATCCGAAGATGCATTCCAGAAGAAGAGCAAGGCGACATCCTTCACCATTGTCATTCATCCGCTTATGGAGGACACTTCGGACCAAAACGAACCGCAAGGAAAGTGTTGGATGCGGGTTTCTTTTGGCCGAGCTTACACCTTGACGCCTATAAGTACTGTAAGTCATGTGCACGTTGCCAAATGACCGGGAATATATCTATGAAGGATGAAATGCCCCAAAAGCTTTTGAGATTTTGTGAGATATTTGATGTATGGGGTATGGATTTCATGGGTCCGTTTCCTAGTTGAAGGGGTAACATGTACATTTTACTTGCCGTTGATTATATTTCTAAATGGGTTGAGGCAAAGGCTACAAAAATTAACGACTCTAAAGTGGTTGCAGGATTTCTTCGAACTAACATCTTTTGCAGATATAGAGTACCAAAAGCCATCATAAGTGATCGAGGAACACATTTCTGCAACCGTACCATAGAGTCGTTGATGAAGAAATATGGAGTAGCCCATCGAGTTTCTACCGCTTACCATCCACAGACGAATGGGCAAGCTGAAGTTTCAAATCGAGAAGTGAAGTCTATCTTGGAGAAAACGGTCAATCCTTCAAGGAAAGATTGGAGTACGAGGCTGGACGACGTCTTATGGGCTTATCGAACAGCCTATAAAACCCCCCTCGGTATGTCTCCTTATAGATTGATTTTCGGTAAATTATGTCACTTGCCTGTGCAGTTGGAACACAAAGCCTGGTGGGCGGTACAGAAAATCAATATGGATCTGACCGAGAGTGCTAAGGAGCAGAAATATCAGCTTCAAGAGCTTGAAGAAATCCGGTTAGAGTCCTATGATGCTGCTATGAGGTATAAAGATCGCACAAAGGCATGGCATGATAAAACAATCCGGCTGAAGACTTTTGAAGTGGGCCAACTCGTATTACATTACCAATCGCACCTACGCATCATGCCCGGAAAGCTCCGCTCAAGGTGGATCGGTCCATTTCGGGTGTGTTCGGTCTGGCCAGACGGAGCAGTTGTGATACAGAAACTGAATTCAAACGAGACTTTTATCGCAACTGGTCATCGTTTGAAAATTTATCATCTTTGCCGCAATGATAGAAGTCGTGGATGAGCGAGCTTGTCCATTCCCTCGTATCTTTGACTTTTTGAAGAGGAGGTCTAGCCGAAGACTCTAAAGAAAGGCGCTTCCGGGAGGCCACCCGTTATATTTTCCGATTTTCTTTGATTTATTTTTCGTGTTTTTAGTTTGATTTTATGCTTGGTGTTGTTTCTTTTATTTTTCAGAAATTTTGCTAAGGAAGGAATTGGGGATAAAAGTGCAAGGAAAGGAGTTGGAGGAGTAAAGATGAAGAAAAGAAGACTTAGAGGTCTACATTGCAATTTTCAAAAATACCCCCCCCCCCTTCGCGTTATCAGCACGATTGAAGACTTAGATTTTCTACCAAGGGACCCAATTGTAGTGAGGGAACGAATTTTGGGAACTCAATTGCATAAAAGCCAAACATTTGGAGCCAATTGATGTGAAGAAAAATATGGGGCCGAATTGAAAAGAAGGAGGGACCGAATCTTTTAACTGTACAGTTGGGAGGACCTGATTGCAAAATTCCCTTGTATAAAAGGGGAGAAAATCTCAAACCCTACCATTTTCTACTATTCAAATCTCCCTCCTAAGAAACCGCCGCCCACTACTTCCCTCTATTCTAAAACCGTTTCCTCCTCCACAAGTCCTCCTCCCCTGCACGAGAGACAAGCAGCCATGCCTCCGAGAAAGAAGAAATCCATCTTATCCGCCGCTTTCGCCGGTTCCAAGTCGTTACGCCCGATCTCGAAACACGCCGCCGAGATGCATCCGCTACTCACCAGCAAGCCGCACCACCGTCGGAGCTTCCCCTCATTGTGTATGAACCACCACCTTCGCCGGAGTTTACCTATGTGGAACCAAATCCACCACAAATGGCAGAAGAAGCCGGAAGTCACTATGCCACGGAGTCTACATCTCCGTCGAAACTGCCACGCCGACGGTTACGAAGACACACCGGCGCTGCTACCTCGCAGAAACCGCCACGTGAACCAACTCCTGATCCTACTCCCGAAGCGACGCCTCCACCGACACCGGAGCCAACACCTCAACCGTCACCGGAGCCGACGCCTCAACCGACGCACGATCCCACGCCTCCGCCGTCTCCACCGCATCATTCGAGAGCCCGGAAACCGAAGGCAAGTCGCGCGGATGGTGCTTCTTTGTCAAATCCGCCGCACAGTTATGAGCAGACTGCCTCGCCTGCCCAGGCGAGGCGACCGGTGACTTGTCTTCCCCCATTTTATTTTATTTTCGCTTTTTTGTCTTTTTGTTTTGTGTTTTTGAGTCTGTTTTTTTTTTGTGTTTTCTTGTTCTTACACTTGATAGGGATCAAGTGTAAGGAGGGGTGTTTCTTTTGTTTTTATTTGTCCTTAGTTTTCGTAGTTTCTTACACTTGGTAGGGACCAAGTGTAAGGAGGGTGTTTGTGTCTTTATTTTGTCATGCCTTCTCCCTTGTTTTGTCTTTTCTCTCTTGCTCGAGGGCGAGCAAGGTTTAAGTGTAAGGAGGGGGGGTATTTTGTGTCGAAGCATGCCAAAATTTTTGATTTTTGAAGTGCCGTTTTCTATGATCAAGCTTGTCTTATTCATGCTTTTATTTTCAATATGCTAGCTTGTAAACTTTGTGAAGAGTAGATCTAGGCACGTATGTGTATGTAACTTGGGATGACGAAAAATAAACCTTGTTGGATCGAAATTTATAACCACTCACTTAAATAAGATTTGAGCCTTAAAGTAGGACACTTCCTACTATTCTTTTGAGAGTGTTTATCCACAAAGTCGCAATATGTTTGAATCACTTGTGATAAATGATAGGAGGCACTATGGATTCTTAAAGCCACACGGCCGCGACAAAATATTTCCTACCCGAAATTATCCCTTAGTGAACCAATTTGAGCCTTGACCGAATTTCTTTGATTTGAGTTAGTAAAATTTTAGCCAAGGCCATTTTAAACTTTCTCTTGACCCGTGTCATTGCATGTTTTACGAACTCTTTTGTGCGAGATAGTTAAAATCTGAAGTGAATTACATACATCTTCTACCGCCCGAGTATAGACATGCTTGCGAAAGAATCGAGATGGGATAAAAGTCTAAGTATAAAAACCGCTCAATATAAGCGGAATTGAAAGTGTCCTGTTTGTACAATTGAAACGGTTTGTGCCCGGGCTTACTAAAAGAGAGTTTATGCCACGAATGTTAAAAAAAAAAAAAAAAAAATCCCGAATAAGATACGTGGCGGGAAAGAAAGAAAAAATGGGTACATAGTATTGATTTTGTAGCATGGATGTAAATTTTCTAAGTGGTGGGAGTTTTGCCGACTTGGCCGCACGGGATAGAGAGTTTTACATGCATAACACTTAATTTGAATCTTAATGGAGCTTAGTACCCCTAGGGCCCTTACCAACATCAAATTGTCTAAGTCCTAAGCCCCATTACAACCGAATGAGAAAGACCTCCTTGATATTGCTATTGTGATGATCTCTTATCGTGATTGCGTGGATTGTTTTCTTTGAGTGGCTTGAACCGGACCTAGATTAGTTGAGTGTAGAGTGAAACTTGAGGAGATCCGCATTGTTTAGATTTTGACCAAGTTGAAATATATGTGTTTAGTTTCGAAATTTGCATCGTTTGCTTGTTGGATGAGATTATGATTGCATGGTTTGATATTGTTTGGCTAGTGAATTGGTGCAGAGAATTTCGAGTTGCTTGGTATGGCTTCTTGTCTTTGTTTTGTGAGTCCGTTGTTATTCCGTTCGTGACGAGTCTTGTTTGTTCTTGTTAGAGTCTTGAGTCTTTTATTTTGAGTCTTGGGTCTTGGGGAAGACCAAAAATAATTAAGTACTTATCTTTTGCTCTTCTTATACTCGAGGGCGAGTATAGCTCAAGTGTAAGGAGATTTGATGAGTCAATTTCGTACCTAATTATTTCGTCCGAAAAGGTCTCTTAACCGTGCGGAGTGAGACGTATTTGTTGGCGCTTATGCGTAAAAATGAGCTGATTTGGCACGACACCAGGAGATGATGTGGCAATGCAATTTACAGCTGGAATGGCGAGATTTTGAGTGGTTTTGGCCGAAGAAAGGAAGAAGGAAAGAAAAGGATCTAGAAAGGAAAGAGAGAGGAAGGAAAGAAGAAGATAAGGAAGGATTAGATATTTCCATATCTAACAAGATCCTTTCCTTATCTATCAAGAAACCCTAGATTTGATCTAGGTATTATAAAAGGAGGATTGGAGCACGAAATTCAGAGAGCCTTTACACACGTATACAGCGCCGTGCATACCTTTCCACCTCGGAGACTCATCCTTTCGATCCTATCAACTTACCACCGCCACCGAACTCGCCGAAGCCAAACGCCGCCGCCGAGAAGATCACAACCACCAGCCTTCCGATCAATTCATGCTATCGGTAGTTTTATGTTTAAGAAACAAACACTTCTATGCTTTCGTATTTTAGTTTTCGGTTCGGATTCTAGCTAGTTTTATTATCATTTTAATTTCGTTTCTAGTTTTATGTTCGTTTCGTAAGACCGATTTGCTACGAGTACTTTTAATCTAGTTTTAAGTTGAGTTTTAATTCAGTTTACTTTTGGTTTAAGATTCCCGTTATTATCTTGTTTCGGTTTATAGTTCGTTATCTTTAGTTTAATTTCGTTTACGTGCATGCTAGGGTTAGAGTTACAAATGCTGCATGTTCGATTTGCGAGGGTGTCTTATACGTGCGGTCGGGACGATACTATGAATAGCTAAACTTTCGGTGGTCCGACGGGATGTAAACGCACACGTGAAGCATACATGAGGCTTAGGTTCTAATAATTAATCAAAGGGTTTCGGGTTAATTCTGGTTTATTTAATCTGACTAGTAATTTAGGATTGACCACCTTAAGTTGCGTAGTTTGTAGCTAACTTAGTACTTCCATCGTTTCTCGTGGAACAAGGCTAGGTAAGTAGCAAAGTTATTCATTAGAATAATTGGATTAAACCGGTAGGAGACTATTAAATGCCCAACATACGAGTAGGCTCCTATACTAGGCTCCCTTAGTTCGATAAAGCTGTTTAGCTATTAAATCTATTGATTGCCCAACAACGTAGGTTGTAGCTAAATTAGGGAAGTAGCCGTTTCGATGCCCAACATGGCGGTTACTGACTAAGTAAGTGGGAGTAAGGATTACGCAGTTTAAGTTACGGTAGTCTATAACTAGTTGATCCATGAGATTAATTCATTTTATGTGCCAAGGATTGGAATTACGTGTGTGTGAATATTCTGCTGGACCCATCTCTTATCTGCCTAGTTAAAACAGTTTATTTTCAGTTTCAGTTTCTGCAATTTGTTTCAGTTTTAATAAGTTCTTAGTTTAGTTAAAAACCCAAAACTTGCGTGGTTGCTAACCAAACCCAAGATAAGTAGAAAAATGATATGTCTAGTCCTCCGTTTCCTGTGTTCGATACCCTGTAAACTATACTGATATAATTCTCTATTTTTGCAGGATTATTTGGTGCAATACAGCGATCACCAACAATCTTTTATCGTGACGGATGAACTATATTTTCTTGAGTAGCTTGACCGGACTTAGATTAGAGAGTGTTGAGTGAACCGTGAGGATGATCCACTTTTGCTTAGGTTTTTGACTAAATTGATATTTGTGTGCCTAATCTTAAACTTGCAACTCTACTTGTTTGATGAGATTAATATTTGCATAGTTTGACATGTTTTGCTAGTTCATTAAGTGTGGAGATTACGGATATGATTGGTATTGCTTCTTGTTGTTTTGTGTCATTTTTCTTGTCCGTGGTTTTGTGTTGTTCTTTTCCCTTTATTTCGTGTCATGTTCTTGTTTTCGTCCTTATTCTTGTTTTCGTCCTTGTTCTTGTTTTCGTCCTTGTCTTGTTTTCGTCTTTGTTTTTTTATTTTAGAGTCTTGAGTCTTTGGGGAGGAACGGGATTTGGATAGTACTTATACTTTTGTTTTCCTTATACTTGAGGGCAAATATGTTTTAAGTGTAAGGAAGTTTGATAGGTCTATTTCGTACTATCCATATTCCGTTTATTTTGGCATATTTTGTGGCATTTGGATTGCTTTTTGGTGTTTGTTTTGCAGTTCTTATGATGATGTGGCATTGACGAGGCGTTGATGTGGCGGTTGCAAATTAAAGGAAATATATGCTTAATCCGGAAGGAATCAAGAAGGAAATTAAGTGTAGAAAGAAAATAATATAATTTACCTTATATTATATCTTTCTATACTTAGATAACCTAAATGAGGAGGAGAAAAAGGAAGCGTATATATATACTTGATAGAGGGCGCCGCGAGGGAGAGACACACGCACACGAGTTCATAAATCCTATCCCTTCCATTCACGTCTTCATCATAGCCGAAACCCTAGCTTCTCATCATCACCATTCATCATCGTCTTCAACATCAATCTGTCCACGCCGAACACCGAGAGAGAGAGACCGAGCGCCGAGGATTGCCGAAGTTGAGATCAGCCGACGAAGAGAGCTGACGCCGAGGGATCCGATCGAGGATTTAGATTAATTTCAAAGTTCGCATTTCTTATTTCTATTTCATGAATTGTAGTTCGATTTGGGAGAAACAACATGTTCCTGCTTTCGTTTTACATTCCCGTATTTGGATTGTCTCCGCTTTAATTTTCCTGTAGGATGATTTGAAGTCTTTAATTTATACTCCCTCCGTCCCATTGAGCTATGCTCATTTCTTTTTTACACGTAGATTAAGGAGAGTTGTTAGATGTGAGTGAAGTGGTGGGTCCCATAAAAAGAGAGTGAGTAATTGTGTGTAAAAATTTGTTTTTTTGGAAACAGGAACAGATGAGTGGGACAAACTAAAAAGGAAAACGAGCACAGCTCGTTGGGACAGAGGGAGTAATTTCATAATTTCTAGGATTAAATTTCGTACTCTTTGGTATTCTGATTATTTGGTAATTGTTTGAATTTTCGTGCATATTTATTTTATGAATTTCAGCATGTTCTGTGTTCTGTTCTGCAATTCGGTCTGTCTGGCTAATCCGGCCGATATGCGTAGCTAAGTCTTTTTAGGGTCCGGCGAGATGTGAAACACACACTACCTTATTTTCGTGAAACTAGGGCTTAAAATTAATCACTTAGGGTCTTAATTAATCTAGGTTTAATTAATTAAGTTAATTAATTTAGGCTTGATCACCCTAGGTTAGTTTAATTCATAGTTAATTTAGTACTTCCATCGTTTCTCGTGAGATTAGGCTAAATAAGTAGCAAATTGTTCTTAGGACAATTGAATTAATTTGGTAGGAGACTATTAGATGCTCACCATACGAGTAGGCTCCTAAATTGGGTTCCCTTAGTTCTTAAAGCTGATTAGGTGTTAAATCTATTGATTCCCCACCAACGTAGGTTGCATCTAATTTAGAGAAGTAGTCATTTCAATGCCCACCATGGCGATTACCGAATAATTAAGGGGGAATAGGGGATTTGTCAGTTTAATTACAGTGTCCTACAACTAATTGATTTAAGTGGATTAATTAATTAATAGTGTCAATGATCGATTGTGTGTGTGTGTGAATCATCTTGCTGGACACGCTTTTATTTCAATAGTCAATTTCGTGTTTCATTCCTGCTAGTTTTCGTTTGTTTTTAGGTTGTAAAAATTTCCAAACTTGCGTGGTTGCTAACCAAACCCTGATTGATAGGATTTTTAGGTTTGAAATACTCTGTTCCCTGTGTTCGATACCTGTTGCTATACTAATTCTTGGTCTAGCTATTTTGCAGGATTATTTGGTGTAAACTTCGACCACCAGTGACCGAGCAATAGAACAAGAGGAAGATGGTTGTTGTGATGAGCTGGTAGAAGGAATAACACAAGAGTAATCCTGCAGGTAGGATGGAGGATGTCTAGTTCTTCTACTTTTGCGAGGAGCAGGATTAGGAGGAGATGATGAAGCAGTAACAGATGATGTGGACTCAGTGGGAATGATTGGTTTAGGAAGAGTGATAGGAGTAGAATCTGAGGATGAACCTGAAGAGGAAATTGGTTTAGATTAAAAAGTAAAAATGTCTTCATGAAATACAACATCCCTAGAGGTTAGAAAGGCTTTAATATCCAGATCAAAGAGCTTGTAGCCTTTGGAAGTATTCGAATAACCAAGAAAGATATATCTTCTGGCTCTTGGAGCAAATTTGTGTTTATGGTTACTAAGTTTGTTGCATAACAAAGACATCCAAACACTTTAAGGATAGAGTAGTCAGGAGCAGTAGAGTAAAGAGCTTCATAAGGTGTCCTATTGTTTAAGGTTGAGGTGGGAAGCCTATTCAGAATGTAAGCTGCAGTGAGTACAACATCCCCCAAGAAAGACAAAGGAAGTTGAGCTTGAAAAAGTAGTGTCCTAGCTATGTTAAGAAGAGATTGATGTTTTCTTTTCACCACTCCATTTTGTTGTGGAGTGTAGACACAAGAGGTTTGGTAATTAATACCATTAGTAGAGTAGAATTCAGGAATAGAGAACTCAGTGCCATATCTTATGATTTTAATTGCAGCATAAAATTGAGTTTTAATAAATGAATGGAAAGAAGTAAGTTGAGTTCTTGTATCTTATTTTGCATGCATCAAACAACACCAAGTAGTTTTAGTAAAATCATCTACTATTGTAAGAAGTATTGCTCCCCAGAATGGGTTGGTACAGAAAAGGGACCCCATGTATCACGATGTATCATCTCAAATGAAGATTTAGTTGTGATACAGCTTTGAGGAAATAAAAGTCTATGAAACTTAGCTAGTGGATAAGTGGAATATTCCTTATTACTGGGATTTGAAACACTAGCTATGTTATCTTTAAGTAAGCTAAGAGTATAATCTGCAGGATGGCCTAAGCGTTGATGCCATAAGAATGGACTATCAGACAATTTGGCTGGAGTAGAGGTAGGAACAGGAGGCTATGGAGTAGGAAATGATAATGGTTTTGGAGTAGGAAAGGATAATGGTTGGATATGGAATAAGCCGTGTACTAGTTTAGCAATGTCAATCCTCTTGTCTTTGGCAAGGTCCTGAATTAAGCAAAAATCATCATGCAAAATAAGAGTGTGTTTAGATTCTTTAATGAAGTTTACAGACGAAATCGAGTTGACTTTGAAAGTAGGTATATAAAGCACATTAGGCAAAACCATGTCACCATTGACACGAGCTGCACCTATATGAGTGACAGAGAGTTGTGTTTAATCAGGTAGTGTAACAAACACATTAGAGACTGGTTGGGGATCAATAAGCAAGGATAGATCTGACATGATCAGTTGTCCCAGTGTCAAGAGTCCAAATAAGGGGGTGAAAGGAGCATGAAAGATAGTGTATATGTGCAGAAAAACTACAAAACTTTATACATGTAGTTAGTTCAGTGGAGGATAGGGAAGATGAGGATTGAGCCATATTTTCAATAAGTCTCAAGAGATGAGAATAATGATCATTAGATATACCAGAGTTGGAACCATTACTAACCCCCTGATGGACAGACCCGCATTTGTTAACAAATTGGATGAAGCTCCTTCCATAGACCATCAAGTTTGTTAAAATACTGAGTTACTGAGAGATTACCTTGGACAATGGTGTAGATATCCTTTTGCAATTCAAAGACTCTAGCATAATTGCCTTGAGAATACCTCTCATTCAGAATGCTCCACATATCTGTCGTAGAATCTTCTTTTCGCATAAATTCAAGATTTAGGATTGTATCATCAGATCGCAACGCTGATAAGCCGCATACTCTGCTTGTGTAGTCGCCGGAATCTGCGTAAGCTACATTTGAGTTGGTAGAATCATGTGCAATTTATTCTTAGCACCAAGTGCGATTCGCATGGATCGCCTCCAAGATTGAAAATTATCCTCATTCAAAGGTAGATTGACGAGCACGATACTTGGAACATCTCCTTGATGAACATAATAGAGACTATTCACGTCTTCGTTCACCGATTGAGCCCGAGCAGCCATGGAAATAGTGGAGCGGAAGAAATGACAATAAAATGCAATTCAATTGTAAGGAAGAGAGATCTGGTCTATCACCTCGCTAAGCGAGGCTCTTATACCATGATGAAAAGTAGATCATGATTGAATAATCATGGAAGACAAGAACAGAGTATGATTATCATCAAGAAGTTTGGAAGAGAACAAAGAGTATCGATGAGGAAAACGAAGTAACTGTATATTTGAGAATGAGTTGAATGAATTCAATAATGTTACAAGAGGAGTAGATCTAGGGTATTTCTACATATGACTTGAAGACTAAGCTACCTAGCGGAAAATATCTTCAACTAACTGTAACAAAACTCAACAAATTGCTTCAACCATTAGGGCCACGTGGCATATCCTGAGTGGTGTGAGACTCTTCCTTTGTATATACACGTGGAAGAGGTGATGAGCTGATTATAGAATCACAATAGAGGTGTTTATGGATATATGTATGAATAAGTCTTGGACAAATAATCTTACCGATTTATGAGTAGTTTTAGTAAATTCTTAAAACCCTAATACACTTGAACGGTCAACATTGAGATAATTAAGGTTTGTGACTGTATGAAAATTGAAACGAATTGTGGAATCTAAGTGAGATGTGTGCAATATTAAGATAGCAAAAAAGAAAAATTGTGGAATCTTGTGTCTCCACGCGTCATAATATCATATCCCAGTCAAAAAAAGGGTTGGAAAGAAAAAAACGAAATTTGCAGAATATCAAAGAAAATAGATTGAATTCAACATAATTAGGAATTGGTAAAACCGACACAAGAATGCCGTGTGTAGAGGGAAATGGATCAGATCTCTGGAAAAAAAATATCAACGTCGAAGACTCTATGGTGGAGTCCAAGTCCAAGTTCAAGTCCAGTTGCTCATGATGTTAACTTAATTTCGAAATATCGCTTGTAATAATTTTATTATTAATTTAAAACTGATTTTTTGCTGTTGAGTATAAATATGTAACAACTACATTCCATTCCAACACATGCAAGCTTTGTTCCCGAATCTCGACAATGAACACAAAAAAATATCAGCCTTTTGTGCATCAATTCATTATTCAGCATTTGATTTTCCTTCCTTTCCTGTGTTTGAGTATAAAAACCGACACCATTTCTCCCGGTGTAGTTTTGAAATATCCAGACAGCATAGTATCCGCCGGCAAAGTGTTCAAATTAGGATTCTTCCGCCCCGGCAATACCACCAACCTCTACTTGGGCATCTCCTACGTCGTCTCCGAGGAACTGGTGGTGTGGGTCGCCAACCGAGACAGACCCATCAACGATTCTTCCACCGCCGCCGTTAGAATTTCCAAAGACGGCAACCTCGTACTCGTGGACGGCAGAAGTCAAACCGTCTGGTCAACCAACTCCACTTCTCCCGCCAAAAGAAGGGCTCAAATTATGGACAACGGAAACCTCGTTCTGCGCGATGATTTCAGTGGGGCCACAGCATGGGAGTCCTTCTCACAGCCTACGAATGTGTATCTACCGACTTCCAAGGTAACCCACAATATCCGTACGGGTAAGAAGGTTCTGCTGACGTCATGGAAGAACGCCACCGACCCGCGAGTGGGGCGTTTCACTAACGGAATCGACGCGTACGGGATCCCGCAGACCATGACCACCGAAGACGGCCGCCGCTACTGGAGGAGTGGCCCGTGGAATGGGATGTACTATATCGGGATAAAGGAAATGTTCTATTCGTACGTTGATGGGTTTATGGTGCTGACGAACGACACCGCCGACAATTTTTACTTCACGAGTCCCAAGGGGCCGTACTTAATTAATGATTACCTGAATTCTTCAGGTAACTTGATCAGAATGCAGTGGAGTGATGCAAAGAAGAGTTGGGATGAATTGTGGAGAGCACCCGCGCACGAGTGTGATGTTTATGGGACGTGTGGGGCGTTTGGGAGTTGTAATATTAATAACTCGCCTATTTGTTCTTGCTTGAGAGGGTTTGAGCCTATGAATAGATTTGAATGGGATAGTGGGAATTGGAGCAGTGGGTGTAAGAGGATTAAGCAATTGCAGTGTGATGCAGATGATTTCTTTAGGTTGCAGTTTATGAAGGTGCCGGACTTCCCTCAAAGATTCTCTACTACGGTGGAAGAAGAGTGTAAGGCGTTATGCCTTGCGAATTGTTCTTGCGTAGCGTATGCTCATGATTCCAACATCGGCTGTATGCTTTGGAATGATTCCCTTATTGACATTCAGAACTTCGAAACAGTTGGTGTTGATCTTTTCATTCGCCTATCGCCTTCAGAATTCGGTACTTTCTCTTTTGCTTTTCATATACTCCTTAGAAGTATTATGGATTCATCGAATCACTCTTCCTTTTTAATCAGATAAGAGCAAGGAGAAAAGGTTGTATATCATTATACCCATTGTTGTTGGTTTTGGTTTCATATCCATTTTCATCTTCATTTCTTGGTGCTGGATGGTAAAGAGAAAAGGTACGCATATTACTTGAATCATTATAAGTATATTCAGCTCCCACTCCTTAATATTGTTTGTGCATATGTTCTTTGTGAGATTAGGAGATAGAACTAAAGACAGGAGCAATTTTTACGCTGGACAAACGTTTGCATCAGATTCATCGGCAATAGTACTCAAAGATGAATCTGAAAAGGTTAACATTGGAGAATTGCCACAATTTACTTTTGAAATACTTGCTAATGCAACGGATCAGTTCCACGAAAACAATCTTCTTGGCCGAGGTGGTTTTGGTCTTGTTTACAAGGTAGTATATATATCCTTACACACTTGTCAATCTCCTTGTGTTCTTCTATTTTCTTTCTTTCAATTTCATTTTTGTTGCCATGTCTTTTGGTAGGGAGTTTTGGCAAATGCAAAAGAAATTGCTGTTAAGAGACTATCAGCGGATTCTGGACAGGGGATTAAGGAATTCATGAATGAAGTGATTGTGATCTCCAAACTCCAACATAGGAATCTTGTCAAGCTTCTGGGAGGGTGTGTGGAGAAGGAAGAGAAGATTCTGATTTATGAATACATGCCTAATAAAAGCTTAGACGTTTATCTATTTGGTCAGTTTTATATAATTTTTTTTATTAACATATTATAAAACCTTTCTTGGAGATTAATTGATCTTTTCTCTTCTATGTAGATCCTGCACATCCACCAGAAAAAGTTTTAGATTGGAAGAAATGTTTTAATATTATCGAGGGCATTGCACGAGGTCTCCTCTATCTCCATAGGGACTCGAGACTTAAGATAATTCACCGAGATCTCAAACCGAGTAACATACTGCTGGATGAAGATTGGAATCCAAAAATATCTGATTTTGGGATGGCAAGAATATTTGGAGGTAACCAAGATCATGGTAATACTGCAAGAGTTGTCGGAACATAGTAAGTGAATCTTGATTCTTGAACTAAGACAACCAAGAAACGATACACTAATTCCACTATACTTTTGCAGTGGATATATGGCACCTGAATACGCATTGGAAGGCCGATTTTCTGAGAAATCTGATGTGTACAGCTTTGGCGTGCTAATGTTAGAAATAGTAAAAGGCGAAAAGAATACTCGTTATTACAACCATGAACTCTCTTTGAGCCTTTTGGGATTTGTAAGCCCTTTCTCTTATTCATTGTCTTCAGAGATTGTCTTCACAAGCTTTTTGATTATATTTCTTGATAATAATATAGGCGTGGAGATTGTGGAGCGAAGGAAATGGTATGAGCTTCGCGGATGAAACCATCGGAAACTCATCAAAGTTGGAGGAAGAAATAGTGAGATGCATTCAGATTGGGCTGCTGTGTGTGCAAGAATCTCCCAACGACAGACCTACTATTCAGACAGTTGTGTCGATGCTCAGCCGTGAAATCGTTGACCTTCCGGCACCGGAGCAACCGATCTTCGCTGAGAAGTGGAATGAGTTGACCACAGGATTGCAACAGCATGGAAACCAATTCGGATACTCAATTAATGAGATCACTGACGGCCGATGAGAGAGATTCTCAACGTTGTATTATAGGCATTTCAAATGTTCAAAATTATGTAGTTTTATTGAATAAATCTGATCGAGTCTATCGTAAAAATATATTATTTCTTCCTTTGATTGGTCATTTGAATCAAGAAAAAGGGCATATTAGAAATAAACGCTTCACGGCTTCCTACTTGCTTAGTTATTACTCCTTCCATCCCTATTTTATATGCCCATTTGCTTTTTCACATAATTAAGAAAAAATTTAATGATATAAAAGTTAGTTAAATGTTGGTATTAAAATTTGAGTAAATTAAAGTAAATTACTAAAAAGTTAATGTCATAATTGTGTTTGCTATTATGAAAGTTGGATAAAATAATCTTTTTCATATTATCATATTAATTAAATGTATTAAAGTTGGTGAAAGATTTAGTTAGATAAAAAAAATGCTAATAGGCATATAAATTTTGGACAGACGAAAAAGAAAAGTAGGTATACATATTTTTGAAACAGATGGAGTATTATTTTTTTTCACAGCATATAAACTAACTAGGAAAAACAATACTCTATATGTCTCATACTTTCATTATAAGTGACTCAATTTATTAATTTGTACGTTCCGTTATGACATTATAAGTGATTCATTTTAAAAATAGCAAAAAATATTAGCTACGTGCTTCCTTTGTTGAAATAAGAGCAAATGATTTGATTTGATATTTAAGACTTGTTGAAGTCCACTATTCCATAATTAGAAAATATTATCAACTGCTATTTCTAGTACTTTGGACTTGTTTTGTATGAATTTAGACCAACCGAACAAGCCAAAAAAAAAGTTCTAGTTAATAACCTCGTGCTTCCTTTATTGAAAATAAGAGCAAATGATTTGATTTGACATTTCTAAAGAAGACTTGTTGAACTCCACTATTCCATAATTAGAAAATATTATCAAGTTGTTGGTAACACAAATAATTACCGAAACAATAAAAAATGAATTTTTATTAAAATTTACATAATAAAGATAAATCGCGTGTAAAATCGAAATTTTCAAACTTAGGCTAAAGGTTTAATTAGAAGAATTTAAACAGGGTTAGATAGTAAATTAGGACCTAATCGAAGTAACATGACGGCAACCTGAAAATGAAAACTCATCAATAAACTTGAAGGGGCCGAAGACCGTTACACCTAGACACAGTCATGCAGAAAAATTCTGAAAATTAAAATTTAAACTGAAGATTGAACTCATCAAGAAACGCCCATACTGATTGAATCAGAATGATGAAACGGGCTTCGAATCTCAACTCCTTCGTTGTGATTAGTATAGTGATGATGTGGTGGTTATGGGGAAGAAGAGTTTGCAGAGCACAAGGAAACAGTAATAGCAGCCCATCAACCAATCCTTGCGAAACTTCTAGAATATGTGGGCCGTACGGGGTGTGCAGCCGATGGGATTCCCCGATATGCAGTTGCCTGCCAGGATTTGACCCGCGGAACATTCTAGAATGGGGTTCGGGAAACTGGAGCGGCGGGTGTGTGAGGCGGGTACCTCTGAACTGTGAGGGGAATAAAGATGGGTTTCTTAAGCTTCAAGCCACCATGTTTACAGTCACAGAGCAGTGGCACGGACCGGAGAATGAGTGTGAAGGGAAATGCTTGAGGAACTGCTCCTGCCTCGCCTACAGCTTGTCCGATAGCAGCCGTGGCTGTTGGTTTTGGACTGGACCATTAATCAATATTCAGAAATTTACCGGCGGCTCCGGTTCCTTTGTTCATATACGTCTCGCTTGCTCCGAACTCGGTAGTTTTATTTTGTGGTTGAGTAACTTTTGTATTTAACTATTAATTAATCACTGAGTTATTAATTTTTTTTAATCAGATGGAAATAAAGAGTCTAAGACAGTGATTATAGTTTTGGTGGTTGTTGGCTTTGTTGTCGTTTCCATTTGCTCATATTATTGTCGGAAATGCATTGCTAAGCTCAGAGGTAATCCTTAAAATTTCATTTTAATTTCTTGATTCGGTAATTAAATATTTGCACCTTATACATAATCATGAGTTTCCTCATGAATTAGGCAGAAGGAAGAGCACTCAACTTGCAAGTTCCAGCCCTAACAATGCGTCGCTTCAAGATACATTAAATCAAGTTAAGCTTGAGGAGCTGCCTTTGTTTACATTTGAGACTCTTGCAATTGCAACCAATAATTTCTCCCAACCTAACAAGCTTGGGAAGGGTGGGTTTGGCCCTGTTTACAAGGTAATTTCTCCTCCATTATTTGTGTTAATTTTGTCCTATTTAAGTTTCAAGTGCTGAAGCTACGGGTTACTCTAGGGGAGATTAGCCAATGGTAGAGAAATTGCAGTGAAGAGGCTTTCGAGTGGATCCGGACAAGGGATGCAAGAATTTATGAATGAAGTGGTGCTCATCTCTAAACTCCAACATAGGAATCTTGTTAGACTGATTGGATGTTGTGTAGAGCATAAAGAGAGGATGTTGTTATATGAATACATGCCCAATAAAAGCTTGGACTTCTTCCTATTTGGTCAGTTTCTTCATCTATTCCTGTTGTATTAATTTTACTTCAAAGTAAGCTTCATATTGAGTAAATTTCTATCCAGATTCATCACAAGAAATCCTAGATTGGGGGAAGCGTTTCAAAATCATGGTAAATATTTGTCGAGGGCTCCTATATCTTCACAGGGATTCGAGATTGAAGATCATACATCGAGACCTCAAACCGAGCAACATATTGTTGGATAATGATTGGAATGCGAAGATTTCAGACTTTGGCATGGCTAGAATATTCGGAACCAAGCAAGATCATGTCAGCACCGTAAGAGTGGTAGGGACATAGTAAGTACTACTCAGTTGATGTGAAGTAAGTGATCCTTCAATGCATGTTAATTCAATTGAAGATGGGTACGTTGTTTTTCTTGCAGTGGATATATGGCTCCTGAGTATGCAATAAAAGGAAGGTTCTCAGAAAGAAGCGATGTTTTTAGCCTTGGCGTTATAATATTAGAGATTTGTAGTGGGAGAAAGAACTCAGGCTTCCACCATCAAGAAGGATCTTTAAACCTTTTAGGCCATGTAAGTTAACATAAAAATGCCCTCTATTCTCACATAAACTCCAAGTTTGACAACTTTGGCATCCTATTGAAAATTCAGGTGTGGAATCTGTGGAAAGAGGGCAGAGCTGAATCTATGATAGATCAAAGAATAGCAAGCTCCGATTGCGAGGAAGAGGTGATGAGGTGTATGCATATCGGGTTGTTGTGCGTCCAAGAACTTCCTGAAGACCGGCCATCTACTTCAGCTGTGCTGTCAATGCTCATCACTGAAACTGTAGAGCTTCCTCGGCCCAAGAAACCGGCTTTTGCTGTAAAATCGAGCCATCCTGATACGGGTTCAAGTTCTTCTCAGAAGAGTAGTTCGTCTATCAATAATGTTACTCTCACCGTGGTTGATGGCCGCTGACTTAGTCACTGATCTATAAACGATTAGAATGTAAGTTATGCAATTCTGATGTATTTGAGTGAAAATTGTTTGTAAAGCTAATCCTGCAAAGTCGCCACTTAATTTCAAAAATTTGTTTATATCACTAGTATAATGATGATACGTGTCTCTATTTAATAAATTGAGTATGATCAAACCATTTTAGAGTAAAAAAAATATTTATATCACTAGTATAATGATGATATGTGTCTCTATTTAATAAATGCATTGTATTTGAGATTTCTTAACTCTACAGAAATAACTTATTTCACGTTAGCTGAGTTAAATCGGAACACATGAAATATGAAAATATTGAATAGGAGACCTCATCTCATTTTTCACATATGTTATTCCTCTTAATTGAATATGGAAAAAATTAAATTATCATATTCATTATATAAAATTTTAATTAGACGAGACTCGAGAGTGTTACATACTTATGCATAGTAAATAATTTAATGCACCCAAAAACTCCAGTCATTTCTTAAGATCGATATTTTCTTTTGTGACAAAATATACTTCCTCCTCCCATTGATTTTATAAATTTTTTTTCCACTTATCGTGTATTGTTTCTTAAATATAAAAGAAAAAATGAGTGGATTTTAATTATTTAAACAACTGAATACTACTATTTTATATTTTTACATTCACTATCTTAAAAGTTGTGTTGAAAGTCAATAATGCAAAATCAATGAGACGGAGAGAGTATATAGAAATATAAAGAGAACTGTACTAAGAAAACTAAATGTCATCGGTGTGTTGAAAGTCATTGGCGGAACTAGAGGGGGGTCGGGAGGGTCGACCCCCCCCCGGCCGGCGGAACTTCGGCTAAATAGGGTATATGATTCGTATTGCTTATAGATAATTTTAGTGAAAAATATAGTTAATTATTTGTTTGTTGTGTAGTTGGTTAATGACTTTATCTCTTTTAAGAGAGGTCTCATGTTCGAAACCCAATGCACTCATTTGATTTCTATTTTTAGACTTTTAAATTATTATTTTTCTAGTTTTCTTTAGTTTTATTACAAGTATAATTTATTCAATATATATGTATAATTTTCTCACATGTTATAAATATTTCTCTCTTTTTTTTCTACTAGTTATATAAGTATCTTTCTCAGCGTAATAAATACAAAAAATAATACTCCCTCCGTCCCATTGGAAGCGTCTTGTTTCCAATGGACACGGATGTTAAGAAAATGATAATGTGTGGTGTATATTGTTTGACTTTTTGATAGTTAAATCTTGTCCACATATTCTTGCCTTTTTTAGAAACAAGACGCTTCCAATGGGACGCCCAAAATGAAAAACAAGACGCTTCTAATGGGACGGAGGGAGTATATATTATATCTTTCACATCGTGTTTGTGTTCGAACCATTTAAAAATATATTTAATAACTCTCAATTTTTTCTCTGTCTTCGGCCACCGTTGTTCCTCTATTTCAATCCCCCAACTTCATAGCTCTAGTTCCGCCATTGTTAAAAGTCAATGATGCTAAATCAATGAGTCGGAGATAGTAAATAGAAATATAAAGAGGGCTATATTAAGAAAACTAAATGTCATCCTCTCTGACCATCGACTTCTTTACACCTATTGAGTCCAGTCGTTATCCGTTCTGCCCTACAAATGGATTTTAGTGTTGCAAAATCAGTGTATCAACAATTTCCTCATATCACGGGAAGACTTCCAAGTCTCCAATCATACAATGATTGTCCAATAATAACAATTTTCTAGTCCAAGTCAACATGTGGGACCACTTGACTGCATAATTCATTTCAGGCTTCTTAAGTTGTTATTACCAGTCAAATTACTTTTTATGGTCTACTTAAGGGCAATCAATTGACATGTCTTGTCAGCGAGTACATAATTTTTTCCGATGATCACCACGCGTATTCTTCTATGGATAGATTCAGGGGTAAAGCTACATGGTGCTGAGTGGTACCGGCTCTCAATCTATGATCGACTGAGTGCAGATTTTTTTATTTTTTTGAAATTGCACTACAAATTTTTATGTATTTATTGACGGATTTAACGATGGAAATTTTTTTTATTGACATTTACTGACATAAATTTAGAGTGACGTTTACCGATGAAATAGCAATGAAATTTTAATTTATCAGATTATGTCGGTATTTACCGAGGAAATTTTCCATCACTATTCCATAATCTCAACTTTTACTCACGGAATTAACGACGGATTTTTCGGTCGGTATTTCGCGCGGAATTTCTGTTTGTAAACTTGAAATCTTCATCCCACATCGAATTTTTTACAAACTTTCTTCAGACTCATATATCAAACCACCCTTATATTTATTAAGATTATGCTATACACGTGCACACGCGCGCGCACACGGGCCGTCGGTAAAAGACAGTTTTATTATAGTGTTGCTATACAGAATTACCTACCTTATCAGCCAAGTAGAATTTGATTACTTTTTACGAATTTCTTATTGACAAATTTACAATTACCTATCAACAAACATCATTTTTTATAAATCGAAAATTTGGTCTCTGTTAGGGTTATTATTTAGGTGCAATAATGATAAAATCTGATTCATATTGTATTTTATCGCTCTTCGTTATGAATATTTGATTGCATTTTGGTATAAATATTCACCTCTTTGATTGCATCTTGGTATAAATATTCACCTCTTTGTCATCAATATTTTGTGGCCCTATTAAAAAATTATATACCTTTTTCCTTGAGCAACTTCCCTACATAAGGTAGAATATGTAGTACTTTATCAATAAATTTACCGTATCTATCATTATCATTGTCACTAAAATTTGATCCCACTCGAATCATTTGCTGGCTTCGCCACTAGATAGATTAATCCTTTTGTTTATTCCACATATTAGCAAGATTTCAAATATATATATATATATATATACTAGAACTAGGACAATTTTACGATATAATCTTGAATTTATATATTAGCCATGTTATTTACGAGTTCATGAAGATTGTCTGAACAATACATGATCGCCATTGGTTGGTTGAGATTAATGCACATGAACTTCGATACATTTCGACAAGGCACTTCAAATTAGCCAATATATCACCACAAAAAAATTATCATTTACCCACGGAATTAACAATGGAATTGATACAGGTCGTCTATTTCCATCATTATTCCGCCGTTAAGCTTTGGAGCCAAACACCGATGGAATGGCGACCGAATTTCCATCGTTAAACACAATGATGGAAATTTCCGTCGTTATATCTTGCGAATTTTTCGAGCTACATTGAGAACTAATTTTAACGATGGAAATTTTCGTCGTTGTTCTTAGTAAAAAAAAATTAAAATATGCCGATGAACCGTCGTTAAACGCGATTCCCCCAAATCAGAATTCTATGCGCGACCTAGGGTTGCTTCGGCAAAAAATTGACGACAGGGTAAGTTTTTCCGGTGAGAAAGAGGGGTACCGTTCGAGGTTATCTCCATCTGATTCTGACGACTGTGTGCTTGACAGGTAATGTATGAGTTTTAGTTTGGATTTTGTTCTCTGTTCTACCTATTTCCTTAATCATGCTCTAATGCTCTATCTCTGCAATACCAATTTGTTGGTAGTTTTGTTCTTATGCATTGATTGGTTGCCCAATTTTCTTTACACTATGGTGTTCGAGTATAATTATTGTGATTTTTTAATTGAGTGTACTAGAAATCCCCTTCCGCAATTGAAATTGAAATTATTATTCATCATTTTTTTTTGTTGTTGTTGATTTATGTTTTGTTCAAGTGCATAAAATTAAATCTGCGAACTGGTACTTTTAATCGAGTTTACTGGAAATTCCCTTCCGCCTTTGAAATTGAACTTCTTATTGTGATATTCATCGTTTTTTTTTTTTTTTTTTGTTGATTTATGTGCGAATTGGTATATTTAATCGAGTTTACTGAAATCCCCTTGCACAATTGAAATTGAACAATCTGTGTATTGGAATAGAAGTATACTGATAATCTTCATTTTTTTGTTGATTTATGTTCTCTATTCTGCTGCGTAAAATTAAATCGGTGTAACTTCTATCACAGAGTTGGAAATTCGACCTCTTCAAAGTGTTAAGTGCATCAATGGCTAATTAACAATGGTAATAGCATTTTTTTTTTAAATGATATGAGTATTAGTCATACTGGCTGGCGTTGTGAAATGAATTACAATTTGATCCGAACCGCAAAACATTCATGTACACTCTAAAAGTTAATTTATATTAAATTATATTCCTAAATTGGGTTTTGAAAGGCACTACCAATCCGAACTGAAAAACATTCATTCCACAGTTGCCATCTAAATCGGTTTTTTGCTAATTCTTTAGTAGATCCAATGAGCCGTCCATTGATGTACAAGCGTTATTATAATCGGGGAGAATTGCATCCTAAATTTTTGGACGGACTTGAGTCTTTCAGTTATTTTCTCGTATTTCGTTTACTCGTATTTCTAACAAGATTTGTTAGAATATGGCTCAAAGTTGAAGAAGCCTCTTATCCCTTATCCCACATTGGAGAAAAAGAATGAAAGTTTCATTCTTTTTCCCCTATAAATAGGCTACTCCTCTCATGTTGTCAAATGCACCTCGTAAAAGAGTATTTGGGTCTAGGAACTTATTCCGGAGACTCGATTTTGTATACTCCTCGTTTATAGTGAAATTTTCTTCTCTTTGCCCGTGGACGTAGGTCGATTGACCGAACCACGTAAATTCTCGGTGTTCTTATTTTAGTTATTTTCTCGTATTTCGTTTACTCGTATTTCTAACAAGTGGTATCAGAGCCAAGTTAGTTTTGCGATGGCGAGTATGAAGTACGATATTCTGCTGCTGGATCGGAACACCAGATTCTCGTTATGGCAAGTGAAGATGCGTGCAGTTCTCGCCCATATGGATTTGGACGAGACTTTGTTGGGATTTGAAAAAATGCCCAATTCGTGGACAGACGAGGACAAGAAGAGAAAAGATCGTAAGGCTCTCTCTCATATACACCTTCATCTATCAAATCAAATTTTGCAGGATGTCCTGAAAGAGACAACCGCGGCTGGACTATGGTTGAATCTGGAACAGTTGTGCATGACCAAGAGTCTGACAAGTAAGCTACATCTAAAGCAACGTCTTTACTCACATCATATGGTAGAAGGTACGTCTCTACAAGAGCATATTTCAAAGATTTAAAGAAACTGTTGCTGATTTAGAAGCTTTGGAAGTTAAGTATGATGATGAGGATTTGGCTTTGATGTTATTGTGTTCATTACCTTCATCCTATAGTACGTTTCGTGATACTATTTTGTATAGTCGTGATACTTTGACACTTGATGAAGTTTATGATGCCTTATTCTCGAAAGAGAAAATGAAGCAACTTGTTAGTACCTCTGAGGATTCAGGAGAGGGACTTATTGCTCGAGGCAGGCCACAAGAACGAAGTTCTGGTGGTGAGAAGAAAGGGAGATCGAAATCAAGGAATTCTCGCATGAGGTGTAATTATTGCCACAAGCCCGGCCACATCAAATCTGAATGCTGGAAATTGGAGAGAAGGAACCAGAAGAATCCAAATGACAAGGCTGATGGTGATAAAGCAAAGCACAAACAGAAGGAAAAGGAACAAGACGTTGGCGAGGCCGGAGTTGCCGATGAAGATTCGAGTGACGGTGATCTTCTTGTTGCTACCAATTTGGTTCGTGAGCATCGTGATGAATGGATTCTTGATTCTGGTTGCACATATCATATGAGTCCCAATCGGGATTGGTTTTCATCATATGAGTCAGTTACAAAAGGAGTTGTGCTTATGGGAAATGATGCCCCTTGTAAGGTTACAGGGATTGGAACCATCAAAGTGAAGATGTTCGATGGAGTAGTCCGAACACTTGGAGATGTCAGGCACGTACCTGACTTACGGAGGAATCTTATCTCCCTCAACACTCTTGAAGATAAAGGGTACAAGTATGTTGGTGAAAATGGAGTTCTGAAAGTCAGCAAAGGTTCTCTTGTCGTGATGAAGGGAAAGAAGAAAACTGGAAACTTGCATGTCTTGCAAGGCTCCACTGTCACGGGAGATGCTGCAGTTGCTACCACGTCACTGACTGACAACGAGGTTACTAGATTGTGGCACTTGCGTCTTGGCCACATGAGTGAGAATGGGATGATTGAGCTAAGCAAACGAGGACTTCTGGATGGACAGGGCATCAGCAAACTCGAGTTTTGTGAACATTGTGTTCTGGGTAAGCAGAAAAGAGTTAAGTTCTCTACAGGAACACACAATACATCAGGTATTTTGGATTACATCCATTCCCGACGTTTGGGGGTCCGTCGAGGGTGCCCTCCAACGAGGTGCACGTTATATGTTGACTATTATCGACGACTACTCAAGAAAACTTTGGGTTTTCTTTTACGAAGCGTAAGAGTGATGTGTTTGCCACTTTCAAGGAGTGGAAAGTTATGATCGAAAAGCGGACGGGGAGGTGCGTGAAACGACTTCGCATGCACAATGGTCTTGAGTTCCGTTCCGACGAGTTTAATTCTCTATGCAAGGTGAAGGGATTATGAGACACCACACCGTTCGTCATACTCCACGCGGAATGGTGTAGCCGAGAGGATGAACGTAACGTTGATGGAGAAGGTGCGTTGCATGCTTCTCAATTCTGGTCTACCGCAAAGTTTTTGGGCTGAAGCAGCTAATTTGGCTTGTCATCTTGTCAACCTATCTCCTTCTACTGCACTTGACAAGAAGACTGCACAAGAGGTATGGTCTGGTACTCTACCTAACTATTCTGATTTGAGGATTTTTGGTTGTCCCGCGTATATGCTTGATGTGCAGGGAAAATTGGATCCTCGTTCGAAGAAGTGCATTTTTCTAGGCTATAAGCCTGGCGTGAAGGGTTACAAGCTTTGGTGTCCAGAAACAAGGAAGGTTATAATCAGTCGAGATGTGATATTTGATGAAAGCTCGATGATACACGTTGCAGCACCTAAAGACTCTTGCATTGATGCTCCACAAGAATCCAGTTCACAAGTTGAGGTGGAGATCGAATCAAAATCCAGTTCACAAGAAGATTCGATTCTAGATCAAGAACCACCACCTGAAGCTCCACAGTACTGTATTGCAAAAGACAGAGGAAGACGTGTGATAAAGCGTCCTGAAAGATTGATTGAAACTAATTTGGTTGCTTTTGCTTTGAATGTAGCTGAGGAAGTTGAGTCTTGTGAGGAACCCTCCACATACAAGGAGGCAATTACTTCAAGGATTCCCGCAAAATGGATTGGCGCTATGCAAGAGGAGTTGGAATCGCTTCACAAGAATGGTACATGGGACCTAGTGAAGCTCCCTAAAGACAAGAAACCAGTTCGCTGCAAATGGGTATTCAATAGAAAGGAAGGAACACCAGGAGTTGAAGATGTAAGATACAAGGCGCGATTGGTAGCTAAAGGCTACAGCCAAGTTCCCGGTGTAGACTTCAATGATATATTCTCCCCAGTGGTGAAGCATACTTCAATACGAGCTTTGCTTGGTATTGTTGCTATGCATGATTTGGAGCTGGAGCAACTTGATGTGAAGACAAAGATTTCGCATGGAGATCTAGAAGAAGACATCTACATGCAAGGAACCTCGAGGGACACACAGTTGTAGGGAAGGAAGACCATGTATGCTTCTTGAAGAAATCTCTCTACGGTTTGAAGCAGTCACCGAGGCAGTGGTATAAGAAGTTTGATCATTTCATGACGACTCATGCCTTTAAGCGAAGTGCTTTCGATAGTTGTGTCTACTACAGGGTTGGCGAAGATGGATCATTTGTAGATCTCCTATTATATGTTGATGACATGTTGATAGCTGCCAACAGTCAAGAGGAGATCAAGAAGGTGAAGACCCAACTCAATGTTGAGTTTGATATGAAGGATCTAGGAGCTGCAAAGAAGATCCTTGGTATGGAGATTATTCGAGACAGAAAAGCAGGTACATTATGCCTCAGTCAGAAGGGGTATATTGAAAAGATTCTCCATCGGTTCAACATGCAGAATGCAAAGCCGGTTAGTACTCCGTTAGCAGCTCATTTCAGATTTTCATCTGCTTTGTCACCCCAATCAGATGAGGAGGTTGACTACATGTCACGAGTACCATATGCTAGTACTGTTGGGTCACTCATGTATGCTATGGTATGTTCCCGTCCTGATTTAGCACATGCTGTGAGTGTTGTTAGCAGGTACCTCGAAAATCCTGGAAAAGAACACTGGAAAGGAGTTCAATGGATTTTTCGTTACTTGAGAGGTTCTAGCAACGTTTGTCTGAAGTTTGGCAAGACTCGTGATGGAGTTGTCGGATATGTAGATTCCGATTTTGTCGGTGATCTCGATAAAAGAAGATCTCTTACGGGCTATATCTTCAGCATTGGTGGTTGTGCTATTAGCTGGAAGTCTACTTTGCAGAGCACTGTTGCTTTATCCACTACGGAGGCTGAGTATATGGCCATCACTGAAGCTTGTAAGGAAGCTATTTGGTTGAAAGGTTTGTTTGGGGAACTGAAGAAAGAATTACAGGTTACGACCGTCTTTTGCGATAGTCGAAGTGATATCTGTCTCACAAAAGATCAAATGTTTCATGAGAGGACTAAGCACATTGATGTGCGTTATCACTTCATACGTGAAGTTGTTGCTCGTGGTGATATTGTGGTGAGCAAAATTAGTACTCATGACAATCCTGCTGATATGATGATGAAGGTGGTTCCCTTTACTAAGTTCAAGCATTGCTTGAATTTAGTTAGCCTTACTCGGTGAGTTATGCCCTTAGGGGTTTTGTGGAGAAGGTGGAGTTTTTCCTATCATGGTTGGAGTTTGTTCGTTGTTGAGGGAGTTTTCGCCAAGGTGGAGATTTGTTAGAATATGGCTCAAAGTTGAAGAAGCCTCTTATCCCTTATCCACATTGGAAAAAGAATGAAAGTTTCATTCTTTTTCCCCTATAAATAGGCTACTCCTCTCATGTTGTCAAATGCACCTCATAAAAGATTATTTGGGTCTAGGAACTTATTCCGGAGACCCGATTTTGTATACTCCTCGTTTATAGTGAAATTTTCTTCTCTTCGCCCGTGGACGTAGGTCGATTGACCGAACCACGTAAATTCTCGGTGTTCTTATTTTAGTTATTTCTCGTATTTCGTTTACTCGTATTTCTAACACTTTCATTGTTTTAGGCAAGCAACCAATGAGCTTTTATGGATGGGGATAAAATAAATTGTCCTTGTAAAATATTTAAGAATATGACATATCTTCATGCCCAAGAGGTACGAGAGCATGTTACGATGAAGGGTTTTGTGAAGAACTACCACATTTTGGTCCTCACGAGGAAACATATGCCCAAATGTACAACGAATGTACTATGAATGACCGTGGGTATTCGTCTATGCCATACCACACTATGGTGGGCGACCATGGCGGTCCTCAATTTAACGTTGAGGAAAATGAGGAACCGCCAAATGCTCGCACAAAAGATTTATCAAATGTTGAAGGCGGCGGATACAAAGTTGTGGCCCGGTTGTCAGACCCATTCCATAGTTGTCAGTAGCGGTTCAACTATTGAGCTTGAAGGCAAAAAATCATATGTCGCAAAGGGGGTATGATCAAATGGATGTGTTGATCAAAGAGATGGTGCCAGCAGGAAACTTAATTCCTAATAATTTTAACAAGTCAAAGAGACTTCTCAATGGCATGGGGTTGCTCGTAGTTAAGATTCATTGTTGTCATAGGTCGCATGTTGTACCGGCAAGAAAACGAACCATTGCGGAATTGTAAGTTCGTGGTACCTCACGGTACAAAGACAACAGTGAGGGTTCTAGAAGCCGAGGGAGCAAAAAATGTATTCCGGCAAAGAAGATGTACTACTTTCCCTTAGCTCCTCAACTGCAACGGATGTATGCATATAATGCTACTGCATTCACATGCGGTGGCATGCAGAACTTACGGACGACGAGGTGATGCGACATCCATCATACCCTCCGGCTTAGAAGCACCTAAACTCAATGTTTCTTGAGTTTGCATCCGAGATTCGGAATGTCAGATTAGGACTTTCCACAAACGGTATTCAGACCTTCACACAATTCGGAAAACCATATTCCTTGTGGCCCGTTGTGGTCACACCATATAATCTACCTCCCGGGATGTGCATGAAGGATCAATTTATGTTCCTCACAATCTTAGTGCTTGGACCATGGAATCCAAAGGACAAGTTGGATGTCTTTTTGCAGCCGTTGATAGCAGAGCTAATAGAGTTATGGGAAGTTGGCGTATCTACCTATGATGTGTCACTGCGGCAAAACTTTCAGATGCGAGCCGTCTTGTTATGGACCATTAGCGATTTCTTAGCATACTCTATGTTGTCTGGGTGGAGTACAGCTGGTAAACTAGCATGTTCACATTGCATGGTGTTTTCCGACGCTTTCGGGGTTGAGAAAAGTTGCAAACATTCGTGGTTTGACAACCATAGGAAGTTTTTACCGTCTCATCATCCTTTTCGAAGAAACAAGAAGGCATTTCTTAACAACAAAGTTGTTGCACAATCTGCACCAGATATGAGAATGGGAGAAGACATGCTCTTTGACATTGAGCATTATGGTTTTCTTAAAATAACAGAAGACCACAATAACATTAATAAAGAACTCTCGAAACATTTTGTTAAGGACTGGAAGAAGAAGAGCATATATTGGGATCTTCCTAATTGGAAATACTTATTGATTCGCCACAAATTATTGATAATAGTTGTAATTTATTGTGGTTTATTTTTTTTTTTCAGAGATGGCCCCTCCTCGATGTTGGAATTTTGTATACTGGAAGCAACTTTTTTGCTTGTATACAATGTGTTTTCCTTTTACTAATCATTCTCCTGTGTAATTTAGTTATATTTGCACATGTAGTCATTTATCTTGTATAAAAGTTAGATTGTGTAGTGTGTCGGTATCACAGAAGACTACACAATTGGTTGAACTGACAAGATATAAACAGTTATCCAAACTGAGACAACTTAAAAATAAGTTGTCGGTTTAAGCTGCAGTTTAGATAAGAAGTGGCTTGTCTTGGCTGCTTGTCTATACCGGTACACTTAAGATGGTGTATTTATGGATCACAGTGAGATGTGTTATCCTGACTGACCTTAGTGGAGAACCAAGATCTCGGTGACTTAGCTGATCTTAAGCTTGGTAAGACTTCAGCTGAGTCCATTTAGCTAACTATCACTTTGACCTATTATGGTGAACTTCGTCGCGACCAGATATATGTATCTTGGGTGTTAGTAGTTCTTTGTGGCTCAATATGGTTGTCTGTGTCTGGCATCCGTATCCCTATTAAATGGGTTGATAATATTCCTTGAGGAACTCGTAAGGATTAACACACTAAACTCGGCCGATTGATTAAGTTCAGGTGCGTTAATAAGGTTGAATGGTACTACTCAAGAATATAATAAGATGTTAATTAATTTAAGTTGTCAGTGAGCTTAATTAATTAACGGATATTTATTTATTAAATACATAGATCAATTAAGTCTAAAATACAAGTCCATGCTCAAGTTGGGATAAAGGGTAAGTCAGCACAGATTCTCTAGTGGAATGAATCTGTATTTATTAATTAATTTTACTCTGGTTGAGCATAGATAATTAATTAATTTGAGGTCCAGCTTTATTTCTTGTATTGGATCCCTGGTCTGACCCAATTAGCTGCCTAGTATTTATTTTGCTCTCTCGAAAAATATTATTAATAGATTAATATATTTATACATTATTTAATAATATAAAAATTATTTATTTAGAATTAATTGGTTAGGCTAATTAATTGATAAATAAGTGGTCCAATTATTACTAATTATATTATGGGCTGAATATTAATTAAAAACTCATTAGCAATATAATTATTAATGGGCCACAATTATAATATAATATTTTATACATTATATTATAAGTAATAACACGTTCAGAATATTGTGACCAACGCCATTCATTCACAAAAAGAACGTATGAGTGCAGAATATTTTTTCCTTCATATCTATGTCCACGCGGATGAAGAAAAGGGCCGGGACACAGTCCAGAAGCTCCAGACACAAGCAAGAATCAAATTTTATCCAAGGACACAAGTATATCGTCCTACCAATCCTTCACTCGAGGCCGTAGCGGACGTGGCATTGCTACCACGGTAGTGGGCGTGGTATTGCCAGCAGGCGACCGTTGCAGCTCACCCTCTTTTAGTTTAGATTTTCATTGACTAGACTTGGGTGGTAGTCCATCTGATCATGGTGCATCATGTACCCCTGACTTGAGGGCACCACTTTAGATTGATTCAGACGGGTGTTTTTCCAATTATTGCATGATATCATATTGTATGTTTTAAATAGCACTAACCAATACTTTGATAATATTATTTCAGGAGATTACTTGAACCCAATGCATTTGCAAGCAGGATTGTTAAAGCCTTCAGGACTATTGATAATCCAACAGGATTTAACTGAAAGTTGACTTTGGGTCCAATTAAGCAGATGTACTTTGAGGAATATCGGGTATAAACTTATTATTTTGTGGATAAACTTGATGTTGGTCCTGATACGATTTTAAGTATATGGGGGGAGAATACACCTGATGTCAAACGTTGTTTTTTCATATCAGAGATAAGCTGATTGATAGTGTGTCAGGCAGAAATATGTTAGGCCCTTGAAGTATGCTTTTCTGAAAATGATAGTTAAATGGACATGTGCTATGAACAGTAAGCTGAGTGAAGAAAACAATAAATAACACAGATGTTTATAGTGGTTCGGATTCATAAGATCCTAAGTCTATTCTTCTGCTTTCTCAGCCGGAATCCACTACTGGATACTTGTAGACTGACAGATCAACACATACAATCAATCAAACTATCGAACTAACTATAAATTTATCTATCAGCTTCTATCAAATCGAGATATAAGGTGGGGTTCGTTTGTATTCAACAATGAAAATATGAAACACTCTCTACTCCAAGCTTTTAATAAGCTATGAATACTTTGAATATGAACACATGGAATTTCTAGTAGTAGAACTATGAATAGATAGAGTATCGGCTTGTTCTTTTGCTTGAGTAAACTTAAGCTTGTTTAAAATTTCATCACCTCTTTATGAGAGGTCTTCTGCTATTTATGGCGAGCTAGGGAAAAGATCCGTTGAACAAGATCGATCTCCCATTGGCTCCGTGTTGACAACAGTCATATGCATTGATTGCACACATGTTGCGCTCCGCATGGCTCTGTGGATTTTATATGAGGTACTATTTTGTCACCTTTGATTAGGGCTGACATGGCGACCTAAGATTGGTCGATGTTGATTTGGATGTTGTCGTCTTCTTCATTGACCATCTATTTTGAATATCGTGCTTTGTACCTTGTACGATCTTCATATTGAATCTTCATTGTGGTCTAATGAAGATCTCGGTCTGGGAGTTGGCTCAACCTAAATGGTGTCAGCTTGAAGGCTGACTAATGAAGAACCTAAATGGTCTAATGAAGGTCTGGGAGTTGGCTCAGCCTAAATGGTGTCAGATCTCGATCTTCATATTGTAGCTTGAAGGCTGACTAATGAAGGTCTCGGAGTTGGCTCAGCCTAAATGGTCTAATGAAGAACCCTCAATAGGTTCTACGGGCTGACCAACACATTAAACAACCTAATCTGAAAGCTAAACAATCAGCCTGACTATACAGACACAGGTTGATACAATCTAATAAGTTACATCACACAAGTTCATCAATCAAATAGGGGTTTGGGATCATTCAAAACTTATATCATTTCCCAACACTTGCAATTATTGATAAATAAGCGGTTTAAAAATATAAACTCATCTTGTTTTCATTTGAAGAAACACTTCTCCTGGCCAACAGAATGGGAGGGTGTTGTTTATAAACATTGGGAGGCAAGGGCGAGAAAATGCTTTTCTCATTGGGGAAATCAGTTGAAGAAAAAATTCTTCAAAAGCAAAGAGAAGCCAAAGTACATGACTGAGGAGAAGTAAGCCGCCCTATGTGTTTACTGGAATCTACCGGAGGTGCAAGAAAAAGCGGAGATAGTGAGGGATGTAGAATGTCCGAGCCCGCGCCGGGATGCGGGATAAGTAAGCACAAGGGTAGTTCAAGATCCGGCGATCAAATAGCACAAAAATTGGTGATGAGCAATGATATTTATACATCAATTTTCTGAAGATATATATTATTTGACACTTCTTCTTACTCGTATGTTAATAGAATGTTGAAAAAGGGAGTCCCATTGGATAAGGCAACCTACGAGACTTTCATGGCAATCCACACACCTAATGGGGTCTTCTCGAATGACAAGGCAGTAAGGATTTGGTTAAACTTTAATTACCAAAAAAACATAATGTTTTTCTTCCTCTTATCAATTGTGTAATTTTTAAATTATCGACCAGGCATAAGTAAGAGAGGCGGCTTCACAGGCTGGAGAAGGGGTTGACATGAATGAAATATTTCTAAGTCAAGCTGGAGCTCAAGATAAAAAGCAACGAACTTATGGCCTCGGAGAGCAAGGCATGCACAAAATGTCTGATGGAGTTGGTGGGAGCGGGTTGTCTTCTTATGTCACCGACTTAGAACAAAAGCTTAAAGCAGAGCAAGATGCTGGACTGCAGATGCAAGCTCAGTTGGACAATATCCAACGTGAACAAGTGGAGACTCGCCAAATGCTTGAAAGATCTTGGCTCAAGTATCGGACAACACCTGAGGAGATGATAGTTCTCAATCTCACTCACCTCATGCCTCAACTACATGATTGATATATAATGTTGATGTAACAACACTTCTTTTGAACGAACATGTATATAATGTTAAATGTTGTGTTATTCGAATAATTTAGAATGTTTTTCATTTTGCATTGGTTACTATCTGTGTTGTATGGTTTGGTTGATTGAATGTAATAGAGTAGGGATGGAAAAAAAAAAGGCTTTTACCTTCTGTACTCAGACTTGCCGACGGATTTTGGTAGGCATAATGACTTAAAAAGTAGTCTGTGAGTTCTAGTTTTCCGACGGAATTCCATCAGAAAGAATAACGGCGAACATTTCTATCGGAAAAACGGCCGTTAAATGTTATACGACGAAAATGGTCACCGACTTTCATCGGCGGATATTCTGTCGGAATAGCCGTTAAAAGTTGCTAACGGATTCTATCCATCGGCAAAGGTTTAACGACTAAACCGATGTCAACGTCTTGTAAACGTCGATAATCCGTCGTTATATATTTTGCCGACAGAATTTCAATCTTTACCGACGGATTATCCGTTTGTAAACAGTTGTTTTCTTGTAGTGGTCCTCAGGGGCGGAGCTACAACTGTGCTAAGCGGTGCTATAGCACCCCTTCAATTTATGATAAATTTAAAATTTGTAGTGTAAATGTTTGTAAATGAAGCCTACCGCAGTCGGTTAGCCCCTACCAAAAATTTATAGTTTTTTTATCGGAATGACTTATGTGTCACACTTTTGTTTGCCCTTGCATGTCACATTTCGCAAAAGTGTTGACATGTGGACAAATAATGAAATAAGATGGGTCACATAATATAACACATGTCAATATCGAATGTGATACAAAATACACAAAAGTATCACATAGAAGTCTTTGTAGTTTTTTATACACTCAATACTTTCCCACCTTAATTATCTCAATATAAACCAATGACGTTAATAAATTTTAAAAAATTAAAATTAAAAAAAAAAAAACAATGACGTGTATTAGGTTTCAAGAATAAGTCTAACCAACCATAATTGGGCTTCGGTAGAGTCCAGGTATGTTTACGTGTCGGACTGTTATAACCCATCTGGCCATCTAAGATGTATCTCGCTCTTATTGGGCATGAAACTACAAGACAAATGGGTTTTGGAGTCTCAATTTTGAATAATTTGTGATCCTTCAAAGAACCAAATTTATCGAAATATTATTTTCCAAATTAAAGTTTCTGAAATCATGTCAAATAAAGTTATGCTATCTAGGGGTATTCAAAACAATCGCCTAACCGCATTGCCCGTCTGAACTGCCGATCTCAATTGGCACCCGCCAATTAATTTTTTTTTAACAAACCGCCGTTAGACGGGTTTGAGGTTGAGCCTGCTCATTCCGCCCCTCCAATTGAGTGTGTGCTTGCAACTTGATACTTTATAACTACCTCAATTATATTACTCCCTCCGTTTCATAAATCTTATCTAATTTTTCTTATTAGTTTGTTTCATAGATATTGTCCCCTTTCCTTAAAAGTTAAGATCTTGTGGTTAAAATTTACCTATAATTTGAGGATCCACAATTTTACACACAGCTGACCACTCTCCTTAATAACCGCACTAAAAAGGAAGGGGATAAGATATATGGAACAGATGGATTACTATTTTCTTAATAAACCTAATAAAAAATATGCTTAAAAATTATATCATCGACTAGAATTGCAAAAAGACCATTTATATTGATTAGTTATTTCCATTGTTGAATTATTTGCTATTAGGAAAGTTAACAATCAATGCAATGTGAAAATCATTTTGTCTAAGTTCTAGTATAATCTAATAGATATGATTTCTTAGAATTTAGTACTTCCTCCGACCCATATTTCTTGTCCCTCAAACTTTTGGCACGGAATTTAAGGGGAGTTGTTAGTTGTGAGTAAAGATGGTGGGACTCTAAAAAAGAGTTCGTAATAATTTGTTATTTTAGGAAATGGGATAACAATTGTGGAACGTCCCGAAAATAAAAATAAAAAAAGGGACAACAATTATGGGATGGGGGTATATTTTAATAAGATAATTTTCTTAGTGTCAATTGAAAATTCATAATAAGAGACGGTCAATGAGGTGGAAATAAGATAAAAATAGTGAAAAATTAAATATTTCATTCGTTCCATTAAAAGTGTCTTCTTTCTTTTCGACACGAAGATTAAGAAACTTTATTTAGATACATATCTTATGAGTTTTAATTATATTAAAAAATTAACACAGTTTTGTATGAACGATTGGTTGAAAGAAATGAGAATTCTATTCAAATTTTATGAAGGCATGGTTGAAGCAATTAATTTTTTTCGTTTTTTTTAATATTGTTTTTAAAGAAATAATCTAAAATTTTCAAAAAGTTAAAAATTACTCCCTCCGTCCCACTATTTTTGGCTCACTTTCCCGAAATGGGTGTCCCGTTATTTGTGGCCACTTTCCTAATTTAGTAAAAAATTATTATCATATCTTCTACTTTATCATCTTCTCTCTCATACTTTATTACATTCTCTCTCCTACTTTATCATCCTTTCTCTCATACTCTCTCATTATCTTATTCATCTTCTCTCTCATACTTTATCATCTACTCTCTCTCTCATACTTTATCATCTACTCTCTTAATTCCCGTGCCGAAACCAATTGAGCCACAAATAGCGGGACGGAGGGAGTATAATTTTCTGAGTTTGGAGAGGAGCGAAATTGTTTGAAAAATAAACTTTTAGAGAGAGAGTGTGTATAAGAATGTGGGGTTGCTAGTGAGTAATAAGGGGTCCACCTCATTTTTTAATGTAGAGTTAATATTGATATTTAGGAAATAAGACACTCATACTTGGATAACCTAATCGGGAAAGATGGACATAATAGAATGGAGAGAATATAATGTATCAAGCTCACTAATCGGCAAACCGCCTGCCAACCGCCCGCGAAATTGCTAACGACCCGCTACGGTTTGTAGGGGTGTGCACTATTCGGTCGAACCGGCCGAAATCGGCCGAACCGTATTAATTCGGTCGAAGCCGAACCGAACCGAAGGTATTCGGTCCGGTCATCGGTTAAAAAAAAAGATTGTTTCCGGTTTTCGGTCGATTCGGTTTTTTCGACCGAAAATACCGAACCGAACCGAAAATCGAATTTATTATTAAAAAAAAATAAAAAATACATTAATCAATTTCAATAACTCTAAAATTGAAAAACCCTTCTAATCCGATTCGAGCTTCGCAGCCCGAGACCCGTTCCATACTCCCACTCCTTCGGTCCTTCGTCTTCCGTCTTCGTCTCCCATCGGCGCGCTGCGGCCGGCGGCCGGCGCTATCTTCTCCCTGACCTCGGCGGCCGGCGCTATCTTCTGAGTTCTGACTTCTGAATTCTGATCTTCTCCCCTGCTGCGCAAAGCAGCGCCTCGCCGCCTCCAGCTCCCGAGCGCGCCTCGCAAGGTATTAAACTACATTTATCGGCTTTGAAGGATTGAAAGAGATAATGAATAAACTTTTTGTATCATGTGCGAAAAAAAAAAAAAACGGTCAATTCAGCCAAAACCGGAAAACCGGCCGAATATTTCGGTCAACAAACCGGACCGAACCGATCACTTTCGGTCCGGTTTTCGGTCAGAAAAACGGCCAAACCGAATTACCGGTTAACCGAATTTTCGGCCCGGTTTTTCGACCGAACCGGCCGTTGCACAGTCCTAATGGTTTGAATGGAAAAACTAACCCGCTATAGTTTATATTTTTGGTAACTCAACGGGTTGATTTTTTATACTCAAATCCGCCGCAAACACTCCTATTGCTATCCACGCTTTAACGAAAAGAAAATGATATCCACGCATTAGTGTATTTTCACATAATTTCAAAGCATGATTCCTCGAGATGGCGTAGAATGGGACATGTAGTGTCATTTGTCCACCACATACAAAGTTGGATATTATATTTTTGTCATCAAATAATTTGATATCTTCTAGATAAAGCATGGGCCTCATGGAAACCACCATTATAAAACAGAGCTTAAGATATACTGCATACATTTAGACAAAGAAAAGAAACACTATTAGGAATGACGAAGTGTGAGCTTTGTAACAAGGTTGCAAGAATGTATTGTCAATCCGACCAAGCAAGTTTGTGCTGTGACTGTGATTCGAGAGTCCACTCGGAAAACTTCCTTGTGGCTAAGCATAAGAGAACTCTTCTATGTCATTCTTGCTACTGTCTCACGCCGTGGACCGGCTCCGGTCCGCGACTCGGCACCACCGTTTCTCTCTGCGAAGCATGTGTTGATCGAAGGGTTAGTGATGTTGGCCGTGTGAATGAAGATGATGATGTTGAAGTTCAAGTTGTGCCTTTGTCTTTACCGCCGCCGTTGTCTTCGAGCAGCAATGACTCTGCAAGCCGAAGAGATGACTTGTCCAAAACTGCAACAACAGTTGGAAGAAATGCTAAGAAGATCAAGTCATGGAAATGGCGATAGCAGAAGGTTGAAGATTGTTGGCGTTTAATCACGTCGAAATCTTAGGTTGTACTCCCCTGTTCCCGTATTTGTGGCCCGTTTATGTGGTGTAGTTAAATTTGGCTTACACAATTTTCGCCATTTTTTTTTAGTGAACAACTTTTAGTGGAATTATAAAAAAAAAATCGAGCCACTTTTAACAGGACGGAGTGAGTATTAACTTGTGCTTCATGTATCTCTATTTGTGTTCAAGAATCTTACTTAGAAGGTTTTGCATCTTAAATTTGTGTTGTGTTTACGTACCTTAAATGAATGACATGGGGCACTTACAAAATCGATCATGATTGTGACGGGTAAAGTAATTGACATATGGGAGTACATATTAATGAAATTATGAGGGATATATATATATCTCCCAAATCCCACTTGTTAAATATATATTCTTGGCATTAAATAAGAATCTACTATGGAATCTTAATATATTACATCTCACATGATGACGGTAAGAATGAGAGATCGCTATCCATGTTACTTTAACTAGAGACGAAAAAGGGAAGAAACGCCACATGGATTCAAAATGGAGAGATTGTTGAACGGTGACTAATTGATGAAAGCTCAAAACCTCAACATCATGCATGTCGCTCCAATTGTAGTTGTAAATTGGTCCAGCTGAGTTCTTGTCGGAGAACGAAGCTGGGTTTCTCACCCTACATGTGTCCAGACTAATTTGTACTAACCACACTCGTCTCCAAGATACAATAACTCGATCTACGAAAGGAAACTACCCGACTCCAACGGTAAACTTTTAACAAACACACAACATAAAGATAGTGCACCTCATTTGGTTCAGTTGCTTCATCACACGATATCGTTTCAAGTTTTCGTTTTAAGTAAGAAATGCAACAGATTGAAGAAGAGCATGCTGCAAAAGCAGTCTGAAAGATAAGTTGCATTACATTGAAAGTAGCACGACATTTTAAGGATCGAAAACAGAAGAAAGGAAAGTAATTGAAAATGGTGACAATTCGAACTTCACGGAGAAAATACAGAAGCCAAAGCAGACCCAGAAAGAAAGATTTAGACATAAGCACACAGACTCTTCCACACAAACAAGCATTCCGTTACGATCGTTTTATAGTCTCAGGGAAACCCACCGTCTCTATCAGCTCAAGAAGTTTTCTCCATATCTGCATTGCGCGTAAGCTTAGGAAATTAGCTCTGAACTGAACCATGTATACATAAATGGAACAGACACAGCATATACTTCATCTACCTCCTCTACCAAGCAAATCATTTCACAACCAAGCTTTATTCTTTACGGGGAATTCTGTTCTGATTCAGAAAAAAGGATTTTAATCTTCACACATCTAGTAAGCCGGCTTCAACACTAGAATGATTTTTGATGGTTTCTAAAGAAACATTGGTTTCTCTAACAATTTCAACATACATGGTGAGTTATATGCATTTAAATAGCAGCTACTACTTAGTAGTCATTACTGCATGCTAATTCTAAGAGCGCTCTGCTTTTAAAATTATCACGAAGTAATGACAATTAAGTCAAGTATTAACAAACAGATATCAGAGAGCAAGCCCCATACTATACAGATCTCCCTCATAACAGTGATGCATAAAACTTTCTTCTCAACAAAGTTCAAGAAAACCTTATAATCTGGAATTTATATTTATCTCCTTTCATTTAATTTTTTTAAGTTATTCAACATATGATTCACATATGCTTTGGTGACCAAGTTTGTGCAACTTGATCTTCTAGCTTTACATGAATATCGATCTTTTTCTTCTCTAGGAAAGAGAACAACTGTAATATGAGAAGTAGCTCAGAGAGCATCCCAAGGTAACTGTTTCAGTACTTACTCGCAGAAACTGATAAAAAGAAAAGAAAAAACCAAAGAAAAAAAAAAAAAAAACAATACACGCCATCCTGAAACCGAACTACCTCTTGCTTTACACAAGAAAGAGGGCAGGCGATAAGAATTCAATCAGAATAAGGTAGTCCATAGAGATATGCAGCAAACTAAGACAATTATGAACTTTTACGATCCTTTCAGATCAGCTTCTATGCATAATTGTGTTCTACGGTTATGTGCAATAGATGCAGTACACTGTTTTAAATAGTGAAACATGAAAATCAACTTAAATGTTGAAGTAAGAACATAGGTAAACATAAATTATATTCAATACTTCAGCGTGGTGCGGTGGTGCCATAGAGTAGATTTAGAGACCAGACACTAACACATTATCAAAGAGGAGAAAATTGGGATTACTCCAGCAGCAGTTCAAGTATGCATTCTGTCTCGATGGCTGCAAAATATCCTAGAAGCTCATTGACTTTAATGACTTAAGTCCATTAATTTAACTTACAAGGAACTTGAAAATAATTCTACTAAGATTCACAGAGCTCGATAAACTTATACCAATGAATTCATAGTCTAAGATGGATAATTCTAAGACTCGGTCTCACATTAAGAAGTCGAGGTCTAACTTCAAATTCAACTCGCAACTTCTCATCTTTATACTAACCTTAACTAGCTAATTCAAGCTTGAAGCCAAACAAGCTTCCCCTTATTACTTCACTTCCTACTGTACAAATTATATAAAAACAAAGTTGCAAACTTTGATATCATCAAGCAACCAAATAATGACTCCCTACTAACAAATTAAGAGGAGCTAAATGTCTCAATTGATTCCGAAGCTTATACTTTACCTGCATTCTGATCAGAAGCATCAAGAAACGGCGGGTCCACCTCCTCCGGCACCGGATGTAGAACAGCGGAATCTCTATCCGCCGCCTTTGCCGAACCTCCACTCACATAACCGGAATCCACATCTTTCTCATCCGGAAACCTAACCACCACCACCGGACACACGCAGTGATGCACGCAATAATCGCTCAC
Organism: Lavandula angustifolia; assembly: GCA_028984105.1. Taxonomy (NCBI): domain Eukaryota; kingdom Viridiplantae; phylum Streptophyta; class Magnoliopsida; order Lamiales; family Lamiaceae; genus Lavandula; species Lavandula angustifolia. Next base: position 31,192,228 of record CM054809.1, read on the forward strand.
ACTACCCAGCCTCCCTTTACTACTCCTTCTAGAAGCTCCGAATCCCCTGCTCCCCATGATCACCGCGCAAAGCCCTAGCCTCTCCACCTCCAAGCAGAGCCGCTCCTTCATATCGTGATCCTGCACGATATGGATCTTGAACGGAATATTCGCCTCCACCAACGGCTGCGCCAAGTCACTCGCTTTACTCGTAGTGAAATTGTTGAAATCGTCTTCCAATTTCTGCTGCGAGTCTTCGTCGGCGGCGTCGACGGAGAGGTCGATTGCGCCCCAATCGGCGCCGTAGAGTACGGAGGTGGGGCGCACGTGGAGGAGAATGACGGCGTCTCCCGGCCGGAGGTAGTTCTGTACCGCCCACTTAACGGCGTAGGCGCTCTCGTCGCTGAGATCTACGGCGATGGCGATCTTGCGTTGGGCGCCGGAGGTTGGAGTTCCCGGAGGGAATCGAGGGGAGGCCGGCTGGTGGAGAGTTGCACCGATTGGGCTGCCGTTTTCCGGCCGAGGCTTCTGCGGCGATGCCATGCAGTGAAAGCGTAGTGAATTTGATAGTGCGACTTGGGGGAGATTAAATTAGGGTTTTGAGGTTGTGGATTGAACCGAGTGATTAGCTGCTGAATAGGGTTTGAATTGATTGAGAAATTTTGATGACTTAGTTTTGTTTCTTGCGTTTGCGGAGGACTGACTGTGTGAATTCGTTTCTGGAACAAAAAAGGTCGGTGATACGAATCAGATGTTTCGGTGCATGTACACCGGCTGACTTTCTGCTTCCAGGATAGTTCTATGCTTCTTCGGTGTAGTACTTTAATCATTACTTGTCCTTTCCTTTCTTCTTTTCACCTACCAGACCATACGAACGCGGGAGGACAAATTTGGTATTTCATGCGAACGCAGGATGCGCGTGCGGAGAGCGACGAAATATGTTCCACCTCTGACATTGAAATCCTATCCAATTTCAGAAGACACGTGCCCCGATATTCCCCAATTTCTCAATCGAAATTCGCGAGGCCGTGCACATGGATTTTGTAAAATAGAAGTAATACAGTAATACTATGTTGACAAAATAAAAACATTCATAGTACTAATATTATGTTAAGCAATAATTGAAGCTACATAATGTACAACAAATTATTAATCTTTTAAAAGTTAAAACTCAATTTTCAATTAAACGAACAGAAATGGAGAAAAAATTGAAATTGGTCCTTTGTGGCCACTGTTCGATTTTAGTCCTTTATTATGGTACTGTCCGATTTTGATCCTCTAACTTTCACACATGTCCGATTTTGGTCCTCCGGCAGAGAGTGATAAACACACGCTTAATTCCGTCCAGAAAATTAACGCGCCTCCCATTCAATAACTTAAATATTTTTTCAATTTCTTAATAACTAAATATTATTCGATATCCTTCAATTCAAATTTCATCCCCAATTCTACAACACATAAACCCTAACTCTCTCATCCCCAATTCCAGAAATTAGCTTGTTCAATTCTTGATTAATGACTCCCATACCTATCGTTCAAACTCTTGCTCGGGATTAGACTGTTATTTCTTCCCTATATTCACGTTCCAATTGAAAAGATGTCTGAAAAGAGTTCGAACGATGACCTTCACTCTTTTTGAACGGCGAAGACAAGCCCAGGTATTTATTTTGCCGATAATGTCTTGAAGTCAAAATCTCTTATACTGCTACCTTTATCTTTTTTATTGGTGGAATAGTGGGTAGGACAAAATTCTTGGTCAAGCTTTATGTGCTGCTTTGTTTATTTCTTTATTTTTGAGCAGTAGCTGAGAAGGTGATTTCTTGAGCAATTTCAATAACTATTCTTATACTCTCTTTTCACGTTAAAATCATTTATTTTACTTAATTATTTTTCTCTTTTACTAAAGGATGAGGAGGGCCGTAGCGATAATTGAAGTCCCGTTGTCACCAATTAAACAGCTTGCATGCGTCTACTGACAATGAATACAACTCTTATTTAGGCTCCATCCCTGTACATAGTAGTCTCGACTTTTCATCTTTTCAAGTTTGGAGAAATCTTGATATTTTTGGTCTATTATTTTAAAGAAATGACAATACATGTTGACACTTGTTTTGAGTGGTTTTGTATGAAATTGAAATGATCCTAATATTCATATTATACATGGCTTACTTCCATTTCTCGTAGAAATGTGATGGACTAAAGTTTCATAAATTGAAATTGAAATGATTCTAAGATTATGTGATTCTAACATAATTGGTTTAAATTTCATTTACTGAGCTATCACAAAATTAAATTTGGTACTAGGAAATGGAAAAACTTACTCGAATAAATATTAATTGAATGTTGTATATTTTGGTATTGAAAAAATTATTATTATATTTTTTTGTCCATTTTTAGTCCTTTAATTATGCCTTCGTCCATTTTTACTCCTTTAATTGTAGCTTTTGTCCAATTTTGGTCCTATAAAGTTTAACAGTGTTCGATTTTGGTCCTGTAACTTTGAACCGTGTCCAATTTAAGACCAAAATCGGACAGTGCCACAATAAAGGACCAAAATTGGACAGTGGTCACATTAAAGGACCAATTTCGATTTTTTCTCAATAGAAATGAAACATATTTCACATCCAAATCACAAATCTAGTTCAACTATACAAGGCCGACTTAATATCGGGACGGTCTACGAGTGCAGGGCCAATGCAGCCCAAGTATTTTTTTTTCTTTTTTAGAAGAAAATTAAATAATTTTATATTTTAAATAATTTAGTTCGGTAGAAGTTCATCAGCGGGCAGCCTAGAGTATTTGAGGACGTTTGCAATAGTTTAAATATTTTTTAAGTTATTCAATTAAAAAGAAGTTGGTAAAATAATTTATTAGAGCATCTCCAACAATATAGTAAAATTTGTTTTACGATAGGGGAGTTGCTCCAACCATACATTAAATCATATGGGGAAACTCAAATAAAATGAGTTTGTGAACGGTGAATACTCATAATGAATTTCCAAATTCCAATTTTCAAAACTCGTTGGACTATTCTGCAAAATTCTTTATTTGCTTTTTAGTCCTTTTATTAATCTCAATCATTACTTTGTATCTTTTCTCTATTTAATTACTATATAAATATTAAAATTTAATTATTATTTTTAAAATTGTACGAAAGTACTAGTGGTTCGGAAATTAATTGGGTCAATTTGTAATTTAGAAGAAATAAATAGGTTGAATTGAAAAAATATAAATATAGAGAGAATATTTTTTTGAATTTGAGTTTGAATTTTATGGTTGAAGTTAAAAAATGAATTTGAGTTTGATGAAAATGGTTGGAGATGCCCTTAATTTGAGGGTGTTTCCACAAACTGTTTAAAAATAGAGAAAATAGTTTTTGCAATTTTTATACTATAGTAATTTATTTTAATATTTAGAGTTAAAATGTCAGATAATAACTTCTCAAAAATTGCGTTTATGCCACTAAGGAGAAAAGGTTGGATCAACCTAACTTGATCTTCTCATTTTTAACTTAATTTTAGAGAATATGCATAACTTTAAAATAATCAAACACTCCAAAATTAACTAATTTTTAAATCAACTATAAATTGCAACTTATAATCTATTACAAACATTCTCGTCCCTAATTGAAATGCGCAAATTTGAAGGGCATCAAACATGCTCAACATAAACCCAATTCTTTAAATAGATGATAGATGGATGCACTTACTACCTAGTATTAGGTCATGCTATCACACCTCTTTATGACGTGGCGATGCCCGGGTTACAATCCATGGCGGATTAATGTTGCAGGGCAATACGGCTACAACCTAAGTTGGGTTTATAAAGAAATATGTATAATATAGTAACTTTAAAATTTAAAGGTATAGTTCAAGTTGTAGTTCAAAGTCGAATTTAAGGTGAGCTACTGCTTGCATACGATGACACTTTCTCTAAGACTATTCACATTGACACTCTTTGACCGACACCAGTATGATAAAACGAAAGTCTAAAGAAAAATGAAAAATGGTAAAAATATTGTGACATTGATTTTTTTTAGATGATGAGGGTAACCTGCAATCGCTAAGTACGCACTGGATAAACATCACTCTTGTGCTCTAGCCTGCAAACAATACAGGAGTGTTCAACCACCCTAGGCTAACTGTGCTCTAGTTTGCAAACAACACATAAGACTTTAACCACCCTAGGCTACTATAGGTGACAGCAGGGTTCAACCACCCTAGGCTAACCATATGTGACAAACTCACATATAACGGTCTTGGTGGGTTTTGAACTCATGACCTTCCGACTATAAGCTACCCACCTTAACCGCTATGCTATCTAAAGAGGACCTTCTTTCCTTTTTATTGTTTACACTAAATGATGTGGTGGAGATAGTGTCAGAATTGATTTACTGTGCATGATTTAATTTATTTTAATATTTTTCATTAAAATTATTAATTAATTATGCATAAAAATAAAGTATATAAAAAATTGACTTAATGAAAATGCATTTGAAACGATTTAGTAATTTTAAATATTAATTTTTCATAATTATTTTAAATTTAATCAAAAAAATATTAATAATATTAGAAAGTAGTTAAAAATAAATCAAAAATATTAAGTTACGTTGTTGGATGTTATTGATTAAATAAAAATTCATTTAATTTGAGTATTGTAGAGGTAAGGAGAGAAATATGAATATTTTATTAAAAAGATTGGGTTGCTTGATATTAGTCTTAATGACATTTGTTCCTATAATGCTAGTGTCATTGCCATATGATCCTCATGTAGTTTTGCTTGTGGTCACTGTCTCCATTTAATTACCTGTCCTTTCATATCTTATCCAAATCACCGAATTAGGCTCGATCCACATCACATGAGTGAAACGATTTGAGCAATTTATTTATTAATTAAGATTATTTCAAAATGAACGGCTCTTCTCATTTCTTGATTTGTGATTGCTTTGCTAAGACTGTAATTTTGTTGTCCTCAACAACCTGGGAGGCCTAGGCATTACGACTTTCAAATTTGCTCCCTCGTAATTGTTTATTAATTTTATTTAAAAAAATTATTTTATAATATAAAAGAAATAATTACTATATTTTATAACAAGTATTTGACTTCTATTTCCTAAATTAACTTCCGACAAAAACAACATCCCGATCGAAAAGGATTTTATGGGGGATAAAATCAACTTTTAGTCTTTACTATCACAATAGAGCACGATATTGCCTTTTACGACGTGTAATGGCTGTTAATTGCCTTATTTTCATTATTTCATATACTATATAAACATTAGATGATAGTTTTAAGGCAAATTGGTATAAATGATCCCCAATGTTTGATATTTTGAATGAATTGGTCCCTAATCTTTTTTAGTTTATTGATCATCAATGTTTGCTAATTTGGAAAAATTGGTCATTCTGTTAAATTTTAAGTTAATTAAGTGTTAATCATAAGGGTATTTATGGAATAAAAGTTTCAGGGACCAATTCATCCAATTTTTAAATTAAACTTGATTTTTTTTTAATTTTTTTTAAATTATGATCTTTTTTCGAAAACAAATTAATTTTTCAAATAATTTTTTTTAACTAATTTTATTTCGTTTTTTTTTCAAAATAATTTTTTTGGTAAACGAAAAAAATTAATTAATAATAATTTTAGGGACCAATTTATCTAAATTTTTTTTTCAAATTTTTTTATTTAAATAAAAATTAAGTAAATTTAGATTAATTAATAATTTTGTGTTTGACGGTGAAGGAGGGGAGCGGGTCAATACAACGGTTGAGGAATGTGTTATGTTCTTCGAGGAGAGGAGCAACTGGACGATTTGGAGGACCAATTCATCCAATTTTTTAAATTAAATTTGATTTTTTTAAAGAAATTTGAAAAAAAATTAATTCAAAAAATTATTTAGATGAATTGGTCCCTAAAATTATTATTAATTAATTTTTTTCGTTTACCAAAAAAAATATTTGAAAAAAAAGAAAAAAAATTAGTTGAAAAAAATTAATTTAAAAAAAATATTTGTTTTCGAAAAAAGATCATAATTTTAAAAAATAAAAAAATTTAAAAAAAAATCAAGTTTAATTTAAAAATTGGATGAATTGATCCCTAAAACTTTTATTCTATAAATACCCCTATGATTAACACTTAATTAACTTAAAATTTAACGAAAGACCAATTTATCCAAACTAAAGAACATTGGGGACCAATAAACTAAAAAGAAAAGATTAGGACCAATTCATCCAAAAAGTAGCATACATTGTGGACTTATTTATGCCAATTTGCCTAGTTTTAAATATTTTAATTAATTATTTTTTCTTAGCACCATTGTGAGTTACGAATATCATCAATATAAGGATGTGTTTGCAAAAGTTTATTTTAAGTATTCATTTGTTTTTGACAGTATAAACAATTTTTTTAATGTTTGCAAAACTTATTTTTTGTGTTAGCTTCTTTAAAACTAAGTAGTTACACTGCTTAATGAAGCAACTTATTTTAAGCATTTATAAATTTATTTTTTATGCTTAAAACATCGTAATTTCTCAAAACGATCACATATATCTGTTTTTATGTTAGTTCCAAAACCTCCTATATTTTTATTTAAAATAATTATTTTCAATTTTAAGTAAAACAAATAAAAAATATATATAATAAACAATTACAAATATAAATAATTATTAATTAAATAGTATTCCTTCTGTCTGATTTCAGTTGTCTTATTTTTTTTTTTTTTACATAAATAAAAAGTGAGAATATGTTTATCTTAAAAAAATATATTAACGAAACTAATATGCTATGGATTCTGTTCCTTAAATTTCTCATAAACGTATATACGCATATAATTGTTATTTTTTAATATAATTAATAACTCCTGAAGAAAGTGATCCAGTGGAGTCATCCATAGTTGACCAGCAGCCGAAAGCGTCGGAAACCCACCACCACCAGCAAGTATTCGTCAGCACCACCGCAATTATTATCATGCACCAATTATACTCTTATCCAATTAGATAATACTTACAGGTCATCCTGGGTTGTCCGATTATTACCTAAATCCAACCCCTTCCATTCTTTTTCTGTCATAATACATGATTACGTGATCAAATTAGTTGCAATAAAATGCATAAAACCCTCCAATTACGTGGCGGCCGCGGCGCCCTTAATATAATCCGATGGCCCACCATCGCATTAATCTGGCGCCAACCGGTAATTCAACCATTCCTTGTTGCCTTTGCCTTTTATACTCCACCACAATCCGCTCCATTTATTGATTATTGTTGGGGGATTTAATTCGACTTTCTTGAAATTCTCTGCATTATCTGTGCAGAGATAATATTAACAAAAGGGCCGTTGCAGGAGGAAAAGCGGCCCCGCCCTTCATCCATTATGGCTGAGTTTGAGAGGAGAGGTGGTGAAGCGGCGGCGGCCGAGGAGGAGAGGCTGTTGGGGGAGGAAGCGGCGATGTTTGATTTCGACAAGCTTTGCTCGACGGTGGCGAGGCAGGCGGAGAAGGGTAATTGGGGGAAGCTCAACGGAGATAATGAAGAGGGAAATAATTTATCCGATTATCATGAATATGGAAGCGGAGTGTTTAGATTGTGGGAAGGTGAAATTATTGGTGATTGCTTCGATGACCGGCGCATAGCTCTTCAATCCTCCTGGTAAAATACTTTAAAAAAAAAAAAAAAAGATTTTTGTAGGGTTTCTGGGTTCATTTTAATTTGATTCTAATTTCTCTCGTTTTCTGATTTCCCTCTTTTTTGGGGGGTTAAATTATTTGCAAAATAAAGGGATTCTTCCTTGGAAGAAATAAAGGGGGAAAAAATGAAATTTCTGGTTTTGGCCTCAATTTTAGGGCAACCAGTATTGAGAAAGTGCCTTAAAAGGAGATTCATTTTGAACTTGTTTGGATTAGTTTAGGTTTTCCCATCTCCATTGGTTATGACTAAATGTAGTGTTAGGAGGGAAGGCCATAAATTTCAAATGGAAGAGAAGTTAATTTCTGCTGACTTTTAGGGATAGAGAGATGAAGGCAATTAAAACTATTTGGTAAAATCTACAGCAGGAGATTGCCCCTGCAGTTCTTGCTCTGTTTCTGCTTAGTAATTAGTTGTGTGGATCAAAATTATGACTGGAGCTGCCCTTTGTTTGCAGCTGCCCTTGTTACAGATTTGGCAAGAATATGACTCGAGCTGGATTTGGTTCTTGTTTTCTTCAGGTAAATGCACTGCTCTTTCTAATGGAGCTTTTGTGTTCAACTTTCGGCTCGAGTTTTCTGATTATCTATAGATCAAGGAGTATGTGCAAATGTAGTTACGGCATTACAGTTCTGAATTAGTTCAAGAAAATGGTCTTCAAATTGTTAGCTGTTTAGTTAATCTTGTATGCAACTGGTAGCATTGTTGGCTATTCAGTTAGTGGAGTCAAACTTTTTAGGCATCAATTCTAAGCCATTGCTTTTCATGCTTGCATAGGGGTGTTATCACGAGTTTCTAATTAGGGTTGTAAACGATGCGTGCAGGGCTCTGTCCACGCGATTCTTGTCATCCTTGTCCTTGCCAACCTGGTAGCATTCGCATTAACCCGAAGATGCTTCTTCCTATATTTGGCCGTATCGTTTGCTCTCTCAATTGGAGCATATACGGGGTATTACCGCACCCAGATAAAGAAGAAGTTCAACATTAAAGTAAGCATTGCCTTCCAAAACTATTTTGCCCTACGAAATATACACTATTTACTGCACTATGAACATTTCACCGCATGAAAAGTTGGTGGTCGTGATAAATTGATTTTCCTATATAAATCTTGGTCCAATTTCCAAATTTGTCATATTCTTTATACGGCTTCTTTTGTCATTGACTGCATAAGCACACTTGAGTTTTGCCTTAATGTGTATTTGCTTGTGCAGGGTGGCGAGACTTCCGTAGACGACTATGCTTACCATGTTGTTTGCCCGTGCTGCACGTTATCTCAGGAGTCGAGGACGTTGGAGATGAACGTGCAGGATGGCATCTGGCATGGGAGAGGGGACACCACCATATGCATAGGGAGCTTCTCCGAAGACAGTAAGCCATACTTGGAGTTAAGTCCGCCTTCTGTCGTCTCCACCAAGTCTCCGGAACTCCTCAGCATGCAGAAAACCGCCAACAACGCGATTGTTTTGCCGATTTCTCATGCTCCCCCGTGATCCCCAACAGTGTAAGTTCCTTCAAACTCTGCTGGAATCTGGGAATATGCAGGCTTTGGTGGAAATGTTATTCAACTGGAAATTCGGGCATGCATTAAATGGTGCTGCTTTGAGGTCAGAAATTGTTCTGCATATGAAGGCTGCTTTTCCCTGCATTTGTAAATGTAATGAGCCCTAATTGTTAGTAAAGGAAGTATCGGAGCAAAAATCTCCTATATTCCCTTAATTAAGGTTTATATCTTATCTTAATATCATAATACCCAATAAAACACACAAAAAAAGGAATAAATATTACTCACTCGTATTCCTTTCAGATTGTTCCATTAAAAGTGGTTATATTTTAAATAATACTCTAAAGTCTAATAAATCAAGTCTGTAACATAAGCTTCTTAATTCTCGTGAAGAAAACTTTTGAGTCACTAATAGTGGAATAGAACTAGTACTACTAATTCGTAGATACATAGATTTTGAGCGGATTCTGCATTTGCATGTGAATTTTTAATTGTACAGGTGAACCACGACTTTTCAATTTTTTAAAGTCAGTACACGATTAAACTCCGGCAAAGTGTGAGGGAAAAATCTAAAAAATCTAAGTTTTATGTCGGTGGTGGCTACCAAAACAACACAAATAATATTTATAATTACATCTGCGACACACAGTTAGAGTAATACTAGCAGAGTTAGTAAGTAGGGATCGAATCCACATAGAAGGGGTAAGTTTAAGTAAATTATCTCTAAAGAGCAAAAAATGATTTGGTTAGTAACCGCCATGAACTTGGGCTTAGGTAATACTAGGCAATAAATTATAAATTTCGCAATTAAAAAGATGATGAATACAAATATTAAAGGCAATTCGGCTTTGGGTAGATCCACACTAATCGTATTTCAATCTTCAATTCTAAAATTAATCAGTTTCATAAGGCTGCCCAACTAAGGTGTTGTGTTGAGCGCGAGCAATTCTAAATCTTATTCTTGAAATAGAATAGGAATGTTGAGCGTTAACTGCTTCCTATCCAAGTGTCGATCTACCATGTTGAGCATTGCATAGATCTACAACTAAGGAGCATTAGGATCCAATAAACCAAACTAGCTAAGGTACTTATGTTGAGCATGCAAATAACTCTACCATCTGCCCTTCCTGTTAACAAAAAAACACTAAGTTAACAAACTGTATCACGTGGAAGACAAGAATCGGTGTTTCACTGCCCTAGCCAAATTTATGGCTTAGCTACACATATTTAAAGCAAGAAAGCAAGATAACATGCATGAGATAAGCATCATAAATGCAGAAACACTAATTGGGCTAGCAATAACTACTAGAAACCTTAGACAAACAGAACTAACCAATGCATAATTAAATACGAGAATTAAAGTAGAGAACAAAAAACATTACTGAGGCAGATCTTTGAAATTAAATGATTGAGCTGGGCTAGAATAAAAGAGAACATTAACTTCTTAAATTGGAAAGATGATGAATATTAATTAAAACTAAAGAGCATTTAGAATTTAGAGAGAAAAACTAAACTAGAGAGAGAAAGTAGTACTAACACTTGTGAGTTGTTGAGAGACATCTTCTCCTACTTATTATTACAATAACAAAATAAAAATAAGTCTAAAATAAATTATCTTTTTCCATCACGTGGATCTTTCCATCAAATTGGCCTCAAGCCTCTCCCAGAATTTAATGCAATGGGGCGGATTTAACTCAATGGAGAAAAATTGTGAGGAGGTAGTTGCTATTTTAGGAACTTTCTTGTCTTGTTGGTCAGCTCGTGGTAGGAAAATTAAGGTGACAGGCTAATTGTACTTTCTGCACGATCTCTTTTTTGTAGCTATAGTAGCCTCCTCCATCAAGAACAACTTTACCGACATCTTTCTTCCAAATCAATGGGCTGAGCCTCTTCATATATTTATATAATTTCTTTCTTCGACCCACTAACGCTAGACCAATTGGAAGAGTCCAAATCTGCCCAGATCTTTAATTTCTGGCTCAATTCTCCTTAAATTTCATCCTTGTATACATGCAGTTTCACATTCATCTTAGGTATAACCACCATCTTTTCTGCCTTTTTCCATTTCCTACATGAATAAACACAAGACAAAAACGTGTAATATAAGTAATATAAAAACAACTAATACGTGCTTATTAGTCGGTATGCGGACGTATTAGTCAATGATATCGTTTTTCTCGTTGATCGATTTGCCCACGTAAAATATATCCTTCATTGGATTCTCCAACGCAATTTCTGCATGTAGTAAACTGTAGTCTAATCCTATACGTAGTTGAAAAGTAAGGTATTATTAAAACACAAGGATCAATTCTTTGCTTTCCCTTGGCTGCCACTCCACGGATCACCACACATTCTTCTACAATACTCTCTATGTATATTTAAGCTTACCACCCTCTTCTTCACGTCCATCACTCACTCCCACTCACCTTACGCATATGCATATCCTTTCATGATGTCGAGTGAAACAAATCCACTCGAGCAGAATGAAAATGCGAACGCCTCGGATCGCGGTCCAAACACCCAAACCACCCAATCATCTCCGCAATCGAAAGAACAAGATCAAAACACTCCAGCCAAAGAGCAACAAAACAACATCAAGAAACCATCACTGTGGAAGAAAGCCAAGCAATTGGTGAGGCTTTTCATGTGGTCAGAAGCACAGAAGGACAAAGCGGACGAAAGCAAACCCGACACCGGCGCAAGTTCCGGCGGCCTGCTTACCGACTTCATAAATTCATATATCTCTCATATCTCCGAGCAGAAAGAGTACGTGGAGGACCACTACAAGAAGCTGATCGAAGACGGACTTCGACAACTCAAAGACAATTACAAAACAGCCAATGATCTCAAGGACCCCGAGACGAAAGAGAAGAGTCTCCACGATCTCAAGAGGGATCTAATGAAGCTCAAGCTGGCCATACCTTCAACGAACGTCGAGGGAGCGGAGAAGAAAGAACCTCTCAAGAATCTTCAGTTCAGCAGCAGCCAGCTCCAGAAAAGCCTCTCCAAAGTGCCGGAGAAGCTGCCTCACCTCCACAGGAGCCAAGTCTTCAACTCGAGCATGGAGTTCAAACACTTCGTCTCCCGCTACAAACAGCTCGATCTTCGGATGAAGCTTTGCTTGCTCTGCTTCTCGATCTTCCCGCAAGGCGCCGTGATCAAGAAGAGGCTGATGGTGCAGTGGTGGGTTGCTGAAGGCTATGCGGAATCCGAAGAATACGCTGGAAAATACTTCGAAGAGTTTACGGAGAAGGGCTTCATCGAGGCCGTTAATGTGAACCGGTGCTTATCGGCCGGGAGCTGCCGGATTCATCCCTTCAACCGGTCGGCATTGGTGGCGCTGGCTGAGAAGGCCAACTTCTTCAACTTTGAATCGGGCGAGAAGCCGACGCAGAATTTCGAAGGGTGTTACCAAGCTTGCTTGATGGGGCAAGGCTTGATCTCCTACGAAGATTTCCAGGCTTGGTATGAGATGGTGAAGGAACATTCCAAGAAGAAGAATGAGTCATCAAAGAAAGGAGGTTCTTTCAAAGGTCTCAAGAACAAGAATGAGTCGGAAAATGGTGCAGATCCGGATGAAGACATCAAGAAGAAGAATGAGTCGTCAAAGAAAGGAGGTTCTTCCAAAGGTTCCAAGAACACGAACGAGTCGGAAAATGGTGCTGATCCGGATGAAGAAAAGGGTGAAGACATCAAGAAGAAGAATGAGTCGTCAAAGAAAGGAGGTTCTTCCAAAGGTTCCAAGGACAAGAACAAGTCGGAAAAGGGTGTAGATCCGGATGAAGAAAAGGGACAAGATTCGAAAGACAAGGCGAATGATCAATCAAGCAAAGGTGCAACTCCGGATAAAGTGACCGAGGCTTTAATCAACGAGCTTGAGAAGCTCCATCTTCTAATGAATGTGGACGAACACATTCTTGAATTCAAATATAAATGGTTTGAAAAAATGAGGAATGTAAACATTCTGTATTTGGGAAGATGGACGGCTTCTGCCATCTATCATATCGAAGTCGAGGATGTCGAGTTCTTGGTGAAGGGATTGGTGAACTTGAGGAGAGTGAAGCTCTTAAGCCTTCAAGGAGTCTCAAACATCATCTCACTACCGGATTCGATCCTCAAGCTAACCGATCTAACCGTGTTGGATTTGAGAGCTTGCTATAATCTTGAAAACATACCGGACAAAATAGGGCGATGGCTCGAGAGGCTTACGCACTTGGACATGTCCGAGTGTTACTTACTTGATCACATGCCGAAGTCTCTCTCGGAGCTCAAGAACTTGAAAGTTCTCAAAGGCTTCTTCGTCAACGGGGAGAATCCGAGAAACAAGAAGAAGAGCTGCACGCTTGGTGATTTGGAGAAACTTACGGAACTTGAAAAGCTCTGCATTTACACCAATTGCCAGAGGTTCCCTGAAGATGAGGATGTTAAAGATTTTGGGAAGCTGACGAAGCTCAGCAAGCTGACGATTACGTGGGGAGTTAGTGTCTCTCCATCGAAGAAGCAATCCGATGAAGATGAGAAGCAGTCCGATGAGGGCGAAGAGAAGAAGAAGACGAAAGAGGGAAAGCTTCCTAAGAGCTTGACGAAGCTGGATTTGAAGTGTTTTCCCATGTCGGTTACGCCGGATTGGTTGAAGATCAAGAATTTAGAACATACGGAGTTGAAGAAGCTGTATATTAGAGGAGGGAACTTCTCTGATCTCGGTCAGTATCAACGCATCGATGAGCCTTCCGAGGATGAGAAGCAATGGAAGAAGGTTGAGCAGCTAAGACTCAAGTATTTGTTTAAGATTGATATGGAATGGAGTAGACTTCAAGAGTTGTTTCCCAACCTGAAATATTTGGAGCAGGTTAGTTGCCCTAATCTCACTTTGTTCCCTTGTGATGCCAAGGGTGTTTGGACCAAATCGGAGGGTAGCCGCCATTGATGCACCTTCATTTCATCTTCCAACTCAAACCATGTGTGTGCTTTCTTTTCTTTTTTCCCTTCATGATTTGGTTATTATATATGTGACATCAGTATGTATTTGTTTGAGAAAGATTTGTTTGTGTGCTTGTAATTTATACATTAAAATAATCCGCAATCGGTACTTGATATTACGGTTGTATGTTCGCACTCATGCAAACCAATAAAAATCTATTTCTTGTTTTTATTTTCATCAACTCAAAACTTCGTTTCCTTTGCTTCATGGTTTGACGGAGGGGTGACGGATTACAAGGTGTAATGCACGGCGCCTCATGTGATTCTTCAACACTGATGTACGTGAGAGATGTGGAATGTTATGTTGTCGCGTAAATGATATGATTTTCTAAGACTTGCGCTCTATCGAGTGAGCCAAACTCCAGAAAGAGAACGAGAGAGAGAATCGGAGATGAAAGGGATAAGGATACTGTTTCATTAATTTCGATAAAGATACAAAACGCAACTGAGCTTCCCTATAACAACCCACAAAGTCAGGGTCAGCTTGCCAGCTGTATGGCCTAGGGCCTTAATTGCACACAGAAAGGTAACAACGACTAACACGTACTAGTACTCCCTACCAACTTTTACCACGTACTCTGAGCATGTTGTCCCCCTTAAAACCTTAGCTCGTAGTCGGCGAGTTTGCGAGGCATCTTGCTTTCGCGCTTGGGCCGGCCCGCTTCCTCTTCGTTGGGCTCTTCAACTTGGGTTGTGCTTTTCTCCTCTGTTTTGGTCTCATCTGTTTCGGCCCAGTTCAACTCTTCTTCTGGGGTTGTATCATCTTCCTTACCCGCATCCAAAAACACCTTGTCCGCAAGGTGGTTCGTCGAGTAAATGGTCTCCATGGTTTTGGCGTCTTCCCACGTTGCCTCTGAAGGTGGCTCGCCCTCCCACTGCACTAGGAGATGCTCTTGGGGTTCGCCTCTGATGAGCACCGTACGTCTATCGCAGATTGCGACCGGTACCGGTTGTGGCCGCCCCTCTTGCGTCTGCGACGGTAAATGGCAAGCGGGTGCATTAGAAGGTCCGACGTATGGCTTTAGCAGCACGACATGGAAGACATTGTGAATTCGGTGACCCACTGGGAGGTCCAGTCGATAAGACACATTGCCAATTTTCTCCGTGACTTTGAATGGCCCGTAGAAGCGACTCCCGAGTTTGTTGTTCCTTCGTCCAGCAACTGTTATCTGGCGATACGGTCGAAGTTTCACTAGTACCATGTCCCCTATCTTGAACTCAACGTCGCGTCGATGTTTGTCGGCTTGTTGCTTCATCCTGTTCTGGGCGGCTCGGAGATTCTCCTTGAGTTCTTTCAATAGTCGATCTCTGGTGAGCAGGAAGTCTTCCACAACTTGGTTCTTTGTAGTGCCCACCACAAATCCAGGGATAGTAGGAGAAGTTCTGCTTTTCAAGGCTTGGAAGGGCATCTGTATCGAGGAATTGTAAGCTGAGTTGTAGCTGAATTCTGCCCACCCTAAGAACTTACTCCAAGTGGATGGCCGATCCATAGCAAAGATGCGCAAGTACTGCTCGAGTTCTCGGTTGACTACTTCGGTTTGACCGTCTGTTTGAGGGTGATAGGCGGTGATGTATGCGAGCTTGGTGCCACTAAGTTTGAATAGGTGGGTCCAAAAGGTCTTTGAAGAAAATAGTATCCCGGTCCGTCACGATCTTCTTCGAAATCCATGGTGTTTGATGACCATATCCATGAACAAATCGGCCTACCGTTGTCGCCGTATAGTTGGGGAATAGGATGCCGAAGTGAGCGTACTTGGTGAGACGATCGACGATAACCGGGATAGCGAGTGTGGCCGCGGCTAAGTGGGAGGTGGGTGATGAAATCCATGGTTACTTCGTCCCCAAGCTTGGTCCGGCGGAGGTAAGGGGCTGGAGGAGTCTCGCCGGCGGCCTGTGTGGAATACTTCGTTTGTTGGCGAGTAGGCACATAGAGACAAACCTCTCGACGTCGCGGCACATGTTGGGCCAGTAGAAAAGGGTGGACAGTCGAACCAAGGTGCGTTTGATTCCTCCATGACCGGAAACCGATGTGGAGTGGGCTTCGTGTAATAAGGCTTCCTTGAGCTTGGATGTTTGGCCGACATGGACCCCTGCCTTTAAAAAATAGAAGCCCATCACGTAAGTAATAGTTTGAGCCTACTAAGCCGACCCTAATCTTACGAGATAATTCCACCAAGTCTGGAAGAGTCGCCGTCTCCTTCTTTAAGCTTTGGATCCAATCAGCTACTGGTTGACTCGCCGTGAGTGCAAGATGGAGCGCTCCTTCGTCTACTCCTTTTCCCCTTTCCTTTGCTCGACGCGAGAGGGCATCGGCTACCAAATTGCTCGCCCCCGGTCGATACTCCACCTGAAAATCAAAACCCATCAATTTTCGTACATAGAATTGTTGCTCCGGAGTTTGAATGACTTGCGTCCACAAGTCCCGGATGTTCTTGTGATCGGTGCGGATCACAAAGCGCCGTCCCACTAAGTATTGCCGCCATTTTTTAACGGCTTCTACAATAGCGTGCAATTCCTTCGTATAGGTCGACGCTGCTTGGAGACTGGGGCAAATTTTCTTGCTGAAGAAAGCCAATGGATGATCGCCTTGGATGAGTACAGCTCCGATCCCAACGTTGGAGGCGTCTGTCTCTACCACGAATCCCTTGTTGAAATCGGCAAATGAAGGACGGGGGTGTGGTTAGGGCTGATTTCGGGCGGCGAAGGCCGATGTGGCTTCGGGAGACCAGTGGAATGCCTCTTTGCGAAGGAGGTCCGTGAGTGGTGCGGCTATGCTGGCGTAGCCACGAATGAACCGGCAGTAATAACCGGCAAGAACGCAATTTCATTAGATTTAATTATTGTCGCGTTCGCGAGTAATTACGGAACATTTTGGGCATTTCGCGACGTTACAGATAATTTCAAGTTTTATATTGGCACACCTATTATTATATATGCGTATACATGTTTACCTCGTGATTTTTTTAATACGTATAATTGAGTCGCTTTTGATACGAGAATTAATGGCTAGTAAATAAATAACATATATACATATTGATAGGGTGCATTTTAGTATTGTTCGGTGCTTGGTTTTGAGTTGAGATTGTATCAATATATTTAACTTTTGAACATGATTGCTACTTATATTGCAAGTATTGGATTTTGATAGACATTTGAGAAAAAAGATAGCTTTCATGTTGAGGAGTGAAGAAATCAAAGACAAAACCAACACAGAACAATGCCGGTGCAAAAGCTGGATAGAAAGTTGAGAAAAAAGAGTCAAGCGGGAAATAAGCAAATGGGCTGATTTCTCAATTGCTTAATAGGCTTTTGTCTTCATATCAATTTAATGAATTGGAAGGAAGTTATTAAAAGAGAAATCTACACGGCAGTTTTGAAGGGGATCATCATGGGGAGTTAAAAAAAAAGGAAGTTAAAAAGAGAGAGGAGAGGGACGCATGCCGGGGATTAAGACAGAAAATCATCATCAACATTCTGGGGAAGAAAACTGTTGGTCCCGAGTATACGGTCAGTGTAGAGGGGGGGGGTGAATACACCTGACTCGATTTCTCAATTTCGAACTTGAACAGTCCTATTCAGGATGGTGTCCGTGCAAAACGATTCGGCCAGACCGGCACAACCGTTCCGAATCGAGTTAAAGGCTAAAAGAGTACGACTCAGCGAGATCCGCTAACCGACTAGGTCGAATCGGTATCGTTCGGTGAGAGTTCGGTGTGCGGAATTTTGTAGGCCCAAATCAATTTTTTGTGAGAAAACGTTTTAAGTCTCGGTTCGGTAGATTTAAAAGTTCGGTATCTTTGAGACAGCTTGATTGATTTAAATATGATGTTCGGTATGAATAGTAAAATCAATGCAACGATTAAGAAAGCGATAGAGACACGGGATTTTTAAAGTGGTTCGGATATCGCTCAAATCCTACGTCCACTGTCCCGAATGATCGGGAGGCTATTTATTATCCCGAGTTAGTCTCGGTCGGCTTGCACTGGGCAAAGCCGCGTCTTGGTTTTTATGCCGATCCAAGTCTCGGTTACAACACTATCAAACTTAAGGTGTTTGACAAACTTCTCCAACAGTGAAGGAGTCCTTATACACAATAAGGATTGGGTTCAAATGTGAACTCCTTCGTCTAAGCTATGGATATAACAAGTGAGCTTAGGGTTAGAGGGATAAGGAACGAGAATGTAGCTATCTAGAGCGACGAACAGTCGAGGGTTTAGCTATAGGTTCGTGTCGGTCGCTTGGATACTAGAAGCTTATGTCGGTTCGCCTTGGTTCCTTTTGAGATTGGATGTAGTCTTTCGTCGGAGATAACTCGGTTGATTCTTGCGGAGGACTTAGTCGTTAATTTCGCTCGTTTGAATGCTTTCTCGTGTTCTATGCGCGCATTCTCTCGTCTTTCAAATCTTGAATGATCCCTCTATTTATAGAGCAGAGATTGAAATAGATCCGTTGGAGACGATCTTCTTCTCTCTCTCTCTTTTTTGGTAGCAAACGGCTCTTTTGGTGTAGGTAACAGTGTACTTTCCCACCTTTTTAGGTAAAAGGTTGACTGCAGCTTTAGCGGTGAGAAGACACGTGTATGCTTGTCATTCGTCGAGGTGGATGAAGTGGTTGAGACAAGCACAAACTTCGAGACGCACAAGGCCGACTTCTCTCTTCCTCGTACATGACAATGCTGATAGTCTTTCAAAAGATTCGCCGATCCCCGAAGACTATCTGCCGTTCTTGAGTCCGACCTTGTATTCGATAGATAGACTGCCGAGATAAGTCTATCGAAGATCGGCTACGAGTTCGATGAACTACTCTCGCTGAGTTCGATTCAACCGACTCTCTCGCATATCTTGCTCCTGCCGAGTCCAATATCATCGAGTCTTTCGATATCTTTCCGCTCTGAGTCCAAGATCACCGAGTCTTACATGCGGTGTGCCGAGGCAAATAAGCTACCGAGCGCCTTGACCGGAGCGAGTGTCTGCGAGTCCGAAACCTAAGAGACAAATATAAATACAAAATAATGGTTCACCAATCGAGATAGGGTTTTGGGATCTTCAAATCTTCTCAACGGTTCGAGCACGAGGCTACCGAGCATGATTCGAGATGGAAGATACGAGTCATTTCCCACAAGTATGATCATGCTTGAGGATTGAATCATCACCCAACAATTTCCCCTATTTGATGATGCCAAAACCTATCATCTATGTCCTATCAACTATGCTAAACACTAACTTACTCAAAAACAGAGCTCCTTACAAATATTACAAGTAGGATCAGTGGAGTTGTCTGGTAAGTGCTAGACTACTGAGGGAGACAGGGCAGAACAATTTCCCCCTTTACAATAATTTCCCCCATGCAACAATTTCCCCTTAAGAGAAATAATAACTCTCCGAAAGTCTAGTCTATCGGAGATCTAACCGAGCAAAACGACAAGCAAATAATCAACGTGTGTGTGTCGGTAATCACTTCGATGATTCCGAGTGTTAAAGCATAAAGCAAACACGGCTATTTAGACAACAAGTAGTTGTCGAGCCAAAAGAAGATTTGTATATTTATAATACGCGGTTCGATACATTACAAATCTTGCTAAGCTAAAAGAAGAACTAAGAGGGAGAACCCTTAAAGCTGCTTGAATCCTATTCATGAAACCTTGGGACTTATCTTCAGGCGGTGGAACTCCATACATTCCCGAACGTGTTCTTCCTCGGCTTCGGATATTCGGCGAAGTCTGCCTGGATCATCTTGTTCTAGTCCTCTGTTCAACGCAACATTCTTCACTTCTTGTTCAATCATTCCGAGATGTCTTGAGTCGTCTTGTCTTCCGGGTGGAGGAATGATCCTTGCTTCGAGAACACCGACTACTACCCCTTCGATTCTTGCTCGTGCATATATGGGTAAAGATCGGGTTCGAGTAATGGTCATCCACTCGACATAGGCATCGGCTTTAGACATTTCGGGCCGAATCGCGAAAATAATTTCTCTTGATAAACTCTATCTTGGCCGATTCCCATCTCTCGATTGAACCGAATAGGCATCCATGCGTCCGATCTTGGCCATCTATGTGTTTTCGGATCGTTTGGCTTCCCCGAACCTTCGTATCGATAAGGAATGTCGGCTTTCGAAGGAACTCTCGGCTGGCCTCTTGTTCGGTATGCTTCCCGAGTGCCTCAAGGTCTCGCCAAATGTATCCTCCGTCCGGCGGCCTCTATCCGTCTAGCTTCCTCGCCTCGTAGAGATATCTATCCATCCGAGCAAAGATTTCTTCAATTTACGCATCTTGCTCTTGAGGCTTCGAGGAGCTTGTTACGATTCGAGCGAGGGTACTAGATCTAGATTTGGATGTACCCCGCCTTTCGGTATTCTTCGTCTGCTTTGCTCCTTTTCTTTTTCTCTGTCCTCTTCATACTTATGATGAGCTTTCTCGGAGGCGATCTAGCGGTTCTCTTTCCTCCTCTCGGATGGAGCTTTAGTCTTTCCTTTGGCGAGGCTTAGACTTTGGCTTGTTAGGCGCTTCGGCCTCTGCAATTTCTCCGGCCAGCTTCTCATCCGCAGCTATTTGGGCTTCCTCCTCAGCAGATATGTATCTTAATCTCTTGGCTGGAGGGGTTGGAATTTTAAGCTTCTGTTTGCCCTTGCCTTCTTGAACTGGTGGTGGAATAGGAGCTTCTTCTTCTTCCGAGTCCTCCACCGCTTTGTTCGGCGTACTCGGCAACCTCCTTAATAATGTCTTTGGGAGTCCGGGTTGCCCGAGTAGTCTGCTGGGGTCTCGAGCCACTTGGGCCGGTTTCGAGTTGTGCTCGCGGCCGAAACACCACGGGCCTCACCCTTCGAGACCGAGTTTGAGGCGGCTTCTCGGTACTCTTCTTTCCTTCCCTTTTTCCTTCACTTTCCCCCTTTTTGGCATCATCAATGAGCACCGGGGTAGGGACTAGGGCCCGACTTCTTCGGACTTTTGTAGGAGGTTGACGGCTCATCAAGACGATCGTGGAGCTTAGTCGAGCCTTATGCAATTCGTTCCTCTCCATGGTAAGGTGTTCCTTGTGCTGCTTGTGAGAGAGGTCATTGCTTCCTTGAAGTCTTTCGGCTTCTCGGTGATCTTGTCTTCCAAGGCCGGTTGGATATTCTCAAGTCTTTGTTCGGTGGCCTCGGATTGTTCGGTGATAGCGTCGGTATGAGCCGGTTTAGAGGCCAAAAATTCATCTAGTAGCTTGGCTTGGCTCTCTCGAAAGATCTTGAGCTGATCTTCGAATTTGACTTCTTCTTGAGCCAACGCTTCGAAATAAGCGCGAAACATCGTGGGGCGGGCGATGAAGAGACGAAGACTTCACCCCCGAATTTCTTTAGTCGTGGCTTGAGCGATCTGCTTCCATGTCCTATGGATAGCCTTCGCAAGATCTCGATTTTTGATCCCTTGGGCGGTTAAGGCTTTTGCCATCGATCGAGATCTCTTTGCGGTCCGGGCCGGGCGCCGCTTCGAAAGTCAATCGGCAAAGAGGCCGAGCGGGCTCTGGCGAGGACGAAGCACCGGCCTTGGACTTCTCGGGACCAAGGATGCCGAGAGGTGGAGCGGTTTCGGTATGGGTATCCTTGTCCTGTGGATGTCCCTCGTCGAGGCTTTCCGGGGCTCGAATCGTCGGGGTGGGTTGTCATGGTCGACCCATCTCGAGGGTCTTTGGGCCGGAGGCGTGCTGTCGATCATGAATCATGGCCAGCATTGCAGCCCTCGGATTGTCCATTGAGCTGAGGTCTTCGGGCTCACGAATAGCCTTTATCTCCTCTCTCGGTCTCAATTCCTCTTCATGCATTGGCGACGAGGAGTAGTGGAGGACAAGGCGCGTAGACGAGGCCACTCCCGATGTCGCGGCAACATGTGGAGCCTTGCTTTGTTTTGGCGATGAGCAACAAGTCCGAGTAGTCGGCAAGCTCCGAAACTAGTTGTAGAATTTCTCGGGATGCTCTGGATATAATCACCGAAGCTTCCATCCCGATTGATTCACCTTCGATGCGGTCTCGAACTCCAAGTCTATGTGTGAAGTCTCGCTCTTCGGTTGGAGGGATCGAGCCGAGTGGAGGGACGAGAAAGGGGGCCGTCTAGGCGCCGAATATCTGCGCTACCGAGCTGCGGAAGCATCCCCTTGGTCCCTTTCGGTGGAAACAATCTTTTCCACTAACCGAGTCTTCTCGGAAGACTCGGACTCATCAACCAGTTTGCATGGGCCGAGTAGTCTTCTCGGGGGCACTCGTTCAGAGGCACTTGTGGAACCTCCTCGAGGCGGCACCTCAACGACTTTCTTCGGTTTCTTTGCCGGTGCCTTAGGAGTTTTAGCGGGAGGGGTTCTTTTCTTTGTAGGCGTAGCTCGCTTGAGACTTTGATTTCGGAGAGACTGGCCGAGGGTCCCGACCCTATCTGCCGAAGCGCGCTTGTCTTGTTGTGAAATCCGACCTTCTTCACATTGAAGTACTCCTTGTCACCGTAGGTGATAGGCTCGAGATCCACATAAATCTTCGATCATGATGGACGGTTTGAGTCCATATAACAATTTGCCCTTTGCGCTCGGCGTGTTCGATGCTTTGTCGAACTTAGCGGCTGAGCCATGAATTCTCGGAGAAAGAACTCCGTCCAATTTATGCGGGCTCGGTCGTATATGGCCATCATTATCCGAATCTTAGGCCTCGACACCTGGTCAAACGACCACGCTTGGCTTTTCGTAGCTGCGTCACTATATAGGCAAGTGCCCCTGAGCCGAGGCAACATGCTTTGTTCTTCGGAAAGGCAGGCTACGAATGTAGTGGGCTTTCCACGTAAGACGGTAAGGTATTCATCAACTTGGTCGTCTCTCGTACCCGATCATACTTGGTTCCTTCGGAGGGCGGATCAAAACTCCACTTCAAGGCATCCTTGATGGACATTTGCTTGACTCCATAGTGGCGTTTTGGATAGAATGGGCAACGAATCTCGCCACTATATCTCCGGACACCTGCGTCCGAATTCAAATACAGCTCCGCAACCCTGTCTCGGGAGGAAGAACGAAGGCCTCCTAGACGAAATTTCTCCACCACGACTCGCGCGGAGCCGAGAAGATCTCATCCATATACTCCGGATCGCATGAATAGAAATCCATGGTGGGTTCAAACCACACGCGATCCTTCTCCGGAATGTTCCCGCATATCCACTGGAGATATCATAGAGATATTGGTTTCCGCCATTGTACTGTGACAAGAAATGAATCGATACTATTTTTGGATAGAACAGGCTTTGTCAATGCGATACTTAAACATATAACAAATACATTAACGAGATATAAGCATACCAATGGATAAAATTCGAGATAAGATTGAGAGTGTAATAGCAAGTAAGGATTGCGAATGCGAGATCTCGGATTTTTCGAATTTGAAAGTTATGAAGTATGCTAATGGCGGTTCTTAAGATTTGATCGAATATATATATCAACTATGAAGGTGAACGGTTTTCGATCGAAGGTGAATGTAAACTTGCTTTATGATATGGACGGTTAAGATTAGAAGTTAAAATAATAGGCAATGATCACAAAAGGCACCTAAGTCAAAGCCGGTTGTAAAATAGCCTAAGTAGTAACTCGTGAAAAGACATGCATTAAATGCGTGCGAGTTCAAGCAAGCTTATGTATGGAATGTCGTGCATTAAATGTGAGTCGTTAATAATAAAGACAAACCAAAAGATATTAATGTCATGCTTGAATCTTTGCCATAAATGCAAAGTACCTTGTTGTATTAAATTACTACGAGTAGAGATACGCAAACACAGTCGGTGAACATAGTAGTCAGTGATACCTCGTGTAGATGGTTTTCTCGAATCTCTATGTACTGAACTTACTCGATCGAGAGTGATCATTCCCCCTCATCGGGAATGTTCCTCTCCCGAAACCTTATTACCGACTAGGGTCGGTAGGGTCCAGCAGACCTAGCTCTCCTGAAAGTTCTCCCGAATACGGATTCGGCTAGAGGCTTGGTCGATATATCGACCCTTTGTTTGTCGGTATGGATCTTTTCCATTTTGATATCCTTTTTCTCGACATGGTCACGAATGAAGTGATGTCCGATGTCCACGTGCTTGCATCTCGTGTGAAGTACGGGGTTACGAGTGATTGCAATAGCACCGGCATCTCGCGAGAAGATCGGCACTTCATTCCGAATGACGTCATAGTCTCTCATCGCCTTGTCTCGGCCCAAAGGATCCGGGCGCAACAACTTCCAAGCAGCCATGTATTCGGCTTCGGTAGTCGACGTGTCCACCGAGTGCTTGTTTCTTTGAAAACCATGAGATCGACTTGCGCCAAGGAACCGACATGTTCCCGAAGTTGATTTTCGGTCGATTCTACATCCCGCATAGTCGGCATCGAATAACCGATTAGTTCAATATTATCATCAGTGGATACCATAAACCCATGTCGGTGTTCCTCATAGATAGCGGAGAATCTTCTTTGCTTGAGTCCATATGACTACTGCTTGGGATTCGCTCTGAAATCGAGCACGTACACCTACAACATAAGTTATGTCGGGACGAGTAGGCGTTAGATATAATAAAGAACCAATTATAGCACGGTATTCGGTTTGGTCTACGATACTCCCTCTTTATCAAGATCTATCTTCATATTCGTGTTCATCGGGATCTTGATAGGTTTGCCTGGATGTGCGGCCGAATCTTTTGATGAGGTCTCGAGTGTATTTGCCTTGCTTGATGAACGTTCCCTTTTCGGATTGCTTGACTTGAAAACCAAGGAAGTAGTTCATTTCACCCATCATCGACATCTCGAACTTATCCTTCATCATCTTTTCAAATTGTTGACACATGATGACATTCTTCGAACCGAAGATAATGTCATCCACGTAGATCTGCACAAGTAATAAGTCTTCTTCCGGTCGAATCTTTGAATAGAGTGCGGTCTCTTGTGCCTTTACGAAAACCTTTCGAAGAAGAAACTCGGACGGGGTATCGTACCAAGCCACGGGTGCTTGTTTTAACCCGTATAGAGCCTTTACGAGTCTATATACTTGATGTCCCTCGCCGAAAGCCCGGCGGTTGTTCCACATAGACTTCTTCTTTCAAGGCACGCCGTTCGAGAACGCAGACTTCACATCCATTTGATAAACTCCGAATCGTTGATGTGTTGCGTAGGCCGGGAATAGTCCGATTGCCTCCAATCTTGCAACCTGGAGCGAACGTCTCATCGAAATCTATCCCTTCGGCAGACGGTAGCCTTTAGCCACGAGTCTTGCTTTGTTCCTTACTATAACGTTGTTTTCATCTCGCTTGTTTTTGAAGACCCATTTGGTTCCTATGACATGTTGATGCTTTGGGGTCTGTCTACAAGCTCCCATACTTCGTTTCTCGTGAACCGATTCAGCTCTTCCTGCATAGCAATGATCCGATCGGCATCTTTAAGTGCATCCTCAATATTTTGAGGCTCTTCGATGACAAGAAGCGGGGAAAATAATGCGCTTTCTCCTTGACGAGAATCTGGATCTTGTCTTGACATGTCTTGAAGGATCTCCAATTATAAGATCGGCGGTGTGAGCATCTAGCCACGATCTACGATGTTTTAACTCTTCATCCGAAATTTGTTCAACACGAGATAGTAGGTGAGTTAGGCATTTCGGTTGTACTATTCCGAGATTGAAGTAATTCGATAACAAGAGTATGATCTCTCGAGTCACCGAGGTTCGGGGGTATTCGGCTCGGGAACATTACTAGACGTTCCCCCCCGAGTTGTTATTCTCGGTAGTGTTGGTCTCGATTACCTCTACGGTTTCCTCATCGACCCGAGTTACACGGGGATTGATTACGTTCGGGAGAATCAATCTTCTCGCTACTACTTGCTCAGTGGTTGAGATTCGATAGATTTGTCTTCGGTTTCTTCGTTCCGAATCATCATCCCAACATAGCTTTGGATCTTTTCGATTTATCTTTTAAGGTTAGATCCTCGTAGCCGCTATCGATGTCCTCGAGATTCGAATTTGAGTTATTGCTCCTGTCTTCGTAGCAAACTCGTTAAAAACAACATGAGGGCTTTCCTCCACGCAAAGAGTCCGATAGTTGAATACTCGAAAGCTTTCTTGACCCGAGAGTATCCTAAGAATACTCCCCGATCGACTTGCTATCAAAAGTCTTGACTGATCTTTCCCATTATTGTGGATAAAACATGAACAACCAAAAATATGGAAATAAGATAGAGAAGGCTTCCTGTCGTTCCATAGTTCATATGGTGTTCTCTTATGCTGCTTTGTCAGTAGAGATCTATTCTGAGTATAACATGCAGTATCAGTAGCTTGTACCCAGAATTTGGTTGGGAGTCCTGAGTCTGCGAGTAGAGTCCTAACTGCCTCTTTTAGAGTTCTGTTCTTTCGTTCGGCAACTCCATTCTGGCTGGGGTGTGCGTGCGGTGAAGTCTCATGCTCTATTCCTTCGCTGCGAGAACTCCTTTACCATGGAATTAAGGAACTCAGTTCCTCTGTCTGAACGTATTTTTCTGATCTTGGTGTTCTTCTCGACACTGAGCCTTTTCGAAGCGTTGGTAACTCTGTTTTTGACGCCAGACTTGTTGGCAATGAATATGACCCAAGTGTAGCGCGAGTAGTCATCTATGACCACTAATGCATATTTTACGCCTCTGATCGTCACTGGGGAGACTGGACCGAACAAATCCATATGTAGCAGCTGAAGAATTCCATTCGTGGAAGGCGATGGAACTGGAGGATTTCGATTCCTTGTTTGCTTTCCCTTCAGACATGCTTCACACTGAGTGTCTTTGCTGAATACTTCATTCGGCAGTCCCCTTGCTAGAGTGTTTCTTGCAAGCTTGTTGAGCGTCTTAAAGTTGAGATGGCTGAGTCTTACGTGCCATAGCCACCCCGTGCGGTTGTCATTCTTCGCCAATAAGCAAGCTTCGAGGTTCGGTGAGTTCCGATCGGCCACATATATGTTCTTTCTGCTCGAACTCGATAACACTTGTTTTCCCCGTGGATTTATCAATAACATCACGAAACCGGCGTAAAAAATCACTCTATTTGAGTTATCACAAAATTGACTAACGAGAGAGAAGATTATCTTTGAAGTCCTTCAACATATGATACTCTTGGAACTTTGGCGCGTTCCTATCTTTGAGTGTTCCATATCCTCTCGTGTAGCCTTTGGCATTATCTCCAAACTCAATTCAGGGTCCTTCTTCGGTGATATAATTCTTGATGAGACTCCTTTGGTATGTCATGTGTCTTGAGCATCCGTTGTCCACATACCATGGGTCTTTATGCACCCGCAAAACGGAATTATATTCGGGTACCCTTTATTTTTGATTTTGGGTCCTTAGATGTTAGTTTTCATAACCCAAATCTGTCTAACAACCCTCGGTGGTTTCGGACATCTTCTTTCCACTAGAGTCAACATATCGACCCTTTGGGTGGTCAAAGGTGACTTCGAGGCATCCGAGGTTCGGGAGTCCCGATCTTCGAGTTGGTGGACCGCCGACCTTAGCCTTACGTGTGGCTTTCCTTTTCTTCGACATTTGGAGCCTCTTCCGACTATAGGTTCATAATAGTATGACCCATACCGAGCCTGGATGTGTCGGCTTTGGAGGTCCATCTTGATCTGCCAATTTTAATATCTTTGGTTCCCCCCTTGGTATCTTGGGGTTTCTTGGCACCGATCTTCTTGTCGGAATGCTTGACGTGTGGGATGAGGTGCTTTCATCTTCCGTTTGTTCTTTGCTAGGGGGTTCGGTATATTTGCGTTCATAGTCTCCCCTCGAACAAATCTATCGGCAAGCCGTACTTCGAGTGTCTTGGGGCGGATGTGGAAGCTCCTGGGCCGAATCCAAGTCCTTCCTTGCGGTGCTTTGGCTTATTGCTTGCTAGCATAGCTTCTAATTTCTTCTCGGCGCCCATGTACCTTTCGGTCATCGAGGCTCCTCCGGACATCATCACTCTTCTTCGGTATATGTCGTGCTCGGTGCCCAAGTCCCGACATTTCTTGCTTGAGAGCTCGATTCGATATCTTTACGAGTCAAGTCATTGGTCAAAACTGAAATCCGATCTTCTTGATGCTTGAGACTTGGCCATCAGAGAGTTTATCTCCTCCACGAGTCTCAACACAAGTCCTTCGGCCTCGGTAGCAACCCTGAATCTCCTCGAGAAAGTCTCGATTCTCTACTTTCGGGGTATCCAACTCCTCGAAGAGTCTTGCTTGAGCTGCAGACTCATCCGAATTTGTTCGTCGAGCAGTTCTTCGTATGCGGTTGCGACGTCCAAATTCTCATTGCACCCGAAATAGTGTCGTGTGTGCGGTGTGAAGAGGAGTTAAGTGGTTCATGAGAATTTACCTCATCCTCTTCGCTCGCCATCATGCACTTTTCGGTGATTCTTCGACTTCAAGCTCTAAGGCCATGAAAGCTTGCTTCATCGTCCGATGAATCCATAAAGGAGTCGACCTCTTCTGAGTCGTATGAGATTTCACCAGCTATGTAGGATTGTCTTTTCTGGGCGAATTTCTCTCTCCTTGCCTTACGTGTTGCGCGTTCAGCACTACGAGCTCGGGACAATCATGCCGATAATGTCCCGGCTTCTTGCGGTTGTAACAAGCGATGACTCTTTCTTCTTTGCTTTCGCTATTCTTTGATGGTTCCGAGTCATCTTTCTTTACGCATTCGAAGATTGTGAGTCGGGAGTGTGTTTCGACATATAATTTGACTTACCTTTCGTTTCCCGATAGGCTTTAGTCACTTTTCTGCGTCGCTCCTTCTCCTTCGATACTTTACGGCGAGCGGCGCATACTTACGAGCGAGACCTCCTTCTTGTAGATCATTGAATGAAGGTTCGGTCTTACTCGTCGTTTTGCTCGTTCTTTGGAGATCTTTGTCTTGACTGATGCTTTGAAAGCATGGTCGATTTTTGGTCGGCTTCGGCTCTTCGCTTTCTTTGAGGTGCAGTCGAACTCAAACTCCTGCACTTGTAGTTACGAAAAGATATGGTCGGGAGACACGGCATCTAAGTCGAGAATGTCGCAATAGAGTGGCAAAAGGTGTCCGGTGTCCGTCCGGCGGTGCCCTCGAATCTTCGGGATTCATCTCTCGGTTCTTGAATGTCTTTCCCGGCCCATTGATAGAGTTCATCGGTTGGTAAATCGACGTTCGAATCTTCGATTTTGTCACCGGGCATGAGAGACAAGCTTTCCGGCTTTTGGAGTTCCGGCGCTAATTTGTTGGCTTTAATCTTCCGAGTCCCTCGACTCGGAAGCGCAAGAGCATCCCGAGTTCTTTAGCGAGTCTTGCATTCCTCGAACCACGCCAAGATAAGAATCACTAAAGGTGGTCGGTATGGCGTTTACGGCAACACGGTCTAAGTTGTGAAGCTTCTTCTCCTCGGGAGTGAAGAGACTTCGTCTTTGGGAATCTTCTTCCCCGGTCACCATTCCTCCTCCTTGAGCTTGGTCACGAGTCACGACACTATCAATCATAGGAACGATAGGTCCATCTTCAAGCACTTCGATCATCTTGTCATGGAGGGATGTCGGATGTGCTTCCATTCCGACTCGCCATACTCCATAATTCTCCACCGAGAACATGGGTACCATCCTTATACACGACATATCAGCCATGAAGAATATAGATATGAATGTAGAGTGATATGCGGTGAAAACATTTTCCCTCGGATCCGTTCGAATAGACCAATCTCAAAGATAACAAGAGTCAAAGAACTCCTGCTCCGATACCAATTGTTGGTCCCGAGTGTACGGTCGGGTGTAGAGGGGGGGTGAATACACTCGACTCAATTTCTCAATTTCGAACTTGAACGCAGTCCTATTCGGGATGGTGTATGCATGCAGCTTGAGTTCGGCGGACCGCATACAACCGTTTCGAATCGAGTTAAAGGCTAAAAGAGAATCCTGACTCAGTGAGATGCGCTAACCGACTAGGTCGAGATCGGTATCGTTCGGTGAGAGTTCGGTGTGCGGAATTTTGTAGGCCCAAATCAATTTTTGTGAGAAAACGTTTTAAGTCTCGGTTCGGTAGATTTAAAAGTTCGGTATCTTTGAGACAGTTGATTGATTTAAATATGATGTTCGAGTATGAATAGTAAAATCAATGCAACAGTTAAGAAAGCGATAAGAGACACGGGATTTTTAAAGTGGTTCGGATATCGCTCAAATCCTACGTCCGCTGTCCCGAATGATCGGGAGGCTATTTATTATCCCCGAGTTAGTCTCGGTCGGCTTGCACACCGGGGCAAAGCCGCGTCTTGGTTTTTATACGATCCAAGTCTCGAGTTTACAACACTATCAAACTTAAGGTGTTTGACAAACTTCTCCAACGGTGAAGGAGTCCTTATCTGATAAGGATTGGGTTCAAATGTGAACTCCTTCGTCTAAGCTATGGATATAACAAGTGAGCTTAGGGTTAGAGGGATAAGGAACGAGAATGTAGCTATCTAGAGCGACGAACAGTGAGGGTTTAGCTATAGGTTCGTGTCAGTCGCTTGGATACTAGAAGCTTATGTCGGTTCGACTTGGTTCCTTTTGAGCTGGATGTAGTCTTTCGTCGGAGATAACTCGGTTGATTCTTGCGGAGGACTTAGTCGTTAATTTCGCTCGTTTGAATGCTTTCTCGTGTTCTATGCGCGCATTCTCTCGTCTTTCAAATCTTGAATGATCCCTCTATTTATAGAGCGAGAGATTGAAATAGATCCGTTGGAGACGATCTTCTTCTCTCTCTCTCTTTTTTGGTAGCAAACGGCTCTTTTGGTGTAGGTAACAGTGTACTTTCCCACCTTTTTAGGTAAAAGGTTGACTGCGGCTTTAGCGGTGAGAAGACACGTGTATGCTTGTCATTCGTCGAGGTGGATGAAGTGGTTGAGACAACACAAACTTCGAGAGACGGTCGAAGGCGACTTCTCTCTTCCTCGTACATGACAATCTTGATAGTCTTTCAAAAGATTCGGCATCCACGAAGACTATCTGCCGTTCTTTGAGTCCGACCTTGTATTCGGTAGATAGGCTGGCGAGATAAGTCTACCGAAGATCAGCTACGAGTTCGGTGAACTACTCTGCGAGTTCGGTTCAACCGACTCTCTCGATATCTTTGCTCTCGCTTGAGTCCAATATCACTTTGAGTCTTTCGGTATCTTTGCTCTCCGCTGAGTCCAAGATCACCGAGTCTTCATGCGGTGCCGAGGCAAATAAGCTGCCGAGCGCCTTGACCGGAGCGAGAGTGTCTACCGAGTGCGAAACCTAAGAGACAAATATAAATACAAAATAATGGTTCACCAATCAGATAGGGTTTTGGGATCTTCAAATCTTCTCAACAGTTCAGAGCACGAGGCTACTGAGCATGATTCAGTATGGAAGATAAGAGTCATTTCCCACAAGTATGATCATGCTGAGGATTGAATCATCACCCAACAAAAACCATCAGCACATGGGGAGAATCGAGACAATCTTTTGATGAGATTCGACATTAAGATTGAGAAGTCTTTTTATCCTTTCTTTTCAATTTTTGTACTCGAATTCTCTCTTATTTTATCGACTATGTTTTGTGGCTAATTCCCTTCGCTAGGGGTTAGGGTGTTTATGATTATGAATGATATTTAATCTTTATTGATTTTAGTTCTTCATCCATTTCTTAATTCTACTATCTTGTTTTAATCACATGTATGTGTCTGATCAACATGTATATGATGTTTGAGATTGATTTCTTGTAACCCTCGAGATTAATCCGCGCAATAGATAGTAGGATATGCCCGAGAATAGTCACGAGAGTAGAGCTAATAAGGGTATAGCATGTTCAACACCTAGGATCGTAATGGGTTCGTTTAATTTCTATATCACGAAAGTAGGTATAGCATTTATACGAGCACGTCTTATTCGAATCGAGAGATTGTTTAAGATACTTTAGAGTGCATGCTGTAGAATAGTTGAAGAACAAAATTAATAGGTTAATTGGATTTCTAATCATAGCCCGACATCTCTAGTTCATTCTCATTTGTATTTATCTCATTTTAGTGTTTCTAGCTTTAATCATTACCATCACAAATTGGTTTACTGTTTTATGTTATTAGAATAAGATTTAAGTAGAGAAATCATTGTCCCTGTGGTTCGACCTTGGTCTTCCAAGATTTATTACTACAATAGGACTAAATTCGTACACTTGCGAATAAAATTCCTATCAAGTTTTTGGCGCCGTTGCTTGGGGACGGTGTTTATTTGTCTACTTGTGTTATTCTAATAATTTTTATTTTTATTTTAGTTTGTATTCTTTTATATACTGTTTCAATCTATTCAGGTACTCAGTTTATGACCCGATCTCAAAAGGAGCCTTTACTTATTTTGGATTCAGAGATCGAGAAGACTTGCAGAAGAAACAACAAAGCCAAGAAGCTACGGAAGAGAAACTTGCAAGAATCACCTTCTCAAGGATTGGGTTCGGACATCACACAATCTGAATGGGAAATTGAAACAGAACAAGTTGTTCCCGATGGCGGAGAGGCAGGAAAATATTAATGGAGGTGGTCCAGATCCACCACCAGCTATGCGCCTTCGCGATATTCAGAGGCCCGTTATTGCAGCCAACCCTCATTGCATTAGGCTGAGTACGAGAGCCCGGAATTATGAGTTAAAGAATCTGCATTTCAACACACTCCCAATTTTTTATGGATTGGCGAATGAAGATCCCTTGGCATTCATTAGGGAATTCTTTGCTATTCTACAAACCTTTCCATTGAGTGGCTTAACCGAGGAGGAGTTGAAGATGCGTTGTTTTCCCTATTGTTTAAAGGATAGGGCGAAAACTTGGTTGCTTGGATTGGAGAAAGAATCATTGTCTACTTGGGATGAGGTTTATGATGTGTTCATTTCACGATATTATTCATCTCAAAAGACTAATGAAAACAGAAACAAGATCTGCACATTTACACAAGCTGTAGGAGAACCTCTTCATGAAACATGGGAGCGATACAAGGCACTTATTACTCAATGTCCACATCATCAATTCTCGGACGCATTACTTGTGCGATATTTCTATGATGGGCTAACTGAGATCACTCAACAGCTTGTGGATCTAAGTGCTGGTAGTTTTATTGGAAACAAGACAGCCGAGGAGATGAATAATATTTTCAAAGAGTTGGCGGAAGGTTCAATGCAGAAGGCTGTCCGAGGGCAAAAAGTTTCAGTTAATGAAGTCAATGAAATCAATGCATCAGCTTTCAATAATTTAACAACTCAAATGGCAGAAATGGGCAAGAAGTTGCAGAATATGCAAATCATGATGCAGACACCACCACAACCACTTCAGCAACAAGCGAATGATTATATGATGAGGCCTCCAACAAATCACAGTCAGCAAGGAGAACAAAACAATTCTTTTTATGAGGATGTATGTTACGCTGGTCCTTATGGGGGAGGACCACCGGCACCACTTATGTAAAAGACTAATCCATATTCTGCTACATACAATCCGGGTTGGACGAATCACCCGAATTTTTCATGGAGTCAACAAGGGAGTAGCTCACAACCTCCTGGATTTCATTACAATCGGCAAAGAGCAGCTCCACAAGCTCTACCTCCACAGCCTCCTCAACGAAAAAAGCTAACATGGGAAGAAACAACGATCGAAGTGCTAAAAAATCAACAAGTTGCCTTAGATGAGTTAAGGCAATCGAACAAGAATATTGAGCATCAAATGGGTCAGATTGCAAATAGCATTGGAGGAAGGGACCATGGAAAGCTTCCAAGTAACACTGAGATAAATCCCAAAGAGGCTAAAGCCATCTCCCTTTGTTCTGGTAAGATACTTGGTGATCCAGAGGTTAAGGCACATGTGGTGCCTAATTCGGATGAAGAAGTTGAGGGAAAGCTTGATGAGGAAGTACAAGTGACAATCTCTACGAGAGGAAAAGGAAAGGCTTGACAACATACCGAGAGGTGAATGCTTATGTCCCTCCTATTCCTTGTCCTTCCTTGTTTGAAGAAAAGTCGATGAAGGAAGATATCACAAGTTTTTGGAGATGTTCAAAAAGTTACGTGTGGATATCTCTTTTGCCGAGGCTATAGCAAACATGCCTCGCTTATGCAAAGTTCTTGAAGGATCTATTGTGTAACAAAGAGAAAATGCGGGAGTTCGCTACACTTCACGTGTCTAGCAGCGATGCTCGGCCATAGTTCAAAATCCTTTACCATTAAAGAAGGCGGATCCGGCAGCTTCACATTGCCGTGTTTTATTGAAAACATTTTAGTGACCCATTGTTTATGTGATCTTGGTTACGCTTATAAACCTCATGCCACTCTCGTTCTTACGAAAGTTGAAGCATGCCGAGTTAGTGCCAACTAATGTTGTTCTTCAATTAGCAGATCGTTCTTTACGCTATCCCGTGGTTAAAGTTGGCAAGTTTTATCTTCCAGCAGATTTCATCATCTTGGATATGGAGGAGGATGTTAATACTCCAATCATTTTGGGGCGAGCATTCTTAGTGACTGCAGGAACAAATATTGACATGATGACTGGAATCTTGACTCTCAGAGTGGGGGGAGAAAAGCAGGACTTTCAAGTTGCTAAAGCCCAAAAGAATCATCTTGCATATATTCCATGTTGTCAAGTGGATTCCGTTGATTTATGTACTTTGGAGTCTGACACATCCACTTGTCCATGTGGTACATCTATAAGAGTTCCTCCCGTAATCAAGAATGGTCTACCAACAACGATTGGAATGTCAACACTTAGAGTTGGGAAAGAAAAACAAGACTTTCAAGTTTCTAAGGCTGTCCCAAAATTGGAACATACATCATTATGTGATATGCTTCCTAAGGATGTGATTTTTCTGTTCAAAGATTTCTTCAAGCGTGTGGAATCTTCATGTGATTTAATTCCAAAAGATCACGTCGGGATTCAAGATGACTCCCTCTTTTGTGATCGGCCTCCCGATGAGCAAGGGTTACTTACGGTAACCAGGTCGAGATTGGAGGCCTATTTGGAGGATGTAAGTGTTGGGAAGCTCAAGTGCATCACATTTAATCCCTCTATGTGATGGTTTAGGTATGTCTGGCTGAAGATGGTAAACTTAGCGCTATTGGGAGGCAGCCCAATGTCTTTATTTCTGGTTTTCTTTTGTGGTCTTTCGTTGTTTGTGTTTGTATGTTTGGTTGAGCCTTGTTCTGTAGATGATGACTCTCTTTCGAGGTTGATTGATTGAAAAGGATGGATCTTGGGTGAATTTTATTTCGAGAAGTGGGAGTTTAGGATGAAGATGGAAAATAATATCGTAGAGTTGGAAGAAGTAAAGATAGGTCCGACATTTGAACCAGCTTTCGACCCAGCAAGCTTCGCAGTCTATTTTTATGGAGAGGAAATGTCAATGTCGGAGCCAGCATTCGGTCCAGCTTCCGACCCAGCAAGCTTCGCAGTCTATTTTTATGGAGAGGAAATGTCAATGTCGGAGCCAGCATTTGATCCAGCTTTCGACCCAGCAAGCTTCGCATTTTATAAATTTTTGGTGAGGAAATACAAAGCTGGGTCCGGCATACCGTCTAGCATTCGGTCCAACATTTTACGGTAAATATGTGGAGAGGGTGAGCAATGTTTTACTTATAAAAAAAAAAAAAAAAAAAAAAAAAAGTGTGAACCGCCGCACGTATAACTCCCTTTCCCCCTTTCTTCTTCTTCCATTCTCAAACTCTCTTCTTTCTTTCTTCTTCTATCCCCAAATTCCCTTCTCCCTTTTTCTTTTTACATTCAACAAATTCACACCCCCAAATCCCTAATTCCTTTATTCCCTCTTTCAATTTCATCAATTTTATCCTCCGATTCAATTGTCGCTGCTTCATCACCATGATTCATCTCTTCAAGCATTCCATTGGAGGACCATCATCTCCACCATCTCCTTGCAAGTTCAACCGTCACCACGCTCGCCAAAGAAGAGAGATTATAACGCCGAGAATCAGTGTAACAATTCTCGCAATTTCGGGTCTTATACAATACCGGGTTTGTTCTTAGCCACAGTTTTCTTCATGGAGTAAAGTGATGAAATCCAAGATAACTCAAATGACAGAGCAGCAGACTTGAATGCAATCATAGATTATTACAATGCGGATGCAACCGACTTCTCATGAATCAGCAAGAGGAAAGGAAACGAATCGAATCCATCGAGAGTCGTTTGTTGCAATTTTTCGCACATCAAAGGTGTCATCCTGCTCTTTCCTCTCCCTCCAATTAACCCCAGGGAAGTCCTCAGTTTCAATTTGCTCTTTAATTGTGTTTTGATATTATTTAATATTTGAAACATTGAGGACAATGTTCGCATTACAAGTGTGGGGGAGTATGGGTGCATTTTTGTGTTGTTTTGGAGTTATTCTGTATGCTGAAAATCGAGTCCTTGAGAGTTTTTATGATGGTTATGATGATTGCATGATTACTTTGAGTTTAAATTGATGGTCGTTGACGCATTTTGAATTTCGGGGCAAAAAATTTGTTGGTGAATTTAGAGTTAAAGTTCGTGTGAACACCGTATGCTTGAGGCTTATTCTAAGTTGGCTAAACTTGTGTAAATTTTGGAATTTAGTACTTGAAATTGCATTTTTGTTGGAACTTTAATTAGCTTCGATCCTTGATGTTTTTCTTGGAAAAAGCGTTGGAAGGAATTGGTTGTTTTGGTATGTTGGTGGTGTTTATAAATAAATGCCCACTTTGGGGGAAGAGTGTCTGTTCTACATGGTTCGCCTAGTGTGCAGGACAAAAATAAAAAAATGAAAAAGCCCACTTTGGGGGAAGAGTGCCTATTCTACATGGTTCGCCTAGTGTGCAGGACGAAAAAAAAATCATATATATTTACTTTGGGAAAGTTATAAGTGGTGGGACAAACGGGTGATATAGGCTTGTTGCTCTTGCTTGATGCGGACAACAGGCTGGGCCACGGCTTGTGGACGCCTGTGACAATTTTGGCCAATGACTTATTTCCAAGTTTGATATGTTGGATTGAGGTTAATTCTTGTTTCACTTGGGTAAATTCTTGTCCTTCATTCCAATATTTAGACTTGATTAGCCGGTTGAGAATATGAGGATAGTAGGAGGTACTAACAGAATGATAGCTTTTAAGACTTCACTTCATTTTGCTGCCCTTATTTTCAACTTGTTTCGATGATAATCGAATTAAAGTTTTGGTAATTATTTGTGTCTTGCTTGAGGACAAGCATGAGCTAAGTGTGGGGGAATTTTGATAGGGTGCATTTTAGTATTGTTCGGTGCTTGGTTTTGAGTTGAGATTGTATCAATATATTTAACTTTTGAACATGATTGCTACTTATATTGCAAGTATTGGATTTTGATAGACATTTGAGAAAAAAAGATAGCTTTCATGTTGAGGAGTGAAGAAATCAAAGACAAAACCAACACGGAACAATGCCGGTGCAAAAAGTTTGGATAGAAAGTTGAGAAAAAAGAGTCAAGCGGGAAATAAGCAAATGGGCTGATTTCTCAATTGCTTAATGGGCTTTTGTCTTCATATCAATTTAATGAATTGGAAGGAAGTTATTAAAAGAGAAATCTACACGGCAGTTTTGAAGGGGATCATCATGGGGAGTTAAAAAAAAAGGAAGTTAAAAAGAGAGAGGAGAGGGACGCATGCCGGGGATTGAGACAGAAAATCATCATCAACATTACGGGGAAGAAAACCATCGGCACATGGGGAGAATCGAGACAATCTTTTGATGAGATTCGACATTAAGATTGAGAAGTCTTTTTATCCTTTCTTTTCAATTTTTGTACTCGAATTCTCTCTTATTTTATCGACTATGTTTTGTGGCTAATTCCCTTCGCTAGGGATTAGGGTGTTTATGATTATGAATGATATTTAATCTTTATTGATTTTAGTTCTTCATCCATTTCTTAATTCTACTATCTTGTTTTAATCACATGTATGTGTCGATCAACATGTATATGATGTTTGAGATTGATTTCTTGTAACCCTCGAGATTAATCCGCGCAATAGATAGTAGGATATGCCCGAGAATAGTCACGAGAGTAGGCTAATAAGGGTATAGCATGTTCAACACCTAGGATCGTAATGGGTTCGTTTAATTTCTATATCACGAAAGTAGGTATAGCATTTATACGAGCACGTCTTATTCGAATCGAGAGATTGTTTAAGATACTTTAGAGTGCATGCTGTAGAATAGTTGAAGAACAAAATTAATAGGTTAATTGGATTTCTAATCATAGCCCGACATTTCTAGTTCTTCATTCTCATTTGCATTTATCTCATTTTAGTGTTTCTAGCTTTAATCATTACCATCACAAATTGGTTTACTGTTTTATGTTATTAGAATAAGATTTAAGTAGAGAAATCATTGTCCCTGTGGTTCGACCTTGGTCTTCCAAGATTTATTACTACAATAGGACTAAATTCGTACACTTGCGAATAAAATTCCTATCACATATATATATCTTATTTTAAGATATGATAAGATAGAAACCAAAAAAAAAAAAAAAAAAAAAAGAAATGTGTTTACTAATCCACCGCCCCTGCTAGGGGTGTAACGGTTCGGTTCGATTCGTTTTTTTATGTATTTTAGGAACCGAACCAAACACATATAAAGGTTCGGTTCGGTTCGATGGATTTTTTAATATCGGAACCGAACCGAACCCAACCGCTTATAAATGATTTGGTTCGGTTCGGTTCCTCGGTTCACCTTTTTATTTATTTTTTAATTTTTTAAATCTTAAATAATGCAAGAATAATAATTTATAGGATGTCACTCATTACGAACTCACAAGTATAGAATTGTTACTCTTTTTCTTCACTTGTATAGATTAGAATTGATCTTAACTTAAATATAATATCTGAATCCAACAAAATTTTCATATAAGAAAGACAAATATTAAATAAAAAAATTAAAAAATAGGATATTGGTTCGATTCGGTTCGAACCGTTCAAATTTTTTTGAAACCGCGAACCGAACCGAATGTAAAAGGTTTCTAAAAAAATAAACCGAACCAAACCGCGAAATCAAACCGAACTGCATTTTTCGATTTGGTTCGGTTCGGTCCGATCGGTTTCGCGGCTCGGAGCGGAACCACTTACACCCCTAGCCCCTGCACCCCGTCTCTCCCTCTCTCATCCCTTCACTCAAGCTCTCTCTCTCTCTCTCTCGTTTCTTGCTGCGCACACACGAAACCATACACACACATGCTATTTTTCTTGTCGATATATATATATATATATATATATATATATATATATGAGTTCATGTTATACGCGTTCATGATCCTAAGATTTGCGGGATCCGGTGTTCTGTTTTCGAACTGCTACCTTATTAGTGTTATCGTATGATTTAGTGAAAATTGTTGAACATCTTAAATACTAACCTTATGAATACCCACTTGTATACATTTCTCTACGTTTTTCCTCGTTTCTATTGCTATATTATGGTTATCAATGTTCTGTCTACCTTGTTGAAGAGTTGGAAGCTTGACTGCCTTTAACAAACCGTGTAAAACTGCAGTTTATTTACGGCTCAGTAAGTGTTCGACAAAATGCCTAAGTCAATACCTTCCTTTGTAGATATGCATTTATACCTTGTAAACCCCCAACTTGAGCTCGCTATCTATGTCACGTATCTAATGAATAACTTAGAAAATTAAATACCATAAGAAAGCCCTTCGTACTGACTTTGCAACGCCACAAACCGTTCGTAAATCGGACCTCGAACCTAGAAGTTTTTCGCTGTCGAAATCACCCTCGAACTGCCCCTGTGATGCGGGAAAGGAACCGGCCATTTTCAAACAACTCCCAATCACCCTAAAACTGACTAACACCTATCGAAACTCACACCGTTGGAAAGCCCTTCTCGTTGGCTTTCCAAAGAGATGCTTCTCATATTTTTCGGAACTAAAGAGGAGGAGATACGAAGCCGCAAAGATCAGCTGTCGAACTGCTTGCCGAAACCAAGGCAGCACGTTGAAACCATTTTATAGTTTGTTTCCGCTTATTTAAAACTGTAAAGAA
The DNA here is from genome assembly GCA_028984105.1 of Lavandula angustifolia. NCBI lineage: Eukaryota > Viridiplantae > Streptophyta > Magnoliopsida > Lamiales > Lamiaceae > Lavandula > Lavandula angustifolia. The sequence goes on from CM054809.1 coordinate 31,232,374, forward strand.
ATACACCTTTGGGAAGCCACTTGTATAGGCTTTCCAACTCATCTCGCGGATCTTAAAACCGATTCTCGATCGAGAAGTTACACCCCGTTGAAAACTGCCCAAAAATGCCTTTGAAAAACCCAGATTTTTCCGGCGAAAAACTGCATCTTCTTGCAACCTTGCGACCGAATTTTCTATCGATTCCACGAACTATGAGACCCAAAATAACATACCGTTATAAAGAACTCATCCCCAGCTGTGCATAACGTTCCTCCGTTCAGGATTCGGAGAACGGATCGAAGAGTTTCACACCCTCGAAAACTCCCGAAAAACCTGCCCCAACCTTGGCGATCAGCCGAGTGACTACATTCCGCCCAAATTTTCAGAACCCTACGAACGACCCAAACCCCCAAATGGCATATCCCTGGAAAGCCCTTACTCCAAGATTACCAGAACACCTCTCCGTTCATAAAACAAAGTCCCGACCGCTGAGATACGCTTGCTCGAATATCGCCCAGAAGCTGTTTGTTTAAATGCCTCACCCAGAAAAATTGTAAGTGTTGAAATGAGGTTTAGCTCCACCCATTTTGAGAGATCTTTTGTGAACAGCCCTCGGATTTGGTAACCTCAATCCCCATACCGTATCGAACCTTGTCATTCAAGGAATCTCCAGAACTTTTCCGTTCTCCATTTGGAGGTCGTATCAAGAAGTTACGGATCGACGAAAAGACACCACTGAAACGCCCATCCTTCCCGGGATGTGCTGAACCCCCAACTTTAAAATAGCCTACTTCTCGAAAGTCACCGAGCCTTGTACCGATAGAAAGCTGAGTTTGTTGATTTTCGAAAACCATGCTCGACGCATTAAATGGAGTTCGGACCGAAGAGATACGAAGCTCGAAAGTTGAGCTGTTCGAAATGCGCTCTGAACTGAGCAGCGGTATTATTACAAAAATCTGTTATTCTCCAGCAACTTAAACCTAACGAAACCTATACTATTGAAAAACCCTTTCTTTAAACTTTCCGAAAACACATCTCGCGTATTTTTCGGAGCCCGGGTCGAGGAGATATGAACCGCCAAAGTCGAGCCGCCGAAACAGCACCTCTACGCTGAACAGTGGACTTCGGCGCGAAGTCTGCTCGTTCTCACCAACTTTGAACCATCAAAAACCATATCGTTTGAAAGCTACGTTCGTTGGCTTTCTAACGACACCCTTGGTTCGCGAAATGGAGTTCGAACGCGAAAGATACAAGTCCCTGAAGCACCATTGGCAGAACTGCCGCGAATCCGCCAATGCAAGTTCGGACGCTATTTTCCATATTTAAATGGTACCCGATCGGGGAATAAATTCTACGGGTTGTACCTCTTCTAGAGTAGGACTTAACAATGTGTTCGAAACCAAAAATTGACGGTCGGATCGTCCGAAATTGAGACAGGAAGTTGCTGCGGAAACTATTCGAAACATTACTTTAACTTAGTTAATACCCTTACGTACCCTCAAACTCTGGAATAATGCGACGCTACGGTAATCGTTGAACAAACATGACTAACATCGAAATACATGCAAAAGGCATATCTGAGCACATTTAAATTAAGGCAAACTTACGGTCAATAAAATCAAGCGATTCCAAAGCCGATTGAAATGATTGTAAACCCCTTTCTCGCCAAATTCTGTGCATTAGAAGTCAATTTTTTAAGACGATTAGATTGAAGTACGACTAAAGTTAGGGTCTCTCTTGTAGGACCCGAGGAAGGGCGAGACCCGATAATTGCAGCTATGATAAGACAGCGCCACGAGGTGGGTTCTATTTTTCCTTTAAAAATATTTTGAGTTATTAAGCTCTTAAATTATATGCAAATGCTGTTATCCATTGAAATATTTTTTATGCACGTTCGATTAAGTTTAATGCTCTTGTATTGGTCGAATCGAGATTCTTGTTTTGACCTAACACGTCAATTCAAGGATTGTGTACACCCTCGTTAGTCGTACAGTGGTTTGATCTCCACTGTGCGCTAACTCTACGGCTACGGAAAGGATTATCTGGAGAAAGGTCCGATATCCTATATATGTGAGAGTACTCTGAGTAATGGCTCGAGACTTCAATGAAAGGGATTATCTGGAGAAAGGTCCGATATCCTATTTTAAATGAGTACTCTGAGTAATGGCTCGAGACTCCAATGAAAAGGCTCTGACGTGGATTCGTTCGGGATTACAAGAGTAACTAAAAAAGAACGGCGCAAGCGCGCGCAAATTAATAAATGTTTTGTATGCTTAGGAGTTCTTTTCATTTTTAAAACCTCCTAAGTTATACGTTATGCTTTGGATAACCGCAAGTTTTGTAAAAGTGTTTTATCAAATGCTAGCCCAGCTGGGTACACTAGTACTCGGCCCAAATCTTTTTAAAGATGTTTTCGGGTTGAGCGGCCACCGCAGACGGGTGGAGCCGAGGACTAGGGTTGTTTGTCGATATGCTAATTCCCACCGTGCTTAATCGATATTTGCCTAATCTGGAAGACGTAATTGTTTTGCTACTTGTCATTTTAAATTTGCCTTTATGATTATTGAACCCAATTTCTTCTATGTGCTCGTACACTTCTTTGGTAATGATGAATCTCGACATTGGAATTTCCCCCGAATTTAATTTCTTGAATTATTATGTATTATCTCTTAATTATAAATGCTCTTTTAATTATCCGTATTCACCACACCCTGTCACACGCCCTCTTCCGAAAATTGGGCTGTGACACAAGAAGCCTCTCAATTGCTTCACGGTGACGGGGGTAGGCCAATTGAGCATTGTTGCCTCAATCTTGGTCGGGTCGGCTTGCACGATTCCCGCTGCTACTATATGGCCTAGATACTCGACAGAGGGTTGGTGGAAGACACATTTGGAAAGTTTCAGATGGAATTGATGCTGGGATAGGAGGGTAAAGACTCTCCGCAAGTGATGGACATGGGCCTCTGGAGTCGGACTGAAAACCAAAATATCGTCGAAGAACACTACGACAAAGTGGTGCAGCTCAACTTCAAAAACGGCATTCATGATGGACTGAAAGGTGGAGGGGGCGTTCGTCAAGCCGAACGGCATCACTAGAAATTCGAAGTGGCCGTCAGTGGTCCGGAATGCCGTCTTATAAACGTCGCGATTGGCCACACGGATTTGGTGATAACCAGCGCGGAGGTCAAACTTAGTAAAGACTGTGGCGCTTCTCAAATCGTCCAGTAGCTCATCGATGGTCGGAATAGGAAATTGGTCCCGAACTGTAACTGCGTTCAAGGCTCGATAATCCATGCAGAAGCGGAAAGAGCCGTCCTTTTTTACCAAGAGCACGAGTGAGGAGAATGGGGAATGGCTGGGGCGGATAATGCTTTGGGTGAGCATTTCTTTAACCATTTTGTTCATTTCGGCTTTTTGGTAGTATGGGTATCGGTATGGTCGGACATTGACCGGATGAGTGCCAGGGTGAAGGTGGATACGGTGGTCACTTTGGCGCTGAGGGGAAGGCCGGTCGGAGGGGTGAAGAGGTGGTGGAATGTACGTAGTAGGTCACGGAATTCGGGACTGAACTGGGAGTTGGAGAGTATTGGAGTGAGCTCGTTTGTGGGTAGATCATCGGCAAGGTTTGTTGTGAGGGCGAAAAGGTGGACGGTGTAGAACTCTGCCTCATGTTGGGGGTTGGTCAAGGCTTGTAACTGGTGAAGGGAAATAGGTTGGACGTCGAGAGTGGGATCATCGGACAATGTAATTTGTCGTCCTTGCCAAGGAAAGGTCATGGCATTGTTGAGGTAGTCGTGGGAGACGACGCCGAGAGATTTCAACCATGGAATACCGAGAACCATGTCCGGTCCACCAATATTAAGGACGTGTACTGTGACCGGAAAGCGCTCCCCCTGCAGACCGACGCCAACGTCAGGGCTTATAGCTCGGCAATTCATGTATTCGCCGTTGCCAATGAGCACTCGGAAAGGCCGAATGGGAACCAGGGGCAATTGGAGCTGTTCGGCCAAGGATGTTTTGAGAAAATTGTGGGAGCTTCCATTATCAATAAGCACATGAAACTCACGGCCGCCGATGGTGCCCCGCATATGTAAGGAGCGAAAAGTTCCTTGACCATGGAGTGTCAAGCAGTTGGAGATGAGGCCCACTTGCTCTTCATCCACAAGGCCTTCTGGGTTGAGCTCGACCTCAGGTCCGGGCTCGTCTTCTTCGTCCGTGCCCACGAGGAGGAGAAAGCGACTGGGGCACCGGTGGATGCGGGACCATTTTTTATCACAATTATAGCATTCGCCCAATTCGCGCTTATGGATTAGCTCGGTAGAGGACAATTTGTGGATAGGTAGTGAAGGTGTGGGTAGCAGGGGAGGAGGAATGTTAGGGCGGGGTGCCAACGATTGTGTAAGTGGGGAAAACGTGGGTTTGAGAGGGGTTGGATTAGGGGGGGTGGTGGTGGAAGAGTATGGAGGGCGAGAGGGCCCCTTGGACCAAAACTTGACATCCGATTTGGTGGCGTCAATGCGCGCTTCATGAGTACGGGCTAAGGCAAACACCTCCAGGAGGTTGGTAGCTTTGGACAAGGTCATCTCATGGCGAATTTCGGGGCGAAGGCCAGAGACGAAAAAGCTTATGAGTAGATCCTTTGGAACGCCAACAACTTTGAGCATGAGTTCCTCAAAGGCAGCTTGGAACTCGGAAACGGAGCCCGTTTGAGTGAGTTTGGAAAGTTGACCCTGTGGATCGTCGAAGGACGACGAACTGAAACGCTGCATAACACTATCCAAAAAGGTAGGCCACGTACCCCCAAAGGTTATGTAACTTGCCCCGGCGGAACCGGCGGCGCGTGCCCACCATATGGAAGGAGACAATGCGGAGACGGGTAGCATCGGGTGTGTTGTGGTAGTCAAAGAATTCTTCGATGCGGAAAATCCAATCGGCGGGGTCAGTGCCATCGAAACGGGGTATATCCATCTTGAAGGATTTCATAGGAGGAGGGTTATTGTTGGTAGCAGTTTCATCAGGGGGTGGGGGAGGGCGTCGGCGGTGGTAGAAAGAGGAAGTGTCTAGGTTCAGAGGGGGTGTGTGGAGGTGGAGGGAGGAAAGTTTGGAGTCGATTTGCCCCATGTAGTCTTGGAGGGTGGTGGTGGTGGCTAAGAGTTTGCTTTCAAGGTTTTGGATGGCGGAGGCCAGGTCAGTCGGGGAGGAGGAAGCCATTGGTGAGTTCGAGACGAGAGCACCGTTGATATGATTTTCTAAGACTTGCGCTCTATCGAGTGAACCAAACTCCAGAAAGAGTACGAGAGAGAGAATCGGAGATGAAAGGGAGAAGGATACTGTTTCATTAATTTCGATAAAGATACAAAACGCAATTGAGCTTCCCTATAATAGCCCACAAAGTCGGGGTCGACTTGCCGGCTATATGGCCTAGGACCTTAATTGCACACGAAAGGTAACAACGACTAACACGTACTAGTACTCCCTACCAACTTTTACCACGTACTACGAGCATGTTGTCCCCCCTTAAAACCTTACCTCGTAGTCGGTGAGTTTGCGAGGCATCTTGCATTCGTGCTTGGGCCGACCCGCTTCCTCTTCGTTGGGCTCTTCAACTTCGGTTGTGCTTTTCTCCTCTGTTTTGGTCTCATCTCGTTTCGGCCCAGTTCAACTCTTCTTCCGGGGTTGTATCGGTAAACCATTCAGCCTCCGCCGCTTGACGTCGTTTGTCTCCGTTAAAGTAGAACCCGTGGCGCCCTCCTCACTGCTCGGGCTTGTACGTTGCCTGTCTAGGACGCTAATTGGAGTAGAGGGTGTACCACTCGTTATTCTACTTGTACCTGCCTCTGTTATCGCCGGCATCATTCCAACGCATTTCAGCAGCTCGTTCTGCAAAATATCAAAACAAATCGAGTTCATATTTTGAGAAAATCACACCTTTCTATCAAACAGTAAGAGAATTATAGTTCTTACTCCGTTGATAAATTCACATGAAGAGATTGTGGTTTTGGAAGAAGGAAATGCCAGAGGATTCAAATCCTGAATCGCACAGAGAAGAGCTGAAGCTGCAATTATCGATGGTTTATACTCTGAAATCTCCAATTCTGATGACGAAAACGAAAATCGAGTCACAAATTTGATATATGAATCGGATTAAGCATAAATGAGAGAGAAATACAATTTACCGTGTTGAACGTTGAATACAATATCCGAAGCTCTGCTCTTGAGAGAGAAAGTCAAAGAAGAGTCTTCTACGTTGAGAAGAGAGAGAAAGTATTGTAGAAACGAGAATGGAGTGATGGAGCGCATTCGCCATTGCAGGAGCGCCAGTATAATCTTCTCCATTCGATGAACCGATTGTGCGTCAAACTCAAAACCACCATCACTCTGTATAAACAGAGAAACAAACTATTAGAAATCATTCAAGTGTTTTACCATTTCACTACTCAGTAGGTGTTAATAAACCTGCAAAATGGTGAGCAGAAGAGATGAATTAGAATTTCTCATCTTGGCGGCAAGTGAGAGACTCGAAACAACCAGAATGTGCGGAATCCATGGCCTTTTATCCTAAATTTACAGTAAAACTATCAATAGGTACGTAATTTCTCAATAAACGCATTGAATACATCATCAATTGAAGATCTCAACATCAAAGTTACCAGAATCTCCTGCTTGGAGAGAAATCGATCGATGTAACTGACGGAAAGGTAGACCAGAAACGGATCTAGGTCGTAAGAGAACTTAGCCTGCACGCATTAGAAATTCTCGATGAGATTTTATCTTTTTTCTTCTAAAATTAGGGTTGAATGTTGAGATTTACGCGAGCAATGAGAGTGAGAGCAGTCCGGCGAATAGAGAAGCGCACATCGGAGGGGTGGAAGGAGAGAAGACGTGTCATGTGGTCGGACTCGTTGGCGAAGAGAGACGCGACGGCGTCGTACTGAAGCTCTTGGAAAACTGTAAACGGATTATAAAGATCCAGTTCCTGTTCCATCTTCTTTCCTTAGTTTCCTTTCAGAGAAAAGAAGTTGAATAAAGAGAGTATAATGTTGAGAGAGAGAAATTAAAGGGGAAGTGAGCATTCAACGTCTCACTGCACACTCCATATTTATCCATTTTCTTCTCCCTCCATCCGATCGAGAATGGGCGAACTGCATGTCCACTTTGGTATATCAAGTTAAATCATATTTAACAAATATCAATAACCTTATGGTGTGGTATACAAAAATAGTCACACAAGTTTTTGTGGACCGAGAGTCTATGTGTCGATCATTCAGAAAATCCAACGACAATCAATTAAAGAAGAGAGATCAAGGCCCAAAAAGTAAATTCATTAAATCTACGAGAAAATTGCGACCTGAATGTGATTAACCCTAAATATATCCAGATGTCCTAAAAAGGGAGTATTAAATAAAATTTAAAACAAAAAACACACATTAAGGTAACGTTAAGTAAGAAAATTTCTGAATCGGGAGTTTGTATAAGCCTCTAAGCGTTTGGTTTGATTTTTTTTTTAAACAAGTGAAAAAAATTATTCTTGAAATAAGTTTTTTTGGTATGATAAAGGAATGAATATGATTTTTTTTGGTTAATCAAATGAATGGAATAGATTATAAAATTATAATTTTTTATAAAGGAATGAATATAAGCCTCTAAACTATTGATTACAAAATTATAATTTTTTATTTTTTCTAGTAATGAATAGATTTAAGAATTGTTTTAAGTTATTGTATTTGAAACTAGTTTTGAATAAAAAAAATTATTATTTAAAGTTATTTATTAATCTTAAAATTAATTAATTATTAATTAAGTGATTACATAAAGGAACCAAATCATTTTTATTTTTTATTTTTTTTATAACGAGGAACCCGCATCCGCTACCTTTGGTGCGCACAGGGTAAACCTCGTTCCTGTGCAATAGCCTGCAAATCAGACAGGAGAGTTAAACCACCCTAAGGTGACAGACACACATAGCGTGTCCAGTGGGAATTGAGTCCATGACCTTTCGGTCCCGGACCACCCACCTTCACCACTACGTCATTCCACGGGAACGGAACCAAATCATATTACTCTATATTGGAGGGGATCAAGAAAGTCCTTAATAGGGTTTGGAGAGGGTAAAAGGAATGATGCCAACTAAGTTTATGGCAACCAAAGAGGAATGAAATCATATACTCCCTCCGTCCCGGATGAAACGTCCTATTTTTTTCGGCGCTGTAATTTATTCAGTGGACTTTTGTATATTAAAAGAGAAATGTGTGAATAGGGCCCATAAAAAATGTCTTTTTATAAGATAAATTTATTTTATTTTTAAGATAGATGATATTTGTGTGGAACAACCCAAAATAGAATACATGACATTTCATATGGTAGAAAGGAGTTTTTACTTTAATTTTTGATTCCATTCTTCTGATACACCCAAAAGCGGTGTTTGAAATCAAGATTTTAAAATCATATTTGTTATTTTTGTTCAAAATTCATATATAATTCCCATTTCAAAATCTTGAGTGAATGATCCAAAACTTGAATTCGATTTTCAGTTACGAACCATACGCCCCTTGAAAGTATGGTCTCGACTCTTGAATCAAACGAAACATCATTTATAACAATGTTGTATGTTTTTTTAGTATTATTGATACTTACAAACTACTACAAGTTTTTTTTTTAAATCTAATGTCAGTCTATTTGATATAAAATCTCACGAGTGTTTGTGAATTCTTAAACGCATATAGCTGGAACCTGAAAGTAGGTCCGATCACGTGATTCATGTAGCAGGAGTTGGTACGTACATTGTTTCAAGCTGGATATAATCCTATTTTTGTGGAGCTTATAATATCCCCGATGGAGTTTTTTTTTCTATTATTTTTATTAATAAAAACCATGCATCTTCTTTACTAATTCAATGTGTCACACACGTGACTGCATTAATTGGAATTCCTATATATTGTTTGGTCCAAGGTTTTAAGGTAAAGGTTAAATTGTTACAGTCATAGGATTGGTAGAGCACAACATTTCCTTTGTGATTTTGAGACATCTCAAATCAACTATTTTTATTTCTTTGTCTTCTCCCTTGAGGTGATGTGTAATTTTTTGTACAATTTGTTGTTTACTACTCCACAATTAGAATGTGGAGAATTCTAAATTCTCAATCCACCGACAATGTTGTAAATAATAGCTCGAATTTATGTGTTGTCTGTCACCTTTTATGGTTAGCCTAAAGTGATTGAACTCTCTCGTGTGGTTTTTTTTTTTTTTTTTTATACGTGGAACCCGCGGCCGCTACGCCCGGTGCGCGCCTTTGGGTAAACCCCGCTCCTTGTGCGGTAGCCCGCAAATCACACAGGAGAGTTCAACCACCCTAGGCTAACCATAGGTGACAGGCTCCACAAAGTTGCTTCCAGTGGAATTCGAACTCAGGACCTATCGGTCCCGGGCCAACCACCTTCACCAACTTTGCCATCCCAAGGCTCTGTGTGGTTTGCATGCTATTGCACAGGAGCGGGGTTTACCCAGTGCGCACTTCGGTAGCGGCTGCGGGTTACCCTCGTCATCCAAAAAAATAATGACTCGAACCGTGAATTTATATGTTTGAGTATTATAACAGTATACACTGCTAATTAAATTAAGGTACATATAGGATTTAATGTTGTATCTGAATGGATTAATTAAAGAGGCCGTACTTTATTCCATTAGCCAGTAAATAAAAGAGTTACCCCATGGCCATGAACAAGTAATGTACAGATTCTTTTTTCCTCGACTAATTAATTCAATATAATTGGATTATTATTAATGTTATTTTTAATTCTCTGATCATCAGCACTGCAAAGGCTTCTCAGCTTTTCATTGATGTGAGAGAAAGGTTGGAGACTCATTTCAAGCAATTCCACTATGCAAGCAATGAATCATGATCTCCAATATCACTTTCACTTTTTTCTTTCTTACTTGTGTTTTCTTTTCTTTTCTTTTTTGGTCAAAGAAAAAAGAGACCGAGTAGGAGTAGCTATTCACATGCAGTTGAAACTCTGTTTTTTTTTCTTTCTCTCTCTCATTCTTTAAGACTAATACTAATAATTAATTATTTATTATGAATTGGGAATTGTTGAAAATTGATTGACCATAAATTTGGACAGCTACAAGAACTGGCAATGATCTTTTAGCAGAGTATAGGAATTAGGAATTATTGATATGCATAGGCTATAAATTTTAAGACATTTGACTGCATGCATCCACTCTTTCACCCCATGCACACAACACCATCATTCTATTTAGTCAGTCCAATATCATTCTGTGGGCCCTCTCAACATTTTGATCATCCCTTCTACTCCTTCCGTCCCGCTAGACTTGTTTTGTATTCCTTTTTTAGTCGTCTCACCTGACTTATTTTGTTTCCTAAAAAGAAAAATAATTATTACACAAACTCTTACTTTTTTCTTATGGGACCTACATTTCTACACACAATCACCTACTCATTTACATACAATCACCTATTCATCTTAATTTCCGTACAGAAAATAAATAAGACAAGTAGAGCGGGACGGAGGGAGTATAAGATTGAAGCCAGAAGAAGATCCACCATTTATAATTATAGAGTAGAGTGAATCTTCGATTTTAGGAACATCGAAAATGCAATTTTAGAAGATGATTGGAATAACAAATTTTCAAAAAATATAACGATAAAACAGATAAGTATTTATTTTGGTTTAATCGCCCCTACCACCTCTTGATCGCCTAGTTGAAGCCATTATTTTGATTAATTTGGGAGAATATCAAATTAGTCATCATAGAAATATGTTTCAAATTGTTTTGAATTTCGGGCAATGGGGGGCTTTGGGCCTATGCTACTAGGACCATTTCTTTAAGCCTCTAATTTGGACTAGGCCTCCAAAATTTGTTTCAACCTAAGCCTCATCAAGAACAAAGCCCCAAAAGGACTAAACTTTTTCTGTAATTTATGTAGAGAAAAGAACTAACAAGTGTATTTAGTTTGAAAATCGAACTCAGGTAATTTAATAATGCTCACAAGTCACAAGTATTTTTTTCATTAACCAAAGTTATCTAAGTCTATTTTTATGTAACTAAAACTTTATTTTCATGTTTTTATTTCTTCAAAAAGTTTGAGTCTCCCTAATTCGGCATGATAAATTGCTCATTGTTTAATATTTAGATTTTTTTAAATCGGTTCCTCTGCAATATTTTCTATAATGTATATTAGATGAAATACTCCCTCCATCCTATAATTATTGCTCCAAAAATTTCCGGCTTGGTTTTTAAGGAAAATTGTTGGTTGTATATAAAGATGTGGAGTTGTGCGTAAAGATGTGGAACTCTTAAATATTTATAATAATTTACTATTCTTGAAAAATGGAGCAACAATTGTAGGACAACCTAAAAAATAAAAGTGAAGCAACAATTATGGGAGGAGGAGCATAAGTTTGGAAAAAAACATGTCATTTTTTTAGAGAACAAAAGAAAGCTATATTCTCTATGTTCCATTAAATATGGTTTGTATTCTTTTTTAGGCTGTCTCATTATAGTTGTCTTATTTTCTAGAAAGGGAAAGAATTTGTAAACTACAATCACTTAAATAAATAAACCCTCCACTTTAACACATTTTCATCCAATTTCTTAATCTCTATTCTGAAAACAAACAAATCATGTTCTAAAAACAAACAAATCATGTTTATTGGAACGGAGGGAGTATAATATAAAATATAAGATGTATATTTAGGAAATTAAATACATGAAAAAGATAAACATACGACACCTAGGATTATATATATGTCTCATACGATAATTATATTTATACACTAGTATAGTAGACATTTATATTAGGTGGAGCGTTTCTTGTTTGCCGCGGGTTGCTTCTGAGAATTTAAATAAAGGGCAGCGACGGGCAGCCCGAGTTGGTTCTGGCTTGCAAACTGACGCGTGTTGAAATGTCCACGCTGCGCCGGTTGCCCTTCCACCGTCTCCATAATCCCCTCCTGCCGGAACGCCGCAAATATGTGGCGGTGGATCCCGATCGGCGGCTGCGGCCCCATGTACGGCATCAGCTCCATTCCTACACATACCCAAAATAAACGGGTCGGGTCTAATTATTCTTATGATTCGTATTATAATTATTAAAAGGATAAATACATCATTAGCCATTTTTAATTATATAAAAATATATTCCTTCCGTCATACAATTATTATCTCATTTCTTTCGAGCATGATAATTTAAAAAAATAGTTAATTGTGAATAAAGATAGTGAGACCCTCAAACATAATATTTATAATTTAAAATAAAAAAAAATTGTGGCCACGATAATTATTATGGGATAAAAGGAGTATAAGTTTGCAGCTACTTTTATCGAATTGTAATTTTTTTATCCGTTTTAAAATTATACCCTTATTGGATCACCTAAAGATAAATAAATAAATGGTAGTTACTAATTTTTTTCAAGGGTATAATTTGTATTAAACTTGGCAAAACAAACCTTATATACTTTTCCAACTAATTTTTATGCATTATTTCATTATTAAATTATCTTATATGCTACATGCAGTAGTATTATTACTGATTTACTGTTCATGTCGTGGTAAATCTGGTTTATTAATTAGTTTAATTATTAAGTGGAAGCACCGGATACGATCGTTTAATTACCTTCACTGGCATCGGACCCCTCGGGAATATTAATAACTAGCCTGCAAAATCGAATAAACCCTATTAGTTTTAATTAATTTGGACAGTTGATTTGCCATTTTATAGCCAAAAAAAAAAACATAATAATGCCGGAAAAGGTGCGACAAAGCTTCTTGTAATAAAGAAAATTTAACATCCAATGGATATGATTAATATTCTTACCACTGGAGCCATTCTCTGAGTGTAGGTTCACTCGGACTAGGAGCGTCGGGATCAACCATAACCTAATCGTGTGTCCAATTTAATAATTAATTAGCCTTTAATTATTGTTCAAACAAATTAAGAGAACAAATTATATTAATTAAATGTAAAGAATACCATTGTGAATTTGTGCATGATTGAGTCATTATTACATGCATTTAGGTATAATTAAGTGGCAATAAACATCTTACAAGTGTGTAGTAATGGTTTGGAGTGCCGATGATGCGGACTTTAGGGCTTTCAGCAGTGGACGACGGCTTCACTTTGCTCCCATTGATGTTTATTCTCTTCGCGCCGTAGCGCACGGCCAGCTCCGCCGTCGGAACGAAGATGTCGAGCACGTCCCCGACGACTCTGCCCACCACCAGCGGATCCACCGGCGCCCTACGCATTTGGTCTCCACTAAATTAAATCGACCCACAAGGGTCTAAAGTTGAATTCGTTGGCTTTATATATACTTGATGGTGTATGGCGATGGAGAGGAAAGATACAAGGGAAGACACGTTGTGGAATTGTGGCGATGGTAGACTACGTGGAGACATGGTTTGGACAAGTGTTGAGAGAGTCCCTTTACACTGTATAGTTATACTATCAACGGAATCTACTACTGTTTCTGTAAACTTTATGTGAATTTACTTAAATATATACAATGTATATGAACGGTTTTATCGAATGCAGTGTGACAATTAATGCATCCCAAATTATTTAAATACTCCGACCGTCCTATTAATTATGTCCACTTTGAAATGAGCACGGAAATTTACTATATTGAGTGTAAAGTTAAAAAGTGGTGGGTCGAGGAGGTTGAAAAATGATGGATTCAGGAGGTTGAAAAATAGTTTAATTTATTTTTATTTTTTATAGAGGACATAAATAATGATACTGTATAGTAGACATAAATAATGGAACAGGAGGAGTACTATTTTAAGAATACAAAAAAACTTGGTTGAGATCAACCTCATCTAACGCCGGTGTTTTGAGATCTCAAATTGACTATAAATTGAATCAATGGATTAACAGATACGGATATAAATGTTTGACCAATGTATTTCGATAGGATCCGGTTCGACCTTAGGTAAGGTTAGTGGCGGAGCCGCATGGGTGTGCAATAACACCTCCCAAAATCGTATAAATATTTTATTTTAGTATAAAAAAACATATGAAAGTGTTTGGTATAGCGGAAGTAACACATGTTTAATTGTTGGAGGGGATAAATTTGCATATTAACCACATTTTATATTTTTAGCACCCCTGCTTTTTTAAATCGGCTGACTCCGTCCCTGGGTAAGGTCAATTTCTCTAAAGACCAACTGTTAAACTCCCTCTGTCCCACTGAACTTATTCCACCTTTTTTCGGCGCAGTAATTTAGGAAAGTTGATATAGGTTGATAAATGTGTTTGATCCATGCATTAATTAATAATTTAGAATTAGTTTTTAAGGTAGAGGTGCGAGACCCATTGAATTAATTAATTTGTTTTGAATTAATTTGAGTTGTTAAAGGTGCGAGACCGAACTTAAGACCTACTTCATTTTTCAGAAATGGGACAAGTTCGATGGGACAATTCGAAAAAAAATATTGGACAAGTTCGGCGGGATGGAGGAAATAATAATTAAGGATTAGTAAATTGGAGTGAATTCCCAAAATATTATCATTTCCAACTTTAATTCTCAAACTATTATTCTCCCAACTTTATTTCTCAAACTATTATCTTTTTCTCAGACACCAAATGATTTTTAATTTATATCATTTATCCACATGACTAACCTAGTAGATAAATAATTTATCCTATTAATATTCAAAAACAATATTTTCTTTTCAGTTTAAAAAACAATATTTTCTTTTCAGTTGTGTTTTTATGCAGTGAAAATTAATAATAATTTTCTAAATAATATTTCATAAAATTATTTTTTCTATTTCAGCACATTAGTTATTGGGAGTTAATTCCCAAACTAATACTATATAAACTTTAATTTCTAAATTAATACTCTTTCAGTTTTAATTCTTATTTTTTTTTCATGTAAATAGCCACATAGAAAATATTTTTTTCAATTTTTTTTTACTACAAAATTTAAGAATGGGTAAATAGTTATCCTTAAACAATATTTCATATGTACAAACAAAATATAATTTAAAAATTTATTGAAGATTTTTTTCTTTATTGTAACATTAATGAACAGCTATTCTGGTTATTTCAATAATAATAATAATTAATAATTAATAAAATATTTGTTTTATATTACATATAAAAAACCAGTTGTTTAAGAAAATAATCATTATAATAATAAATAATAATTTATTGTATTATATGCATATTTCATAACAAGAATTTAGGTATTAAACAAAGAAAAGAATAATAGTTGTGTTCTGATATTTTTATTCGATAAAGAATAAGATTTTCATGTATTTTCTACAAGAAAGTTAAATAAATAATTTATTGTTTCAAATATAATATTATATGGATAATTATTATCCACTTGTCAATTATGTAGTCAAAGAAAAAGAAATGGAGAATATTTTACAAGGGGTATCTAGATGGCAAAAATATGATAGTTTGGAAAATAAAATTGAGATAGTATTATTTTTGGAGTTTGTAGGAGTATTATTTTGGGAATACAACAGTATATTGTCATTCATACAACTGGAATAATTTTTTTTCCTTTTTCTTGTTTCAGTTTTTTTTTAAACCCGTTAATTTAAAAGGAAAAAAAATTAATATCAATGAATCCTCATAATTTTATATTTATGGGCCGAAAAGTAGACCATTGATCAAGATCGTGGCACCTAAAAGAGGCCCATCCCGAATAGAGGCCGGTTCCGGGCAAGTTCTGAAAAGGCCATAATCGGGAAGCACGAACACACGATATCTTTTATTAGCACACCCATATATTGTCTAAATGTTTCCTTATGTATCAGTATTTATATTTAGATTAGATCATATAAGAAGACTTTTCAAAATATGAAATAAGAAATTATTTGTATCCTCGTCTTATCATTTTATGATTTGGATTGGATATGTTTTCCAATATTTATTATGCATATTTATGTATAAAGATAAAAGTGTAAAGTTATAAGATTTATGCTTATACAAAATAAGGAATATGCATAAAATATATAAAGAGTATGCATACTTCCTAGTTGTCCTTCTATATTACTCCGTTTTCATACCTGCCACACACACATAAGTTAAGCATCTAACTTATAGGATATGAATCCTGTGGGAAGACAGAGTTATATAGGAAGGTAGGAAGTATGCATATTCCCTATATGTTTTATGCATATTCCTTAATTTTTTATGGATACATTTTATATTTTTTACATTTTTGCCCTTACGCATAAAACATATAAGGAATATGTAAAAAGAATATTCCAGAGCATAATCAATCTAAACCATTAAAAAATGAAATGAAGGGTGCAAATTTCTTCTTATTTCTTATTTTAAGGAGGCTTCTCGTATGATCAATTCCCTATATATTATAAATTTTCCCTCCAAATAGAAATAAATGTTTGTGTTTCATGATACAACGAAAAAAAATTAATGTAAGTATTTAACAAATGAACAATAAAACAGCTAATGAGGGCGGCGTTAAGGTGAGAAATCATGTAGTGACATTGATATGCAGATTAGGGTTACAATATTGAAGATAAGAAATTAAAGTTGAATATTCATCGTTGCTTCTCTTAATTGCTACAAGTCTTTATATGCTGTATCTAGATCTAAAAAAATAATGTGAGTATTGTCTAAATTTAATAATAAAAAAAATAAGAGGTCATCTTCGTAATGACAATGTTTGTCTTTAAACTAGCAATCAATTCGAAAATGCTTGATTTATACAGTAGACAGACATCAACATTGCTGACTTTTTAAAAAAAATAAATAATAATAAAGCAATCTCACATATATCCCTATCGCAGTCATATTGTCAAAGGTGAAGTTTCGTCATCAATGACATAATATTTGAGGTGGCTGCTGAGTACTTCACTTTCGTATTTGATGAGAAAATCGTATATGAGTTTCGTCAGTGATGACCTTTTATTTCACAATTGAAGTTTTATTATATGATTCGTCAATTATTTACTGCTATATATATTTTAGTTCAAGTAAATTTTATTTTAATTGATATTAATATCTAATTTAATAATAAAAAGAAATTCCAACAATACACATAGTAACACTTGATTGATAGAACATGTACCAGAAGTGTTTGGAATATATAGCTTTTATAAGCAGTTTTTAGCTATTTATACTTAAAGTAACTTTTAGCAAAGTTATTAGTGTTTGCAATATTATATAAAAAATAGCTTAATATTAGAAAAAACAGTATTCCAAACACTATTATAATCTTCTTTTCAATTATTTTATAAAGTGCATCTGACAAACTTAGAGCATCTCCAACCTACACTATAATGATGTTTGAGGTAGAAAAATCATCATCAATCCAACTCTATTTTCAACACTATAATAACAATTTACCAATTTTCTCTCTCCTAGTACTCCATAAATGGTGACTACTATTCATCACACCATTTCACTTTTTCAAGTTTAATTATGGTTTTTATATAATACAATTATACCAATAATAATAAAAAATAATGAAATATGAAATACAATAATATATTAAAAACATTAACAATAATAGAAAAATAATAGGAAATACACAAATAATTTATTTATATTTCATTTATATAATAAAATATATTTTCATATATAATTGTTGATTAAAATTGTTGTGAGTCTAATGTATAATATTGAGAAATATATAGGTATTATTGTAAAAGTAGAAAAAGTAGAAATATAATATATGAGTTATGAGTCTAATGTGTAATATTAAGAATATTCTTTTTGATGATGAATTTAAAATTGTGGGTTGGAGTGAGAATTACTGTTTGATGTGATATAAACTGTAAAATAGTGTTAAAAATAAGTATCTTGGCTGGAGATGCTCTTATTGCTTATTTTTGCTTTATTTTAACTCTAAAAAGTCAGAAGTCTATATTCTAAACATTAAAAAAAGTATTTCTACGATGAAAAAGCCGAAAAATAACTTATTTAATCTCTTTCAAACACTACTGTAGTAGGACTCCAATTATGAGATAGAAGATCCTTAGCCGAGTTCCGAAGTAGGTTACATGAATTTATTAGATATGTGTAAGAAAATAGTGTTTTTTGTACTATCAATTTTGATAATTGTTTATTTATGGATAAAATAAAGTATAAAAGACACGGACTCATCATATATGTTCTTGGACCAGTAGTCAGAAACTTGTAAGAAATGCTCTAGACAATCTTCTTCATTAGGTCTAAACGTGTAATTATTCATAAACCTCAGATTCAAACCCACTTGAGACAAAAATGGAACTATTTAGAACTTTTTTGGTCTTGCCAAACTTCAGCCCCACAGTCTGAAAAAGGGCAACCACCAACAACTCTTAAAGGCTTAAGCCAACAGTGATTAATCATGCTGCAATTAATCAATCATTCTCACCTCGAAATCAACATCTTAGAGAAATATTACCAAAAGTCAACCTAAAAAATTACTAAAATGATTTAAGAAAAAGTTAAGAACTAATTCAAAATGTTGAGTGCTTTTTCTTTGGGCGGTGGAGACAGATGGTGAGAGGTGTTTGGACTCTGCATTTGGATCAAGCAGCGACTTTTAGTTGTGGAATATGGTCGGCTAGTTGCATGCATTATATCATTGAACTCTACGAGCCAGGGTTTTTCGACACGTCAATCATGCTTATTAATTACTTTTGACGTGATTAAGTTACTAATTACTACCCTAGAACTCACATTAATGATTATCTAATCCAAAATGAATTATTAGAAGCTACATTCTAGAACCCGTTTACCAAATGAAGAATTGATTCTTCATAAGGATGATACACAAAAAGACAGTTTGTATATATGACAGATTGATAATGATGAGAATTTCATTCATGTATAGCGTGTAGATTAAAGTACATTGCATTAGATTAATCATGTATGATCAATTCTATGGGTAGACAAAGTATATTATTAAAGTATAAAGAAGTTCTTAGGGGGCTTTCGGTAATAGGGGTTTGAAATCCTGCAGGATCTTCTATCGACCAACTTTCTTGTGTCTTACTGGTATCTTATTGTCATTTTTAACCATAAGCATCTAGGTGTTTATGATTTGAACTTTAGAGTTATCGTAAGCACCTAAGTGCTTACAATTAAAATGTGAATGAGACAAAAAAAATGACACGTGGGATCCGAACTGATTTAAAATTGGGTATGGGTATTAATCCACAAAGGTTAATTTGTGTGTATCACTTTTGTATACTGTTATGTGTACCACACCACAAGGATATTGACATGTGATAAATATGACCAACTCAATGCTCTTGTAGTATTGGTACACATAAGGGTCTACGAATGTGGTACATACAAGTCACTCCGCTATTAATCTCATATAAAGTGTTTGGTAAAGAGCTATAGAAATTAGAATTTTGAAATCATTTCCAAAAATTTGGATATTCTCTAACAAAATTGAAATGAAACCTGCTCATTCCATTAAAAAAAATCAAAATTTAAATCCGATTTGAAGCCTCCTTGCTAAACATTATAATTGTATATTTTTTAGTCAGTACAAATAATTAGGAACAATTTAGTACCCCAAATTTAGCAACTTTATGAGAAAAAAATGAGTAATAAATTAAAATAACGTATGACGTATTTGTGACGAGTAAATGACGATCACCGGAAATTTCATGGCCGCAAACGGGCAAAGTATCGTACGGTGAATTATGATGCTGAAAAGGCTAAATATATGGCCATACTCCACAACCTAATAGGATTCAAACAGGATCCGAATTAGCAGCCGGGGCAGCCGGCGACCCGTTCGGAAGTGGGATCCAACGGTCACCCTAGTTGGCACCACGTGTCCCATCGCTATCGTCTCCGGGGTTTGACTTACGGCACATTAATTGCGCGAGAGGACAAAAAAGAAGCTAAATTGCACAGGAGCCACGCCGTGATTTTAACAAAAGCTTTTTGCCAATGGTCCCCTCCACCCTCACTCCCTTAGCATCTCACACGTGTTGAGTTATTTTAGTCAAACCACTGCTTAAGCACAGCACACGCACATTGTTTATAGTAATAATATTATCGTAATTACTTAATTATTGCGTCAATAGTTATGATCATGTGATAAAGGTGGCGCCGCCACGCGTCAGCTTCTCCGGCCACTGTCGGCGGCTGGGCTGCCGCCGCCGTAACTCCGCTGTCGGGAAGGATGAAACCACAATCTTGCTGCTAAATCTCTTTCTAATTTACTCTTTTTCATTAATGAAGTTTAATATTAATTTAATAGTTGGTGGTCGAAGTTTTACACCAAATAATCCTGCAAAACTTGATAGACCAAAAATTAATATAGCACATGTATCAAACACAGAAAACGCAGTAATTCAAACCTAAAAATCCTATCGATCAGAGTTCGTTTAGCAACCACGCAAGTTTGGAGAATTTTCTATAACCTAAAAGTAATGAAAGCAAGCAAGTATTAAACACGAAATTTACTAATTCAAATAAAAGCGGGTCCAGCAAGATGATTCACACACACTCACAATCGATCACTCACACTAATAATTAATTAATCCACTTAAATCAATTAGTTGTAGGACACCGTAATTAAACTGACATATCCTCTATCCCCCTTAATTATTCGGTAATCGTCATGGTGGACATTGAAACGACTACTTCTCTATATTAGATGCAACCTACGTTGGTGGGCAATCAATAGATTTAACACCTAATCAGCTTTAAGAACTAAGGAAACCCAATTTATGAGCCTACTCGTATGGTGGGCATCTAATAGTCTCCTACCAAATTAATCTAATTGTCCTAAGAACAATTTGCTACTTATTTAGCTTAATCCCACGAGAAACGATGGAAGTACTAAATTAGCTATGAATTAAATTAACTAGGGTGATCAAGCCTAAATTAATTAATCCAATTAATTAAACCTAGATTAATTCAGAACCCAAGTGATTAATTTTAAGCCTTAGTCTCACGAAATTAAAGTGGTGTGTGTTACACATCTCGCCGGCCCCTAAAAATACCTAGCTACGCATGTCGGCCGGACTAGCCAGATAGACCGAACTGCAGAACAAAACACAAATCATGCTGAAATTCATCAAATAAATATGCACGAAAATTCAAACAAATTACCAGAAATCGGAATACCTAAGAATACGAAATATGGTCCTAAAAATTATAAAATCATAAATTAAAGACTTCGAATCAATCCACAGGAAAATAGAAACGGAGACAATTCAAATTCGGAATGCAAAACGAAAGTGATAACATGTTATTTCTTCCAAATCAAACTACAATTCATGAAACGAAAAAGAGAAATGCAAACTTTGAAATTGATCAATCCCATGATCGGATCCTTCGGCTTCGTCTACGGCTTCTCCCTCGGATTGCTCTCGGCTCGGCTTCTCGGAATCTCTCTCTCGGTGTGATCGGCGTTGGATGATTGGTGTAGAAGGATGATGATGATGATCGATGGTTATGGATGCTAGGGTTTTGGCTTCGAAGACGTGAATGGATGGGAAACGGAAATCTGAAATTCCGCGTGTGTCTCTCCAACGGCGCCTCCTCCAAGTTAATATATATACTCCTCTTTTAATCCTCCTCAATTAGGTTAACCAAGTATAGAAAGATATAATATAAGATAAATTATTTAATTTTCTTTCTACACTTAATTCCCTTCTTTATTTCTTCCAAATTGAGCATATATTTCCTTAATTTCGCAACCGCCACCTCAACGTCTCTCATCAATAAGAACTGCAAAACCAACACCACAAAGTAGTCCAAACGCCACAAAATATGCCAAAATAATCGGAATATGGATGGTACAAAATAGACCTATCAAACCTCCTTACACTTAAAACATACTTGCCCTCAAGTATAAGGAAAACAAAAGTATAAGTACTATCCAAATTCCGATCTTCCCCCAAGACTCAAGACTCTAAAATAAAAAGACATAGACGAAAATAAAACAAGGACGGAAACAAAACACGAAACATCACACAACCACGGACAAGGAAAAAAATCGACACAACAAACACAAGAAGCAACACCAATCATATCCGTAATTTCCACACTCATTGAACTAGCAAAGCATGTCCAACTATGCAAATATGAATCTCAACAAACAAGTAAAGTTGCAAATTTAAGATTAGACACACAAATATCAATTTAGTCAAAAACCTAAGCAAAAGGTGGATCATCCTCATGGTTCACTCAACACTCTCTAATCTAAGTCCGGTCAAGCCACTCAAGTAAAAACGGTACATCCACCACGATAAAAGATTGTCACAACTGTAATATCAAGGAGGTCTTTTTCTTTGGTTGTAATGGGGCTTAGGACATAGACAATTTTTTGTTGGTAAGGGTCCTAGGGGTTCTAAGCTCCACAAATTGTACAAATATGTCATGCATGTTATACTTGTTAAATTTGAGATAGTCAAAGAAATCATGCCTACCATAAGAACACCAAAATAAACTGCTACCAACTTATTCACAAACACCCCTGATGTTTACTGTTTCGGATTTTTTTTTTTTTTTTTTTTTTTTTACGAAACAGCAGCCCAAGACAGTGAAATTCAGCATATTTTTACCGGGTGTGAACACGAACTGACCTTTTAAATAATTCTATCAATGCTCAACTTTGGTCAACAATTATTTTACAACAACAAATATGATAGCTAGCAAACTCGGTAAGCATGAAAAAGAATAGATCAATCTCAAATAAACTTGTAAAACATACAATGACATGGGAAAAAGAGAAGCTAAAAAGACCTCGGTTTGCATTTTTCTGACTAAATCAAAGAATAGGACAAGACACAAATTAGCTCACTAGGGGATAATGCAAGGTAGGAAGAATATTGTCGCGGTTAAATGGCTCAATCCCTAGTGCCTCCTATCACTTATCACAAGTGACTCACTTTTATTGCAACTTCAAGAACAAGCTCTCTCAATGAAATTAGTAGGAAGTGTCCTACTTTAATGGCTCAAATCTAATATAAGGAGTGTGTATAAAATGCGATCCACAATTTACTTATTATTCGTCATCCCAAATCACATACAAATGTGCACCATCTCCTACTCTTCACAACAACTACAAGTTCGCATATTGAGACATAAAGCACAACCAAACATGCTTAAATCAAGAACAAAAGTGCATCAACAACTTCAATTTTTGGCATGCTTCGACGACACAAAAGAAATGACGACACAAAGAGAAACGAAGTAGAGACATCCCTCCTTATACTTAACCCCTTGTGTGCCCACAAAAAACAAGAAAAAATGACGGAGAACATGACAAAAACACATAACAAATACCCCTCCTTACACTTGATCGTTGCAAACGAGCAAGTGAAAGAGAAGTAAAACAAAGACACATCACAACACATACACAAAAATAATAAAAACAAAAAGTGGGGGAAAAATGGCATCACCGATCGCCCGGAGGCGGAAGACGAGAGAGAACCGTGCGCTCCAAATCATCAAAGCGCCACCGCAAAGCACAAACCTCAGCTCTCAACACCCGAACCGAATCATCGGGAACCTGCAAAGCTACATAAGGGGCAGCACTCGGGACTCGAGGTCCCGGTGGATAAAATCGAACAGTGCCATCAGGCTCCCTATAGCAAATACGTGCATATCCCATCAACTCAAGGTCAAACAAAGGTGGAGCAGACAACCGAGTGAGCAGAGAATCATCAAAGATAACAAAGTTACGAGCAAGGAAAGTCGCAAACAGGTGACATAAAGTCAAATGCCTAGCTGGATGGGTAGCGAGATCACTCATACAACGGGCAACCCAATACCCAAGATCAACCCTCCTCCCCGTATGCATACACCAGAGAAAGTACAAATCATTATCCGTGACTGTGGTAAATCCAGTCCAACGGCCAGTCAAATTATGACATAAGAACTGATGATACATACGTAAAGCAGGATCCGTGACATATGAAATATCTGAAACAGAAGGACGGAATATCTCGGGATCAGAGGGGACTATCAAAGTCCAAGCACTCATAGGGCCAACATACTCACCAACAGAAGAAGGAATACCACAAGGAGTAAGAGCATAAGTACCATCATTCAAATCCTCCAACAACACAGTACCTAATCTAGTAGACTACTCATCCAATGACATCTCATAAAACACACAACCAATTCGAAATGAAATGCTCTTAACATCCACATCAGTCACAAAAGTAAATGAAAATGAATTAAAGAACTCGGCAATCAGAGCATGATAGCACGGACAGTGGTGCGATTCAGTCAACCACAACCAACCAATGCGTCTAAAATAGTCATAAAACTGACCTTGGACGCCCGTGGAACGGAGAAAAGCGTGGCTAATGGGGCGGCCATTCCGAAAATTCTTACCGCGCCGAGTGAAAGCACGGTGCTTATAGTGATCATCCTCAAATGTCATCGCTGCCCGCACTGCCTCCCGATCCGAAAATTGTAAGACAATGAGGTTCCCGTATACAGTGGATGACGGGAACGAAAAGGAATCAGCAGAGTCAGCTAGCGAGAGCTGCTGCAACGAAAGATCGTCTTCTTCCGTGGATGGTTGGTAATCGGATTCATCCGAAGGCAGATTTGAGGTGGCCTGCACCTCTGCAACCCATTTAATCCTGTCAACTGGTGGTGGCGGCACAAACGGACTTGTTTCACGGAGGAAACCAAATCGGTCAAACAAATCAGCAGATGGGAACTCATCGGTGGGCATGGACCAATCGACATCGTCGTCTTCTTCGGCTGAGACTGTGACGGCGGGCTGTGCCTCGGCTGCTGGAGGAACTACTTCCGGCTCCTCCTCGTCAATGAGGAAGGGGCCGGTTACTGTGGGATTCAAGGCACGACGGAGGCGTCCTGTGCGATGCGGTGGCCGCCGCGAGCTTTCCCCTATAGTCGCCGTCGAGGGGGGGAGGGAGTATCCACAAGCTTGGATTTCTTTTTCGGGGCCATTGCGTCGACTTGGGCAAGGAGAATTGACGGGTTTTGAAGGTTGATTTTGAAAAAAAAAAAGAGAAGATATGAAAGGGGAGGGAATTAGGTCGAAAATGAGGGGAAAGATTTGGGGGAGAAAGGAGGTGGGGAAGAAGAAGTGGGAAGTGGGAATGAAAACGTGTATTACGTTTTTTTTTTCAAAACTCCTTCTCTCGGGAAATTGCAAAATGGCCCCTATTAAGACATTAACATTACTCCCAACTCCAATTCTTCGACAGTTTGACTCCACTCTTAATTTCCTCCTTACACTTAAGTTCTTTGACAACTTTGTAGCCTAGATCTGGAAAAACAACAAGAAAAACACGACGAAACCAAAATAAATAAAATAAAAGAAATAAGAACATGAAAACAAACCGGGTTGCCTCCCGGTAGCGCCTTTCTTTATTGTCTTTGGCTAGACGCCCTCTGGATCAAGAATAAGAGGGAATGGACAAGCTAAGCTCATCCACTACCTCCATTCGTTCAGCAACATGGAAGAGTTTCAAACGGTGGCCATTGACAGTGAATTCTGCATTAGAATCTAACTTAGAGATCGTCACTGCCCCACTCTTCGAGACGGATCGAATCCGGAAAGGACCGATCCAACGCGAACGGAGCTTGCCCGACATGAGACGGAGGCGAGATTGATATAACAATACCAATTGACCCTCCTCAAAGTTCTTAGTACGGATGTGTTTGTCATGTCATGCCTTCGTATGATCCTTGTATCTCATTGCCGTATCATAGGCCTCACGACGGATCTCTTCAAGTTCTTGCAACTGATACTTCCTCTCTTTTGCACACCCTTGCAGATCCATATTAATCCTCTTCACAGCCCACCATGCCTTGTGCTCCAATTCCACGGGTAGATGGCAAAGCTTCCCGAAAATGAGCCGATACGGACACATACCTAAAGGAGTTTTATAAGCAGTACGATAAGCCCATAAAGCATCGTCTAACCTCAAACTCCAATCCTTCCTAGAAGGATTCACAGTCTTCTCAAGTATAGCTTTAACTTCCCTATTGGAGACCTCAGCTTGCCCATTCGTTTGTGGATGGTAGGGTGTAGAGATACGATGCTTGACACCGTATTTCTTCATGAGTGCTTCTATAGTGCGGTTGCAGAAATGGCTTCCTTGATCACTAATGATGGCCGTCAGTACTCCAAATCGGCTGAATATATTACTTCTAAGAAAACCTGCAACCACTTTAGAATCATTAGTCCTTGCGGCCTTAGCCTCGACCCATTTAGACACGTAGTCCACAACAAGCAAAATGTACAAGTTCCCGCATGAGCTCGGGAAAGGACCCATGAAGTCCATGCCCCACACATCAAAGATCTCACAGAAGCGCAAAGGCTTTTGAGGCATTTCATCCTTCTGGGATATGTTACCGGTCATTTGGCAACGTGTACATGTCTTGCAGAAATTGTATGAGTCGAGGTTTAAGGTCGGCCAGAAAAAACCTGCATCCAAAACCTTCCTGGCAGTACGTTTTGGACCAAAGAGTCCACCATAAGGGGACGAATGACAATGAAAGAGAATCTCACCTTGTTCAGCTTCAGGAATGCAATGGCGAATTACTTGATCTACTCCCATCTTCCATAGTATTGGAGAATCCCAAAAGTATTGTTTGCATTCGCTCTCCAGTCTTCCTTTGGGCATGTGTGAAATCGGATGGGAGCTGCTTGGAAGTCAAGTAATTGACAATGTTAGTAAACCAAGGGAGTTTAGAAAACTTACCCACAGCATTTAGCCATTCTGGAACAGAATCGGTCTGTCTAGTCAGATGAAGCCGCGACGTGCGTGGGCTCGAAAAACACCGAGCATGGGTCCATGCCGTCCCGGACGGACTGCGATCGGTGACAGATTCGGGAACAACATATAAATGCTCCTCGGGAAAAGTCTCTTTGATTGATCCTTCATCTTCCTCTTGGATCAAACGGCTTAGATGGTCGGCTCCTTGATTTTCTACTCCCCTCTTGTCTTTTACCTCCCAATCAAACTCTTGGAGTAAGAGTATCCATCGTATCAACCGAGGTTTAGACTCCTTCTTGGATAGAAGGTGTTTTACGGCAGCATGATCGGTGTAGACCACAATCTTGGAACCAAGTAAATAAGATCTGTACTTGTCAAAGGCGAAGACAATAGCCAACAACTCCTTCTCCGTGGTAGAGTAATTGTACTGAGCTGAATTAAGTGTCTTCGAAGCATAGTAGATTACATGGCTCTCTCTTCCATTTTTTTGTCCCAAAACTGCTCCTACAGCCCTGTCGGATGCGTCACACATGATTTCAAATGGCTTGTTCCAATCAGGTGGTTGCATTATTGGGGCGGTGGTGAGCTTTGTCTTAAGGAGGTCGAAGGCCTCCTTACACTGTTCATCAAACACGAACTCAACATCTTGTTGTAAGAGCCTTGTGAGTGGTTGAGCTACCTTTGCAAAGTCTTTGATGAAGTGCCGATAAAAACCTGCATGGCCCAAGAAACCTCGAATCTCCTTTGCAGATGTAGGGGGTGGCAGCTTTGCAATCAGGTCCACTTTGGCTTTATCTACTTCAATTCCTCTGCTAGAAACCACATGACCGAGTACTATTCCTTCGGTCACCATAAAATGGCACTTCTCATAGTTAAGCACCAAGTTATTCTCCACACAGCGAGCAAGGACTTTGTCTAGATTCTTCAAGTATCCCATGTATGAATTCCCGTAAACCATGAAGTCATCCATGAACACCTCAATACAGTTTTCGATCAAGTCCGAAAAGATGCTCATCATGCACCTTTGAAAGGTGCCCGTGCATTACACAATCCGAATGGCATACGTCTGTATGCAAAAGTGCCAAAGGGACAAGTAAATGTGGTCTTGTCTTGATCCTCCTCCTTCACATAGATCTGAAAATAGCCGCTATAGCCATCCAAGAAGCTGAAGTAGGCTTGGCCTGCAAGCCTCTCTAACATCTTATCAATAAAAGGTAACGGAAAATGGTCTTTCCGTGTAGCTTCATTCAACTTTCTGCAGTCAATGCACATGCGCCACCCAATCACCAATCTCATCGGCACTAGCTCATTCTTCTCATTCTCCACAACTTGAAAACCAGACTTCTTTGGCACCACGTGAACAGGACTCATCCACTTGCTGTCAGAAATAGGGTAAATGATACCCATAGAAAGAAGCTTCAGTACTTCTTTCAACACCACCTCTCGTATGTTGGGGTTGAGCTTTCGTTGGTGATCTTGGAATGGTTTGCTATCTGGATCCATATGAATAGAATGAGTGCAGATGTCAGGACTAATGCCGGTGATGTCGGCTAAAGTCCAGCCAATCGCCTTCTTGTGCTTCTTCAGAATCGCCAATAAAGCATCCTCTTGACTCTGATTTAACTCCTTGCTAATGATGACTGGCAGCGTGTCACCATCTCCAAAATAGGAGTACTTAAGATGCTTGGGAAGTTGCTTCAGTTCGAGAACTGGGGGCTTCACCAATGAAGGCGAATGCAGCCGATTCGGCTGTGCAGGGCGGATCGGCGATACTGGCCGACGGCGAAGCAAATTCAGTGCTGCATAGAGTGCTTTGATGTTTGTCTCGGATCTCTTCATCCCTAATATCCTTAAGATCAAGGTCAGTCAGCCCCTTGATTAAGGTGAGTTCCATTTTATCCTGCAACAAATGCGTCTCAAGATAATCTTGGACAAAACTCTCAATCTCGTCAGCAGAAAAAACCATTTCATTCTCATGATCATAAGGTTTCTTAAGTGCACTAGCAATATGATGAACATAAGTCTCATTATGATATCGCACACTAATAGAACCTTCATCCACATCAATAACAACTTTCACAGTTTTCAAAAATGGTCTACCCAACAAAACACCCGCGGTACCCTCAACTTGCCTATCATTCGTATCTATAACATAGAAATCAGCAAGATAGACAAAATCATTAATTCTGACAAGGATGTTTCGAAGTAACCTAACAGGTGAAATGCATGATCTATCAGCTAGCTGTATAATCACATTAGTAGATACCAATTCAACTCCAGATAACTGGTTATACACAGAAAGTGGCATAACATTAATTGATGCTCCTAGATCACACATAGCCTGCTTAACCATCACATTCCCCATAAGACAAGGAAGAGTAACCATACCTGGATCCACGCATTTTGCAGGCAGCATCTTTTGGATAATTGCTGACACAGATGTATCCATCAACACTTTTCCGGTTTGCTGAATCTTGCCTGCTATGAAATCTTTGACAAATTTCCCAAATTGGGGAATTTTCACAGCCTCCAAAAAGGGTATGTTAATTTCCAGCTTCCCGAACAATTTCACATAGTCCATATAGTCCTTGTTCGGTGTTCTCTTCCTCTCCATTGCTTCTGGGAATGGTGGAGGTACAGCAGTTGTAGGGTCTGTCAGGACAGATCGACCTTCGCTGCTGGGCAAAACTTCATCAGTGTAATTCTGCGAGTCTGTCAGGTCTTTCTGGGCAGTCGGACCTTCCCTGTCAGTCAGTTCTTCATCCGCGATTCTCGCGAGTCCGTCGAGCCTTCTCCGGGCGGTCGAAATATTCGGTCTGGTCAGCTCGGGCTTATCTGCTGCAGATTGAATCTTGTTGAAATTCATCTTTTGCTCGGGCTCGGGCAACTCTTTCCCATTCCTCAACATGATTTTGCTGCAATTGTGGGAGTTCGGATTGGGCTCAGTTTGAGATGGCAGTTTCCCTTGATTTCCTCTTATCTCCTGGACGGAAGAATTTAACTTAGAAATATGCTTAGCCAAATTCTCGAAGGTGTTTTGGGTATCCTTCTTCGTCTGAGTGAACTTCTCTTGCATTTGTTGCTGATATGCTATGGCATTCTTCTGTGAATTAATCATTGCAGCCATCATTTTCTTCAATGGACTGCTCTGGTCTGTCTGGCCAGACGGACCTGTCTGCTGTTGAAACTGCTGCGGGAATTGCCTTTGATGTGGAGGTCTGTAGGGTTGTTGGAACCCTTGTTGCTGCTGTGGCTGATACTGTTGATGTTGATAAGTGGGCTGTTGGAATGACTGTTGTGGAGGATTCCTTGGCGGTTGTGGCGCTTGATCATCTTGTCTCCACCTTAGGTTCGGATGAACCTTGTTTTGTCCATTCTAATTGCCAGCTGCATTAACATCCTCGCCTTGGCACTGAAGAAATGTGTGCCCTCTTTGCCCACATGCACCACATGTATGATCAGCCATGTGCGCTCAGATGAAGAGGAGGAGGAAGGAGGATTCCTCTCCTTGAATAGACGATTCAATTTGTCTTCAATTTGGCTGAACTTCTCCTCCATTTTGAGTCCAACCTTATATCTAGATCATCTAGAAAATCTCCACACGAAAGATTCACAGACTTCCTTTGCATCCTTGGTCCTTTGTATTGTGATGTAGATTCGGCTAGGCCTTCAATGATTGCCTTCACATCAATGTAGTAGCTATTAGCAAAGCTACCCTTCAATCCAACATTCACCATAGTTTTGGACTCATCTGTCATCCCTTGGTAGAAGTATGGTAGCAAATCCACATCAGAAAAACCATGGTTTGGGCAGCTATCAACTAGCTTCCCAAACCTCTCCCAGTATGCTCCGAAGGATTCATCAAGTTCTTGAGTAATCCCGGAAATCTCCTTTTGAGTACGTTGGTTTTGGATTGAGGGAAGTACTTATCCAGGAATGTCTGGCGCATCTGAGCCCAAGTAGTGATCGACCTAGGCCGCAATCCGGAAAACCATGCACGAGCTCCATCTTGTAGAGTAAAAGGGAAAGCCTTGAACTTGAAAGCATCCAAATGACCTTGTCTATGCAGATCACAGACCTGATTGAATCCTTCCAGAAAAGAAAAAGGATTCTCGTTCAGCTTTCCATAAAACTTTGGACATGCCGCGACCAAATTCAGCTTCACATCTATCTGCTCAGTGGTGGTAATGTTGATTGGTCCGGGCAAGTCCTCTCCCAAGTTCCTCAAACCTGAGTTCATCTTCAGATTGGCTGCTTCTTCTTCAGCCATGTTTTCTATTTCAGGATCAGAATTGTTGCCTTCAGAATACGGGTCTATCTGACCTGTCGGACCGATTTCGACTCGACTCACCGGGTGCGTTCTTACCGTGCGTCGGTCGGACTGTTTCTACTCGACAAGCATTGGTTGCTTTTGCAGCTTTGTTGCCTTCCGGTTCCTTTTCGCCGTCTTTTCAATTTCTGCATCGAAGTGTAAAAAAGGGCGGGAAGACCTGCTCATGCAACACCTAAAAAGCACAAAAGATCAGTAGAAAAATTAAGCTTAAAGTTAACACCGTTCCCCGGCAACGGCGCCAATTTGGTGGTCGAAGTTTTACACCAAATAATCATGCAAAATTTGCTAGACCAAAAATTAGTATAACACAGGTATCGAACACAGGGAACGGAGTAATTCAAACCTAAAAATCCAATCGATCAGAGTTCGGTTAGCAACCACGCAAGTTTAGGGAATTTTCTATAACCTAAAAGTAACGAAAGCAAGCAAGTATTAAACACGAAATTTACTAATTCAAATAAAAGCGGGTCCAGCAAGATGATTCACACACACTCACAATCGATCACAGACACTAATAATTAATTAATCCACTTAAATCAATTAGTTGTAGGACACCGTAATTAAACTGACATATCCCCTATCCCCCCTTAATTATTCGGTAATCGCCATGGTGGGCATTGAAACGACTAATTCTCTAAATTAGATGCAACCTACGTTGGTGGGCAATCAATAGATTTAACACCTAATCAGCTTTAAGAACTAAGGGAACCCAATTTAGGAGCCTACTCGTATGGTGGATATATCTAATAGTCTCATACCAAATTAATCTAATTGTCCTAAGAACAATTTGCTACTTATTTAGCCTAATCCCACGAGAAACGATGGAAGTACTAAATTAGCTATGAATTAAATTAACTAGGGTGATCAAGCCTAAATTAATTAATCAAATTAATTAAACCTAGATTAATTCAGAACCCAAGTGATTAATTTTAAGCCCTAGTCTCACGAAATTAAAGTGGTGTGTGTTTCACATCTCGCCGGCCCCTAAAAAGACTTAGCTACGCATGTCGACCGAACTAGCCAGATAGACCGAACTGCAGAACAGAACACAAATCATGCTGAAATTCATAAAATAAATATGCACGAAAATTCAAACAAAATACCAGAAATCCGAATACCTAAGAATACGAAATATGGTCCTAAAAATTATAAAATCATAAATTAAAGACTTCGAATCAATCCACAGGAAAATAGAAACGGAGACAATTCAAATTCGGGAATGCAAAACGAAAGTGATAACATGTTGTTTCTTCCAAATCAAACTACAATTCATGAAATGAAAAAGAGAAATGCAAACTTTGAAATTGATCAATCCCACGATCGGATCCTTCGGCTTCGTATACGGCTTCTCCTTCGGATTGCTCTCGGCTCGGCTTCTCAGAATCTCTCTCTCGGTGTGATCGGCGTTGGATGATTGATGTAGAAGGATGATGATGATGATGATCGATGGTTATGGCTGCTAGGGTTTTTGGCTTCGAAGACGTGAATGGATGGGAAACGGAAATCTGAAATTCTGCGTGTGTCTCTCCTACGGCGCCTCCTCCAAGTTAATATATATACTCCTCTTTTAATCCTCCTCAATTAGGTTAACCAAGTATAGAAAGATATAATATAAGATAAATTATTTTATTTTCTTTCTACACTTAATTCCCTTCTTGATTTCTTCCAAATTGAGCATATATTTCCTTAATTTCGCAACCGCCACCTCAACGCCTCGTCATCAATAAGAACTGCAAAATAAACACCACAAAGTAGTCCAAACGCCACAAAATATGCCAAAATAATCGGAATATGGATGGTACAACATAGACCTATCAATAGTCTGAGTGGTAAATTATAGATCCAGTTTTCCCGTCTAAGCAAGTTGTCTAGACAATGATGCGAATCAAGAAATAAAAGATACTCCCTCTATCCCGCTATTATTGTCATACTTTTCTAATCAGATTGTCTTGTTATTACTGTCATCTTTCCTAAAATATCAAAAATTACTTTTAAACAAAAATGAAGTGGGTTCCTCATACTTAATACGCATTCCCACATTATCATACTCTCTCTCTAAAAATCTATTTTTCACACGATTTTCGTTCCACTCCGTACTCGAAAATTTATGATTTTTAACTTTGGGACAATTGCAGAAATAGAAAAATATGTAAACTTATTTGCAAAAGTAGGCAAAGTCTGTATAAATTGCAAAAATAGGCATTCTCCTTTTTTTAAACATATTTAATTCACACAGCAGCTACTCTACTCTCCCCACCTGCAAATAACAAACTGATTTTGACCCAAGTGAGAGAAAATTGTCAACTCTCATTACATAATTATTATATATATGTATAAACGATTATTCTTATTATTCCCCTATTCTAAATTGAAATATATTACTATTATAAAATGCATACAACTTAGTTGCATTATTATAGAATTTAAATTAGGATTAATAACAATAATAATAAGAATTATTATTATATATTTATTATTATCTTTCAATAATTTTTTTAAAAATTATGATTGATATTATTAATAATTTATGTAGTATTTACTAAGATAAGTACCACGTCATTGCTACACAACGTAAACGCTCGATTTTTTCTTAGTGTTTAGATTTTGTGCTTGAGCGCTTAGATAATTTTTTTGAGCGCTAAGGTGAATTTTATTTTCTTCAAGTTTTAGGTGATTTGCTACTTTTGATTTTCTTAATTTAATTATTTATTTTTATGATACCCTATTTCAAATTTATTTTTTGAATCAAATTTAATTTTGTTAATCAAACATTTATTCCAAATTGAAATATTAGTGAATGCATTTATTATGAAATATTTTATATGTAATTGGCAAACATTTTAGCAAATAACATTTTATAGAGTAGGTGCAGTCCGAATTATATTATATATTTATTATTGTCTTTCAATAAAAAAAAACTTAATTAGGATTGATATTATTAATAAAAATTTGTGTAGTATTCGTTTATCTTTGTGCAGTCAGACTTACGTGTTTAATGAGAACTTACGTGCTTAGTTTTAAATTTATATTTCAAATCATTTATTTATCTTTTTTTTTCATGCAGTAATTGACTTCGTAATTTTATTTTATTAGGAATTATATATTTTTTAAGATACAAATGAGATTATTTTATTTAGGGACTAAGTTAGTGTGATTGTCAATCACTATGAAATATATATTATATGATTTGGATCTAATATAAACCTTGAATTTTGTGAGAATTTAGAACTATAATAATGGGTATCGTCCTTCACGTTAAATATTTTAAGAATAAAAAAATATTCTCTTTTTAAATAGAATTCAATCTATATTAGTATAACACATGTTGGTTGTCGTATCTGTAATTTTTTTTAATAGAACGTGTTTAATATTTATTTAGATTTAATGAACAACGTAAGCGCTTGTTTTTTCGTTAACACTAACGTACGATTTACGAACGCTTAGGTGTATTTTTGAGCGCTTAGGTGATTCATAATTACGTTTTAGATTTATATTTCAAATAATTTATTTATCTTTTTTATATTACGCTTAGGTGTATTTTTTTGAATCAAATAATTTATTTATCTTTTTTTTCATGAAGCCTACTTGGTTTTGGGTTAGAGAGGAATGTCGTGGACTATGGTCGAATATCAACTTATATTATAAGATGAAATTTCCTTTAATTATTAAAAAAAGATTGATTACTCTTGAGGGATTGAATTGTATGATTTATTTAAGACCGAGTGTTTCGGCCACCTAACGGACTTGGAATTTGGCCATAATTGTAATAAAGGGCTCCACGAGCTAATGTGTGGCGAGGTCAAAGTAGTTGGTGCTACAGAGTCAGAAATGTGGTTCCAAATCAGTGGAAAGTTGATTAGGTTCGGATGTCGGGACCATGCGATGGTCACGGGTCTGTGTCTCGGGTCCTCTTCTTTTGATCCCAGCGCCGCACACGATCCGTATAACATAGGTGTGTATAAGCATTTTCTGCGTGGAGAAAAATTTTAGTTAAGCGATTTGTTGAATAGATTTTCAACAGAATCGATACCGAATGCCACGAGTGATGACTATATCAAGGTGGCAAATATCCTCTTTCTTTATCTGTTTGCCTTGATTTATCCTTCGAGGAGGTTTGTAGATGATTTTGCTTGGGTATTGGTGGATGACCTTCCTGCTTGGAATCGATTTCCATGGGAAGCATATACATTCCAAGCCATGATGTATTACAGGACTCTAGTACCCACTGAGAAACATCGAATGGAGAAATATTATCATATGTACGGTCCAGTTTGGGCTCTACAGGTTTGGGCATACGAGGCCATACCGCAATTTGCTTTTGAGGCGGCAATTTTAGTTAATATCAACGCCTGGGATGATCAAATCAGTAGAAGACCTGCAACGGTATCGAATTTCGATGGGAGTACGCATATGGGATATGTGTGTTAATCATCATTAGAGTATGTGACTCTGTTGTTGGATAAATTGGAGTGTCATAAACTATTTTATTTGATTAATGGTTTCTCATTATATTTCTACCTCATTATAATAATTATTATTACTAGTATCGATCCTAAAATTTTGCATTCATCTACCCGACCCGACCATAGGCAAAGACTATTTTTTATTAGGAATTATATGTTTTTAAGATACTAATGAGATTAGTATATTTAGGGACTAAGTTAGTGTGATGGTCAATCACTATGAAATATATATATAATTTGGATCTAATATGAACCTTAGATTTTGTGAGAATTTAGAACTATAGTATAATAATAGGTTTAGTCCCCCTTGTAAAATATCTTAATACATGATTATAAGAATAAAAAAATATTTTAAAAATAGAATTCAATCTATATTAGTATAACACATGTTGGCTGTCGTATTTGTAAATATTTTTAATAAAATGTGTTTAATATTTATTTAGATTTAATGAACAACGTAACCGCTTGTTTTTTCGTTAAAACTAACGTACGAATTACGAACGCTTAGGTTTTTTTAGCGCTAAGGTGATTTATAGTTACGTTTTAGATTTATATTTCAAATAATTTTTTTTTTTCATTAACTAATTGACTTCGTATGTTTTTTTATTAGGAATTAAATGTTTTTTTAAGGTACTAATGAGATTAGTTTATTTAGGAACTAAGTTAGTGTGATGGTCAATCACTATGAAATATATGTATATGATTTGGATCTAATATGAACCCTAGATTTTGGAATAAATGTTTGATTAACAAAATTATATTCAAATAAATTAATAAAATTAAATTTGATTCAAAAAAATAAATTTGAAATAGGGTATCATAAAAATAAATAATTAAATTAAGAAAATCAAAAGTAGCAAATCACCTAAAACTTGAAGAAAATAAAATTCACGTTAGCGCTCAAAAAAATTATCTAAGCGCTCAAGCGCAAAATCTAAGCACTAAGAAAAAATCGAGCGTTTACGTTGTGTATCAATGACGTGGTACTTATCTTAGTGAATACTACATAAATTATTAATAATATCAATCATAATTAAAAAAATTATTGAAAGATAATAATAAATATATAATAATAATTATTATTATTATTGTTATTAATCCTAATTTAAATTTCTATAATAATGCAACTAAGTTGTATGCATTTTATAATAGTAATATATTTCAATTTAGAATAAGGGGAATAATAAGAATAATCGTTTATATATATATATATATATGTATATATATATATAATGACTATGTAATGAGAGTTGACAATTTTCTCTCATTTGGGTCAAAATCAGTTTGTTATTTGCAGGTGGGGAGAGTAGAGTAGCTGCTGTGTGAATTAAATATATTTAAAAAAAAGAATGTGTTGTAAATATATTTTATATATATACTTACCATATATTGTGATGACCATGTAAACCCTAAAAGCCCATGAGCCCATCTTACACATCTCATTCCCGCTCTCTCTTTTATTCTCTCGTTCTATTTAGTTTATAACACGTTATCAGCACGAATGTTCTACATTTATTATCATCACTTTTGTGTCGTCAATCATCAATAAGGGGTCGGCAATTCCAAATCGGCGAGAATTGCACGAGAGATGAAAAGTCAAAAGATTTCAAAGTCTTGGGGTTGCTGATTGTTGTGTGCTTGTCTGCGATGTCAATGTCATGAAATCATTTGACCATCTTAATAATTGGAGGGAAGAATTCTTAATTCAGGCTCGTGCAGTCCGCTGCCGGTGCTGAGGCTGAATGCACGCCGACGCTAGGAGGGCGCAGATCATGCACAAAACTGCCATCTCGAATTCATCGCTGCAATCCTTGGTACGCGTAAATATATGTTGTGGAGAATATCGTATTATCTATTATGTTGTTGCATGCCTTTCAAAGTAATTAAATCATACATCTTTTGCTTAATTAATAAATAAATATGTGAATTCTATTAATAAAGTATTGGCATGATAGTAATTGTCTTTGCAAGGGCAACAGATATACGTTAGTATAAGAATATTACTTCACTTTTTGTTGCTCCAGAAGTAGCACAATTGATATTCCTAAAGAATATCACATGCTCTTAAAGAGCAATTCAATTGTTGCTCCAGAAGTAGCACAATTTAATATTCCTGAAGAATATTACATGCTTTTGAAGAGCAATTCAAAATCATATTTTTAACTTAAATTGTTGCTCTAGAAGTAGCACAATTCATATTCCTGCATAATATCACATGCTCTTAACGAGAAACTCAAAATTATTTGTTGAAATAATTTAGTTATTGCTCCAAAAGTAGCACAACACAATTAATATTCCTGAAGAATATTACGTACTAAGCAATTCATATAATGTCTTATTGATGGGAGAAACTTGGTTCTTGAATTGTTATTGTTGTTGCTCCCGAAGTAGCACACTTTATATCCAAAGAACACTATATGTTCCTAAAGAGCAATTGAGTTTCTCGTAAATATTAGTCATTCGCCTGAAGTCTTTTAAAATAGACTAAATTGGTGCTCTTGAAGTAGCACAATTTATATTCCTGAAGAATACTACATGTTCTTGAAGAACAATTCAAGCTCTTTATTTTGGTAAATGTTATATGTTCATAATTGTGCTCTTGAAGTAGCACAATTAACTCTACATGTTCTTGGAACAACTAAAACTTATCATTTTGGAATCATATATCACAACAATCATATTTTAATTGTTGCTCCTGAAGTAGCACAATTAATATTCTTGATGAATATTACATGTTCCTAAAGAACAATGTATATCTAAAGGCGTGTTGTAATTTAAAATATTACCTAATTATATGGAGTGGTAGCAAGAGCTCCTCTTTGAATGACAATTGCATTTTCAATATCCTATTGTAGCTTAATTTCTTTTCAAGAATAGATGTGAGATCCCATAGATCTCAAATTTTGCAATTCATTGATTTCGCTTATCATGAAACTAAATTGTTGCTCTGGAAGTAGCATAATTACATTCCCGAAGAATGACCATAATGTGATATTAACATTACCATCACATGTTTTGTAAATGCCTCAAATATAGTATTTTTATATACTATTGCTCCTGAAGTAGCATCATTTATATTCTAGAAGAATGTTAAATGCTCTTAAAGAGCAACTCGTACTTTTGATGATATATGTTATTCCTGAATGAAAAATATTATTTATGTCTTATTGACATTAATGCACTCTTGATATCGATGTTCATCTGCTAATAAGGGAGGCATGATAGAGACAATAGAAATGAAGCATCCCAGCAGGATTGCTATTAATTATTTATCATTCCTAAAGCTCGATACGAGTAGTTGCCTCTTCACTGCAAGATTTTAAAATCTAGTGGATCGAAATTATTGAAGGCTCCAGAAGAGCATGTGTCATTCTAACAAACAATACGAAATCAACTATTGAGTTTGCCCTTTACTTTAGTAAGTCTAGAAGAAACTTACTAAGTTTTAAGGATATTCGCTGCAATGGATACCATATTGAAATAATATAAGAAGGTTGTGATACATATTCTTGTATAAATTATTTTATATTTATCCAGAAGCTAACAAAAGACAAGTTATCACACTACCACCTTGAATGTATTACATATTCATAAAAATAAGTGAGACAAAACATGTCATGAACCTGAAGTTCAAAAGAGTTCTATGCTTTGACATGATAAGTTTGGACATCTGCAAGCAACTTTGATGCGCAACATAATTGAAAATTCGTATGGGCGCTGCAGAGAGATCCTGAAGAATCTCTTAATTTCCATGAATGTTCGATTTCTAGAAGAAATGTAGAACTTATTAGTACTACAAGTTCAACAACAATGAGCTCAATTCCCTAAAGCAGATTTATCTTGATAAAGCTAGTGAGTTTATTAAACTCTAAATTCCTCTTGAAGAGGATTTAATATTATATGACTTTGGGATTGAGATTAAATATTTAGTTGCTCATGTCCATCCTCAAAATGAGTTTTGTACGTATAAAACTACGTCTCACAAGAAGATTGTTATTATGATAAAATAACGTTCCCAACATTAGGTGGAACATATGTCACATTTGGATTTCTGAAGTAATCAATGTGAAATCTACATCCACATAAAAGCACAAGAACAAACTAGTCACATTTGGATTCCAGAAGTAATCAATGTGAACAAGAAGTTAAAAGACTCACTTGCAAAAGATTGCAAACCAACTTCTTGATGCTTTTAAGTTTTGTATATATAAGAAGTGACAATGTCATACATTTGCTGCAAATACCCCCGCAAGAATAAATGTCCCTGAAGGACAAGTACAAATGATAGCAAATGAATATAAAGTTCGTAAAAAATATGATCGACCAATTGGTTCTAAAAGTAATTTTGTGCCTAAGAAAATGGGTGCAAGATATGAACCAAACAATGACGAAAATGATTAATCAATCAAATGAAGTTCCTAAAAAACTACAAGCGTATGAAAATTATGAGATCTCAATATATTGGAGAGATCAAGTATCGTTGTCGACGCATGACGATATATTCGCCTTTAATATGACTCTTGAAATGATAAAAGAGGATCCTCAACGACGATCTATAACAGATTGTCAAGATTGAAATAATTGGTCAAAGAAGAACGAAGTCATATAAGGTGAATTAATATTCCCTAGAAAGCCGGAAATATTTGGACCTGTAGTTCCAAAATCCGGAAAGTATATCCCTGAAGGATATAAATGTGTCTTTGTTAGAAAGAGAAATGAAAAATTACGAGATATAGGGCAATACTCGTAACACAAGTCTCTCTCAAAGATCGGGAATCAATTATGAAAACTCTCCCATATTAGACACCATTATATTTGATTAATCTACTTATGTCACAAAAGACTTGCTATGCGCCTTATGGATGTAGTAAATATCTATTAATATAATTCACTAGATAGTGACATATATATGAAGATCCCTGAAGGATTTAACTTACTCAAAGAATGTAAGTCAAAAAGATGTTGTCAATTAGACTGCAAAAGTTATTGTCAGGGCCGAAATAGTACAGTCGTATATGATATAATCATAACGACTAGAATTCCTTGATAGAAGGGTACATAAATGATGACTTGAGTGTTGGGTTATGAGTCAGTAGATGGTACTCAGCTGTCTAGTGGTTAAAAGAATATTGGGGGAAATCATAGTAGTACTATGGAATTGAAGATCCCAAAACCCAGCTGATATCAGTAGTATAGTGTGTCGATAGGATTAGACGATGTATAGGTTAGACTTTTTTTTTGTTTTGATTATCTTTTTGTCTAAGTCCTGTACGGGGTAAACTGTTGGACTGATCTTCTAACGAAGTTACTCTCCAGAACCCCACGTCATCAATGTAAGAGCTTGCGTTCTTCAGCCAGCAACTGATCTTCACCTCAGTAGGAGACAGCCTACCAGCTGATAAGATATCAGCAGAAGAACATAATGCAAAGCTCAGTACCTTCGCAGTTATCAACTGACCCACCAGAGCCTTATCAGCTTGTCAGCTAACTCAGCCGAAGAAGACAGAGATTGTCTTGAGTCTACTGTATCCGACAGAAAGCGACCCAGCCGTAAACATCTTTTCGAAGTTCAGCAAAAGATCATAGGAGGATGTGGAATAGTCAACTCTATCTCTGACACATACTCACCTACCACAAACCTCGACCAATGAGACGCCGACAACGCTTTGACCTGCTCTGACCAACTAAAGCTGCTCTCATGTACAATATTAACTGCCCTGCTGCAACAATTCGAATTTATGG
The DNA here is from genome assembly GCA_028984105.1 of Lavandula angustifolia. NCBI lineage: Eukaryota > Viridiplantae > Streptophyta > Magnoliopsida > Lamiales > Lamiaceae > Lavandula > Lavandula angustifolia. The sequence goes on from CM054809.1 coordinate 31,273,564, forward strand.
CCGTTTTCTTTGGAAGCTTGTGACACGTGGCATCGTCTTCTCCAACGGACATATGCCTGCTCACAACTATAAATAGAGAAGAAGTCCGAGCTCCACGTAACGGGACTCATAAGGGAAAAAGCTCAAGCTCAAGAACACTCTAGCGAACTCAACAGATTATACAGAGAAGAACTTGCTTTCATAGAATATTTGTAGTTCTTCTCTCTAGAGTATTTAGATCTCTTTCTTCTCTAGACTAAGCTCATTGCCAGATTTATAGCTTAGATTTCGAAGGAGTTCACTTTTTGTGAATTGTTCTTATTGTAAGAACTCCTTCTTAGTTGGAGATTATCCCCTCCCTTTCGAACTTAGGTTTGAATTGTAAAGTCGCTAAGGACTATAACTTAGAAGGATCTGTCCAGTGCACAGATACCTTGCTGAGACTTGCTTAGAATAATCAACAAGTTCTACTGCCAAGTCAGGACCGTGGACGTAGGATCTTGCGTATCCGAACCACGTTATATCGCTTGCGTTATTTACTGTTTTATTCCATATCATACAAACCGCTCAAAATCATATGTTTGCATAAAACGTATTTTAAAAGCGCACAGCCAAAAGAATTTATCTTGCGAAAACACGTTTTCAAACTGAGACGAATCTCCGGGCCCTACACACTTATCCACACAACGTCTCCGATTAAGTTTCAACGACTGACTAAAGTCAGTAGGAGAGCTCAGTAGCTGACACACTCTGACCCCGTGATCAAAGGTTACTATTTGGCACTGTTCATCAATTGCACCAAACAAGCACGGATGTCCTTCCGGTTTGAGAAAAAGAAAGCGTGATCGTGTGTATTCACCCCCCCCTCTACACTCGACTATCGTCTCCGGACCAACAATTGGTATCGAGCATCGGTGTTCTTCGATCGCCGGTTACGTCACTACTTGGTCCTCTCGAATAGATCCTTGAAAACGTTTTCCTTTGCACAAGCATCTCTTCATTCATCCTTATACTCGTTCACATAATGTCTGGCATGTCAGGTATTCGGATGGTGCCGATGTTCTCGATAGAGAACTTCACGGTATGGGGCGTGAGAATGGATGCACACCTCACATCGCTGCACGACAGCATGACGGACGTCCTTGAGACAAGTACCCATCATTCCCATGATTGACGGCGTTCGGTTCGGCTGGCTGCGGGAGGTGTAGGAGCACAAATTGGTGCTAAGATCCCTAAAGAAAAATCAGCCTTCACGCCTGAAGAGAAAAAGCTGCACAATCTCGACCGAGTTACGCGAAATGCTATACTGACAACGCTCAGTGACTCTCATCTCAGGAGAGTGCAAGACTGCAAAACGGCTAAAGAGCTTTGGGATGCCCAGGCATCTTGAGCTAAGGAACCCCGCGAGATCAAAGAGAACAAGCTCGAATTAGAGCTTCGGAAGTTCGATGCCTTTGCAATGGAGCCCAGTTGAGACCATTGAAGAGCTTAGTGTCGATTTACAAATCAAGTCAACGTCATCAACGGGCTGGGGAAGATGTTCACCAACAAGGAGATGAACACCAAGATCCTGAGAGCGCTACCTCGACAGAAGTGGTTTCCTTTTGCTACTTATTTACGTCGCTCTGATCTTAATGCTCTAACCCCTGATGTTATCTTTTCAGAACTAAAAACAGAGGAAGGCAGCAAGACTGGACCCAAACCAGTTTCCTCAAGCAAGGCAGTAGCCACAATCGAAGCGAAGTCTTCCGAGACTTCAGGCACTGACCAGCTAGCTTTGATGGCTCTCAAATATCGAGAGAGAAAAGAGAGAGTCGAAAGGCGAGGAAATACCACCGAGATTCTCCCTCGGGTAAGAAAGAATATCCAAAAAGGGAAGAATCTAAGCCTTCTGCGAATGCGGGAACACGAGCTCGCTGCGAGTCCATCCAAAGCTTCAGCTGGAAAAAGCAGCAGAATGTCTACCTGCTACAACTGTAAGAAGGAGGGACACTACCAATACGACTGTCCCGAACTCTCAGCTGCTCAACGAGCAGAACGGCAGGCCAGACGAGAAAAATTTGCCCAAAGAAGGCAGGCCTACATAGCCGGAGAGATATCTGACAACTCACTTGAGGAGGATACATTCATGTATTCCTCTGAGGACGAAGCTGCATTTAAAGCAGTTGAGGTCGGAGAATTGGTTCCTGAAGGAATAGATGAATACTGTCTGATGGCCGGAGAAGAGGCTGAGGTAAATTCCAAACTTAATACAACCTCTTCTTCACACAGCACACACGACACGTGCTCGGTCACAGATGATCCTCTGGATGTGGTACAAGCATACGACGATCTGCTAGAGGAACAGATTCAGCTGAGCAGAGAATTCAGTAGAACGATTCAGGAACTTGAACAGGTAAAGGCTGAGAATCAAAGACTTTCTTCTGATTGTCAGGTCTCTACTGAGTCAAAGAATCTGGTTGCGAGACTCAAGCAAGAGATTGAATCTCTTATGACTAAGTCTCGGCTTCAAGAGACTCGGATCTCGGTTCCGACTAAGGACAATTCGAGAAAGAGACCGAAATAGCCCAACTCGGTCGAAGCTCACGCGACGTGCAAAAAGATTATGACTCACTCGGGAGGAGTGACGAGGTCCGGCGAGGGCCGATGACCGAACAGTACCTAGGAGCTAAGGAGAAGTCTGGAAAGTATGCTTAGAGCGCAACGGCCAAATCCTAAAAGAAGGTCTTGGCTATACTCACGAAGCTTCTACCTCAAAAAAGCTCGAAGCGGGCCGATAGGTTCGTCGGAGGAAAGGTGCAAGCTGCGACACCACACCTCGGGCGAAGAATAAGCGGAAAATCGTTGCACCTCGGCCCAGCGGCAAAAAAAAGCAACCGACCAAAGGTTCCGGCCCCAGGACACTGCGATCGAACTCGGGGGGGAACCAAGAAGGTCGGGTGGGCGAAACAGTACAAGGAGCCACCGTATGAGCACCCGACTCTCGATGCGGTTCGTACTACTATGAGCCCGGGGTCGGGAGGAGCACGAAAACTCGAAGAAGAAAGCTCCACGAAACCAAAATCATCGGAAAGTCGGTATCTCCGGAGTCCTCGTGGAGAAGAAAACCGACAAGGTTCGAAGAAGAAGTCTCGGACTTCTAAGGTTCCTAAGCGATTTAGGTTCCGAAATCACCCACTAACATGTAAGGACCCAACTGAACCAAAGGGTACCAAAAAATGCTTCTGTTTTGCAGGTGCATAAGGACCCTTGGATAGTGGACAACGGCTGCTCGAGACACATGACATACCAGAAAAGCCTGCTGACCAACTACGTACAAGAAGATGGTCCCAGACTTGAGTTTGGTGACAACTCAAAAGGCTACACAAGGGGATATGGAACGTTGAACATTGGGACTGCTTCAGTTCCAAGAGTAACATATATTGAAGGATTTCAACATAATCTCCTTTTACGTCGATCAATTACGTGATAATCTTAACAGGGTAATCTTTGACGCCGGTTTTACGTGATATTGTTGATAAATCTACAGGGAAAACAGTGTTATCAGGTTCGCGGAAAAAGAATATATATGTTGCTAACTGGAAAACCACAGAACCTGAGGCTTGCTTGCTCGCACAGACGAAATCTAGTGACAAGTCAGGATGGCTATGGCACAAGAGACTCAGCTACCTGAACTTCAAGACTATGAACAAGCTCGCCAAGAACTCTAAATTCAGAGGACTGCCCAATGAATCGTTCATCAAAGACAGAAATTGTGAAGCATGCTTGAAGGGAAAGCAGACAAAGAGTGGTAATCCACCTATTCCTTCACCTTCCACTGATGGAATCCTTCAGCTGCTGCACATGGATTTATTCGGGCCAGTCTCTCCAGTGACTATAAGAGGCAAGAAGTATGCCCTCGTCGTTATTGACGACTACTTGAGATATACTTGGGTTATCTTCATCGCCAACAAATCTGATGTCCAAACTGAGTTGCCCAATCTACTAAAGAAACTCAGTGTGGAAAAGGACATCAAGATTCAAAGAATTCGCTCAGACAGAGGAACAGAATTTCTCAACTCAGTAGTTAAGGAGTACTGCGATAAAGAGGGAATTCAGCACGAGACATCAGCAGCTCGCACCCCTCAGCAGAACGGACTTGCTGAACGAAAGAACAGAACACTCAAAGAAGCAGCAAGAACGCTCCTAGCAGACTCTGGACTACCCTCAAAGTTTTGGGCTGATGCTACTGACACCGCCTGCTATACTCAGAATCGTTCTTTACTTACACAGCAACACATGAAGACACCCTACGAATTATGGAAAGGGAGAATTCCTTCTATCTCTCATTTTCATATTTTTGGCTATCCATGCTTTATTCACAATAATGGGAAAGATCAGCTGAAGGTCTTTGATAGCAAATCTGATCAAGGAGTATTCTTAGGATACTCTCGAGTCAGTAAAGCCTTCAGAGTCTTTAACTATCGAACCCTTTGCGTGGAGGAAAGCCCTCATGTTGTTTTTGATGAGTTTGTTACTGAGAACAGGAAAAATACAGAGACAAACAATGAAGATGTCAGCAGCAAGCTACAGGATCTCGGACTGACTGATAAAACTGAAAAGATCCAGCATTGTTGGGATGATGAGTCAGACGATGAAGAGATTCAGACTCAGCCAACAAGCAATGTAGCTGACCTGGTTGATTCTACTGAACAGAATCAACAACAGGTAACAACGATCGATGAGGAAGCCCCAGTGGTAGATGAGACCTCTACTGAGAATATTAACTCAGGGGGAACGATTAATGTTCCTAAGTTAAATGCCCCTGAACCTGGAAACTCAGTAGATCCCAACCTTCTTACTGAACTGCTACAGTCACAAAATAGTACTACTGAAATGCCTAATATACCTACTGACTGTGCAGAAGTAGTATCAGAAGAAGAAGCCAGACTCAAACGTTCATGGATTGACGCTCATTCTTCAGATCTCATCATTGGAGATCCATCAGCAACGATAAGAACAAGATCTAAATTAAGTCAAGGAGAAAGCTCACTCTATTCTTGTTTCTTATCTACAGAAGAACCTCAGTCGATAGATGACGCACTAAATGATGATGACTGGATCATTGCCATGCAAGAAGAGCTGAACCAGTTCGTCAGAAACGAAGTTTGGGAGCTTGTTGACAGACCTAGACATCAGCACGTGATTGGTACTAAGTGGGTCTTCAAAAACAAGCGTGATGAAAACAACGTCATCGTCATAAATAAAGCTCGACTAGTTGCCAAGGGTTATTGTCAAGCAGAGGGAATCGACTTTGATGAAACATTCGCTCCAGTCGCAAGATTGGAAGCCATTCGTCTTTTCCTAGCTTACGCAACGCATCAAGGATTCAAAGTATATCAGATGGATGTGAAGTAAGCTTTTCTGAACGGCGTACTGAAGGAAGAAGTCTACGTGGAACAACCGCCCGGCTTTCAGCAGGGACATCAGGTGTACAGACTTAGGAAAGCTCTGTATGGGTTAAAATAAGCACACAGGGCTTGGTATGATACCCTATCAGACTTTCTACTTCAGAAAGGTTTTCAGAAGTGGACAGTAGATCGCACCTTGTTCAACATAAAGTCAGGAGATGACATCCTACTGGTGCAAATCTACGTGGACGACATCATTTTCGGCTGCAGACACGAGACCATATGCCAGCAGTTTGAGAAGATGATGAAAGAGAAATTCGAGATGTCCATGATGGGAGAGATGAATTATTTCCTTGGATTTCAAGTGAAGCAATCACCTGAAGGAATCTTCATCAATCAAGCCAAATACACTCGCGATCTTCTCAAAAGATTCGGCTGCGACTCTAGCAAGCCAGTCAAGATCCCCATGAACATAAATTTTAAAATCGATCTAGACAAAGAGAGAGCTTCTGTTAACTCTACTGATTATAGAGCTATTATTGGTTCTCTATTATACTTAACAGCTAGCCGACCTGATATAACTTATGTTGTAGGTGTATGTGCAAGATTTCAAGCAGATCCTAAGCGAAGTCATCTAGACTCAGCAAAGAAGAAGATTCGCGATATCTAAGAGGAACACTGACGCCGGGTTATGGTATCCTGCGATGATAATCTTATGCCGACGGGTTATTCCGATGCGATTATGCGGGATGCGGGATAGATCGAAAATCAACTTCCGGAACGTGTCGGTTCCTTAGAGCGACAAGTCGATATCTTGGTTTTCAAAGAAACAAGCACTCGGTAGCAACGTCCACTACTGAAGCTGAGTACATGGCTGCTGGAAGTTGCTGTGCCCAGATCCTTTGGCTTCGACAACAACTGAGAGACTATGGTATAAAACAGAATGAAGTGCCCATTTATTGTGACTCCACAAGTGCTATTGCAATAACTCAGAATCCAGTTCTCCATACGAGATGCAAGCACGTGGATATTCGACACCACTTTATCAGAGACCATGTCGAGAAGAAGGATATCAGAATGGAGAAAATCCATACTGACAACCAAAGGGCGGACATACTGACCAAACCACTAGCTGAGAACAGATTCAGAGAACTATCAGTTGAGCTAGGTCTATTGGATCCTACTGAATCATATCAGTAGAAGAAAACTACTGACAAGTGCCATCAATTGGTATCAAGTGTAGGAACCAGTATGACAGGTCAGATGATCAGTACAGTGATTCAGTCGGGAGAATCAAACTGTACACAGTAAGGGGGAACGTGGTCATCAACACGTCAACCATCCTCCTTAACCTTAACGGTAACCAGCTGATCATAATAGTTCAGCTGAAGAGGTTTACGTAGTATTTTTTTTTTCTTAAACTTTTTCAGAAGCATGCTCGCATTTATTATATCAGTCGCTTGCACTCAGTAGTTAATGAGCATTTATTTCCCGCCATTAATCTTTAAGGATGAGTCAGTAGGAAACCGTTCTTATTTAAAGTAACTCGTCTTTAATGTTGCCTGCAGCGCATTTAATGCATGTCTTCTCACTTACCTTTATTACGCATCATCCTACGTGAGTCTATGGTAGAGGCGGCTAAGTAATCATTCCTTTTATAACATCTAATCTGAGCCGTCGATAAAAATGATAGATTAAAACCCAGCCGTCCGATCTAAATAGCTAATCACGCATATCTTACAAAATCTTTCATCTTCTACCATTTCCTCACTTCTCGCCATTTCCGAACTTAGAGCTCTTTTTCTGCGAATTCAGTTTTCTCCCCAAATCTTAAAACTGCTTTGCATCTACATATTTCAAGCTCTAAATATTACGGTAATGTATTTAATCGTGCTTAAAACTCATACTGACTAATTCTATTTTCAAGTGCTAACGAGTTTTGATGCAGATTTCCATGGCGGCGATCTGAGACCCCGCGAACATCGAAGAAATCATCCTCTCGCGCATAAAATTCGAACCCACCATGGCCTTCCGGCAAGTGGATATTCCGTATCTAGAGGAAGTCTTCGACGCAATTGGGCCTAGACGCTCTTGTTACAAGGCAACCGAGAGCCTATCTTCCCAGGCAAGTTACAGAGGTCTTCTACAACTGGAGGACTCTAGACTCAGGAGCCGAAGTCTCCAGCTTTTCATACATGAAAGAGATCGATTCCCTCTCATGGGACGCCAGTGTTCACGAGTTCAACATTCGAGATGCTCTCGAACTGGCTTTCGATCTGACAGACGAAGGTATTTCTCCGGTTGGTTACAAGGAGAAGGAGATCAATGCCTATGTGCAAAAGTTTTGCGGTAGGAAGGACATAGCCTTCAAGACCGCTCTGCCGAAGAATTTGTTGCTACCGAGATACCGGGCGCTCGCTTATATCGTTTCTCATATCTTAACGAGCTCAGCCGGATCATATGATCAGCTTTCTAAGCCGAAAATCCAGCTGATGATGATTATTGACGATAGAGTCCGCGTCAATTGGACGGACTACTACTTAGCCGAGCTGAGGGCTCAGGCTCAGAAGTTTACCGCTCTACCCACTGGAGAGAGGAGGCTCGCCAGTGTGGGTAAACTACTGTTTGGGACTAAAATGTCCATCATGATCGAGCGGAACGTCTCGAGGAGCTCGGCTTTTTGCCGACTCCGGGTACTTCGACAACAAGCTCATCAAGTTTAAGACCGGAGCCGCTGCGAGAAGTCGGTCGGGCGAGGGCCGCTCGAGCCGAAGAGGGTCGTATCGACCTGCCCCTCGCGGCCGACCCGCCGAAAAGGAAGAGATTGACAAAGACTGGACCTTCTGAGGTCCCAGTGGAACAAGCCAAACCAGCCTCTCCCCCGCCTCCTCAAGAAGAACAAATTCTTGACTCGGACACCGGCATTAAGGGTGCCACGTTGAAGGACAAAGTCCAAGTCATCAGTTCTGAGGAAACTCAGTCGGACATTCCGGTACCGACTGAGGAGACATCCTCTGAGTGGACTACCTTCCACTCCACTCGTCTCCGTGCTACAGCTGAAGTGCATAACCAGATTCCAGAAATCGCTGAGCACTCAGACCTAGTGAGGATAGCCATAAGGGCTAGGATACAGATGCTACTGAGGTTCCTAAGTTGGGACATTCTCGAGGACATGATCAAATCTCAGTCAGCTCTATCCCTACTCGCCGAAGAGCAAGATTTGCAGTCAGCCATTGGTTTTGGGGAACCAGCTGACCTTGCCTACTTCAAGGACCTGAGGGCTGTGATGTTATATCTTCTCAGTCTGCGCACCTCAGTTCTTGGCGACAGCCCTTCGCCTCCATCTCATCCTGACAACGATGATGACAAGGATGATGATGAGATGGATCAGGCACCACCCAAGGATGCAGAATTGGGAGGTTCTGCTGAGGGTTCTATTCCCTGCGAAAAGGGCCAATCACCACCACCTGCTACATCTGGTGAAGCCCAGGCTGCCTCGAAGCCGAGTCGAGCGCAGCAACTCACGTCATCTAAGCAGAGGCTCAGAACCAGTTCTTATCAGATACAACCTATAGGTTTCGTATCCTCGAAGTCGGTCAACAGAGCTATTAGACGCCAAGGCGAAAAGAATCGTCTTCTCTCGAAAGACGTTCACATTAAGTGGGCTCAGTATACAAAAGCTCAGACGGAGAGCATCAACCGACTTGCAGAAGTGGTCGAAAAAGTCTCTAAAGCTCCTACTCAACAGATCAATATTCAGGAGATAGTTGAGACGACGCCTCAGGCTCGGAAGGTGGACTTAGCCGCCCCGAGTCGGCAGCTCTTGATCACTCGGCGAATATCTTCTTTGGCGAGTGACTAAGGGGCTAGCGGCGGTCCAAGCCACCATGGATGAAAGAAATAAAGTGGCCACCACCGGTCTCCAATTAGCCATTACTCGGCGGGTGCGCGGCACTTAAACTCATCCAGAAGGAGATCACAGACTCCCACGATCAATCTCTGCTGAAACTCCGACAGGAATCAGCCGCACAACTTAGATTATTCAGAGAAGATCAGGAGCACGACTGAGATAGATACTGTGATCTGGTCAAGGACTTCGAAGCCACTGCCACTCAAATCAAAGACCTCGTCTACAACTTGGAGAAAGACGTAAAAGACATCCGCACTCACCTCTCCCAGGCTGATGATGCCAAAAAGGGGGAAGGAGAAGTTAAGATTGAAGATCTTGAGGCGGAACAGTCGAGGTCCGAAGAGCCCGAAGTCCAAGAAATTAATAAGGGGGGAAGGTACTTCTACTCAGGGGACTGCCACTCAAATCAAAGACCTCGTCTACAACTTGGAGAAAGACGTAAAAGACATCCGCACTCACCTCTCCCAGGCTGATGATGCCAAAAAGGGGGAAGGAGAAGTTAAGATTGAAGATCTTGAGGCGGAACAGGCTGAGGTCCAGAAGAGCCCAGAAGTCCAAGAAATTAATAAGGGGGAAGGTACTTCTACTCAGGGGAAAGGAACCAACATTGTACCTCAAGCAGAAGGTTCAGCCACCCAGGCTGGACCCAGTTCAGCTGTGCTCCTCCTGGAGTATGCCCCACTCCCCAATCGGCGTGACTCGGCCAAAGACCTATCTCATCCGCTCAGCACATCGAGGAAATTGCTCAATTTCTTGATGAACAAGAAGAAGAAGAAGAAGAGCCACAACAACTGCCACCGCAAAGGCCCGGGAAGGAGATTACTACTGAAGCCACTCCATCTTCCCCGATGCCTAAATTCAATACCAAGGCGGAGCAAGAAGCCTATGATCTGAGAGTTGCTCAACAGCTGCAAGACGAGCAGGATCATGAGCATCAGATGGAAGAGGCAAAGAAAGGCAAGAAGCCTAAGAAATTGATGGGCAAAATTGCCAAAGGCAAGGCTAAGCAGCTGGTGGACGAACATAAAAAGAAAGCTCAGGAGGAGCTATCCAAAGCCCCCACCACTACAGTCCAGCCGACAGCTCAGGATCACTACACGCCTTATCTTACATCTGAGCAGGAGGCTGAGGACAAAGCCACCTGGGAGGCGACGCTGAAGGGACTAAGTCTGCGGAGAGGAGATGCAAGGACAGCGGCCCTCAGAGAGAAGAAGAGATTAGCTGACTTGGCTAAAATGATTAGCCTATCTTAGAAGCCAGCAGCCGATCCAAGGAAGCAGATTCCACGGGGTTCCAAGTTCAAGAGGGCACCTTATACCAAGAAGGACCCTATCCCTCATGTGGACAAGTGGGAGCCAGCCGAGCTTAATGAGCAGTGGGAGGAACTTAAAGAAGATTTTATCAAGGGATACTATGTGTGGGGTATCTATCCTAACGACCGGACCAGTGACCAACTCTTTGATGAGCTTATTTGCCGATTTGATATGGAACTCAGAGATCAGCTTCGTCAGACCATGGAAAGAGAGAAGATACCTTTCAAAGCTCCGAGTGTTCGAAAGAATCCCTCCTCCCCGGACTACTCGCGGCGTCTTTGTGCACAAAAGAGATTGAGAGAGAAGTCGAAGAAGGCTGCTTATCACCTCTGCACGAACTTTGACCATCCTGGCGATCACGAGGAAATCTAGGTCCCGAGAGCGAGAATCTACAAGTATTATTACACGGACCCTCCGGTCGATAAGTCCGAAGACTTCAAGAAGCGTACTCGGAGATTCGGACGTCGGCGGTGATCTTGCTTTCCTTGTCTTCCTTTTGTAAGAGTGATAGAAACTTGTACTCTCTTGATCATATTTATAACGAGTTTCTATTGCTTGCCGGACAATTACTCATTGTCTCATGGCTTTTGTTTGTGTTTTTCTCAACTGATCACTAAGTGATCTGACACACACTCACATAACCGTTTCTCTGATTTTGCCTATCTCTCGCCTACTGACTTGATGTTTAACTGATCACCTTGATTGTATCTTCAGATATATTAGGGGGATATTATTGTCGATAGATTAGCTTTCCTTTCCTTATTGTTTTAGAGTGGAGGTTTTGGCATCATCAATTAGGGGGAAATTGTTGGGTTATGAGTCGGTAGATGGTACTCAAATTTGTCTAGTGGTTAAAAGAATATTGGGGAAATCATAGTAGTACTATGGAATTGAAGATCCCAAAACCCAGCTGATATCAGTAGTATAGTGTGTCGATAGGATTAGACGATGTATAGGTTAGACTTTTTTTTTATTTTGATTATCTTTTTGTCTAAGTCTCGTACGGGGTAAACTGGTTGGGTGATCTTCGACGAAGTTACTCTCCGGAACCCCACGTCATCAATGTAAGAGCTTGCGTTCTTGACCCGGCGGTGATCTTCACCTCGGTAGGAGACGGCCCACCGGTGATAAGATATCGGCGAGAAGAACATAATGCAAAGCTTCGGTACCTTCGCAGTTATCGGTGACCCCCACTTGAGCCTTATCGGCTTGTCGGCCCAACTCGGCCCGAAGAAGACAGAGGCGTCTTGAGTCTATCGTATCCGACGTAAAGCGACCCGATCGTAAACATCTTTTCGAAGTTCGGCAGAAGATCATACGAGGATGTGGAATAGTCAACTCTATCTCTGACACATTCTCACCTACCACAAACCTCGACCAATGAGACGCCGACAACGCTTTGACCTGCTCCGACCAACTAAAGTTGCTCTCATGCACGGTATTAAGCGCCTCTTTGCAACAATTCGAATTTATGGCCGTTTTCTTTGGAAGCTTGTGACACGTGGCATCATCTTCTCCAACGGACATATGCCTGCTCACAACTATAAATAGAGAATAAATTCGAGCTCCACGTAACGGGACTCATAAGGGAAAAAGCTCAAGCTCAAGAACACTCTAGCGAACTCAACCAGTTATACGAGAGAAGAACTTGCTTTCATAGAATATTTGTAGTTCTTCTCTCTAGAGTATTTAGATCCCTTTCTTCTCTAGACTAAGCTCATTGCCAGATTTATAGCTTAGATTTCGAAGGAGTTCACTTTTAGTGAATTGTTCTTATTGTAAGAACTCCTTCTTAGTTGGAGATTATCCCTTCCCTTTCGAACTTAGGTTTGAATTGTAAAGTCGCTAAGGACTATAACTTAGAAGGATCCGTCCGGTGCACGAGATACCTTCTTTGAGACTTGCTCGAGAATAATCAACAAGTTCTCCTGCCAAGTCAGGACCGTGGACGTAGGATCTTGCGTATCCGAACCACGTTATATCACTTGTGTTATTTACTGTTTTATTGCATATCATACAAACCGCTCAAAATCATATGTTTACATAAAACGTATTTTAAAAGCGCACAGCCAAAAGAATTTATCTTGCGAAAACACGTTTTCAAACTGAGATGAATCTCCGGGCCCTACACACTTATCCGCACAACGTCTCCGAATGAGTTTCAACGACTGACTAAAGTCAGTAGGAGAGCTCAGTAGCTGACACACTCTGACCCCGTGATCGAAGATTACTATTTGGCACTGTTCATCAGTTGCACCAAGCAGCTTAGCTGTCCTTCGGTTTGAGAAAAAGAAACTGTGATCAGGTGTATTCACCCTCCCCCCCTCTACACCTGACTATCGTCTCCGGACCAACATTGAGTTTGATTGAAACTCTTGAAAAGCATAATACTTATATGTATACTCCGTCAAAATGACTTACATAGAACAAGTAATTATGAATTATTTTATTCATTGATAATCCAACTCATATCATTGTCGGCATTAGGGGGAAATATGAAATATAAATGATAGAATGCCGCAAATATTTCGTTGGAATAATTATTTATATTCACGCAGGATGAACCAGAAGTTCATCAAGTTATTTGTGCAAAAGGAGTGACTAAAATCTCATATACCTGTTGTATATGCACCATGAAAGAACTGAAGTTCCCCATGAAAGAACTGAAGTTCCTCATAGATAAAATAAGTCAATTGATTCTCATTGACGCCAGAAGCGTGAGAGATTTATTAGTGCTAAAGATAAAAAGTCCGCGGAATATAAATTTAGAACACATCACTCCAAATTCCTTCTGAAGAGGCTATGTGAATCATTACATGAAATACAAAAATACTTGGGGAAATATCCTCATACTTAAAGACGGAGTTTGAATTGAAAGACTTAGATAAAACTAAGCATTGTCTCGACCTGTAGATCGAGCATCTCCCTGATGGAGTTACGCTAGTCGACCTACCTGAAAGGTCTTTAAAGAGATTTCATTGTATCGCATCCACATAGCTACCTAATAGTTGCTTCAATCACTTGAAGTGGATGAAGACTCATTTAGACCTATAGAAGATAATAAAGATGTTTTAGGACCAGAAGTTCCTTACTTATTGCAATTTGAGGATTTGAAATGGTATTGACCATCTTTTGTTATCTTCGAGACAAACATGTTATTCTCTATGAAGATAGTTAAACTTGTGTTGCACATATTAGTGTAGACTTTAAAGATAACCTTAAAGATTGTTATCTTGAGGGGGAATAACGCATTGTAAATAATCCTGAAGATTAGACCGACCCCTAAAGGTCAAATAACCCTGAAGGTCAAATGGTTGTACTATTTTTTCCTTTCTAAGTTTTTTCCTAAAGGGTTTTCTTAGTTAAGGTTTTTAACGAGGCATCCAATGCAACACACGAGTAAATGAGTCATTGGGATTGATTAATAAAAGAGCCAATGCAACACATGATCTCCAAAAGAGTGGCGACATCAACATCCAGCAAATTCGCTCAAGTGGCAACCTAGCGGATTCTTTTATAAAGGCATTACCAACGTCAACATTCAAGAAGTTGTTACACAAGATCGATATGCGCCGACTCAAGGATCAAGAACGAATATATTGAGGTGGAGCAGCTGTACTCTTTTTCCTTCGACCAGTTTTTATCCCAATGGGTTTTTCTGGCAAGGTTTTAACGAGGCAGCAATTTCTTTTAGGGATGGTCAATCAAGAGGGAGTGTTGTAAATATATTTTATATATATACTTACCATATATTGTGATGACCATGTAAACCCTAAAAGTCCATGAGCCCATCTTGTACTCTATAAATAGATATTTTCACTCTCATAATAATACACATCTCATTCCCGCTCTCTCTTTTATTCTCTCGTTCTATTTAGTTTATAACAGAATGCCTATTTTTGCAATTTATACACACTTTGCCTACTTTTGCAAATAAGTTTACATATTTGCCTATTTCTGCAATTACCCCTTTAACTTTTTGGAAACTTAAGATTATTTCTTAAAATACAATATGAAAAAAATAGAAAAAAAAATCGATTGCCACAACTATGCCCAGCAAAAATTTGGATAAATTCTCATTTCTTCCACCAACACTCCTCGAAAATTATGCTCATTTCTTAATACAATTAAAACTTATAAATTACATACTTAAATAAATTACATACTTAAATAAAATTTCTTAATATTCGTGTCGAAATCAAAGAGAATAGTAATAGCGGAACCGAGGGAGTACAATATTGCTGAAAATAATGAGATGCAAATAATAATTAATATTATCAAGAAAGGTGCAGATCTAATAGTATGAGATGACTTTGGTTTTCCTCTTGGTAGAAGAATAAAATTATATTTTTTGCCACCAAAATCCACTTTATTAATGCAAACCCAGCTCGTGTTCTTAGTGAGGTGTACAATATTAATAGTGATTAATCATAATTGTAGACAGAAAGTCTTCGATGTGATTATGATCACTCCTTTCCTTTTAAAATCAATTTCAAATTTTAATTTCATGCATATAATACTTATTCCTCTTAGAAGCATTATTATTTTCTTTTCAATGAAAATCAGCAGCTTCTATTCAAGCTGCATATACTACTCTGTCCTATTAATACGTTCATATAGAATTTTGATACGGAGTTTAATAAATTTGATTTTTATATATAAGTGATGCAGATCCACATAAATTTTTATAATTTGTACGGTTATCTTATTTCTTTTTTGATAAATAAAACAGTATTATGGGGACGGCTCAATTAGAAACGCGTAACAGTACAAATGGACTGAGGGAGTATCATTTTCTTGTAAACCATATCATTCGTCTAAGAGAAAAATATATAATTGAACAAACTAACACATTAATTATTACACGAAACATTTAGCACGAAAATTAAACAAAATGAAGAAAGAAAAATATCCGCAACACTTAGCTCGGATCATAAAAGATTTAGATGTAATCGGCAATGTCCAAATTATCTGCCGGAATCTCAAACTTCAACATACTATTGCAGTAACTCTCCCTTTCATCCTCCGTACTACAGCTCCTCATATTGTTGTAACTCGAACCGGAGTTAAACGGAGCCGGGCTCGACGACGGCGTCGACATATTCGACAAAACGGATTGGAAGCTGTAGTTGTTGTTAGTGTTGGATTGAAAGGTCGAAGTCTCCGAAGAAGGGCCCGGATCCACCACGGACTGATCCGACCCGTAATACCCGTAGTTTCCCGCCGCCGGTCCATAATCTTCCGTCACAGCAGAAAAAACCGAACCGTCATTATGTTGCCACTCATTTACCTGTCCGAACCGGTCTACGGCGTCGTATTGCATTACCTGAGTTGTCGGAATATGAAGGTCTTGAACCGGCAGAGATGGGAGTTGTTGGGTATTATTGGTCATAATATTTAGGTTGTCGTTTTGCATGGGAAAGCCTTGGCTTCGACGATCCGAGGATAGTAAGGAAGTTGCCAACCTTACTAAGTCCGGATTCATTAACGGCTGCATTAATCTTGAGAAATTGATGTGGGAAGAAGGGTATCCGTACAGAGATGGGTTTAGCATGGAGAGGTCGAATCGGGCGGCGTGAGTCACGGGGTCGATCCCCATTCGGAGCAACCGTTTCCTAATGTGCGTGTTCCAGTAGTTCTTGATCTCGTTGTCCGTTCTTCCCGGAAGCCGGGAGGCAATCGCCGACCACCTATTTTCGTAAGGCCAAATCAGAATTTTTCTTCTTCTAGAAGATTCGGTAATTTTTTTTCATATATGTAATGAAAACTTACTTGTTGCCGAGGATGTTGTGGAGTTGAATAATGGTTTCTTCTTCTTCGAAGGTAAATCTTCCTCTCTTGATATCCGGGCGGAGGTAGTTAGTCCAACGCAGTCTGCAGCTCTTTCCGCATCTTTGCAAACCTAAAATAGCGAGGTTTGAGTTAGAGAATTTACCTTGCAGTAAAAAAAGATTTTTGACTATTTACTGTGAGGGTTTTAGTAAATACCAGCATTCTTGGGAAGAGTTCTCCAGTTGCCGTAGCCGTTTTTCTTAATGTAATCGATGAGTTTATGATCTTCTTCTGGAGTCCAAGGCCCTCTTTTCAGTCCAGTCTTTTCACAGCAAGGAGCTCTTCCCATTGTGATTAATTGGCTCCCTTTTATAATCGAACTTAGCGAGAGAGAGAGAGAGAGAGAGAGAGAGAGAGGAGTTATATATTATATGTAAGTCCCTAACACAAAAAGAGGTTTGGCATAATGCGTGTATTTATAGTTGGAAAGGTTTAGGAGAGAGAGAGAGGACAAATTGAAGTCAAAAGGATTCGGTATGATGGTACCGTCCCTTTAAATAACATTGGTTCAAATCCTATTAGAACCGTTATGTGTTTTGTCTGTCATCTATTATTAGTCTAGAGTGGTTGAACTCTCCTGTGTGGTTTGCAGGCTATTGTATTGCACAAGAGCGAGGTTTACCCTGTGCGCACCAAAGATAGCGGCTGCGGGTTCCTCGTCATAAAAAAAAACAGTCGACGTGTCCCAGTCTTAATTGAGAAATTTCATCAAATAAATCTTATGGTAAAAATTAAAAGATTTGTTCGTACTTCTAATATCTCAGTTACGTAATATTAACGTATAGTAGCTAGTTATCTATTTTTCTACCACGCGTCCGTTTCTCATTTCAAACTTGAACTTTTTCTGTAGTAAATTCAAGTTTTATTTGGTATTTTGCCATCCGTTCACACTTTATATGCAGTCACAAAATTAATAATGGCTTAAAAGTTATAAGTGATTACTAAAAATTGATAATTGCAACACCTACTCTTGTAAAAATTTCATCCAAGGCCCTACATAATATAAATAGCTTTAAAAACTTTTGGAATTAATCTCGAATTGGAGAGCACAAATTCAAACAAATTAATAGCAGTTTAAATCAATGTAGATTCCATATCTCTATCACTATCTTACTTTTGTCATATTATTTGTAATATTTTGACCGCAAAGTATCCCAGTATACAATTAAACCTTGATAAACCTTGGGATCAGAAAAAAAAAATATTCATTTAGTTAGGTTTAACATTTTATGAACATTATTTTAATGTAATTATTCATATTAGAATAGTTCAAAGAAATTATTATCTAAATTTTTTTATTATTCTATTAAATAAAATATTACTTTACCCATATTTAACTTTAATCACAAAAATAATTCAACACTTCACATCAAATACTATCATTTTCCGGCGGGGTGGCTCCTCGCTTTCTGGATTCACATTAGCTGTCTTCAACACACAAAAAGAAAAGGAGAAGGCCACGTAACCCCACACCAAAATATAAAAAAATCGAGTCTGCTAATCGTACTGCATGGCTTGAAACTCAAGCCATCTTCATCAAGCCATAATTTAGCTTCTTATCTGCACAGCCTGGATAAGCAATTGGATTTCCTTTGTCGGGGGCATTTTTGGCCTAAGAAAAGAAGCACAATTTTATTATTTTATATAGTATATAATAATATAGTTTTGAATTAATATTTAGATTTTGGAGTTGAAATTCTAGGTGATCCGCTCATTATTGTTGGATACATTTTTATCTCTAATAATGAAAGCGTTGATGACTTGAAGAAACATTAATTTGATAGCTACAATAATTTAGTTCTACGCTTGCCGAAATATAGACTCATTTAAAGTATTCACACAAATAAATTTGCTTCATCGTCATTAAATCAAAAAAAAGTTCGATACATATTTTAAGTAGCGACTGTGAATTTCTCTCGTTACAAAATCGTTCTCAATTTTATTTCATTTTTAGTTATTACGCTCGTACCATAAGCATCTTAAAGCAAAGAAAGTAGAACATTATATAATTAAATAAATGGGCCATGCATTAATTTGTTTCATATGCCTATGTATCTAAATTTCTATTCGCCACACGTAGTAATTAATTTATGGCCACTAGCTCGTGATTAGATAGTATTAAATTAACATACTTTTTGGATAAAATAAAAGGCTAGGCGACAATATGACCATATACGTGGCTAGCTACAAATAGTAACTGTGGGGATCAAATTCAACTTTCAAAGAAATGTGAATATGAATTAATTTATTATGCGATTAGGGAGGTACTAGATTAGGACACGCGTATGCATGCTACTGAGATCACAACCAATCAGCCGTTAATCTTACAACTTTCTTAATCCATTATTGTCCAAAAATCAAGATTTTAGATTCTGGTCAAACATTATTATACTTGGAAACTGTTCATTGTTTGACCAATCATGCCACCTGATTTAAGCCTATGTAATATATCCTTTCATTTTTTTTAATTCATGGAGCCCAGTTGCATACGCTTTTGGCAGTGCTGGGTAAACCACGCTTTTGTCGCATGGCGCCTGCAAACCACACAGGAGGGTTCAACCACCCTTAATGTGACAGGGTGACAGACAAATCACATAGCGGTCTTGGTGGGAATTGAACCCAGGATCTATCGATCCCGGGCCACCCACCTTAACCGCTACGCCATCCCATAGGGACAAAATATAAAACAAGACCTTTCATTTATTCTTCTACTCCCTCCGTTCCACTCCATTAGTCCAGTATTCCTTTTCGGGCTGTTCCACTCCATTAGTCCACATTCTTTTTTTAACTTAAAATAACACTCTTATATATTCTAGTGGACCCCAATACTTTATACTACATTACACACAATAAATAATTTTCTTAATCTCCCTGCCGAAAAAAAAATGGATTAATGAAGTGAAACGGAGGGAGTATTATATTGATATTGTATATGCATAAATGTTTTTCAAATATACACTCGTAAGAGCATGATGTCAAGTTAGTGGATAAGTTGCATAAAAGTATGATTCTCTAGCTTTACGAACTCCAAGGATAAAGTGTACTCCCTCCGTCCCGCTATTTGTGGCTCACTTTCCCGAAAGGGGTGTTCCGTTATTTGTGGCCACTTTCCTAATTTGGTAAAAAATTATTATCATATCTTCTACTCTATCATCTTCTCTCTCCTACTTTATTACATTATTTCTCCTACTTTATCATACTTTCTCTGATACTCTCTCATTATCTTACTCATCTTCTCTCTCATACTTTATCATCTACTCCCCCTCTCATACTTTATCATATACTCTCTTAATTTCCGTGCCGAAATCAATTGAGCCACAAATAACGGGACGGAGGGAGTATTTAGTAAGAGTATTTTTCGATCGACAATCCACTATAAAAGTGGTTACAGATACATACATATACAAAAGTACATGTAAAAAATCACCTCTTATAAAAATATTTATTTATAACCACTTTTATAATGGACTGTGTGATAATGGATTATATAAGAAGACTCATTAAAATAGGAAATAAGAAGTCATCCGCATTAATTATCTTATCAGACGGTTTGGATTAAATGTGTTATGAAATATCTTTTATATATAAAGGCAAAAATGTAACAGTTATAAGATTTATGTATAAAAAAATACTCCCGCCGTCCCAACTCACTTTCTTTATTGGGACGTCTCATTATTGCTGACTCGATCTCAATTTGACAAAAAAAATAAGGCAAATTGAATTATTTAGTCCCCAAAGTATGATGTTTTGGCCAATTTGGTCCCCAAACTATGAATTTTTGGCCTATTTGGTCCTTTCGTTTAATTTTCCATTGGTTAACCGTTAACTTTTTTTTAATAAAATATAAAGGGTATTTTCGGAATAATTTTTACGAGGACAAAATTGGCCAAATTGTCGAAAATTGAGGATCAATTTGGCCAACATCTATTGTTCCTTACCCAAAGGCAAAATTGGAACTTGAATTTTCACCACTCACTCTAACAGTGAAAAATCGTCTTTCACATTGGTTGATCCATGGTGTTCTTATCCAATTTTGAGATTTATTTAATGTAATTAAATTAAGATTAAATTTAATAATGTATTTGAGAAAAAAATTGACAGGAAGACAATAGGTCCTTTGTTATCAAAATACATACCAAAATATCCATTATATTTAGAATTTATACCAAAATATTCATAATCCATACCAAAATATTCATAATCCATCATCCACCAACATCATTAGCTAACATATTTACACATTCTACATCCACCAACATCATTAGCTAACATATATTTACACATTCTACAGCACATTTACCAAAAGAACAACAATAGACACATCAATAGAAACTACACCCCACCCGCTCAAAAAACTGTCAATGTTCCACGAAACTTCTCTGATAATGGAGCTGCAATAACAAGAGGTTTTTCCTTTCAATCAGAAGAAAGAGAAGAAAAGCAGCAAACATACCAAATGCACAACACTAATATTCCACATAATTCCATTAACTGCTAGCACAATATCCATACCAGAACATCATAGAAAAAAGAAATACAGGAAACTAATCTGATGAATGGTCTATTCATCCTAATCCAATTTACAGAAGTATCTAGAAAATTCTTTAATAAAGAAAACTCACCAAGAATGTTCTGCCTTGACTCTCAAAGTGTAACAACAAAAGGTGGGGCATCTTTTCTTGGCCCTGCAACAGAACGGTACACATAAATCTTGTCAACTTGATCTTCATCTCTAATGACCTCCACATTCAATCTCGGCACCTCCCTCGCAAGGCGTCTGCAACCCGCCGCAGTCACATGACAACACGACATCCACAAGAACCGCATCTTCTCATACTTCTCCCTCCCACAAAACAAAGCCCCATCCCCAAAAGGGCAGTCTCTAATCTCAAGCTTCCTCAGCTTCGGACATCCCTCCAACAAACACTGCATCCCCCAATCACTACTCCCGGCAAACGCCACGGAGAGCGTCTCAAGATTCTTCGCGTACTTCCCGATATACTCGAACGTGTGATCGGTTAAATGGCCGGAGACTGAGAGCCTCTTGAGTTTGGTGCAGGTTTTCACCACGGCGCCGAATGCCTCATCCATCGGCTTGTTCGTGATGTAGTCCGGTTGATCCGGAGTCATAATGCAGAGGCGAAAGTGGGTGAAATTCGGGCAGTTTTTCACTATGGTGATAACAGCAGCATTAGTCATCCTCCTGCAGAAATAGAGTACATAGTGGAGTTTCGGGCATCCGCGAGACACTGCCAAGAAACCCAATTCGGTCACACCTTCACGGTGGTGTCGGTCATACGGATCAGCCGGGAAGACTCGTAGTTCTTCGAGTAAGGGGCAGCTCAATCCCACAGCCTCGAGCCCCTTGTCCTCAACTGTATCTATAACCTATACATGGAAGGAACAACTTTCAGACATAAAAAGGCCCGTTTGGGAGAGAGCTTATTTTAGCTTATTATGAAAAGTGCTTCTATGAAATAACTTATTCTAAAAAATAAGTTGTTTTTAGCTTATTTTCAACTTACAAAAATAAGCCAAAAATAAATTGATAGTGTTTTCTTACTTCATGATCAAGTTTTCTTACCCAAAGGCATCTGAGATTAGGGCAGTGACCAAGAAGCTTTGCAAATTCGCCACTTTGCAGAGGGGCATCGCTCAAGTTCAAGAAAGTGAGACCGGCACAAGCTCCATAAAGAAGGGGGAGGTAAAGGGAAGTGGCTTCCCACAAACCTGAAAGGACTTGGAGGTTTCTGCAATTACTAAATGCAGTTTCAATATCTTCATACTGGCGAGGCGTGAGTTCTTGCAAGAACGAGCCAGCGCCAAGGCCGGTTAAGTTAGGAGCATGGACAAGCAACCGTTGCAATTGGTCCAGGGTGATGCTCTCATTGACCTTGAGAACCCTTATTGATTTGCAGCGACTAACAAGTCTCTCTAAGTCGTCGAAACTAACCTCGCCGTTGAGACTAGAAAAGTTTAGTGTTTCGAGTGAGGTGAAATTTTCTGGGAAGCAACTCAACCAACCTCCACCAACATCCTCTGTTATATTGTCCTGTATGTTGAGCTCAGTCAAGTTCCTAGAAACAGAGAGGCGGAATTAAATGATCTCTTGCATAAAACTCCAACTCAAATACATTTATATACCCCATCAGCTGAGAAGTAAAGAGATCATAAAAATGATAGAAGATACTACGACGCCCAAAGTAACACAAAAAGGGATACGGAATACTAATATGATACGGATACCGAAAAAAGAAACAAAAAAACATTTAGAAAAAAATCTAGATATTATTAATACGTCAAAGAAACGTTTTCTATAGAAATGAATAGAAGGGTGTAGATGCTTAATATAGACTATAAAATCAGATTAATCTTAATCGTCCATTACTAGAATGCTGGTTACAGATAAGGTTTGAGAGAGACTCATTTGTATAACATATCATCTTCTTTCTAGTTGACTCTATAACCAGCTGTATTTGAATACCCAATATTTATGAAAATAAATAAATAAATATTTTAAATATGTTTTCTAACTTATATTGATATACGAAAGAAGAATTTTAGTTGACAAATATTTTACCGTTACTAATTTTTTTATAGCAGGCATATTATGTTGTGTCTTTATGTAATGTAGTATTATGGGGACCAAATGAAGGAACACCACGGAGTATCTTTATTTTCCAAGTTTACAACACAACAAACATATCTACTAACGTAATTCAAACTTTACTAGCAAACTTATTTGCATTAGTCTCTTAAGTAGTAAGACTTTATATTAGAGTTTTTATTGATATCTAATTTTTAGAATTTGGCACTGTTGTCCCACGTCTTGAGCCAGCTAGGCATGCTTCGTGCAGGGACGTATGTAGGATTTTCGGTAAGGGAGGGCATAAATGTATGTTTCGATTATATATACGAAACATATGAATTTGTACCAAAAACATGAAATCTCAAAAGAAAATTTACATAACTTTACATATAAATATCAAACTAACTAAATTATTGTAAAAAATAATAACAAACTACATTAGTATAACTAAATCACATAACTTTTGGCTGAGAAAATGAGAACTAATGCGAAAATATAATGGTAGAAAACGCAGTTATATACATATAACTTAGAATTTGGCAAGAGTTTGTCGTTTATTTCATATGGACTTTGCATTTAATATTTGAAAAATACGTGCTATAGATATCAAAGTTTTATAAGGCGCAACTCAATTAATTGGCAAAGAAATTCAGTTAAGTCAAATATAATACAAATCTAGTGTGAAATTTTATTATGTAAACATATTAGGATATAAGATATAATATAATTTAATAACATTAATAAAATAGACATAAAAAATTTAATTAAAAAGAAAAAAAAAGCAAAAGCAAAAATCAAGGGACGGCATCCCTTGGCTGCATGTAGCTCCATCCATAGCTTCGTGTATGTTTTTTTTAATAAAAACATTCATATACAACACATGTCTAATACTCCCTTCATCCCATAGAATGAGTCTTATTTCTTTTCAGTACGATTATTAACGAGAGTAGAAAGTTGTGTGTAAAGTTGTATAAAGAGATGGCCTCCAAATAAAGTATTTGTAATAATTTACCATTTATGGAAACAAGACAAACACCCGATAAGGAAAGTAAGACACCTTAATACACATTCTATGGGACAGAGAGAGTATTAATTATTCTGATGATAGTATTCAGTTGAAATTTGTTTGCGTTCCTTTAGTCGATAGTTTAGCATGCATAATTTGTTATCGGATTACTTATTCTCTCTTACACTATCAACAACACAGTTTCATTACAGATGTTCATTGTAATGTGTAATTGTGATTGTTGTTTTGCATACGTTTTTTTGTTGCCTAGTAGGTAACTGAAACTGAATGCTATATTTGAGATATAAATGTCCTATTGATGACTAAATGAGGGGTACCCTATCCAGTTATTACATAATTGATTCAATTAGAATCAGTTTTGCATGATTTGTAAGGCAAAATATTGACACTAATATATTATGCAACAAAAGATACTAATCAAAAACAAAAGGAAGAGGAGAGCTCAACTAAAGTCTACTACAAAACCACAAAATAGCATTAAATAAATAATTCATTCATAAGTACCAATAAATGGCTCTTAGGACATTAAGATGTAGATTTTCTATTACATAAGGCCATGGTATACATTAAAACCAAAGCTGAAGTAGAATGACTTAATTCTCCACCCATCCTTCATTAACAAATGAAACTTACCCTCAAAGTAAAGTACTCAAACAAAAACTATCTTCTTCTTTTCACATACTTTATACTATGTATGTTAACCAGAAATGACACTCATGTTCATGTAGGATGCACATACACAATCCA
The DNA here is from genome assembly GCA_028984105.1 of Lavandula angustifolia. Lineage (NCBI taxonomy): Eukaryota > Viridiplantae > Streptophyta > Magnoliopsida > Lamiales > Lamiaceae > Lavandula > Lavandula angustifolia. Next base: position 31,298,351 of record CM054809.1, read on the forward strand.
CTCTAAGTAAGATTAGCAAAACTTTTCATCTAAATGTAACAAAAAAACACGACCAATTTGTTGTTCATTTTTCTTCAGTAAAAGTAACTCGTCACATTACATAAAATGATATCACAGTCTACTTCAATGACATTTTCCAAAAATATCTAAAATCTAAACAGCCCCTACAAGTCAGAAATTTATAATCCCATTTTGTGTTGTACTTTTAACATCCAGACAACAAGCTGCTAATTAACCAAAGTTGAGAGGGGAGGGGATTAACTCAATAAAAGATAAAGCAGTAGGTACCTGCAATGACTGGCAATTGCTCTGAGCCCATTTTCACTGAACCCATCACAACTCGACAAAGATAAAGCCTTGAAGCAAGGAAACGACTTCGCCAAGAGCTCCAAGCTCTCATCGGTGACAGTCATCCTCTTAAGCCTCAGCTCCTCCAAGAAAGGGTAAACTTTGGCAAACATAACCACCCAAGAATGCACATTAGCACCCCAATCCGGCGGCAACATATTAAAATCAGAAAACCGTGGCTTCCCCTTAAGTGTAACACTCTTAATTCTTTTGAACCGTCTAGCCACTATTTCTGGTGACACTGCATAGCAATTCCCTATAAAGAGCTTTGATCTTGTCCATCTCTCAGCATTATACCAATCTTTACGCACAAGGGATATCGAGCTCCTATCTTTATGTGAATCTACAAAAGAGAGGACATTCTCCAACACTTCATCCGGGAATGGAGATTGAGGGTAAATTAGGCCATCTGAATTCCAGGAGTTTGATGGCAAATCCTCCGGTTTCTTGGATTCTTGATCCATATGAATCTCGGAGCACGGATTCATTCAGCCCTTACAATTATCTCAACCCCCCCCCCACATTAGCTGCAAGACTTTCAAAAGAGAGAGATAAATCAGAACCCATTATGCTTAAATGTACTTTTATCCACACTGAAATAACTATTATCTACTTGAGAAAAGGAAGAATCACACAGAAGGAAGATTATCAAATTTTAGAAAGAATTTATAAACTCACCTGCAATATCAGATTCCTAATTATTTGAATGTATTTGGAAGAAATATTTTTTTCAAGCCAAAGATAAAATGAGAGGAAAAAGTAAACTGAAAGCAATTAAGCAGTTCAACAAGCCAACTTAAAATTAAAAACTGGATTAAGATCACAAAAGTGGTTACTCATCAAAACTGAATCTTGTTAGTTCACTTGTACCTTTCAACCTAGTGGTTAAAGAAAATTATTCCATAAAAAACAAACAAAATCAAATTGATCTATCAAGCAATAAACATGATATTCAACACCAAATCCCCATACTTAAGCAAGCAATTACCCAATTCCAGAAACAGAAAAAAAGCAGAGATCTATCAAGTAAGAGACCCAAATTCAAAACATTTTTTAGATCCAGTGCAACAGTGATTGGATCAAACAATGAAATGAAGCAGCTAAGAATTAGAAAGAAGAGCAGGAGAAAGAACCGTAGAGATTTACCTCTGGGTGATTGAATGCTTGGGCGAACTGAAGAGCCAAACAAAATCTCGTACTACCCACTTGCATATTTTATTCTAGCAAGAAAAAATTTATAATAATTACAGTTTACTACAGAAACACTAAAGCAGCTTAAAACTTGAACCAATTTTTTTATCTACTTCCTATAACCTAATATTTATGATTCACTTTCTCATATCATATTATTTATGATTTATTTTTAAAAAATATAATAATAATGTATACTATATAATATTATTTTTTAATTTTCGTGTCAAAATTAATTGAGCAATAAATATTGGGACGGATTAGAGATGGCAATTGGGCCCGGATCCGTCGGACCCGACCCGACCTGCCCCGCCCCGCGATGGGGCGGGTAATACCTAGACCCGTAGAAGTACGGGGCGGGTGCAGACCCAACCCGCGTGGGTCCGGGACGGATCCCGGTCCAATTCTCTACCCGCCCGCCCACCTGCACCCGTTTTGACCCGCATTACTAATTTTTTTATTAATTTTATTATGTAATCTTACTTTATGTTATTTGAATTTTTTTGTTCTTCAATTCATACTTTTAGATACTAATAGATGACAACTATGATAAGAAAATTCAAACAAAAAGGCTTCCACTAACGAAAATTAATAATTAAAAAATAAAATAATTCTAAATTAGCAATTGAAATGGCACCAACGGGTGCAGGGCCGGGTAGATCCGCCCGTGCGGGTTCGAGGTTGGTTCTGAGTTTCTGGACCCGTACAAGTCTGGATTTGGATCTGGGTCTCTGAATCGAACTTGCGGGGCGAGTCCGGATACTATACTATCCAGCCCCGACCCGCAAAATTGCCATTTCTAGGACGGATGAACTAATTTATAGCAAACCTATGTACGGATACTATTCATACTTTCCCCAATTGAGGAAGTAGGTATATGATATGAGAAAATATAGAATAATTTACGTATATTCTACCAACTCACAAAACGAGTGGGATCACCTGTCCCAAAAATGATGGGCCACTTGGTGCACCACCACGCAGCCGTCGCGCACGTGTTTGGTGGATCACCTTTTTATAAGTTAAATATTTATTTATTGGTAATATGATCCACCAATACACGCGTGATACCACCTGATTGGTGGGTCACTGAATGATCCACAAGAAATGGGCTAGAAGATCCGAATTGCTCACAAAATGTAAAAGCTCTCAATTATTAGGCAGTCCACTTCGCTGAAACTGACAGAAAATGGAGGCGATGCACCTACCGTGGGGTCGATGCTCCCACATCCTCTCTCTTGCCGACACGTGTTAGGTCAATCAGCAGTAAAACAAGTCTTCTTTTTTCCATTTAGTTTTAACCGCGCAGTCATTTGCGAATAAATTTTGTGATATTGTAATATTCGATAAATTAATAATTTTTTTAATATAATATTTTTTTTATCTCAATTCTAATCAATATAAAAAAATCACCAAATTTGATAAGATATTAAGAGTAACTTTTAGAAAATTTCAATGTAAATATCGTCAATATCATAAATTATTAATCATTTAAAATTATCAATAATATTAAGACAATTTTGTGAAATATGATTCTATTGTTGACCTTTTTAAAAAAATTCAAATTTAATTGAATCTCATTTCTAATTTTTCTAATTGCATCAAAAAGTTTCGGTGTTGTTTTTTTCGAATTGCACCATAAAATTATGAAGAGTCATAGATGCAATAAGTGATTCTTTGTGCGTAATTGGTTCTAAATAAATTGTATCATTTCATGAATGTTAACAATATAATTGTACTTGCTTTTTTGTGTTTGTTTCTAGATAGTAAATAGTAAAATAACACTAAATATGATATATAGATAAACTTATAACTCCTTATATTCATCTAATTAAAATTCGATTTCGTTGAAGTTCAAAAATTCTCTCTTAATTAATTAATTTATAGATAAATTAATATATCTATATAAGATAATAAAATCTCACAATTCTGAGAATGTTTATTTAGAGAGGGTTTAACTGTATTCTAAAAAGCTACTCAAATAATTGAATAAGTACTAATATAACAAACATAAACCTATCCAATTTTATAAAAACTATCCATAATATACTCGAAATGTCGAATATACACAGATAAAAAGGTGATAGACACAATACTCCATTGATTGATGAAATAGTGTGTCCAATTGGTCGGACACATGCTATGACACGTGCCTTATCGATCGGACACATGACAGAGCATGTGTCCTATCGGTTGGACACTTGATACGGTAGATGATCGGACATGTGACAAGGCATGTGCTCTATCACACTTGTGTCAATCAGTCGAATATTGATCAGAGACATGGTCGGACAATATTATTTCGAAAGTAGTATAATTGTTTTGTTCGAAAATCATTTTTTTTTTTCACAAAAAAACCTCAGAAAGTAAGAATATTTAAATTATTTTAGATAAATAAAGTAGTAAATTAAATATAAGAATTGGATAGATTTGTGTTTTATTTTACCTATTACTTCAAACACCAAAAATTTGTCAATTTTGTAAAAATTTGAGATTTTTTACTTTTCGATCTGAATTAGAAAACACCGAACTCGAGAAAACTGAAAACAATGGTGGATTTCATACTGGCCAGTGAGAATTTGATAATAGGAAAAGTATATTATACCCAATTAAAAGAAAGAAAATCTAAAGGGGCCTTTGTGGTTATGTGATTGGTTGTTTTGGTAAAATTGATTAGCTTTAAAAAAAGTGTCAAGTTAGTTTTCCCGGTAGCAAAAGCCGCTCTTTTTCCAACTTTACCGGTGGCACCGTCTTCGACATATTCTGGATTTGATTTTGCGTTGAAGGTTGAAACATTGTTCACTCAACAACTACAATTAAGTAGCAAAATATTTATATATGTCTATATATATATATATATATATATATATTAAAGAGTAAAAAGTTGTGCTAAATTAGAAATTAAACTAAAATTAAATCTTTTTTGCTTAATTGTTGAACATGATGTGCAAATTCATTATGTTTATGTAGTTCTAAAATTAAAGATTTCATGTAATGATTGGAGCCGATCATGGAAAATAAGTCCATGAGAACCTGTTTGCAGGCTTAATCTTAGTCTATTAGTGGGGCCTTGATCAAGATGGTTAGTGTCTCTTAATTTAATATTATGTTCGCTAACTAAAAATTTTAAAAAATGAAAGCAGATAACAAAGTTAGAATTATTTTGATTAATTTTGCAAAGTTGATGAAAACAAAGTTCGTATAGCTATTATTGTTTCATACTATCCTGATATGCTTTTAGCTTTATGATTATGATGCATAATTTCTACCTAAAGTCTTGATAATATATATATTTTTATTGTAGCTCATATAATATTGAAAAAAAAAAACTAGCAATCCATTTGAATTTTGTAAAAATTATAAAAGGAAAAGATGACTAAGTCATCAAGTAGTCGTGGTGTACGGATCAGGGGAAGTTGCTCTTTAGATCATGCTGAATCTTAATTTTTCAATATATTTTAATTTAATAAATTATTATTGATATTATTAATTTCGTTTCCCTCTAACTCGAAATTACAAATTTCATCCTTGTGTAATTCGTATTTACGGATGGATCCTCCCCCAACCGATCTTAATCACCCAAGTCTTGTTTCGAGTACAAAAACACATTCAACGGCCTACTAATTTTCATCAATTCTGAAGAAATTAAAACTTATTTGAGATAAAGATGGAGGAGATAATGGTGTTTTAAGGCCATGGAATAGACACCACCACCTAATAAAAATCCCCCCCCCCCCCTTCTCTTATCTCTCTCTCTCTCTCAAATGGCATTAGTTGTCTCATTTCCATCAGAAAATGACAACCTAAATTCGTGTCTCCCCTGTTCTGAGAAGCCCATGTTACCAACCAACCCTTTTTCTCCTCCCCATGTTTCCATCCTTATCCAGCCACTGTTCCCCTTTAGACCATTTTCAATCCCTTTTGGGAGTTCGCCACGTGGCAATCAGGGCCCACTTCTTTTTGTTGTGCCATGCAACACATATTTAATCCTAAATCTTAAGACAGAAACATGGTGCCCAATGTCATCAATCATCAACATGCAAAAGTGGATTTATGTTGGGCTACCAAAGAATCATGGTTATGGGACTTGTTAGACTTGTGTCATTTTAATTCATAGTATTGGAATTGGGCTTTTGCCTAATGTTGCAATGTATATTAAAAACTTTGTATAAGGGATGAAGGGCAATAATTCCCTCTTTCTTCCACTGGCGGATCTACATATAGCCAAGGAGAGGTTGCCTCTCCTTAGTTTTTGCTGTGAATTACTCTCTATGTCCCATTATTTGTGACAACATTCTTTTCGTCACGAGAATTAAGAGAATATATGAGAAAGTATAAGAGAAAGAAGTAGATGATAAAATATAAGAAAGAAGATGAGTGAGATAATGAGATAGTACGAGAGAAAAGATGATAAAACAAGATAAAATATAAGAGATGATAATAATTTTTTGCTAGAAGTGGAAAGCGACCACTTTTAGTGGGACATCTCAATCGGGAAAGATGGTCACTTATAGCGGGACGGAGAGAGTACCTATTAGGCCCCTATTTGGTTTAGTTTTCCAATTAAGAAAAATTAGATACGCTAACTCTCAATTATTTTCTACAACGGTTCCGCTTTTCAAATAAAAGTCTCTAATTCTTAATTTTTAAACAACAATGTGGTGATTTATATCGGCAAAGAAATATTTTGTAGTGTTATCAATGCAACTACTATTCAGAAACTTCAGAATATGACGAATCGTTGAGGCCTATGTCAGATTTCTAATAGGTTAATTGTATGGTATATAGTTTGTTACAATACTTTTATATGTTACTGTATGCATTATACCTTGCCTCCCCTTTCTTAAAATTCTGTGTCCGCCACTGCAGTTTCTTCTCTCTTTTACGGTTCATTTTGCGTGCAAATATGACAAAAAATTCTGAGTTTGGTATATAAGAAAATTAGGGATGGAATCATATGTCCGATAAATCGTTATTCAATTGGTGTATGATTGAAAAATACATAGTTTGAATTAAAAAAACATCACTATTTAATTTAATTTTATTTTTATCTTCCCTCTAGCTTTACATTTAGTAAATCAAGCAGCTACAAACAAATCATTTTTTTAATCTTATCATTTCTATCAATTCAAAACTACTTACTTTTGAATCGACAACCAATTAGACAACGATTAATTGGACAGCACCTCATCATAGTAATCTATGAGTTTAGCGGCAAAAACGGGCTTTTAGTCTTTGATGTGAAACGAGGGTTCCACGTCATCTCGCCGGCGAAAGATCGATCTCGATCAGATTCTCGTCGTCAACCTCTATGCGCCTCTTTTCGTCCAACGCAATCTCTATCAATCCGTATCCGTCCCTATCCTCCTCCTCCTCCTTCCACCGAAAGCACGTACTCTCCGGCGAGTCCCCATCCGACGATTTATCGGTGTCGGAATCTGGGTAGAACAGCGACAGAGAGGCGTACCTCTGAATATAATTCGTAGGAAAATCTCTCTTGGCCTGGGAATCGTTTTCCTCTTCTCCTTCGTATTCCTCGAGTATGACCTCCAGCGGCGCTCGAACGTCCCACTCGACGAACGAATCCGCGTCGAACTCGTTAGCGTTCTGCTTCGGGTCGATGCCGTAGCTTAGACAATCGTCGGAATCACTCTTCTGAGCTCGATAGCCAGATTCTTCAGTTGGCTGCGGCGGCGAACGCGTGTAATTTAATGTTTGTTTGATTGTAGATCTCTGAGCCGCACCTAACCGGAGAAGGTAGAGTAAGAGAAGAAAGGTGGAAAGCACGATGGGAGAGAGAAGGAAGGGGAAGTAGAGGAGTCCGAGAGCGTAGAGAGTGGTAATTACTGACAAAAGAGAATTCATGATTTAGATTTTTCGTAGATTCGAATGTGTGGTTATTTATAACTTGGAAAGTTACAAGACAAAACCTCATGCACAAATATAAGTGAGCAGAAGGGGAGAGTTTGTCCCATTGGATGAAATAGCAGTTAGGTGGTTAGTTTGTCGCTATTATGGGTGAGTCCGTCAATTATAATTAGCTTAGATGGTTAACCTCTTCTGTGTTGTTTGTAGTTTAAAGTACATTAGCAGAGTTTTACGCAATATACACTTCGATAGCGGCGGCATATTACTCTCGTCATAAAATGAATAAAAATTTAAAAAAGGAGAACTTGTGAAATACGAGATTAAATTATTCTATATACTAAGCTAAAATATAATATATATAATACTTCCCCTCCCAATATTTTTATTTTAATTTCCTTTTTTGTTGTTTCGTAATTCTTATCTTCGTCCAAAAAACAGTAATATGTGGACCACAATCAAATTGTAATACACAACTATCTACTTTTTTTTTTTTTTTTCACGCCGAAATTTACTAAAATAAGAATAATGGGACTGAAGGATATAAAATAGTTCGAGATTTATTTTTTGTCCTTTTTCATTCGTAAAAACAAAGATAGGTGGGGAGTTATAAGATGTAATCCCGATGAGGTGACATACCACATGTCCACATGCATCAACAGGGGAATTAGTTGAAAGATGCAGGAGAAAGAAACAAGGTGCCCCACAGGAAGGAGGCATTTTGTCAGAAACTAAATTGGCATTTGATTACACCAACAAACTCATATCCCACTAATCAATATCAAATAGTATCAATTATACATTCTGGGCTTTGACTGAGAAAATAACACATTAAATGTACATCAATTATACATGCCTCGCCTTGTCTTCTTGTCATAATTCCAGGTATAGAATAGAAGGATGCAAAATTATGTCAGAAGATAACACATTAAAGATGGTACCTGTAATTTGTCAGATTCTAGCATAAACATCAAGTCCCAGTTGTTTCCAGACAACCATAGTTGCAAAGGTTAAACAAAAAAGGGAAGTGAGTTAGTTGGGGGAGAGAGGGGAGTCTGCTGGCTCAAAAGCATGGAGTGGGCGGCGAGTATGGTCCCTTGATGGTTGCGGCAGACAACCAATCTCAGCCGTCAATTCCCTCACACAAGCCCTATACATGAATGACACTGCCACTGTGATTGGGAAGTATAAAGTCACGGGATGGGCACGACCAAAGACCAAAAAGGCAGAAATTTGTGATCTAAGTAACATCCTTCTTTCAACCACCTTTCACATGGCTTCGTGCCCGAACCCACGACAAAACTATGATTCTTGGTTGCTCCAGTACTTTTTTGGAAACTCAAGTTCCACATTAAAGAAACTACCTGTGTAAAACAAACAACAAAAAAAAAAATATAGCCCAATCAGTTCACTTCCACCAGGTGATTCATCTCTTTAGTTTGCATTCCCCAAATCAACATTTTGTCACTGTTTAACAGTCGAAAAAATAACAAGGCTTACCGGATTGTAGTTTCTAATCAACATAGATATGGATGTGGCAAAAGACCATCATGTACCTGAGTTCAGGAAATGAAGTCCAAAACATCAACCATCATATTCATCATAAAATGATACTACTAAAAATAAAAGGGTGTTTAGATTTTAATGCTCTTACTGATACTTTTGAATCATTGAAAAGAAAAACTATACATATTCAGAAGCTTATAGACAATGTGAGAATAGACTTTACATCTTCAGGGAAACTCTGAAGTTGATTTGTACCGAGGAAGTAGTTGCAAATAAGGAAATATATGCAGAAAAGGGAACATGCATATACAGAAGGTAGACTCAATCAAGCATAAAAAAATGGCTAATAGTCCATATAAGATGTTGTTAGATGTTAGTTCGTGAAAGAAAAATCAACTAATTTTATTAGTATTTTCCTTACAGCAGTCATCCTTCATAGATAATAAAACTCCATTTCCATCCTCAAACTTTGTGTCCATCATAACATCTCTGGTCGCCAAAAGATTAATGTTTCATGGGTATGATGTATCGAGTATAAGGAAACAAGATGAGAAAGGTTAGCCCATCCTATTTTCTTGAAAGATAATCACCAACAAAATTGGGATCAGCTACTATTTCCCTCTTCCTACATCAGTTTTATCAATAAATCTGAAGAAGCCTAATCAAATGTGGCATTAGAGTGATATACAAGGTTATTAAGCCAAACAAAATAGGCATATTGACTTGAGATTCAATTTAAGTAAAATTGGGCTCTGGCCAAGAAGCTATCAAGAGCATCGCATACTTCTACCATTACTCGATCGACAAGGGAAAAAGTAGTGCAAAACTCAGATTATGCTACTTCAACAAGACATGTAAGGGTACTCCTCAATGCAGGTAGAAAAAAAAAGTAATCATTTTCACACTCGATCTATCAGCATACCCACACTGAACTAAACATGGCCCTTCCATAAAGCCAATAGGGCTATTTGGAAAATCTGCTAGCTACTCATAATTCATAAAAGCAGATCATAAATTTCAAAACTTGATAATTAACTCAAACTTAGCTAGCATTCTAACACAGGAACTACATAATAAGAAAATGTCACCCAAATTAACAGCAAGTTGCCACTGAAGCAGAATAGAAAGAATTAAAAAACTTGAGCACTAACTTTCAACTTGCATTCTAACACAGGAGGACATAAGAAGGAAATGCAACCCAAATTAAGAGCAAGTTGCCAGTAAAGCAGAAAAGAAAGATTTAAGTATAGAAAATAATATTCTCAAAGAGCAAACACGGAGTAAACAAAAAGAGTAAGCAAGTTGAAAATCACCTTTTTAATGATGAAAGAATCGAGGAGTTAAATGCCCCGGATAGATATCTCTAACTGCTCTATTCTTTTTGCTAAATCGTGCTTCCCACAGTTCTTTATGCCATCAGAAACCATATCAAAGCTTTGTGACATAGGTAGCAGATTTAACTCAATCATCTCCACCAAATAATTCGCAGCCTCAACATATCTACCAGCACGACCACACATCTTCATCAGCATACTATACACAGGTCGGTTTGGAGGATGCCCTTTCACCTGCATATCAGCAAAAAAACTGAATGCATCATCAAACTGTCCCCTCCGGCAAAGAGCCTTCAGAATCGGAGCATACAAACTGGGAAACGGACGGTAACCGTCCTCAATGGACCTATGAAGTATCTTAAAAGCCTCATCAACTTTTCCAATTTTCGATGTCACAGTTATCATAATCTTATACGGTGTCCATGTCAGGACAAAACTCCAATCTTGAAACATCAAGAAAAAGTTGGATGCAGAAGTCTACCTGCCCAGAATTACACAGAGCACAGGAGTAAGATTTTACTCAATGTGCACTTCGATAGCGGCTGCAAATTACTTTCGTCATAAAATAAAAAAAAAATTGAAAAAAGGATAACTTGTGAAATACGAGATTAAAATATTCTATACACTAAGCTAAAGTATAATATATATAATACTCCCCCTCCCACTATTTTTATTTTTATTTCCTTTTTTTGTTTCGTAATTCTTATCTTCGTCCAAAAAAAACAGTAACATGTGGACCATAATCAAACTATAATACACAACTACCTACTTTTTTTATTTTCACGCCGGAACTCCTAAAACAAGAATAACGGGATATATGGATATAAAATAGTTCGTAATTTTTTTTGTCCTTTTTCATTCGTAAAAACAAAGATAGGTGGAGAGTTATAAGATGTAATCCCGATGTTGTGACATACCACATGCATCAACAGGGGATTTAGTTCAAAGATGCAGGCGAAAGAAACAAGGTGCCCCACAGGAAGGAGGCATTTTGTCAGAAACTAAATTGGCATTTGATTACACCAACAAACTCATATCCCACTAATCAATATCAAATAGTATCAATTATACATTCTGGGCTTTGATTGAGAAAATAACACATTAAATGTACATCAATTATACATGCCTCGCCTAGTCTTCTTGTCATAATTCCAGGTGTAGAATAGAAGGATGCAAAATTATGTCAGAAGATAAAACATTAAAGATGGTACCTGTAATTTGTCAGATTCTAGCATAAACATCAAGTCCCAGTTGTTTCCAGACAACCATAGTTGCAAAACATAAAAGGAAAGTGAGTTAGTTGGGGGGGGAGAGGGGCGTCTGCTGGCTCAAAAGCATGGAGTGGGTGGCGAGTATGGTCCCTTGATGGCCGCGGCAGACAACCAATCTCAGCCGTCAATTCCCACACACAAGCCCTATACATGAATGACACTGCCACTGTGATTGGGAAGTATAAAGTCACGGGATGGGCACGATCAAAGACCAAAAAGGCAGAAATTTGTGATCTAAGTAACATCCTTCTTTCAACCACCTTTCACATGGCTTCGGCCCGAACCCACGACAAAACTATGATTCTTGGTTGCTCCAGTACTTTCTTGGAAACTCAAGTTCCACATTAAAGAAACTACCTGTGTAAAACAAACAACAAACAAAAATAGCCCAATCAGTTCACTTCCATTCCCCAAATCAACATTTTGTCACTGTTTAACAGTCGAAAAAATAACAAGGCTTACCGGATTGTAGTTTCTGGTCAACATAGATATGGATGTAGCAAAAGCCCATCATGTGATGAGTTCAGGAAATGAAGTCCAAAACATCAACCATCATATTCATCATAAAATGATACTAGTAAAAATATAATTTTAATGCTCTTACTGATACTTTTGAATCATTGAAAAGAAAAACTACACATATTCAGAAACTTATAGACAAGGTGAGAATAGACTTTACATCTTCAGGGAAACTCTGTTGTTGATTTGTACCGAGGAAGTAGTTGCAAATAAGGAAATATATGCAGAAAAGGGAACATTGAATTCCAAGGGATATATAGAAGGTAGACCTGAATCAAGCATAAAAAAGAAAATGGCTAATAGTCCATATAAGATGTTGTTAGATGTTAGTTCGTGAAAGAAAAATCAACTAATTTTATTAGTATTTTCCTTACAGCAGTCATCCTTCACAGATCATAAAACTCCATTTCCATCCTCAAACTTTGTGTCCATCATATCTCTGGTCGCCAAAAGATTAATGTCACGGGACTGAGGTATCGAGTATATGGAAACAAGACGAGAAATGTTAGCTCATCCTATTTTCTTGAAAGAAAATCACCAACAAAATTGGGATCAACTACTATTTCCCTCTTCCAACATCAGTTTTATCAATAAATCTGAAGAAGCCTAATCAAATGTGGCATTAGAGTGATATACAAGGTTATTAAGCCAAACAAAATAGGCTTATTGACTTGAGATTCAAGTTAAGTTCAAAATTGGGCTCCCATACTTCAACCATCACTCGATCGACAAGGGAAAAAGTAGTGCAAAACTCAAATTATGCTACTTCAACAAGACATGTAAGGGTATTGCTCAATGCAGGTAAAAAAAACTAAAAAAGTATTCATTTTCACACTCGATCTATCAGCATACCCACACAAATTGAACTAAACATGGCCCTTCCATAAAGACAATAGGGCTATTTGGAAAATCTGCTAGCTACTCATAATTCATAAAAGCAGATCATAAATTTCAAAACTTGATCATTAACTCAAACTTAGCTAGCATTCTAACACAGGAACTACATAATAAGAAACTGTCACCCAAATTAACAGCAAGTTACCAATGAAGCAGAATAGAAATAATTAAACAACTTGAGCACTAACTTTCAGCTTGCATTCTAACACAGGACATAAGAAGGAAATGCAACCCAAATTAAGAGCAAGTTGCCAGTAAAGCAGAAAAGATAGATTTAAGTATAGAAAATAATATTCTCAAAGAGCGAACACGGAGTAAACAAAAAGAGTAAACAAGTTGAAAATCACCTTTTCAATGATGAAAGAATCGAGGAGTTAAATGCCCCGGATAGATATCTCTAACTGCTCTATTCTTTTTGCTAAATCGTGCTTCCCACAGTTCTTTAAGCCATCAGAAACCATATCAAAGCTTTGTGACATAGGTAGCAGATTTAACTCAGTCATCTCCACCAAATAATTGGCAGCCTCAACATATCTACCAGCACGACCACACATCTTCATCAGCATAGTATACACAGGTCGGTTTGGAGGATGCCCTTTCACCTTCATATCAGCAAAAAAACTGAATGCATCATCAAACTGTCCCCTCCGGCAAAGAGCCTTCAGAATCGGAGCATACAAACTTGGAAACGGACGGTAACCGTCCTCAATGGACCTATGAAGTATCTTAAAAGCCTCATCAACTTTTCCAATTTTTGATGTCACAGTTATCATAATCTTATACGTGTCCGTGTCGGGACAAAACTCCAATCTTGAAACATCAAGAAAAAGTTGGATGCAGAAGTCTACCTGCCCAGAATTACACAGAGCTTCTGCTAAACAATTGAATGTGCCCACATCTGGCAGAAACCCTTCCTTGGTCATTTTCTTGACCAACCCTAGAGCTGATTCAAGATATCCTGCATTCAGTAAGCCGTCGATCAGTAAATCACGGCCACGTACAGGAGGATTATATCCTTTTTCACTCATCTCCTCCAAGAACTCTTGGGCCTCTCTCATCTTTCCTGCACAGCACCAAGCATTAACAAGAACTGAATACGTCTTCTTATTAGGAATTGTCCCTTTTTTGATCATTCTCCTTATCAAAGCATATGCCCCTTGAAAATTCTTAACCTCACACAGAGCAAAAAGCAAGGAATTGTATACTTCAACTGTCTGCTGACAATTAAAGTTTTTAAGCCTGTTAAATAGGTTGACAGCTTGATCAATGAGGCCATGTTTACCATATTGTTCAATAATGAAAGACACAACAGATGGAGATATGGCAAAATTCTGGGATTTCATAGTTCCTGCTACCTTCCACATGGTTTCCCAGTTGCGGTTTTGAGCTAAGATCTTCAAGAGCTCTTCGAACTCAAGTGTGGTAGGCTCATAATTTGGGTGATTTGTCCTTGCCCAATTGAAGAAGCGAAAAGATTCTACCCCACAATTGCAGCAACTGCGGAGGACCCTAAAAACTAGCTCCGAGTTGACAATTTTTGATATATGCATCTTGTTGAGGGTGCGCTCCAAGTAGATATCACGCCGCACAATGTTCGATATGTGGTGAATCGTGGCAAAGTAATCATCGTCAGGCATACCTCTAGTATTACTGCCACCACCATTATTATGAAATGAATTGTTTCCTGTGGTCAAGCATCGAAGAAATCCCAAGGCACTCCTGCCGGTGATGGGTGTAAAGATTTTGCAAACCACAAGCATTTGTAAATCATAATGAACCTAATTGAAAGAAGAAAGCTGTTACTTCTAAGTTCTAAAATACTTATATTTCTAAATCATAAATCACGATGGCATTCTTTGCCATATACAAAATTCCATGAAATTGTAGCCAATATAATAGAGCAGAACAAGCTTATCCATAGGATTCAGAATCAACTAAAGTAGAAACTTGTAGAAACCCCTGCAAACCCTAAAATTAAAATACATTTCCCCTTCCTTTCTAGATGGAAGAGTTACTTAGTTCGATTAGCAACCACGTCAAAACAACCATAAAAAGATATGTGCTCAAATACTCACAACGAGGAATAAATGAATTCACCACCTAATAATCAAAACCCCCAAATTCGAAAAAAGGATAATTTACCGAAATCCTCGAACTGCAAAAGCGCGAACCAATTTGACCGAACTTGGGACGTATAATCTCCGGCCTTTCGATGGTTTCTTCAGACCGTCACCATCCAGCAAATAACAGAACGTCTTTAATCGCAAACTGGATTCGACGGAGAATGTTTGGTCACGGCGGTGAGGGTTTCCGGGAGCAGTGGCAGACTAGCAATAAGTTCCGGTGAGTGAGCGATCACGCTGATGTTCGATCATGTATGTATGTGGGCCTTTTATTGGGCCACTCGTTGGATTAGAGATATAGCTTTTGAAACGTTAGAATTACCAATTAAAATTTATTTAATCTCAAAAGCCTTTTTAATTTAATTATGATTACTCCACAAACTTGAACCTTTTATTGGGCCACCCATTGGATCCAAAAGCTTACAGATCAAGAAAAAAAAAAAAGAACATTCTCGAACAACTATATGCTTTCGGCCCGGGACAAAGCGGGAAAACTTATTTTAAACAAATAAATTAATTATCCCCTATAATTCAGGCCTCATCTACACCCCCACAATCTCAGCAACGTTTTACCAACTACATACATTGATGGCGGTTTAATACACAACAACAACTCACTAAAACCTCAGCAAAACATGAATAACATAAACCTGCCATAAATTAAAATAACATAAACCTGCCATAAATCACAACTCAAAAGGCAAGCATTTATTATGGAATAAGTTACAACACATACACGCCTATATGTCGTATCTACACTGACCATGTACAAACAAACTACAGAGTACGGACAAGCCAACCCCCATTCTTCAATGGAAAGAGTTGAAGAAGAGAGGTCCATGAGATGGCGTAGTAGTGAAGGTGGGTGGCTCGGGACCAAAAGATTATGAGTTCAATTTCTACTGCACACACTATGTATGCATATCATATGGTGGTTTAACTCTCATGTGTGGTTTGCATGCTATTGCACAGGAGCGAGGTCTATCATGTGCGCACGAAGGTAGCGACTGCGGTTCTTCGTCATAAAAAAAACACAAAACTAACCACAGCAACCGACAATGCTGTACAAAAACACAGTATTATTTAATTCTCTGCAAATAGATCACCGCGAGGCCATCCCTCTTCATCGCCAGAGGCGAAAAGGGCGACAGAAATGTCGGCGAGTTTCTTCACACTCAATCTCGGCCGTCGGATCCTTGATTGCTTTGGAGCATTTGGGGCTTCAACCTCGATTGATTCGCCATCACATTCCATGTCTTGAAACCCAACTGTCTTTCTTGGTGTGTTGTAAGCAAAATGGGATTGTCTGGCTATCAGACTCTGTATCAATCCAAATCAAACAAATTAAATCTTTGAAATTAACAAATGAATTGATGAAATCTGATAGCTTTGTTGCAGCAGTTGGAAGCTTACCGCTTCTCTAATCGCCTTTGACACGAAGAACAGCCTTTTCAGATCATCATGCTCAACCCCACACAGTATCCTAATCTGCAATACAGCTTAATCAAATTAGACCAACATTCCACAGTTGCAAAGGTAGAAAATCAAAAATCACGAGAAAAAAAAATGACGAAATCGAACACTGCTAACCAGTAGTTCCTGAGGCAACTCCTCGAGTGCAGATTTCTCTCCGGAAAAACTCGAATCTGCAGAGCACCGCCTCTTCAGACTTGATTTCGCAATGCAATCATGTTCTTCCCCAAATTCCATACCCTGACTCGACAGAAAAATTCTTTTCCTCCCAAACGACGTACACCTCACCAGCCCCATTCCGTACCCTTCGTCTGCCCTAGAACAACAATTCTCCACAAACGCCATTTTCACCAGAAATAAAACTCCGAGATCTGATTCCAAAACACAGAACTTAAATTCACTTCACCGAAACCCTAGGAAGAAATCCAGTAACTCCAGAATCTCTAATTGAGCCGCAAACCTGCTTGTAGAAGTAGCCAGCAACCTAATCGACAGTAAATGGAGATTGATGTAACGGCTGAGTGATTAAGGAAACAAAAACCGCCTTCCAACTATCTTCCAAAAATATAAATCTTCACACGCACAGTGAGTAAATGTTTTCCCCAAAATCAACCAATCACCAGAATTTTTTTGCTTTCCGAATGCGGTAATTGAGCGATAAATATACTTGGATTCCGAATTTACTAGAAACTACTCCGGAAAGCTCTCGAGTGTGAGACTCCAGCATATAAATAGCAAGCAGTAAAACTAGCCGTTGCTCGAGAACACGCGTCGGGATGTGAGAGGCCGCGCGAAGCAAGTTGGGGATTGTTTTGATGATGTGGCGGAAATGGTCGGTCTAAGGCGGCTGGCGACAGGTTTGAAGACGACGAGGCTTTGCTAGAGGTACTGGGACAGTGCGTTTTTGTAATGTTACAGTGCTTTCATATGCTGACACGTGGAAGAAGATGGGCCGTGACCCGTGATGGGATAGAGAGGAATATTTGATTCTGATATTAATTCTAAAGGTCCGGCATTTCCTACCTACTATTATATACCATACCAGGTATAATATCGTAGTATATAATAATTAATGTGTATATCAGTACAATTAAATATTAATAAAGTTATTTAGATAATAAATTTTTTCGGTCCCGATATATATCAATGCACGAAAATATATTCGATAAAATAATAATTTTAATTAAATGAATATTTTTTTCGAATCCCAAAATTATTAAATTATCGAGATTTAACTTTATATAGATTTATTATAGAATAGTAGATATAAAAGTGGTAATACGTATTTATAGCTATTGTGAAAATAAAAATATAAATAAATTAATTTTGTTTAAAAATGATCACAGTATATTCGAGTTGCTGATGAAAATATATTTAATTTTTTTTATTTTAATGGGATTATTATTTGTAAAGTTGTGTCCTATACGGACGAGACTTGTAGCTTGTGATAGCAATGGATACTTCTAACACGTGGTGTTGACTTCTTATTTATCTATTGAATTATTTCTTTTTACATGCAAAAGTATTTCTTAAAAAAAGAAAATTTGATGATTTTAGTCTATAATAGAAAATGTTATCATGATTTTTTTTAAAATTCTAAATGGCTATTTGATATATGCACTCCAACATAAGAATTAGAGTAGATAAATATTATTCCATCCATTCCATAGAGAGTGTTGTCTTTCTATGGAGCACGGAGATTTAAAAAACGGGAGTGTGTGGTGTATATTGTTTGACTTTTTGATTTGTAAATTTTGGTTCACATATTGTTTGTTTTTTTAAGAAACAAAACACTTTTTATGTGACGACTCGAAAAGAAAAACAAGACACTTTCAATGGAACAGAAAGAGTATCTAAATGTTGATTTATCAAACGTCTATTTAAAAAAAAATTGTTTGTAATAAATAATAACACAGCATTTCCTAGTTTGACGGTCTATTTCACAAATTTATGTTGAATCTATTGAATTTTGTAGGTCTTTAGTAATTTGACCGCTAGCAGTCATAAATTAATGATAGTGGCCCTAAATCATGCCAATCTGGCCCAATTAAAGACTGGTGAATAAATTTGTAATAATTTTCAGTTAATGATTCACTGTTATATCACGCACTTTAGTATAAATTAATGATATATTTATTTCAATTAATCTATAAAATATTCAAGCATTTTGAATGTTGTTTTTGAATAAAACATTGATGTAAAGTATATCAAACATCATACGAACGAGAGGCCCAGCACTTTCTCTTTCATTGGCGCCAATCAATTCAAATAAGTCGTTTCTCTAACCTAGAGAAAGTCGTTCAATGTTTCTTTATTGGAGTCGAATTAATTAATTAGCCTAATTGACGGTTGGTATCGGTTTTGATTAAAACTAATTTAACCTTTCAAAAAGATAGAACATCCTCGATATGATTAAAAGAAATGTTTGAAGAAGACCAACCATTGTTTTATAGTACACACGTACTTTTAGTTATATAACTATTTTATATTTCAAATACATAAATAACATTTTGACAAATTGACGGAGGTCATTAATAGAAAATAGAAATCATCAAACTATTTAGGCTTGGCGGAATTAGTATTTCCTTTAAATGATTTACCCGCTTACCACACAGGCCTCGTTCGGTTCGCAGGAAAGTAAAGTTATCAGGGAATACTGATTTTGCGATATACGATTTCAAGAAAAGTGCAAAGTACAAGGAATCATATTAATATTTCAAAAAAAATATTATTTGAATTCAAAAAATGTTCCATATTTGAAAAATGTTTGGTTCTTATTTTTAAATTCAAAAAATGTTCCATATTTTTAAAAAAATTAATATTTCTTTTAAAAAATTAATAAAGAGAATACCTATAGATACAAACCAGCAAATTTACGAAAATCATAATAATTATAATTTGAAAAAGAAATAACATAACATTAAAAATAAAAAATTAGTTCAAGTACTAAACGACAAAAACGAATAAGTTCTAATTAGAAAACATCACGCAAACTAAAGAGCAAACAAATAATTTTAAACTAATTCCTAAGAAATTCTAATAGAAATTTCTCCTTCTGAGCATCGCCATCAAGTGAGAAAAGTAATCCAATAAATCTGAATCTCGAACAAGTTTCATTTCAGTAACATGTTTTTGAGAATCTGTTAAAATCTCGATTTTTTACAATTCCTTATTAAGGTTACAACGATTTTCCATCTTCTGTTGATCGACTCCACCAAAGCTTTCAACAAGCTTGGTCATGTGATCATAAGTCTTTGAACTGTCTTCCCCCAAAGATGTAGTTCTCGGCGATACAATATGAAAAATATCTTCATCAGATGCTTCATCTCCTCCATTTAGATTTTGTTCTCTTTCTAAGTCATCAACCACATCAATTGGAGTTTCAACATGTATCCCAATAGTTCTATCATTGCCCCAAACAAGTGTTAATTCATCATAATAAGGAAATGCAGGGGCGGATGCACTAGTGAGCTGGACTGGGCTCCAGCCCAGTGCAATTCAGTCCCTGAACCCATAATTTACCCAGCCAGATTTTTTCTAGCCCTAACTCAGCCCACCCCGGCCCAACCCTGTTTTACTAAATTGTCTCACAACTTAATTGTAATCCAATTGACCCCAACCCCAAATCTTTAAATGTAATTATGAATTAAGTAAATTGCTTTTGGATCAAATGTCGTATGTGGGCCTATGAGTACATGCGCCATTATATTAGCTATTAATCAACACCTCCATTATTAAATAAATTACCGTCTACAATTAAATAATCATTTTGTATTTTCTATATGAAGTTGTTTAATTAAGGGTTCTAAAAATGTAACCATATTAATTATTGGAAAAGGATTTGATTATCAATGTTTTTACTTTAAACTATTTAAAGTAAATAATCCATCTATACAGTGCTAACTATTTGTAATGTATTTCATTTCCTATATTTTATTCGATTTTATTTATAAGTTTTGACTTTACCGATTTCATTGCTACTACGGAACGAGCATTCTCCAAAATGAAGCAGGTGAAAACGGCACTTCATAACAAGATGGGAGATGAGTTACTTGAAGATTCGTTGATGCTTTGTATTGAGAGAGACTTTGTTAAAGATATAGATATAGACTCAGTTACTGATGAGTTTTATGTATTGAAGTCTCGTATGGCACAACTTATGTAGATATTAAAATAATATTTTTATATATAAAGAGTTGAAATTTTACTGTTCAGCCCACCCCAATATAGATTTCTGGATCCGCCACTGAGGAAATGACTTATTTCTCATGAAAATGCAATCCGAATGACTCTGCATAAACATAATACATATTATTTCATGATAATACCGAAAATTAGAAGTACAAAATAAAATTAATAAACTTTGAATAATAATATAATAATTTCTACCTTAAAATAATCATCCCACACATCAGCACTTGCTGTAACACATTTTTTGTCATCATCTCAACCAGAACCGCTTAATTCTCCATTTAAGCATATCATACCATGATATTGTTTTTTCAATAACTTACAACGAGATTCGATATGTGGTTTTTCTTTAAGATCATGGCTCGGTAGCTTTTCCTTCAAAATCCTTTCTAGCTCTTTTTGATAGCCTTTTTTTTTAAATCACTCTCACTTTCACCATCCCAGTTCCTGCTTCTTTTCAACTCAACCATTGATTCTACTAGTTTTTTATCTTCTTCAATACTCCATACATGATTAGCTCATTTACCACGACGAGACATTTAGATCAATAAATAATCAAACTATTAAAAGGAGTTACCAAATATACAATTCAATGATATAGAAGTTCATGCAGAAACGAAATATTCAAAGAATAAACTGATTTTACTGAAGTTGAATTAGAAGTTGTACAAAATACCATTAGAAAGCCATCGAATTCTAGTTTCCAACCCAAAAAACCATGCTAAAAAAATATAAACTATGTAGAAAGTTATGTCTTTTAACTAGAGACTGCCCAACTGCATATCTAGACGGGAATGAAGAAAAGCTCACACACTAATAAAAAAATTTGTAATCTACATTAAACATCATGTCTACTTTGCATCCATTCGTTAAACATTTGGTTAGCTAAATTATATTCCCAATTTGTCCACTCTTGAGTTGGTTTAACTGAAGTAATTGAGTCTCCATCTAATACAACAACCTCTTCTTCGTTCTGATGATTGTTGGTGTAACAAACTTCAATATGATCAACATGCATATTTTGTCTAATGTGGTTCTGAAGTAGACAACACACCATTATAATTCTTCCTTGTAGCTTGATTGGATAGAAATTTGGATTTCTAATTATATCTCACTGCATCTTAAGCATTACATAGCATCTCTCAATGACATTTCTCGCAGATGAATGTTTCATATAAAAAACTCTTCTGGGGTAGTTGGTTGATGCCCAAATCTCCAAGATGATATCTTGACCTCTAAAAGGTGCGAGAAATCTTTTACCGTTGGTGTAGACCGCATCCACTAAATAATAATAACCTAAATTTTGAGAGAAAAAAACTAGGTATATCATTATTATATTGTGAATAAAAATATTAGAAGCTAATAGTTATGTACCATCTTGTATCGGTGACGTGTTTCTTCTACTTAAAGCATCTCGAAGTACTGTACCATCAGCAGCTGAGCCTTCCCAACCGGCAAGTACATAAATGCGAACATACTCCTAAAACGTTTGTACTAGTACGACCTTTTCTATTTCGATCTTTAGGCTTATCAACCTCAGACACCTTCACTTAAATGTGGGTACCATCAAGAGCTCCTATGAAATTCTACAAATCTACTTGTAATTAACAATCAAAGTCTTTATAGAGAGGAAAACTATGGTGTTTCTAGTTTTACCTTAACCATTTCCATTTTCACATCAGTTGAGTCCTCACGAACAAGAGAATGAGCTTTTAGCAAATCACCTTGAAGCCTAATAACTGTGTTTAATACCTTATTGAAGTACCTACTAATTGTTTCTCCATATCGTAGGAAATGAGACTTCATAGTACGATTCTTTTGATGATGTGCAAGAATGTAAAAGAAAATAGCGACTTGCTCATCAACTGATAGACTTCTTGTTGCTCTTAGTTGTCAAATAGTTTCAAGCATGTGCACTAGTATTCTAAAAGTGTACCTATCCATACGTAGTTCATCATAGCACCTGGTGTCAGTGTCGTAGATCAATCTGTTAATGTAGCACGATCGATCTTACTCGTTCAGAGAATATGGGGCCTTCAAGCAATATCTTCAACGATAATATGTTGTGACTGTTGTAATCACGAAAATTATTAATTTTATCATGTTTCTTCTATTCATATGCATAAGTGTCATAACATATAAAAGTTTTCTTTGAATTGAATTCAATCGAGCCATCCTTTTGGAAGGACCACCTAAAAAAAACTATTTAATATGTCAATAGATACCGATTATCGTCATCAGAGAGAGCTCGTTCATTTGGATTCCTAAGCACTAATGAAATCATGAAATCGTTGAAATTGTCAAACTAATTAGCACTTCATGGTTAATATAGTCTGACCCAACACTAAAAATGTAAGAAATATAAATGTCCAAATGCAACACGTAAACTAGTAATTAATGAATAAACACTCAACATAATTTAATATATTTGCATTAGGATCTAACCTCAAATATGCTTTGATTCTTAACGCAATTTAAAACATGCAGATAGACCAATTACCACGTATTATCAGAGTTGTGGTCCGACGAAAAGCGAAAACTTCCGGATTATCATAAAAGAGAAAAACAAACATATACCATAAAAGAGAAAAAATAGATTAGATATCTTAGTAAATTATCGTGCCAATTTGAAGGGCAAAGTGAGATGCTCTATAAGAAGGAATAACGACGACTTGCGTGAGTGAGAATTCTGGGGAAGATAATATGCACGAAATCCATGATATATCTGCCAGATTCCTTCTTTATAGGAATCTTAATACATTCCTTATTTCTTAAAAATTAAATTAAATATTGGAATTTAAATTTTCGAAATCATTTTATTTTCCTGAATTATCCAAACGCCGGAAATTAACAACTGGGATTAAGAAATTAAAAAATCAAAGGACTTCTTAGACATCAAGAGTGGACAAATTAAAAACAAATTAAAAAAATCAAAGGACTACTTAGACATCTCGATTTTATGAGGGCATGAACTGGAGTTCAGACAACTCTAATACTCACCCAACTCCACAATTTTTGCCCTTCTTTCAGCAGCTTTCTTTCTGATGAAAATCCCCCATCTTAGAGCCGCTTTAAGTTTGAGCCACCCCACAACAGCTTTCCCAGATGAGCTTCTCCGGTCATCACTGCTACTCAAGTTTGGAGGAGAGAATGGGTTGTAATCCGAGCATGACAAACTACGCTCATTCCCACTAAAAGAAGCATGACCATTTCCACCCATGCTAAACATGCGCAGTAGATTCTGCATATCGTCGTTTTCAAGCATTTCATGACTTCGTACACGAATCTCATCCTCACGGGTATCCTCCGAAGCCCTATAAGAAGTAAGAGTTGATGGGCCAAGAGCGAGAAGGCTCTTCTCATATGGAGATGGCTGAGGTTGTTTGGTTGTACTGAGGAGTTGGTTAGAAGGGAATGAAGGGCTCTCCAACTGAGTAGAAAGATTCAGATTCATATTTTGTTGTTGTGTAGGATAATGTCCGCCTATGTTGTCATGATGACCTGATGAATAAATGAATGCAAACTATTGTAAGCAAAAGTGGTACAGAAGGAGAAGCTGAAGTGGCATATTTAGAGTAGAATAAGTCAAGAAAAATGAAAACCAACATTCAGAAAGAGAAAACTGAAACAGAGGAGACAATTCCTAATATGTCATGATACTAAATTTCATAAATTTCTCTGTTAAGCGTGTGTTTGGTTGGTTACCTCTGATGGTCATTCCCGGGTTCGTAGGAGTATGTTCGGCAGGAACTGAGGCTGCTAGAGTAGTAGGTAGAGTATGCTGATCAGAAGAGTTGGGTTGATATGGTGATTGTATCCCATGATCATTTTGAGGAGTATCTGGACTTTTACTATGATCAGAACCAAGAAGAGATTTGCCATCATATTCTATGACATGTGTCCAGTTGTCATATGCCTTCTTCACCAATGTATCAACAAAGACCTGTAATGGCAAAAGGAACCTAAGTTATCAGTCATCAACTTAATTTATTTTTGGCGAAGTGAATCAATATGGAACCTCTGAAACAAACACTAAGAAATTTCAAATGCAATTGAGTAATGGAAGCTCTGAATAGAGATGAGCGAAACATCAAATGTATAGTAAACTATGGTAGTTAAGTGACAGTAAACAAAATCAAGTGTTATGAGGAATTAACCCATAAAATAAAACTAGCACACCAAAAAAAAAAAAAAAAGTTAGCAAACCAACTGCATCTATCCAACAATGAGCAATTAGTTGTATGTCGAAATTTTAGTCCTTTTTTCCTGAAGAGAGTATCTATGGTTAGCAAGTTGTGAAGATTTTTTACTCACAGAAAACATTGACAGTAATCACTGACCTTCTGATTATCAGCAAGGGAATCAACTGAATGATACTGTCCACCTGCAATTAGACCACTCAACTCATAGATATCGTTGAACACGATTCCCACATTTCTTGGCTCATCAGGATAGTAGACATAGAATCTCCCACCTAGAGCGCAAGTCTTTGAGTGTTCGATAAGCACATCCCACATCTTATTTGACATTCCACTTCCTAGTATCTGAAATGGTTACAAGGAATCCATAATGAGCTTGCAGGATGAAGCACATGGGAGGAACTGGAAGGGACAGAAGATATCTCACTTTTCGAAGTCTCTGTGGATCTTTGACTACAACTCGTGAAAAATCTTCCACCGTATGTATTCCAGCTTTATTGAGACTCTTATGAAAGGATCCATCTTTACCAATCTTCTCTAATCTCCAAACTTCATCATTGAGTGCAGGAGGGTAATGCTTCTTGTATACTACAAAAATTAACCCCCAATAAAGAAACAAATTTAGCATCTTATCCATAAGCATGGCATGAGAGAACATGCTATGACAATAGAGATAAACTTACATTCCCCTCTATGATCTTTGACAGTGAAGGCATCTGTTTTGGCTTCTTGGATTCTGATGCCTTCACAAGCACCAGAGGCAACTTTCAGACCAAGTCTAAATTTTCTGCTCCTAATCCAACTAGAGTTGTCGGTAAATGTTAGCTCCCCGAGTGTACCAACACCTTGCTTTAAGGTTATTTGTAAGTCCCCATTAAGCAGGGGCCGTTTCCCCTCACGCTCTTTTACTATATGGGACTCAAACGTTTCCTGGTTCCACCCATCATCACCCTCATTGTTGAAATCACCTTCAAGTACAACAACATCTAGTCTAACTGAAGACTCTGGACATGAAGTCGTTAAACAGCCTGTATTTGCATCAAGCAACACAATGTGGATTGCAGTGCCCTGCTCTCCCTCCACCTTTGCACCTGTAAATAGAGGCAGTGACAGCTTTGACCTGAACTGAAGCTGCAGATTTCTTCCATCAGGGCCCTCAATTCTTTTTGAAGATCTGCATGTTTATGAGATCTATTTCACTATGAACTCAGTCAGAAAAAAACAAAAGGTTCTACATTCAACTAAACAAGCAAAAGAAGTATTCATGCAGGCTAGGTTATTTCAGATGTTTCTGTCTCACAAGTAAAGAAATCAGGTAGCAATAAAGACACAAAGTAATTGTAGTAAAATATCTAGAACCCCTGATAGAACTGGTGGGATCTTAAAAATGCTGTTGACATAAATACTTATAAATAAGCGGTGAAAAATCACCCATGCAGCCCTGTCGTTTTGTCTAACTGTTTATTCAATGCACCTGGAATAATCGGAGTACCTGATGCTATTCCTATGATAGGATCCATTTAGAATAATAGTTGTGAGGAAGTGCTAGGGTGGGACAATTTCCAGTGAGAAAAGGAATTAACTTGAATTACATGAAACATGCTAGGAACCGTTTCATCACATGAAATAGAACTTCGGCATCAGCTAAGAAAATACCTTCCCTCTACTTTGGTAGGGCCAAGTTTTGCCAAGGCACGCTCTACTTCTTCACTAACCTGATAGTCAAAATGTCATGTCCATAAAAATTACAAGCCATATATTATCATCTGCTCCAAACAAGAACATGAAAAGTATGTTTAGCAAGTTATTTGCCTCAGCGCATTATAGATTATGCAAATATTCAAGCCCAGACATGTATGAGACAAACAACATCAGCCATTTCTTAAAGAGCAACCTCAAGAATAGCATAATTCTTAGTCTATTTAGTAGGGGCATAATTGATAACACCAAATAAAGTAAGACAATTAGGAAATATAAATTTTTTATTGATACCAAACAACGAATGCAACTAAGGAAAACTTAGAAAAAACTCAAAAAACATTAACCTAAAAATCAGAATGATCCAGTGATGGACATCTATATGCATAGAATAGTTAGATAATCATGGAGTGCATAACAGATCATGAGAACTAATCACTAGACCTGTTTCTATAAATACAAAATAGATTGAAAATAAAAGTCAAATTCAATAGTACAACATCTTAATCAAGATATTCATATAAGTGGATACATTCAACGACAACAAATGAGTTTACATAATATAAACAAATTACCAAAAGGGGCTATAATCTTACTACTCTCCGAAGAATTGGTTCCAATGATGAACACAGCTTCTGTAGACTGTCTACTTTAAGAGCCTCCAAAATAACACTGCATAAACCATGAACATACATTACAAATGCCTAACGAAGCCTTGAAAAAGTAATTACATGATTAGATTAATTCCTCTTCCAGCTAGATCCAAACAAACTTAACAGTTCAACTGTTCAAGCACATATTTAACAATTCAAGCGCACTGAGCATCTGCATAAACTACGAATACTATCCAACTACAATAGTGCACACAAGAATACACAGAGTATATAGTATCTGGTGACTGGTATCTCTAATCACGTGTGCAAAGTCGAGATCGAAGCGTATTAAATTACCTTGCGAGAGCAGGTCTTTTCGTATCCGGCTGACCTTCCTGGCTACTGCTCGGATCCAAACTCCGTTTCTCTCTCGCCGCCGTACTGCTCGATGCTTCCATATACTGTCGCTGCATCTTTCAACCGTTTACCTACTTCAGAAAAAGGAATCAACAGCCAAAAATAGTAAAATATTCGACGAATATTTATGCAGTTTTCTGATTCAGATCTGATTCCGATCCCAATAATTTATTGTCAACTGTCCGTTTAACTGTATATGGGAGTGAAATTGTGGCGAACATGGGAAGATTCCGACGGTTAAAATGGTGATTAATAGGAGCGGAAAGCGGGAACTTAATCGAAGTGCCGGGAATTGAACGAGGCGTTTCAACGAAAGCCTCCGTGAAATTAAGTTTCCAATATTTCTTTTCTGATGGCGCGGAAATAGTTTTGTTGGCCGTTTGTTGACTCCTCAATTTTCAATAACATCAATCAATTTTATATACTACGGAAATACAAAAAAAAAAAAAAAAGGAGCGGACACCCACAAATTGATTTAAGTTAATAGAGTTATTAAAATTGGTCCGAGATGGTCCGGTCTAATGGGCTCCATACATTGGGCTATGTTTGATTTGAGATTTTGAGGCCTCAAACAATTGGGTCTAATTGATGCATCCAAATAATCCGATGAGGCGATTGGATTTTGGGCCTAAAAAAGTTAAATGTGATGTGGAATAAATCTGTCAATTATATATTCTTATACTCCCTCTACTCTCATTAGAGTTGTATCGTTTCTTTTCAGCACGTATAGAAGTATTGTAAGTGGTGGGTCAAATTAATGAGTACAATATTAAAGTTGTTATGAGTGTTTTAAGTGGTGTATTCTGCTCAACTTTTTGTCATTTTTTAAAACAGACAAGTATAGTGGAACAGTTCGAAAAAGAAAAACGAAACAATTCTAATGGGACGGAATGAATACTTCTTATAAATTTATAATCTTATGAACATTAAAATGGTTATGTGGTACAAATAGTAGTTGGTATTACTACAAAACAAAAGATCGTGTATTCAATTCACAATAAAACGATTTATTGATTTTGTGTTGTTTAATTAAACTAAAATAAGATATATCTTCCTCCGTTCTACAAATAATGTCTTTTATCTTTTCGGCACAAGATTTAAGGAGATCGTTTGGCTCGATGATCCGTAAATAGTTGGGTTGGACTTATTTTCAGAGTCCCGAACAACCTCTGGACTGGGACTATCAGGCCGGAATTCATGAGTCAATGGACTGGGCTGGGCCTGATTGGCCTTGTCTGAAAGCTTCAACATCTCCCGTGAGTAGAGATTTTATTTTCTTATACTAGAATATTAATTCATCAATAAATTAATATTTATATTTATATTTATTTTGAATCCAACGGTTAATGTGACCCCGAAGACTTTGACATTTTAAAGGTGTTTATGAATCATGTTTATTTCATTTTACTAGTATCAAGTAGCATAAATCGTATTTAATTATAAGAAATTATGTTTAAATATTAAAAATAATATCTTTATATTTAATAAAGGATACTACAAATATTACATAATAAATCTAACTTACATGAACAATGAATATAGTAAAAAAGAGTACAAAGAAGTGAATGTAATTATTAAGGAACCATGATAAAGTTGATTGTTACTATAATTTATTGTATTTTGCTATAACCATCAATTTCACACAATTATCTAAATGATATCGATCGTTTTAAGAAATTATACTTATTTATTATAGTAATGGACTATTTATTTCAGAGCGGCTTGTGTGTAGCACAATTGTGTACCTTTGTGTGTATCATACCACAAGGGTGTCGACATGTGGCGTATGTGGCCCACTATTTTGAATAAAAAGCGTCACATATCGACACCCTTATGGTGTGGTACACACAAAGGTACACAATTGTGGTACACAAACTTTTGTGCATTTATTTATGTATGTGTTTTATAAAATTTATTATATATCTTATCAAAACGGGATTTTTAAAGTTGGAATTAAAGAAAAATATGAGAGTTTATTAATTAACGCAACCATGGTTTAACCATAATTTTTTAAATAGTCTTATTTTTAACTAAAATCTCTATAATTAATTAACTATAATTTCATACACATGCCAGCGTGGACAAAAGCTTGGCTACCCGGCCCCGGCAGTAAAAACTCGAACCCAAATTCCTCCATTTCTATCTCCTCACGAAGATCCATCATCAAACCTCGTAGTCTTGAGAGAGAGAAAAAAAGAGTCCATCCTCCATCCCCAGTTCAAGCTTCTGGAAATCTCTGGCTGTTCATCCCAGCCCATTTCCAGAAGAACGATGGGCGAGTCATCGACGGACGGTTCCTTCAAGATCTACGTGGAGCCCGACCACCACCATGCATCTATCGACATCAAGAAGGAGGGCCCGGCCTCGGCCCGACACGAGTCCACGTCGTCCTCCAGTTCCGCCCTCGAGATGTTCGCCGGCGAGGTCGAGAACGTGCGGCAGGATTTGATCGATCTGGAGAAGAGGTACGCGTGCCTGCAGGAATGCAACGAGGAGATCAAAGGAGCGGAGAATGCGCGGACGATGAGAGATGTGCGGACCAGATTGAATTCTGATCTCGATAGCCTCTTCAAGCTGGCGAAGCAGATTAATAAGAAGTTTGATGGGCTGGTGCGGGCGAACGCGGCTCAGCGGAGGGGGAACTCCGACGACCACGTTCGGGCGTCGATGATTGCGGAGGTGGTGGAGGGGCTGCAGTTCATGATGCGGAGTTTCCAGAGCCTGAGGACGCAGATGGAGGCCGACCATAGGCAGCTCATTGAGGCCAGGTTCGGGTTTTGTAATGGAACATTAAAATATTTAAAGATTTTAGGAATAATGAAACTAATTAAAGTGTTAAATGTTTGATGAACGTCGAATATTAATTAAAAACTAAAATGGTACTTTTTTTAAAGAACAATGGAATGGAATGGTAAAATATTTGATGGCGGATTCATATTAGTGAATTTTTGAATTTTGGGCATGCACGATTGTTTAGGGTGGGTGTGCAATTATGTAACTTTTTATGGACAATATAATAAACTTTCGAAATATACATAGAAAATTACGGAACGTGCATAATTTGAGGGATGCGGTGGTCCTCACGACATTGTCTATGCTTTGATATCGATTAAAGGGTACTTCTGAATGAATAGGGGACCAAGATCCTAAAACTTTTGATTCCCCTTTGAACATTGCTTAATTTTTTCATGTTAGACTATTTTTTTTATTAAAAGATAAATTGTTGACTAACATTTGACCAATTGATGATTGTAAGTGTCTGATGATTCATAACATCAATTTACTTTTCTGTTTCGATACCATATTGAATGATCTAGTTTTTATGTTGATATATGATTAGATTCTACGCTCTGACGGGGGAGAAGGCAACCGCAGAAGCCATCGACAGTCTGATCGCGAACGAGGTGACGGGGAGTCCGCTCCACCACGCCATCCAGGAGCTCGGGAGAGACCCGGTGACTGAGGCGGTGGCGGAGATTCAGGAGCGGCGCGACGCCATGAGGGAGATTCGGAGGAATCTGATGGCGCTCCACCAAGTGTTCTTGGGCATAGCAACCCCGGTAGGTCCGACAGTGCAGCAAGGCGAAGCACAAGTTGGTGGGAACAAAAGCGGAGACCTAACCGGTTCGGTCGAGAGCTTCCCGGCGCCGTTGCCGGCGGGAGCTGCATTTCGCGGAGGAAAGGGCGGGACCGGAGGGTTGAATGATTTCGAGAGGGAGACAAGGAATCAAGCTTATGTTGCTATCGTCATAGCTTTGATTATTGTCACCGCACTCATCACCGCGTATCTGCAAGTTGAAATTAAGATGGAAAAATCAACTTCGTAGGCCTTAGTTCTGCTGCAATAATATTATATATATATATATATATATATTTGTATGAATCTGGTGAAAACTCATACTTAATGTGAAAACTGCGAATCATGCACAATTCTAATATAATTTATATATAATCGTTATATATTTTATGCAAAAAAATCTATAATTTTACATTTTTGTCATTCTACATAAAAATATGTATAATATAATATTATATATTTTTTGCATAAAATATATAACTATTATGCATAAATTATATAAAAATTATGCATAATTTATAATTCTCACGTTAAATTCAGATTCTCACATGATCTAATCCCTATATATATATATATATATGGGTTGGTTCACGTAAGAACACCCTCTTATAGTGTGAACATAAGAACAAATCCTGATCTTTAATTTTAAGTAATAAACGGTTTAGATTTGATTAGTATTGTAGAATAACGAAATGCACTTTAAAGAATAATTAATCTCACTTAAGGGTAAATTTGACTTTTTTTATAATTGATAAGATTTTTGCAACCGCCTATTTATGTATACAACAATTTAATTTTCATTGAAATTACACTTTGTTCATAATTATCCTACAATTTATTCACAATCGAATTGCATTCCACTCACAAATAAATGCAAAAAAAATCGTAATTAAACTGCACTTTGTAAACAATTAAATTGCACTATATTCACATCCAAAATGCACTTTATTCAGAATTAAACTGCACTTTATTCAGTATCGAACTGCATTCCATTCACAAATAAATGCAGAAAAAATTGAAATTAAATTGCACTTCCTAAACAATCGAATTACATTGTATTCACATCCAAAATGCACTTTATTTAGAATTAAACTGTACTTTATTCAGTATCGAACTGCACTTTTATCACATTCGAACTACACTTTCATCACAATCGAAATACACTTTATTCATAATTAAACCGCACTTTATTCACAATTAAACTGCACTTTATTCACAATAAAAAATGCACTTTAATCATAATTAAACTAGACTTTTTCACAATCGAATTGCACTTTATTCATAATTAAACTGCAATTTATTTTAAAATGTGATATATATAATCTTAATTTGGATTGCAAGTTTACCTGATGAACAAACCATCATTTAATATGAAGATTAACGAAATATCTTAGGAAATAAAGATGAGAAATTTAAGGAAGATAAATTTAAAGATAGAAGCGGTTTTTAAAATTGTTGAGAAATTTAAGTGTGAATGAAGATATAGTTATTGAAATAATATTATCGTGAATGAAGAACGTTTATCAATACAATAATTTAGATTATGAATATAGATATTTAAAAGTAAATTACTTAATTAACCTTTAAGTGCAATATGAATAAACTTTAAGTGCAGTTCGTCAATTTAATTGAAAAAATTAAATCAGACCAACCATTCAAAATATCAAAGGTATAGATTTGTTCACACGTTCACACATAAATAGATTGTTCACATTTGAACCTTAGTCTATATATATATATATATAGGAGGGTTCTTTAAGGAACACCTCCTTAATGAAGGAACTAGGAACAAATCATCTCCTTCCATTTTAGAGATGTGTGGTCTAGATTGAAGGAGATATTTTTAATTTTTAATCTCTTATTTAATTTCATTAAGGGTATAAAAATCATTTGATTACTTGAATTTCTTACTTTATTATTATATTTATTTTTATTATATTTAGAGTAAGTTTTATAAATCATTTAATTTAAATAAATTGCTTAAATTATCTATATATTTTATTCATAATTTTTATGCACTTTATTCGTAAATTTTTATGCACTTTATTCGTAATTTTTATGCACTTTATTTAATTTTTATGCACTTTACTCGTAAAATTTTATGTACTTTATTCGTAATTTTTATGCACTTTATTCGTAATTTATACACTTTATTCATTTTATTTGTACACTTTATTTGACTAAATCTGCAGTTAAATCTCATTCACTGTAGAAATTCATCATCCAATCACTTTCTGCAAAATTGAATCTCCATGAACACCAAATAAACAATTTCACCAAAATTGAATCTCCATGAACACCAAAATTGAGTTAATTTTAGAACACAACCAATACCAATTTCAAATCCATGAACAATTACAAAAATCGACAACATCCTCGGCAATTCAATCTACAAACTATTTATCTCAATCGATTTCTTCCTTAATTGAAAGATTGCAAATCCTAAAACAAAATTAAAATAATTTGGGGAAAATTGGGCAAATAGCTTGAAACTAATTGAAAAAATTAGGACTTATCTCTAGCAGGAAAATTCCTGCAACGCGGCGGCGGCTGTTGTGGTTGACGTCGGACTGATCATCGGTGCTCTCCTCTGCAGGTGGCGGCGGCGCACGGCTGAGTCAGGTTGAACTCCTTGCTACTCCTATGGCGGCGGCGGAGAACATACGGCTAAGAGAGAGAGAATAGAGAGGAGAGATAGAGCGACGACAGGAGAGAGAATAGAGAGAGGAGATGAGGCAGGACGAAAGAGAGAGGAGAGAGAGAGAGAGAGAGAGGAGAGGAGAGATAGGAAGAGAGAGAGGGAATAACGAAGAGAGAGAGGAAGTTATTTATTAGGATTATATATATAATTTAATTAAATTAGTTTTAATAATATTAGTAATATTAAATAAATTATTTTTGAACAAAAATTTTATAATTGATCTGAATCGTTCAGTTTATAAAATGGAGGATTTAGGATATCTTCCTGGTTCAACAATAAGGTGTTGTTTCTTAATGATCCATCTCATATATATATATATATATATATATATATATATATTATATTATATATTCATTTGTAACAATCTTGTGACCATTATATATCTGTCCATTTACAGACATTACCTACATATAGCTTCTACAATTAATTTCACACCCCGAACAAAAATGAAAAAATAAAAAATAAATTGAAAAATCTTTCTTTGAATCTTCTGCACAGCACACATTATAAGACTACACTCCACGATTTATCATCTCTGTGTATTTTTTGAGTGATTCTTGGCGCTGCATCCTCATCTCTTCGTTGAATTTGTGGATGAACGCCTCCACCCTTCGATTCAACTCGTCTTGACTCAGTGACGGTTCTTTCCGGATCTTCGCCGGCGGCGGCGCGCGGCTGCTGCGCTCCTTGAACGTCTCCGACTTGGGGACGACGTGAACTGCGTTAGGAGGGGAGTGATGCTCCCACGTGTCGGACTTCTTCAGGTGCCTCGTGAGCGGCACGTGCCGCCCCTCGGTTATCATCTTCCACGTGCTCTCGAGTGTCTCCTGCTTCTTCGGCCGCGCCACCCGCCGCAGCGCCCGCGCGCCTCCAGCTGTAAAATTAAGAAAATTGAGATTTATTGTTAAATCAATAAAAGTTGATTAACTAAATGCATGCTTAATCACAACGCAAGCAAAAATGCAAGAGATTCGAATATGACGCCGTTAAGTTTTGTGCAATTTGAATATTAGACCAAAAAGTGCCAAAATTTGATTCGAGACTATAATCAAATTTAAGAATTGAAGTTCCAGAAACAGAAGGTTTACCAATTAATTTACCTTCAGGTGTGATTCTGTTTTGCTTCCGGTGAACGAATCTCGAAGAAGCCAGCGGTTTCTCCCTAACCGGAAACAGATATTCCAATTCAGCTTCCGGCGAGAATCCTCCGTTCAGAGGCGGATTGTACGGCAAGGTCGATTCATCAAACACATCTTCAGATCCAGCTCGAATTAGGTCAGTTTCTGCTGCGGAATCGACCTTCGAACCGTTCACCATCACCGGTTTCAAATCCACAACCCTGTCTTCAACCTCCGACACCAGAACCTCCGACGCCGCTTCTGAATCAGAAGTTTCGTAAATCTCAGCCGAAGATGAAATAGACTCAAAAGTCTCCGGCGGAGGCGTTTTGACCGAAATCAAATGATCCGATCGGGCGGCCGCCGGTTCCGCTTGACTGTGGTGGAAGCGCGACGAAGCAGCGATGGTGATGATGATACCGTTGATGATTATATACAAATACGGAGGTTTCGTACACGACAGAACGGTGGACCACAGTGCCGGAATTCCGTCCACCGCGATCGGAATGGAAACCTTCAGCGCCAGAGCTACGGATAAAACTCCGGCTGATGTCAGAATCAACTTCACCGACGAAATCCAACTGTTCTTCGTAGCCATCTTTCAAATATAACGTCTCTGACTGTGCGTGAGAAATGTGTGTTTGTGTGTGTGTTAGAGAATGGAGATGAGAGAAAATATTAATATGGCACGAGTAAAGAGGAAGGAGAATGTTGGGCGAGAAGGTGAATTTGGCAAGATATAGTTGAGATTCCGCGGTTTGTGAAATGACGTGGAATCTGGGCCGTTAGATTAAGTTAGAAAAAAATGTCGATTGAGCTGATGGTGGGCCATAGCCTATATTAATTACTTTCATTTTGAATTTTAATTATCATTAGTTACATGGAGTAATTAACTAATTAAGGCTATTTTAATGGTGAAAACTGGAAATTGATTTCAATTCCCAATTCACATACTCTAATCCAACAATAATCAATCACCAAACATTATATTTTTAATAGGTTATGATTTACTACCTCTATCCCGCTATTTCTGACACACTTTTCGAAACGGACATCACCATTTCTGGCACACTTCCTAATTTGAAAATAATTATCATCTCTTTCATACTTTATCATCTTATTTCTCTTACTTTTTCTTACTTTATCAGTTTCTCTATCTTACTTTACCATTTTATTTATCTTACTTTATCATCTATTCTCACTCATCTTCTCTCTCATACTTTATCATCTTTCATATCTCATTCTTAATAATCTATTTTCTTAATTTTCGTGCCCAAATAAAATGTATCGGAAATAGCGGGACGAATGTAGTATTTTATATTTATTCTGGATAATTTTATATTAGAACATAGGCTCCGGTCTACCTAGACTTATCCCTTTTTTGGTCGGCTAAGAATTGACTATTACGTTATCACAAACCTGATTAACTAATCCCAAACTAACGGATTACGGCCCGTACAATTGTCGCGTTATCTCTGGAAATTTCACTTCATACGCTCCATTATAAGCATTTTTTTAATAATTGGACTGTCTCATCATTGTGTTTGTAGGGAATTATGGATGAAAGAAATAAGGAGAAAATAATTTCAATAGAAATGATTATAAGCATTTTTTTTTAATAACTGGACTGTCTCATCATTGTGTTTGTAGGGAATTATGGACGAAAGAAATAAGGAGAAAATAATTTCAATAGAAATGATAATTTTCTTTAATTTGATTTAGAAGAGAGAGAGAATAGTAAAAAAAATGATGGGCTCCACTTGATTTTTTTCCCCTCTAAATATGAGAAGAAAGATGATAGAAAACGAAATTTGATTACAAAACTGACAATAATGCTTTCATATAATAATTTAATAAGAATATTTATATTTTTTTTAAATAAACATTGTTTATTTCCTCTCTAATTCTCTACCATCAAATAAGGAAGAGAGATAAGAAAATACTTTTTTCTATTC
Source organism: Lavandula angustifolia (assembly GCA_028984105.1). Lineage (NCBI taxonomy): Eukaryota > Viridiplantae > Streptophyta > Magnoliopsida > Lamiales > Lamiaceae > Lavandula > Lavandula angustifolia. Next base: position 31,335,327 of record CM054809.1, read on the forward strand.
TCTTTCTTCTCTTTTTCTTTCAAATTAAACGACTTATAAAATCTACTTTATTAGTCAACTTTCTCTTTATTTTATTTCCTCTCATTCTCTCTGCAACCAAACAAAGAGTGAAAGTATCATCATTTTTAAAAAAAAAAAAGCAAAATTATGTGGATTAAAATGAATTAACCGAAAACCAAATAATATACACTACAAAATAATATTTTTTAATCTTAGTAACAAAAGAATCGATAACATTTATAATGGAATGAATAAAATATTTTTTTTAATGAAAGATTTGGACTTATTCATCACGTTGGTTGCACCAAGTACAAGGCACATTCGTAGTTGAATAAAAAATATTTCATGTGAATACATATAATAATAATAATAATAATAATAATAATAATAATAATAATAATAATAATAATAATAATAATAATAATATATTGAGGAAAAACAAGAGTAAAGGAAGGAAACAGTCGCCCAATTTTGAGAGCGTTGGGCAGCGGTGGGGAACAACAGCTGCGCCTGCACTGCACCGACCTTTTCTCCCTTTCCTTTTTTCAGCTAAAAAGAGGCGCCTTTTCTTCTGGAATTCGATATGTATGGTATGGAATTCCAAAAGATAAGACGAATTTTAATAAATGAAAAGAACAAAGTGGGTGATCTCCAATCTCCATGTAACAAAATAGTACAATTAAATATCGATAAAATAGTATTCAATAAAATAATAAATTTATTTAAATAATAATTTCTTCGAATGTCGATAAAGGTTAATTAATTAAAATAATGTTTATAAAAATAATGATCTCGTTAATGAATATCTTTTTTCCGATCCCAATATTATTACTTAAATATTACTTTATCGAGACTTAACTTAATAACATTTGCTTTTTCAATACAATTTTTATATAAGATTTAAATTACTCTATCCGTCCCATTGATAATGTCTTATTGGATTTGGACCTCGAGTTTAAAATAGTAAGTGTAAATGTGTAAAGTAGTTGTGTAAAAGTATAAGATAGTAGGGTCCACTTATTTATATGATTGTGGTCCACTCATTTTTTACTATTTTAGATAAGTGACTAGATGAGTGGAACACCCAAAAAAAGAAATAGAACATTATCAATGGGACGGATAGAGTATTAAATATTTATGAGAAATAATTATTATTCGCGAACAGTATGAAAATTGTTGGAAATCTGGTAGTTAAAAATTAGTTAAAATTGGTCTGGACCACATATCTTGTTGGCCTATCCGCACGTTTTTGATTCGGTCGTTTATGTTTTTAGGTATATTGTCTTAACATTAGGTGTTTCATTTTGATTTTATGGAGGTTGCCAAAGTTGATAAATAATTGTGACTTTCATCAATTATTTTGAGTTAGGTACAAAAATTGATCTGGAATTGGATCGTGAAATATTTTGAGTATACGCTAGTCATAATTTTCAATCTACAATTAGATTTTGAGATTTACATAACCTCGTCCCTAATCTTTCCTGTTTAAATAGAGTAATTTTAAATCGGAATCATGTATAGTATTTATATTTGAATCCTGATGTTAGTCGAGTCTGTTGGATATGAGTCAGTAGATGATACTCAGCTGTTCGTGGTTAAAAAGAAAATTGGGGAAATCATAGTAGTACTATGGAATTGAAGATCCCAAAACCGAGCGATATCGGTAGTTCGGTGTGTCGTTAGGATTAGGCGATGTATATGTTAGACTTGTTGTAATCGTTTTTATATTCTTGTCTAAGTCTGCGTACGGGGTAATTGTTGAACCGATATTACGTCGAAGATACTTTTCAGAACCCCACGTCATCAGTGTAATCGCTTGCGTTCTTCAGTCATCAGCTGAGTAAACCTCAGTAGAAGCCAACCCAGCAGCTGATAAGTCATCAGCAGAAGAACTCATGCAAGCCTAGTACCTTCGCAGTCGCCAGCTGACTTACTCAGAAGTTACATTCCGTGTCAGCCGACTCAGTCGAAGAAGACAGAGACTTTGCAGTCTACTGTATCCGACAGAAAGCGACCCAGCTACTTAAGTCTTTTCGAAAGTTCAGCAGAAGATCATACGAGGTTGTTTGAACGGTCAACTCTGACATTCTCACCAACCACAAACCTCGACCAATGAGAAGCCGACAACGCCTTACTTGCTCCAAACAGTAAAGTTGCTCTCATGTACAGTAATTAACTGCCCTGCTGCAACAAGTTCGAATTTATGGCCGTTTTCCTTGGAAGCTTGTGACACGTGGCATCGTCGCTCCAACGGACATATGCCATAGCTCACAGCTATAAATAGAGAACATTTCGAAGCTCCACGAGCGCAAAGCACGAAATTAAAAAAGGGAATTTGCTCAAACTCTCAACACTCTAGCAAACTCATCAGAACATCCAGCGAAGAATCTGCATTTATTAGAATATTTTGTGATTCTTCTCACTAGAGTCTTTAGATCCCTTTCTTCTCTACCTAAGCTCATTGTCAGATCTATAGTTTAGATTCGAAGGAGTTCATTTTTAGTGAACTGTTCTTATTGTAAGAACTCCTTCATTAGTTGGAGAACTGTTTCGCTCCCTTTCGAACTTAGGTTTGAATTGTAAAGTCGCTAAGGACTATAACTTAGAAGGATCATCCGTCCCGTGCACGGTTTCTTTGCCGAGACTTGCTCGAGACTAATCAACAAGTTATCCTCGCTCCGTTCGGACCGTGGACGTAGGATCTTGCGTATCCGAACCACGTTAAACTGCTTGTGTTCTTTACTGTTTTATTGCATACAAACCTTTGAAAATCATAAGTTTGCATAAAACGTATTTCTAAAATCGCACAGCCAAAAGAATTTAATCTGCGAAAATACGTTTTCAAAAAGAGACAAACTCCGGGCCCCACACTTATCCACACACTTAAGTCTCCCACTGAGCTTCGAAGTACTGAAAAAAGTCAGTAGGAGAGCTCAGTAGCTGACTCACTCTGTCCCGTGATCGAAGGTTTATTTGGCACTGTTCATCAGTTGCAACCAACAGCTTCAGCTGACCTTCACCGAGAAAAAGAAACGGTACTCAGGTGTATTCACCCCCCCCTCTACACCTGATATTTGTCTCCGGACCAACAGAGCCATATAGTGGTGTGAACGTGGCTGAAATTAAGAAATTCCCTTGGTCAAATTGAGGAACTTAAATACTCCCTCCGTCCCGCTATTTGTGGCCATGTTCTTTTCGGCACGAGAATTAAGAGAGTAGATGATGAAGTATGAGAGAGAGAGTAGATGATAAAATATGAGAGAGAAGATGAGTAATATAATGAGAGAGTATGATAGAAATGATGATAAAGTAGGAGAGATAATGTAATAAAGTAGGAGAGAGAAGATGATAGAGTAGAATATATGATAATATTTTTTTACCAAATTATGAAAGTGACCACAAATAACGGGACACCTCTTTCGGGAAAGTGAGCCACAAATAGCGGGACAGAGGGAGTAGTATATAACCACTAATTATTAAAATGCATGTGAGGATCATCACGTAATTAGTTAGATTTAGTAATATTCTAATTAAATTTGCGTGCACTAGCAGGTATTGACCTAAAGTGAAGCTGTGAAGGTCATCTGACTCATCCTTTCTGTGTTACTCCGTCCGTCCTATTAAAATTGTTTACCTTTTTAAATTAAATTGTCATATTAAAATTATATTTAAAAAAAATAAAGAATATATCGACATAAATTATAATTAATATTTAAAAATCAAATAATATACATTACATAACATAATTTTCTTGATTTTCGTATTTAAAAAAATGATGATACTTATAATGGAAAGACGAGAATATTATGTAGGTCAAACTACTCGAGCGATTTGATCTTGGCATCCTCTTGTCTTTTTGCTAATACTCTTATCTATTACTATATATATAAAAGACGAGTTGCCTTTTTTGCAATCAATTGCAAATTTTTCATTATTTACGATTTTGCCATCAATTTCAATTTTCCACTATTTACGATTTTGCCATCAATTTCAATTTTTTCATTATTTACGATTTTTCTATCAATCTCAATTTTTCACTATTTACTACTTTGCCACCAATTTCAATTTACCCACCAATTTCTATTATATATATAAAAGGCGAGTTGCCTTTTTTCCATCAATTTACATTTTCCATTTATTTACAAATTTGCCACCAATTTCAATTTTCCCACTATTTACAAATTTGCCATCAATTTCATTTTTTCCACTATTTACAAACTTGCCACCAATTTCAATTTTTACGAATTTGCTACAAATTTCAACTTTCTACTATTTATATGTTAATGTTATAATTAACATATAAGATATTTGTTATATAATATAAATAAGAATAATATATCATATTAATAATATCATATACTATTATAATATTGAATATATAATATATTGTATATTATGATTATATAATAATCATTTAGTTAACATTCTTCTAAAATGTACCTTTAGATTGATATACCTTCGATTGGCTTAGGAATGTGACGATGTTGATATCTTATTCTCATTTAATTTTCAGGTACTGAGAATTTGGACATTTATGTGATCAAGCACATTAGAAAGTATGATATTACTCTTTTGTTGAGTGCCAGAATGATGTTTATGTTTATGCACATGATAAATGCAAGTTGATATTTTTAAAATCTGTAGTTTTTATGTTATATTTGAGAACTATGATCGATTACACACACTACTACGACAATTCATGTTGCATTATCAAGTACATCAATAACTTCAACAAATCAATATGTGGTTGAGTTTCATTACTATTGCGGCTTTTTGTTGAGATTAATATAGCAAAATCTTTTTATTACATATACATTAACAACATCATCTACAACTATCGGAATAACATTGCAAAATCTAATTGTCTAAAATTGCTCATAAATATAACACGAGCTTATTCTATTGGTCAGGATATCTGTACGTAGAAGGTTGAAAGACGAGTGTATTTTCAATCAATTTGCATTTTCCATCTACTTATCAATTTGCCGTTGAATTTTAATTGTAATTTGAGTTTTATTTACCAATTTGCCACCGAATCCAATTGAATCAGCCGCAATTTTCACCGCCTTCCTTATTAATATAATAAACTGAACTCAGCACATATTCTCATTCGCCATTCGATTCAATTGAAATTAATATCCTATTTACAGATATGTCATTGCTTTTTTTTTTTCTTGCCGATTGAAGAGGTAATTTCGAAGATCCAATCAATATTTACGTATTTGCCATCAACTCATATTTATGAATCTACCACTGTCTTTTCGTAGCAATTTTCCCGACCTTTCCTAACCGCCTTCCTTTTCTGTCTCTCAGATTCCTCCATCATATCATTCTTCTTCCTCTTCATCTTACCGCTCGACTCTCTTTTTCTTCGAACTCACCTACGCAGCCGGTCTATTTTCCTCGAATCATTTTCTTCCCTTTTTGTTGTTGTCTGCCCATTAAGCATTATTTTTCTTGATTTATTATGGTGTACTACCTCCGTCCCGCTATTTCTGGCACACTTTCCCGAAATGGATGTCCCGCTATTTCTGGCACACTTCCTAATTTGGAAATAACTATCATCTCTCTACTTTACCATATCTCTCCTACTTTTTCTTATTTTATCATCTTCTCTCTCTTACTTTACCATATTCTCTCTCTTACTTTATCATCTACCCTCACTCATCTTCTCTCTCTTACTTTATCATCTACTCATATCTCATTCTTAATCATCTACTTTCTTAATTTCCGTGCTCAAATGAAGTTTACCGGAAATAGCGGGACGGAGGTAGTATTATTTTTATCAGATTTCTTTGTTGTCTTATTTTTGTTTTGTATCGGTTTACCTTTGCAGATTAACAACGTATCTAATGTAATTTAATTGTGTTTTTTGCTTTCATGCTGTGCTTCTTCATCTTATCATGTGAAAGTGAATGATGCATAATTTTTACAGTTTTGAACTTATATCTACTACTCCTAAATCAAATTTGTTGGTATTTTGTACGAGGAAGGATCAACAATTTATCGTTGATTACACTAAAATAGTGCACGGATAAAATATTCGCTTTCATCACTCTACATTCAATTGAAATGATTCATAGCAACATTGCTTGCAATAAATTATTGAAAATATATTTTGGTCAAATTCTAAAATGTATTATATAGAGTAAAAACGAAATTAGAGAGCATGAAGTGTAAAATGCACGGTATTGAAATCATCCCAACAACATAAGAGACGTCAACACAAATTAACCAACGTTTTAGAAAATTTCGTCTATTTTTTCTCACAAACTAACCAACATTTTAGAAAGTTTCGTCTATTTTTCCTCTCAACATTAAACATAAAAGTTTTAGAGAAATACATTAAGTTTTTCATAAATATATTAGTAAACACTATTTGATCTGTAAGACGGACAACATACATGCAGTCAATATTAATGTTAGACCACAATATAGAAACTCCTCTATGTAAACAATAATAAAGATAAAAAGAGAATGAAACATTTTACACTATTTAATCACAAAAAAATTGACAGCACAATATATATAGTATGTAAATGTTTGTAAAGAAAAAAAATTATAACTATCAATTATGCTATTATTAAGTTGTTAGATATTTGACTTAGTTATCCTGGTGCATGTATTATCCAGAGTAAAAAATCCAGCAAGCAAAAATTATAATGTGTTACGTGAATGAGTTTTTGAAGTATGTTAATACACTTATGATCTTCCGGGCTGATTGGATTGTTTTCTATTTAACTTTAGATGTCGTTTTCAAGCTATGAAAAAGATCCATTTTGAAAGCTTGGCCAAGAAAAACAACCTTCCAAAACAGTATAGGATGGCAAGGTAGAAGAAGTGTAATAAAGAGGAGAAATGTGAGAAGAAAAAGAAGATAGGAAAATTTATTATGGTTGTGTTTGGAATAGCTGAAGCTTATTGATAAGTGCTTAAAGCTGCTTTAAGCTACTGAATTGATAATCTGTAGGTATTTGGAAATAAGTGCCGAAAACTATTGAAAATAGAAAAAATAGTGTTTGGAAATGTTGCTGATAGGAGTAGTTTATTTAAACTTTTTAAATAAAATGTCTATCTTGCCCCTAAAACTATAAAACAATTGTGATTTTTAATAAATAAATAACATTGACAAATTAATCTTATTTATATTTATTTTTCACGTTATAATTTCGATCTTAATATTATAAAATATTAAATTAATCTATATTATATGTAAATTTATATTATATATATTAGTATAAATTTACTGATATGATATTTTTGATTGTTGAAGAAAATAAAAATTTTACGGAAAGAAGAAATTTGGAATTAAATATACTTTAGGGTTAAATGTTATTTTTAGAATTAAATAAATTTATTAAGGATAAATTTGTCCAAAAAAAATTAATATGTCATAAGCTGTAAGTAGAAGCTACTGAAGCTGTCAATTAGCAATTTATCAAAAAACTCTAAAATTGGTACAAAATAGAGAAGTTGCAGCTGTGAAACAAAAGCTATTTCAAACACCTACGAAGTGTATTGACTTTGATGACCTTCATCTATCTTAATTTTAAGGCTAAAGAAGTTTTATATGTGGTTCTTAGATTCAGTTTATTTGTTTTTGACAATATTTTATTTGATCATCTTTAATAAAATATTTTTGAAATGTAAAATAAGAGTTACCACGAATCAAGTTATTTCCAGCATTTTTTTAAATTAGAACAAATAATAAAGAAGTAAAATAGACATATTTACCGAAAAACTAATTAAACTACTATATGTACATATTACAGTCTAATTGGGGATGTATAGAAAACTTAATAAACTCATTTAAAGACAAAATGGTGACCAAGTAAGTTCTCCACAACAACTCTTATTTTTGTTCCAAACTTGACTATAAATCCCAATGAGACTGTAAAGTTTTTAATATGCAATACCAACTCGACATAAATTTATTCTTCAAGTTAGTGCACAAGATCTTTCATTCGCCCCCTTTGTTGCGTCGGTGGTAAGTTCTCTTATTTTTCATTCCCTTCTTAGGGCTTCCGATTTTAGCCTCCCAAACACTTATTTTGTATACTTACGAGATTGTGCAATTTATTTTTTTTATTTTTCATTATTATTTTTTTTAAAGGATAATATTTGAAAGTTTGTGAAATTTTTGTAGTTGGAAAAATTTTCAATTTAACAATTAGTAATTTTATTTTTTACGGTCGCATTTTTTCCCGTGCGTAACACGAGTGCTACTCTAGTTATGTAGTTCACACCTAGATATACAATACTGGCCAGTGTTTAGAGAGTAAAATTACAATATCTATTTCATTTCATTTTATTGCTATTGTACAAAATCAAAGTTTAGCATGCATAAATGAACGGATTTAGGGGAAGATGCCCATAACCCTAAAAAATTCTAATTAACTTGAATTTTCTTATTTTTCTTTGAAGATTTACTTTTATCCTCATAATTTGCATATTTATCTCTCTATTTCTCTAAATTTGCGTATTTGCATCAATATATTTACATTATTCTTAATTTTAATCCTAAATCCATACATACTCAGTAACCGACAACATATAGTGTAGTTGATATTCTCACTTCTACGTAAGTGGTTGGTCTAATGTTCAGTCTCGGATCAATTTAAAATAATTTATAATTAAAAGGTGGAGAATTAAAAAGAGGGAATATTAATTAATTAAAATCAAAATGTATAGGTACCTTGCTTGAAGTCAAAAGAAGATTAAGAAGAATCGAGAGTAATTGTATCCAAACGAGCTACATCCACTTCATACAAGGCGGGCGGACCAAGACAAAATGGATGATGCTTGATTGGATAGGATTAAAGTGATTCCTCACCACGCCTCGCTCACATGAAAATTATACGTTTTCCACAAAACGTATAATTAGGATCCCATGATTTTGTTGACTGAAGTAAAAGAATTAGTTTGAGCTTTGGAAGGTCATGCAATGGAAATGGTGTGATTGGCAAGTAGTACATACATGATACATAGGTCACCGAGTTTATCTTTCACGAGTTCTTACGGGTAATTTTATCCAAGTCAAGGATGGATTCAGAAATATGAATTAAAAAATGAAACCTGCAATTTCAAAATAAATGAAGACGAATTCTATAATATTAAGGAGAAAACAGTTCCCCACCGACCCTCATCTGCTCAAATGCACAAAAGTTTGTGTGTACCACTTTCGTATACCCTTGTGTGTACCACACCACAAGGGTATTGACATGTGTTAAATAGGGCCCACTTGGTTTAATGAGAAATGTCACATGTCAATACCCTTGTGGTGTGGTACACACAAAGGTATACGAAAGTGGTACATACAAACCGCTCTAGCTCAAATGTCTGAGAACTAACCGCGTACCATAAACTAGACCTATAGAAACATTAGTGAAATTCGCTATTATACAAAAAGTACAATAATAAGTCAAAATAAAATTACACACACTCAAAATGAAAATAAGTTGGAATCGCTCAAGATCATCTGACCCAAAAGTGTGAGGATCACTCAGTGGCCCACAAATCATGCAGTGACACGCGTGTATTGGAGTGCTATGTAGTTAATATTATATTGTGAGTTTAATTTAAAGAACACACGTGACACCACTTGATTAGTGGGTCATGGAGTGGTCTTTGCAATTTGGGCCAGAAGATCCGGATTGAGTTGGGACATATTGTATGTCCTTTTCTTTTTGGTGTGGGCTGACTAAAAGACCCTTATCAAGTTTGTATTTGGGCTACAAGGTCGGCCCAATATGGAGAAAAACAAAAATAACAGTCCTACATAAATAGCGGGGCAATATTGGGATATAAGAGAAGCGATAAGGATAGAACGGGAAATCTCGCAACATTTATAATTTGCTTCTCCGGCTGAAGCACTAGCACCGCCGCGGATTGCACTCTCTCTCTCCCCTACATCTCTATTGCGCCCGAGTATTTTTCAAATCTTTCTTAATATTTTATTGTTTTGTTGTTCTGGATTGAGATCAATCAAATTGTAATCTTTACTAATTGAAGACGATTGTTAAGTGATTTCATTAAGGGTTCCCGTAATCGTCAAAAGATGATCTGATACCTTCAGTTTTACATGGATGATTGTTTCGCTATTTGTGAAGCAATATTGACATTCATATGTAGCTTTGATCCTTCCTCAGCATGACCTTAAGAAAGATGGGAAATTATCTGCGGTTCTATTTATTGAGGGTACTTCTAGTTGGTCTTCTTCTGCTATTCGCACACTGAGTCTTTTGCAAGTGCTAGGGAAGTTTGATCGTATGCTGGTTTTTTAAATTTGTGCAAGAAGATGATCGTGTCTGGTTTATCATCATACTAGTTTTCGAGAGCAAAATCTTGCTCCGAAAATTTTAGTTTTACTATTCATGATTTCTCTTAGACCAACCATTTTGGATATTGGAAAAGGGGTTGGTTCTAAGATTTATTTATTGTTTTTTATATTTTCAACTGCTCTTAATCTATCACTGCCTTATTAGTCTCTATGATTTCAGTCAAGATTTTGGGAAGAATCCATTTGAAAACCACCATACCTGCCTACTTTACTTGATGCTTCTCTTCTCTTCCTCTTTACTATTTGACTGTATTCATATATTGCTCAAAGTGACCAATACTATCTTTCTGGCTTGCAGCTATTCAAGTCTATCCATAAGGGAAGATAGGAGATTGACACTAATAGATATAGATTGGAGCAATGATTAGACTCTTTGATTCTCATTGTCACTTACAAGACCCTAGAATCTTCAACATGGCTCCCAAACTCATCAAAGAGGCACTTGACACCGGCATCATTCACTTCGCGGTAAATGGAGTGTCCGAGAAGGATTGGCATTTGGTGAATGAGATGAGCAACGCCTACCCTTCTGTTGTCCCAAACTTTGGCCTTCATCCTTGGTATATAACCGAAAGAACTCCCAATTGGCTCAACACTTTGAAAGACTTCCTTGCAGCTTCTCCAGCCGCTGCAGTTGGAGAGATTGGTTTGGACAAAGGGTCTTATGGTAAGAAGATAGACTTTAATGATCAAGTTGAAGTCTTCTCCCAGCAGCTTCAACTTGCCAGAGAGATGAATAAACCGGCATCTATCCACTGCGTGCGTGCTTATGGCGATCTTCTTGAAATACTAAACTCTTTTGGCCCTTTTCCTGCTGGTGTGGTATTGCATTCTTATCTTGGCTCTGCTGAGATGGTTCCGGCGTTTGCCAAGCTGGGTGCTTACTTTTCCCTTTCGGGGTTTCTCATGTCGATGAAGCAAAGCAAGGCGAAGAAGATGGTGAATGCGATTCCGAGTGAGAGGATTTTGTTGGAGACAGATGCACCGGATGCTCGGCCAACCTCAGTCGATCAAGATTCTCTGTTCGTGATTAAGACAGAGGTCTCAGATGGTGATGAAAATAAGCATGATGAAGGGAAAGAGTCTGATGTTCATGAAGAGAAAATTAATCATCCGGCTAACATTCATCACGTACTTGCTTATGCTGCAAATTTGATTCAGATGGAAGAAAAAGATCTCGCCGAACTGAGCTATGGAAATGCTGTTCGTCTTTTCTCTTACGAGGGTTCGAAGTTGGTGCAGAGGTAACAAATTCTCCAAAAAGTATCACTCTTTGTAGAACTTGATGTAAAGCTGAAAAGAGTTTGTGCTGTCTTGCTTGGGCCGTACTGGTTCATTAATAAGAAGTTTCAGATGATTAATCTCTTTCTTGGCGAGGTAAATTCATGACGTGTTTAGTAGTTGGGGCAGTTTAATCATTGGCCGTGGCTCATGAAGATGCATAAACAAAGCCTACATCACAATTGGATCAAGATTCTCTCTTTCTACATCACAATCGCAACAAGATTGAGTATAATCTTCTTTGAAAGAAACGGGCCCACAAACAAAAAGTTGATCAAGTATGCCGACAACTCTTAGTTCTTTCCGATTATCAGTCCAATAATTGAAGACAATTGTTTCATTCTTACAAGTCATTATCGTTCGCAACAAATGCACCAAAACAATGTGCCGGCTATGAAATTAACGCACAGTACGCCAATTCAGTGTTCAGACAATAAATACGAGGTTAAGATTATGATTTTTATTACTTCGGTAGTAATGTTTCTGGTTGAGTCTTGGAAAAATTATGTTGTCTATACTTCTCTTGGCAATTCTACTCTTAGATTGCAATTTCTTGCAAACAGCGGTTTCGACGACCGTGACGTACGATAGTAAAGCATTGGTCATTGATGGGAAAAGAAGAATCTTGCAGTCTGGGTCTGTGCATTACCCGCGCACTACACCAGAAGTAAGATGGAGTTTTTTTTGTTAATTTTTTGTCAATCTTTTTCACTGGTTTGAGTCTTTGAGGTACTAAAAGATTCAGTGCCTCTCTTTTGGGATGTTCAAGGTATGGCCAGAAATCATTAGGAAGGCGAAGGAAGGAGGATTGGATGTGATAGAGACTTACGTCTTCTGGAATTATCATGAACCTGTACAGGGAGAGGTATATGCATTTTACTTGTGATTAATTTATATGTTTCCAAAAGACAAGCAGCTTACCTCATAAATTGACTCTTTCAATATGTAGTACTATTTTGAAGGCAGGTTCGACCTAGTGCGTTTCGTGAAGGAAGTGCATAAAGCGGGTCTTTTCGTGCATTTGAGAATCGGACCCTATGCTTGTGCTGAGTGGAACTACGGGTTAGTCTTTCATTCAGTCTTTCTTTTTTAATCTGTACCGTGAGTATCATTGATGTGTCTTGAAGCCGTAATTGTCTTCTTCTGGCTTCTTACGTTATTAAGCTCATTGGTCCATTAGATGTGAAGTTTAAGCTTTTGTCAATCTGGGAAGCTCTATCTTGGATCAAATATGAAATATTCAGTTTCAGCTGTTTTTATATGCCTTTTCACCTCTGTCTTTTACCTTGTCCTGTCTGAATAGGGGATTTCCCATGTGGTTGCATTTTATTCCTGGAATAAAGTTCCGTACAAAAAATGATCCTTTCCAGGTGCTTTCCTAAAGTTCTTTATTAGTTTCTTAATGAATCAGCTTAGAAGCTAGAGGTTCTGTATGAATGCAGAGAGAAATGGAGCGTTTTCTTGCCAAAATTGTTAACTTGATGAAGGATGAGAATCTATTCGCATCACAAGGAGGGCCAATCATTCTTGCACAGGTTAGCTTATTTTTTACTTGGTCGCCATAATATGAAATATGTTCCTCATCAACATGCAAACCTTATAGGAGAAGGTCTTGATACTTTTGTTCTCATAGGTGGAAAACGAATATGGGAATGTTGAAGCGGCTTATGGAGTAGATGGAGCATTATATGTCAAATGGTCGGCAGAAACAGCAGTTAGCCTTAATACTTCTGTTCCTTGGGTGATGTGTGCACAATGGGATGCACCTGATCCAATTGTAAGTATATGCATGTATTTTACAGAGGATTGTGGTTGATTAAAGGAACTGCATTACTTCTGGTTTGAACAAATGCTTAATGAAAGAAACACTTGATAATGCAGATAAACACTTGCAATGGTTTCTACTGTGATGGGTTTGTTCCGAATTCACCATTGAAGCCAGCGATGTGGACCGAGAACTACGTTGGATGGTAAAACTACATAATCTGCACCAGAGTGGAGAAGTTCTTTATTATTAGTACTCTTTTTTCATGTATGAAGAATTCAAAAGTAATATACTGTTTCATAGGTTCCTAGCATTTGGATATGCTGTTCCATACCGACCCGTTGAAGACTTGGCTTTTGCTGTTGCGCGCTTTTTTGAAAGAGGTGGCACTTTCCAGAACTATTACATGGTAAGCAACACGTCATACCTTTTAATTTGCGACTTATGACTTGATTAATGCAATTGCTTCGATTACAAGGATTTTTCATCGTATACTTTTTCCAGTATTTTGGTGGCACCAACTTTGGTAGGACAGCAGGAGGACCTTTGATTGCAACTAGCTATGACTATGATGCTCCAATAAATGAGTATGGTAAGTAAACATTCTGATCTTGATTAGTGTTTTCAATTGGTGCCTTCTTCATATAGTATTTTCGGAAGTTGATAAAGTTAGTCATAGTAAGAACAAAAGTCTTAGTAGCTTTCATCAAATGAAATAATTTATGCAGGTTTTATCAATCAACCAAAGTGGGGCCACCTCCGTGACCTTCATATTGCCATCAAACAGTGTGAGGAACATTTGGTCAATGCAAATGCAACCCAAATTTCTCTAGGTGAGAATCTTGAGGTATGTTTCTTTTTCTTGTTGCATTTGAAAGCATCCATGTTTGGTATTTCCCTTATTCATTTATTGGACTAAGAATATCCATGTCGAACTGCCATTAGGCTCATGTGTACTACAGATCTTCCAACGACTGCGCAGCCTTTCTGGCCAATTACGATAGCTCTTCGGATGCAACAGTAAATTTCAGTGGGAAATCTTACTTCCTTCCTGCATGGTCGGTCAGCATTCTTCCGGACTGCGTGAATGTTATATTCAACACAGCTAAGGTTATTTAAGTAGGAATTTATGATTTCAGACTATGCATAGAAGCTGTTGACAAATCCATAGTTCTGTATTCTTATGAAGATTATTCCTTTCATTTGTGATGGACAAGGTTACTTCACAAATAACGCTTGATGATGAATCTTCCACTCGAAACATCACCATGGACGAGTCTTCACTGTCATCAGCATCTTGGAGTTGGTACGAGGAAACAGTGGGCATTTGGGGTAACAGCTCCTTCGAGGCATCCGGTTTACTAGAGCAGATAAATACTACAAAAGATGCAAGTGATTTCCTCTGGTATACGATAAGGTAGATTGCTTCATGCGCTTTTCTTTTAAAGAATTCAACCAATATATGAAATTTATTCAAGTATCTGTATTGCTCTACACTACACGGCAGCATTGATGTTGATGCCGATACCAAGCAAAATCAAACCGAAGAAGTAGGTTTGCTTATTGGGAGCTTAGGGCATGCCGCTCTTCTGTTTGTTAACAACCGACTAGTAGGTGAGCCGTATATGGGTATTTCGGTTCTGTACTTATACCTCTGATAGTGGATTTGAGTATTTCTATGGTGTTATTACATTCCATTTGTCTTTGAACTTTCAGCATTTGATTATGGAAATCATGATGATGCCAGTTTCATATTGAGTTCTAAGGTCGAATTTCACAGCGGAAGCAACACGATTGATATACTGAGCATGATGATTGGCTTGCAGGTATCAAGTGTTGCCTCATCTCTCTCTCATACACACGCACATATACTTCCTCAATTTCTTTAATGTTTGAAATGTAATTTCTTCAGAATTACGGACCGTGGTTTGATATCCAAGGAGCAGGAATAAGTTCTGTTGTTCTTGCTGGATTGAAGGATTCAGATGAGGATCTATCTTCCGCACAATGGACCTATCAGGTAGCTGGTTATAACCTTGGTTAATTTTAGAATCGTCTAATATTCGAGTACGAGTTCAAAAATAATTCATGTTAGTCTTGTCTTTCACTGCACTTCATTTGCAGCTTTCACAAAAGAACCACAACTTCTCTTCTAGCAAACACTATATCTATATTCATAGTTTTGCACATAATTTCAGATTGGAATTGAAGGTGAATATCTCGAACTTCAGAACGCCTCTCGTGCGAACAGCTCGATATGGACAGATCACGGTTCCCTACCAGTCAATCAGAGTTTGATATGGTACAAGGTAAATCTATGATGCAGCTAAAGAGAGAAGGGAAAAGAAGATGAAAATTTATTACTCAATACATTAAAAAAAAATTACATGCTTGATTTGCAAATTTAACCTATTTTATCAGGCTGTGTTCCTTGCTCCGGAAGGGAAAGGCCCAGTATCCTTGAATCTCTCCGGCATGGGGAAAGGCCAAGCGTGGGTAAACGGCCAGAGTATCGGCCGGTATTGGTCTCAGTATCTCTCACCATCAAGTGGATGCTCGGATCATTGTGACTACAGAGGAACTTATGATGCATCCAAGTGCCTAAAAAAGTGTGGCCAACCTGCTCAAGTATTGTAAGTTACACATCTTCCTCCTACTTTGAACTTTCTTCTTCAATTAGTACTATAGGGAGGTTACTACTATATAGAGTATTACTCCCTCCGTCTCACTCGTTCATCTTTCCTTTTCGGGCTGTTCTAATCTAATTGTCCACTTTTCTTTTCAATTTAAAATAATGTTCTAATGTAATTTAGTAGACCCCACTACTTTACACACAACTAATAACTTTCTTAATCTTCGTGTCGAGAAAAAACCTGGACAATTAGAGTGAAATAGAGGGAGTATTGTATGGAGGTTTAAAAGTATTTCATAAATCAAATGTATCTTGTCAAGGTATCACGTTCCGCGGTCTTGGTTAGGACAAGGTGAGAACTTACTTGTCCTCCATGAAGAGCTCGGTGGCGACCCTTCGACGATCTCCGTGGTCGCCCGAAACGGGCAGGTGATATGTGGCCACGTGTCAGAATTGGATCTTCCTCCGGCTGATAGTTGGGAAGGAGGAGTAGGTTTTCCATCCACGACACCGCAGCTTCAGCTCAGCTGCGAAACGGGATGGCGAATCAATTCTATTCGTCTTGCTAGTTTTGGAAATCCTCGAGGGAATTGTGGAGCGTTCTATTTAGGGGCTTGCCATGCCGATGTTTCCTTATTTGTTGAGAAGGTAACTTGAGAAAAAATTTCTATATCACACAATTTGTGCCCTTATGCATTGTGATGAACTCGGAGTTGTTCGGGTTCATGCAGGTCTGTGTTGGCAAAGAAGGATGTTCGATTCCTGTCTCAACGGCTACATTGGGAGATCCCTGTCCGGATGCTGCTAAAAGCTTGGCCATTGAAGTTGTTTGTCGAGGTTGAGAGAGTTAACTGCTTTTGAACACAAGACATGAGCTTGGCTGCAAATCAAGAAATTCATAATCGTAATAATTACAAGCTCATTAAAATCCCCAAGGAAGTGTAAGAAAATATTCTATATATTTACATATCTACTTTGACTATTAACAGTTTATTTCGGATTATGAAGGCCGCAAAAAATCGCTGTGTTGGTAGTTATTGTATATCATTTTTATTTTATTTTTTTAACAAGGAAAACTCGTATCAGTTACTTAAAGTGTGACATTGAATAATTGAAGATTTACAAACTGATGCTAAAAATATCTATTTTAGAACAGCAAAAAGTTGAGTTAGAAAGTACTATAGTTTTTTGCCCATACTTATTACTCCATCAGTCTCATTTATATTGTCACGTAGGATTTCGACACGGAGTTTAAGAAACTTAATTTTTGTATGTAAATGATGCAGTCCTAAACGACTTTTTGTGATTTGTAATGTTATTTTATTTTCTTTTATAGAAATGGGACAATATCAGTGAGACAATCCGATATAATATACTCCCTCCGTCCTACTATTACTGTACTACTTCCCTAATCGGGTTGTCCCGCTATTACTGTCCTCTAAACTAAAATAACAAAAACTACTCTTAAACAAAAAATGAAGTGGTCCCTCCTACTTAATATTCATCCCCACATTATCATTCTCTCTCTCCAAAAATCTATCTCTCACACGATTTTCGTTCTACTCCGTATTCGAAAATTTATGATTTTTAACTTTTTGGAAACTTAAGATTATTTCTTAAAATACAATTTGAAAAAAAAAAAAAACAGATGAAAATCGATCGCCTCAACTATGCCCTGCAAAAATTTGGATAAATTCTTATTTCTTCCACTAACCACTCTTCGAAATTTTTTGCTCATTTCTTAATACAGTTAAAACTCATAAAATTACACACTTAAACCAAGTTTCTTAATCTCCGTGCCGAAACTAAAAGGAACAGTAATAGCGGGACGGACAGAGTATAAGACAGTATGAATGGGACGGAGGAGTAGTATGTACAAGTATCCATAAGAAGTATACACAAATTTCTTGGCTTGTACAATTCCGTCACGCCAAGATCTAAAGCTGCCTTATTTAATAGTTGATTGTCGTCTAAGTAACATTGCTGTGGTTGTAAGAAAAACATACCTTAAATTATGTGTCTTTACACATACATACTGCATTCCATAAGACTTCCCTATTTTGCTTTAGTGTAAAAGCAACTTGGGAGAAACGTGAAAGATCAGCACACTCTTTAGCTTCTACGCATTCCAAACTCTCTATACTTTGTCTATAAATACAATATACAACTAATTACCTCGTAATCTTGGTACCTTTATTTATCCATTTTCATGCTCCAAAATGTCGTCTTCTAGAAGAATCTCTGCATATTCCATTGCTTTTCTTGTTTGTATTATTGTTTCCAAACCTTGTGTTCAAGCATGGAGCAAAGAGGGCCATGCCATGACATGCAAAATTGCTCAGGTAGATTCAAATCATTCATTGAGTAGATAAATAGGAGTAGATTTTCCTCACACCTCTATAATTTCACTTGAAACTTTTACAGGACTTGCTGGAGCCAGAGGCGCAGCATGCTGTAAAAATGCTGCTGCCAGACTACGTCGACGGCGATTTGTCGGCCTTGTGTGTGTGGCCGGACCAAGTACGGCATTGGTATAAGTACCGCTGGACTAGCCCTCTTCACTTCATCGACACACCGGATAAAGCCTGTAGTTTTAAGTATCAAAGTAAGTTACTATAATTTTTTTAATTTTTTAATTTCCTTTGATTGATTGTGTGATGTTGGATGAGTAAAGGGGATTGCCATGATCCGAAGGGAGCGAAGGATATGTGCGTAGCAGGCGCAATTCGGAACTTCACCGATCAGCTCTCTCATTACAAGCATGGAACCTCTGATAGAAGATGTAAGAGATTTTGTTCCTAGTATTTCTCAGATTGTGTTATCCTAAATAAGAAGAAATTTGGCAAGCATAATTAAGTGTTTTGTGTATTCTTGATTCTTAGACAACATGACAGAGGCCTTGTTGTTTGTAGCACATTTCATGGGAGACATCCATCAGGTAACCAGAACAAACATCATGTGTAGGAATTCTAGTGTTTTTTTTTTTTACTATGATTGATAATTTAGTTTCTTGATCTTGTGGGATCTTGTGGTTTGGCTTTATTAGCCGATGCATGTCGGGTTCACGAGCGACGAAGGAGGAAACACCGTGGACCTGCGCTGGTTCAGACACAAGTCCAATCTGCACCATGTGAGTAGATTGGCTTATAACTTGCTACTTTGTAGCTATCTTCTTGCTGAGAATGATACTTTTGTCCGAAAATCGTTATGGCATTCGTAGTTATCGTTACAAGCTCGAGCTGAAACGGATAGAGTTTAGGAATTAGGATATTGGATATAACTGTAGTTTTCAAGAGTTACAATTGGGGAAGGATGAGTAATTTAGATCAGAAGATGCCTTCATTGCTTTAAGTAGTTTTTCTTGTTTAGAAACTGAGTGAGCCTAACGGCATCTCTCTCTCTCTCTCTAGGTGTGGGATAGAGAGATAATTCTTACAGCTGCTGCAGATTACTACAAAAAGGACATTAACCTCCTGCAAGAAGACATTGTTGGAAACTTTACTAATGTAAGCAAATACTACTTTCGTTATGCTATTGTTGGCAATTTTTTTTTCGGCACAGAAATTAAGAGCCATGCACATTATAACTTCCTATTTAATTTTAATCAATACAAACAGGGAATCTGGTCCACCGATCTTGCCAAATGGAGGGCATGTAGTGACATATCTTCTTGTGTCAACAAGTAAGTATCAACAAATGCAAGAAACCGATAATCAATCTAGCCTGTTTACACTATGCAACAACTTTGTGATGTTGGATTTGATTTTCTTGCAGGTTTGCTGAAGAGAGTATAGACATGGCTTGCAAATGGGGATACAAAGATGTCGAATCCGGTGTCACTCTTTCGGACGATTACTTCAGCTCGCGGTTGCCCATCGTTATGAAGCGGATAGCTCAGGGCGGAGTCCGGTTAGCCATGGTTTTGAATCGGGTGTTCGGTAGCAATAGTCTTGACGATTCGCTCGTGGCTACCTAATTAGGCAGCTTGGGCCGGGACTAGACTTTATAACTGACGATGTTTCAATCTTGTATTTCATTATTACAGCGTGTGTCATTTCTAATTCTTAATAGATTCATTGACGATTTCATTTATAATCATATTTTACATTATTTAAATATGTACAACGATAATGATATTAGAGAAAATGTCGATTTTAGTTAGCAAACGTCTAGAATATTATTTGTCAAACATTATATTATCAACGACGCTTTCAGATTATGGGTAATATAAATAAATCATCGATAAAATAGACGATAAAAAAGAAATGCGCAAAGTACACTCTCATTCGGACTGTAGAAAACAATTATATATATAAAAAATAAATCTTTCAATTTCAAATCAATTTAAATCATCCAATTGAGAATCTCATTAAATGAGGGGTAAATTTATCAATTTTTCATTTATCTATACATTAAGGAAAAATCTCAATTCATCCATTTCAATGCAATTCAATAGATAATTCTATATTAATTAATTTTTACATTAATTCTATATACATTATATATTATATAATATTATACATGTGATACGAGAATTTCTTATCAATTTTTTATTTAGTTATTAAAGAAAAATCTCAATTCATGTCATTTCAATGCAATTCAATAGATAATTCTATATTAATTGATTTTTAAGTTAATTTTATATAAATTATATATTATTATATATAGGATATATTACAATTGATAGTTGATTAGGCTAATATATATATATATATATATATATAATTAGATTAAACATTGGAATAAATTACTTCAAAAGAAAATCTCATAAATACTATCTCAAAATACCTCAATAGTTTTTAAAATAACCAATAAATAAATTAAAAACAATAATAAAAAATAAATTTTCTCATAATTTTTTTTAAATTTGTCTCTCATAAATCACATTAATATATTGTGATTTTAATGCCAATGAATTTCAATTAGGATGCTTTCCAAGAAAAAAAACATTTAATGAATATCAAGTCAATTAAATTGATTTCCTCCAATTTTTCGCCTTCCATAAAATACCAATACCTCTTATCATTGAAATAGATATTTTTTTAACAGCTTTTATGTTATATTCATATTTAAACTTACATGGATATGGAATCAATCAAATCAATATAAATTAATCGTAATTGTTACGTTGTGAGAAAAACATCTCCATATATAAAATTGAATTTCTCATAAATCATTCCAAAATTTTCTCTTTCCCACCAAATGCGTTAATTGATTGTGATAAGAGAATATCATTGAGTTTCGATTTGCTACTGAAATCAATTTAATTGATTATCATAAGATATTTCTTTAATTACTCTTTGAAGCACAAGCTGAAAATCTATAAATTAAACATTTACTAAAAACTCTACTACAATTTTGACAACTCTTATAATAATTTGAAGGAAAAAAGTACAACACAAATGTCTAATATTTGGTCTCTCATCGAAGAGTTGGATGAATTTAAAGAATCATTTGCAATGAAACTTCGTATGCTACGAGCATACGAGATACCTTCTTTCAACAAAAAGGATATATCAAGTATGGAGTGTGTTTTTCATGATTCCAAGGTACAGTTAATTGAACAGTTTTATATTTTAATATTCCAATAACTCATATTTTAAATGTTTAAGGAAGATATAATTGAAGCAACAATACCAAAAAATCTGGATCGCATATTCAAACCACAACTTGAGGAGAGTCAGATATATGGTGTGAAAAACTTCAAAGTAATACATGATTATAGGACGCACAAGGTTACAACAAGTACATATATAATATTGATCAATGAAAAAAATCCGAGTGTTGAAACTCTTGCAAAAAGATTTTCCTGATACACAATATTGCTTCAAGAGCTTTGATGAGGTTCACAAAATAGAAAACATTAACAAAGTCACACCGTTTGATAGGTTATAAATATATGATTGTACTTATAGTTTTAAAATGTTCATGAGAGAATATATATATCATCAACTACCATACACTTGCAAATATCATAGGAGCGGTTGCACAGGTTGACAATGTGGAGATCCGTCCTATACCTAATGGACAAGACAAGAGGCTAATCAATATCAAACTTGAAGATACAAAGTATCAATTTTAATTTTAATATTATTAATTTTAGATTTTGTTAAAAAAATATATATCAATATATTTCTAATTAATAATGTTGCAATTCATATGTATGGGGACATCTTTAACTTGCACTATCTGGGAAGATTACGTTGATAAGTTTTTCAGCTTAATGAAAAATCAAACTTTGAATCTCAACATTTTGATTGTCCAATTTTGTAAACCAACCATTTTCAAAGGTTTGCTCAACAAAAATATTTAGGAATTTACACATACTGTACAATGATTTATTTAATTGTTTATTGCTATTTATTTAATATCTAGGTGACAGAAAAGTTAACAATGTCTTCTATGCTACGAAATTGCTATTAAATGTTGAGTTAAATGAAGTTGTTCATTTCAGAAATAGGTAAATTGCCTCAAAAAAGAATAATATACTAAATTGATTTCTATAGAAAATGATTCAAAATTGATTTTTGTCTTTTTCAAAAATTTAGACTAAGTATTCTATTTATATGTGGCAAATTGGCAAAAATAGTCCTCAAACTTCGCGTTTTTGCGAATTTTGTCCTCAAACATTTTTTTTTTGTTTTTTTGACCCTCAACTCCTTGTTTTTGTGATTTTAGTCCTACCGTTAGATTTTCCGTCAATTTAACCGTTAATTCAAAATTTTATTAAAAAAATAAAAAATTAAAAGGGCAAAATCGGAATTTTTATTTGCATGGACCAAAATTGCAAATAAAAAATAATTTGGGACCTATTTAGCAAAATAAAACAGTTTAAGGACTGATTTCACAAATTTTAGACAAATAAGCTAATTGCTTCGTATCGACGAGATTTTGCATTAAATTTTCGATTTTTCATATAACTTTATTGCTTCGTATCAAATATAAGCTAACGAAGATTTCGTACCAATATAAACAACATTTAATTCGAAATGCAAAATATATACTGTGAATTAATCATTAAAAAAACAAAGTTATTATCACCCAAAATTTTTACTTCAAAATAACCATTTAGCGCATAATATTTACTTCAAAATAACTAGAATACGATGAGAATTGCGAATCCGCAATTGATGAGCTCGCTGAGGAATTGCGGAGGAGGCCGACGACGAAGAACATTCCCTGGAGCTCGCAGCGGAAGAGGAAGTGGGAGACGAATCCGCTGAAGCTGATGAACACGGGGACGAGGTAGATCCAGGCGAGGAAATGGCTGAGCTGATCATCGCGCTGTTAGCGGACGTGAGTTATGGTTACGGCCTTCAATGGCGGGTGGTGGTGTTGGGGATTCGTCATGGCAGTTCTATGCAGAGAATGTGAATACGAGACTAACCTTGTTTGCAGTAGTTTTTTTGGCTTATTATAGTATTTGCAAATAAAACTAATATTTTCTGTTATTTACGAACTGATACATATTTTCCTCGTATTCTATTATTCATGAAAAATTACGAATTAAATATTTTTTATAACATATTATTCATCGTAAATTACGAACTGACACATATTTTTCTCGTATTCATGTTATTTTGAAGTACATATTATGCTCTAAATTGTTATTTTGAAGTAAAAAAATTTGGGTGATAATAGCTTTATTTTTTAATGGTTAATTCACAGTAATATTTTGCATTTCGAATTAAATGTTGTTTATATTGGTACGAAATCTTCGTTAGCTTATATTTGATACGAAGCAATAAAGTTATATGAAAAATCAAAAATTTAATGCAAAATCTCGTCGATACGAAGCAATTAGCTTATTTGTCTAAAACTTGTGAAATCAGTCCTTAAACTATTTAATTTTGCTAAATAGGTCCCAAATAATTCTTCATTTGCAATTTTGGTCCATATAGATAAAAATTCCGGTTTTGCCCTTTTGATTTTTTATTTTTTAAAATTAAAATTGAATTACCGTTAAAATTGACGGAAAATCTAACGGTAGGACTAAAATCGCAAAAACAAGGAGTTGAGGGTCAAAAAAACAAAAAAAAATTGTTTGAGGACAGAATTCGCAAAAACCCGAAGTTTGAGGACTATTTTTGCCAATTTGTCTTTATATGTTTGTCATAAAGAGTTTATGGATTCTTATCTTTTTTGGTGCAATCAGTTTTCCAAAAACTATTGTATAAGGTATATCTTTTTTTAACTGTCCATAGCTATATATATAACTGAGAAAATATTATAACTTCGTTATTAAGTAATAGTTTATATTCTTGCATATATATTTTTAAAGATATTTGCAAAATTTGTGTATTTTTATATCTAAAACATGTGTTGAACCTCTTGGCTGAGATATTATCTTTCTTTGTACATCATGGTAGAAATTGTTCTTAGATAGTTCTTTGAAGTAATTTAAAAAAACTGTTAAGGATTTAATGAGGCGATTTTTCAGACGGTCTATAAGGTAAGATGAGTGACATTCTTTTTATCAGAGCAACAAGATATTTTAAAAATATATTGTAATATGTAATCATGTGTATATATTTTAATTAATTTTTGAATAATCATATTAGCATGATTCTCAAAGTTAATATAAACCATCAAATTAAATTATTTTTACATATTAATTTAGTATTCTGAACTATAATATACATGATATGATATATATATATATATATATATATATATATGATGAGATTCAAATGTGAACAGCCTTTTATCGTGTGAACGTGTGAGCACTGCACTTTAAAGACAAATGTACTGCACTTTAAAGGCAAAAATATTGCATTTTAAAGTGCAATACTTAAAGTGCAGTACGTTTATCCTTAAGTGCAGTACGTAAAGTGCAGTATTAAAGTGCAATATATTTACCTTGAAAGTACAATACGTTTGTCTTTAAAGTGTTGTGTTCACACGTTCACACAATAAGGGTTGCTCACACGGGAACCACTCCATATATATATATATATATATATATATATATAGGGTGTGGATCCCATAAGAAGGAAGCTTAAGATAGTAAATAAGAATGATTTATAACCATAGATTATTATCTAATGAATGGTTAAGATTAATATTAGTTTTTAATTTTTGTAAAAAGTAATATTAAGAAAAGGACAATTTGGGCATGAAAAATATGCATATTTAAAACCCTTCATAACTCCTCCCCAAAACAAGGAAACCCTTGGAGAGAAATAATTAGAATTTAATGTTTTTCCAAAATAAGATTCATAGAAGATTTTGATCCAAATTTTCGAATTCCAAATACAATTAATTTTCTTATGTCAACGATATTATGTTTCCATATGAATGACATTATGTATAATAATTACATTGAACATATTAAAACATGTATGTTTAAATATGCATATCAAATAAAATAATTGTGCATATTATCTAGTTAAGCACTAGTACATTATGTGATACAAAAAAAATTCACAATATTTAATGTATGTAAATGAATAGTAGCATGCATAATTATGTTTAAGTTCATGCATATTTATACATTGATGAACAAAAATGTTAATTCACTATTTCTACAACAATGTAATTGTGATCTAATAGTTTAATTGAATGCATATAAATGAATAGTATTATGCATAGTTATTTGAAAATATATGCATATTTAGCATTAATAATTACATTATGTGATACAAAAAAAAATCACAATATTTAATGCATATAAATGAATAGTATTATGCATAGTTATGTTTAAGTTCATGCATATTTAGACTTTGATGAACCGAAATGTTAATTCACTATTTCTACGACAAAGTAAATGTGATATGATACTTTAATTAAATGCATATAAACGAATAGTATTATGCATAGTTATTTGAAAATATATGCATATTTAGCACTAATAGTTTCCTTATGTGATACAAAAAAATTCACAATATTTAATGCATACAAATGAATAGTATTATGCATAATTATGTTTAAGTTCATGCATATTTAGACTTTGATGAACCGAAATGTTAATTCACTATTTCTACGACAATGTAAGTGTGATATGATACTTTAATTGAATGCATATAAATGAATAGTATTATGCATAGTTATTTGAAAATATATGCATATTTAGCAGTAATAATTTCATTATGTGATACAAAAAAATTCACAATATTTAATTCATATAAATGAATAGTATTATGCATAGTTATTTGAAAATATATGCATAGTTATTTGAAAATAATTTCATTATGTGATACAAAAAAATTCACAATATTTAATGCATACACATGAATAGTAGTATGCATAATTATGTTTTAGTTCATGCATATTTAGACTTTAATTTGATGAACCGAAATGTTAATTCACTATTTCTACAATAATGTAATTATGACCTGATACTTTACTTGAATGCATATAAATGAATGATATTATGCATAGTTAAATGAAAATATATGCATATTTACTCTAAAACTGTCATCATATAATTATATTAACTTATTCAGGAAATGGAAACAAACGAGAAAAGAGATGGAATGGTTATTTAGGAAATGAAAATGCGCAAACAATCTCTAAATTCAAATTTTTGAACTCAAATTAGATCCTAATTTTATTTGATATGGAAATTATGTGTGTTCTTTTAGAAAGAGAATCAATTACTCAAAAAAGGAATTGATAAAAATTAGGATTAACTTTAGAAACAGCTACACAAATAAAATAAATTAAATGGACATAAATACCCTTAATGATATGTTAATCAATAATAAAGTATTAAATAAAAACATATCTTAAAAATAATCACAATCCTATATTTTAAAAAATGGAGGGCTATAATTCCTTCTTATTTCTTATTTTAAGTCTCCTTCTCATATGATCAATTTCCTATATATATCTATATATCTATATATATATATATATATATATATATATACTCCCTCCGTCCCGCTATTACTGTCCTACTTGCCTAATCGGGTTGTCCTGCTATTACTGTCCTCTTTCCTAAAATAGTAAAAATTACTTTTAAACATAAAATGAAGTGGGTCCCCTTACTCACTACTCAACCCCCACATTCTTATACTCTCTCTCTTCAAAAATCTATCTCCCACTCGATTATGTTCCGCTCCGAACTCAGAGAATTATGATTTTTATCTTTTTGAAAACTTTAGATTATTTCTTTAAATACAATATAAAAAAATATAAAAAATAAAAATCGTTTGCCTTTAACTAGCCTTACAAAAATTTGGGTAATTCTCATTTCTTTTCACCAACCACTCCTCGAAAACTGTGTCATTTTCTTTATACAATTAAAACTCATAAAATACACACTAAACTAAAATTTCTTAATCTCCGTGCCGAAGTCAACTGGGACAGAATTAGCGGGACATAGGGAGTATTATTTAAGAAATTTTAATTTATAACGAAGTTATAATATTATTTTTTCGTGCGTAGCACGGTTACTGTTCTAAATGATATTTTACATATCAAGTTATTGCTCCGATTAGATTATGAAGGTGCAGTGTATCACTTTCTGCATTAAAAAAAATCCGTAATATTCGTAGTAATTTTTCTATTAGATTATGAAGTTGCATTAATTTTAGTTACATGTAATAATAAAATAATTTTACTTAAAATTAGGAACGGACTGAAATAGGGTTTACATACAAATTTTTGTACGTGTAGTCTTACCAACCTTTCTTGGAAACTCGACCATTTTTCAACATTACTATTTCAACATTATTTGGAAACTCCATTACTATTTCAACATTTTTCAACATTACTTTTTCAACATTATTTGGAAACTCGACCATTTTTCAGCAAAGCCAGCTGCGCATTCAGAGGTATATTCTTACCAACCTTTCTTGTTCCGCAAGGCTATGCTTCCGAATATTTTGCAAGTTTCGTTCCGTAAATTTTTTTTATGCATAATTTATTGATTTCCAGACATCGAGGCATTTTTTTGTATTTCTTTTTCACTTTTTTTTGGTTGGTGTTGAAAGGTATGTAATCCGCCATTACCGGATTCGTGGACATGTGCGTGGTATTTCTTTTTCACTTTTTTTTGGTTGGTGTTGAAAGGTATGTAATCCGCCATTACCGGATTCGT
Source organism: Lavandula angustifolia (assembly GCA_028984105.1). Lineage (NCBI taxonomy): Eukaryota > Viridiplantae > Streptophyta > Magnoliopsida > Lamiales > Lamiaceae > Lavandula > Lavandula angustifolia. Next base: position 31,363,387 of record CM054809.1, read on the forward strand.
GGACATGTGCGTGGTATGATTTACCTCTCTCGGCAAAAACCTCCGCTAAAACTCACTATACATACATTTTCCGTTAAGATCTTCGAGAACGTACATGGACGCGTGTATGAATTCACATACTAATTAGAGAAGCGGAGGTACGAGTTTCTGCTCGCTCATCGTAGATCTACGAACTGTGTGTGTATCTGCATTTGTTGTTACCTTTCTGTTGATTTTTTTCGGTGCGAATGCGATGTTGTTTGTTTTATCTTTTGAATTTATTCATTTTCTCCAATTCGATGTAACAGCTGGATGAGTTTTTGAACGAAACAATTTTACTGGCGTCATGCTCTAACAATTTTGCTTTTTTAATTATTCTTGTTTTCGATCTGTTAGAACGGATTTTTTTTTTCTAGACTTTGTTAAACATGGCGTGGCGTACCATTCTGATTGGTTGCTTTTTTGGAAATAGGATTCTTGATATATGCTGTTTCTTTTTCTGAGTTAGAAATTTTGTCATACATTTTAGGAGTAAGACTACCTTATTAGAACTCGATTCAGTTAAGAGGTAAAACAGAGAACCCAAAGGACTTTGGCCAATCCTCTGTTTTTCGATGATTACACAAGTTTCAATCCTCTGATTGAAACTAGTTCTACTATCTTTTGTTGGTAATCGAATCTGTCCGTTTTCCTAAAAACAAAACTGATTGAAATTGTTGAGGCATTGACAGCTGACTTATTTCAATAGGATATGTCGTTTTCTTGATAATAGATCCCTTTGAAGTATTTTACAATGACTTTGCTTTGAAGCCGCCATCAAGGAATCAACTTTTCTGACTATTTTGCCATTTAGTATGTCTTTAAGATGTAGCCTTTTGATCATAGGCCTTTTGTAGTCTTTACTTCTCCATGATATTTGGAGTTTAAGGTTCTTCATTTTGTTTCATCCCCTTGTATAACTGGTGTGTATTTTATGCAGTGAAACTTCTTCAAGAGTATTAGTGTTTAAGCTGTGAAAAATGGCATTAGCAAGAATAGCTAGAAACAGTTGCCAGAAATCAGGAGGTTCCGCTAGCAGATATGCAAGAGTAAGAGACATGCTGTATGAGGAATCATCTCTGAGCAGATCTCATTCACCTTTCAATACAGCTTTCCAACAAAGCATCACACCACGTCGAAACCTTCCATTCCTATCGAGCACTGGTATGTCATCAGGTCCAACTTTCGGAACTAGGGGAGTTACAACAACCCCTCAGCATGAGTTTGCTCAAACACAAAGAGCAATTAAGGAATCTGATCATGAAAACTTCAAGTATCCTACTCTTGAAGCAACGAAGCCCGGTGAGAAGCCTCGAGTAGTTGTTATTGGCACTGGGTGGGCAGCATGTAGGTTTCTCAAAGGGCTTGACATCAATTTGTATGATATTGTCTGCATATCACCAAGGAATCACATGGTGTTTACTCCTCTGCTTGCCTCAACTTGTGTCGGAACCTTGGAGTTCCGGTCGGTGGTAGAGCCTGTTAGTCAGATACAGACAGCTTTATCCAAGGATCCCAATTCATACTTCTTCCTTGCTTCTTGCACTGGTATGGGTGCAGACAAGCATGAAGTAAGCTGCACTACATATTCATGTTACTATTATGTCTTTTCATTTTACTTCAGTTGATTCAGAAGCACCACCAAATGAATTCAATTTTCTTTGCTATATCAGGTGTTTTGTGAGACAGCAACTGATCATGGACAGCAATACCATTTCAAAGTTGCGTATGACAAACTGGTAATTGCCTCCGGAGCCAAACCACTGACATTCGGCATCAAGGGAGTCGAACAACATGCCTTCTTCTTGCGTGAGGTGTCTCATGCACAAGAAATAAGGAAGAAGCTTCTCCTAAACTTGATGCTCTCTGAAAATCCAGGTGATTTACTACGAATACATCATCCCCTTAAGCAACATACTCTTAGAAAGAGCCTTTTATCACAGGCTTGTCGGAGGAAGAAAAGGAGCGGCTACTGCACTGTGTTGTTATAGGTGGTGGACCTACTGGAGTGGAATTTAGTGGTGAATTGAGTGACTTTATAATGAGAGATGCTCGCCAGAGATACGCTCATGTCAAAAACTACATAAAAGTGACCCTCATTGAGGTATGTTAGTTAACCCTTGTTTGTCCTGCTTCATTCAATTACATCTTCTCACTCTCCTCTACTAACAAACACATCACTGCCCAGGCTAATGAGATTCTATCATCGTTCGACGTTGGGTTAAGGCAATATGCAACAAAGCACTTGACAAAGGTAATTTTTTAGTCTTTAGACACTCCCTCCTTGCATGTACATAATATTAAAGCTTCGGTTATTTGAATCAGAGTGGGGTTCGCCTTGTGCGCGGTGTGGTTAAAGAGGTCCACCCGAATAAGATAGTTCTTAGTGACGGCAGTGATGTTCCTTATGGTCTCCTTGTTTGGTCCACTGGAGTTGGCCCTTCAGACTTTGTGAATACACTAACTCTCCCCAAGTCTCAAGGTGGAAGGTATATCACTAAACTGCTCCCCTTCATTCACCTTTGTGTATCAAATGAAATGTAACTTGAATTACATAATACAGAATTGGTACTGATGAGTGGCTTCGAGTCCCTTCAGTCGAAGATGTGTTTGCAATCGGAGACTGCGCCGGATTTCTTGAGAAACCCGTGCTTCCGGCTCTAGCTCAGGTGACACATTTCATATCTTTTGCATTTACTCATTTAGTCTTCATCTCACAACTTATGTTGTAATTCTCCATCTCAAAATTCAACAAAAAAGGGAAAAAGAAAAAAAACTTTTTGTGTTTAGATGAAAATACGTATTTTTTATTGCAAAAAATACTAGCGTTCTTAAAAATATTCAATGAAAAAACTCATATCACAGTTTAACTCTGTGTGAATTTCAAATTCTATGAATGTCAATTACTCCATTTGTCTCATTATTTCTGACTCGCTTTTCAATTAGGACGTCCCATTGTTTCTTACTCGATCTCAATTTGACAAAAAATTAATTAACTCTCTCCTACTTTTTCATCTTTTCTCTCCTACTTTATCTATTATATCATTATCTCATTCATTTTCTGTCTCATACTTTATCATTACTTTCTTAATTAACATGCCGAAAAAAATGAGTGGAAAATAATGGGACCGAAGGAATACGTTTTTACCCTTTATTTACGTAACTGTAATTTTGGTTAGTTAAATTTTGTCATGCACAGTTAAAATTGAGAGTAAGGATTTCCGTGCAACACGTTTTTTGTACGCCTTGTTATCGAAACCGAGCTAGCTCAAGATTAAAAACAAGAGGTTGATGTTACGGATCAGGTTGCTGAGCGGCAAGGGAAGTATTTGGTAGAGCTGTTTAACAAACTGGGGAAACAAGAGGCCGGCAAGGCCTCCGCCGCGAAGGATGTTCCTCTCGGCGACCCTTTTGTCTACAAGCATATGGGAAGCATGGCTTCCGTAGGCCGGTATAAGGCTCTGGTCGATCTTCGCCAGTCCAAGGTATGTCATACTCCACAAATGATATGCTTTAACTTTTTCAAGGAATGGCAGTGGACTTACAAATGGTAAAATGTTGGCAGGATGCTAAGGGTGTGTCAATGGCAGGCTTCGTAAGCTGGTTCATATGGCGCTCAGCCTATCTGACCAGAGTAATCAGCTGGAGGAACAGATTCTACGTTGCTGTCAACTGGGCAACCACACTTGTCTTCGGCAGAGACAATTCGAGGATATGATAAGTTGGTGGAATTCGAACTCGTGATATTTTGAATTTTGATAGTAATAAAATTAAAGAATAGGCACGGTAATTTGGATAAGTGGGCCAAAATTTTGGTTATGGAAAATATTTCCATTTTGGATTAGGCCTATTTAATTATCAAACTGAAGCCTAACTAGTAACTATAGTTGAATAGACCTGCGTTTTGCAAGTTCGGCTATTTCCGGTCCTGTATGATTTTAGCATTTATACACTTTTCTTTAATTCACTTGATATGTTGTTTTTTTTTTTCATTTTCAGCCTTGTATCATATGAATTTATACTTTTGTGGTGTGATTCTCAAAACACCACTCTCAAAAAATTATGATTTTCAAAATATTAATCCATTTTGTTGCAAATACTGCCATGTGAAAATAAAATACTATATTTTAATTTTTGTGAAGATTCAAGAAATTGATTTAGTTTTTTTTAATTCGGGGTTCTTAAATAAAATAATAATTTTCGTAAATAATATTAATGTACAAGTTTATTTTATAAATGATAAACAGTAGCAAATGTATATAATATTTAATTATAATAAAAAATGTTTAGTAAATTTTTATAGAGAATAAAAAAACAAATATTATATTTTTTGTCAAAATAAAAACTAAAAAATTTAGGGTTGTAAACGAACCGAATCGAATCGAATATTACAATTTTGTATTTGTATTTGATTAGTAAACGAATCGAATCGAATATTTATAATCGAATTCGAATCTCAAAATCTCGAATACGAATATAAAAAATCGAATACGAATACCGAATCGAATCAAAACTATTTGATTTGTCACTTTTCTGGTTTTGTGATATTATGAAATTAAAATTTAATTTATTCATTAAATCTTGATTTAGGCCCTTAACATAAATATTTTAAATTAAAATTATAATAAGTTTATAAGAGTTACTATATATAAAAATAATTATTGTATATATAATTTGTATTTAATCGAATATTTACGAATATCGAATCGAATATTACAATTTTATATTTGTATTTGATTAGTAAACGAATCGAATCGAATATTTATAATCGAATTCGAATCCCAAATTTTCGAATACGAATATCAAAAACCGAATACGAATACCGAATCGAATCAAAACTATTTGATTCGTTTACAACTACTTGCTTTTCAGTAATATTCTTACAATAATTTTTTTTCTAAACAAAATATTTGAAGATAATAATTTCCAGGTCGCAATCTATTGTGAAAAGGGAGTAGTAGTTTGAATTAGTATTTGGGGTGTAATATTTTGGGAAAGATTTTGTAAGGGTGAAAACTCACTCTGAATTTACATAATGTTATTACTTTTAATCATTTATAAACATTAGAGAAATGATATATGATTCTATATTTTAGAGATTTAGAGATTTATACAAATATTATAGATTTAGAGATTTATAACAATCATAATATTTATACAAAGATTTTGTAAGGTTTCGAGATTTATAACAATCATAATATTTATACAAAGATTTTGTAAGGTTTCGTAAATCCAATATTTATAACAATCATAATATTTATACAAAAATTTTGTAAGGTTTCGTAAATCCAATATTTATAACAATCATAATATTTAAACAAAGATTTTGTAAGGTTTCGTAAATCCAATATTTATAACAATCATAATATTTTAACACGCGAACAATATTTATACAAATTTAATCTACTTTTTCTGTTTTATTCTCACTATTAAGATGTTATGATGTGGCTCAAATCATAATCCAAAGGAATTGAGTCATATCCCATATCCGATAATTAATTAAGTTTATTTCACCTATAAATAGATATGTTCTTTAATTGTTTTAAGTGTGCTTCTACGCATCATAACCTACCTATTATGAGATTAGTTAGTTGGACTAATTGACCATATTTTTGTGGGTATGTGTTTTTGAACCTAGGACCATATTCCGGAGGCCCATTTTATATTCTCCTCTTTATTAGTAGATTGTTTCTCCGCCGCCCGTGGATGTAGGTCGATTGACCGAACCACGTTAAATTCTCTGTGACTATTTCTTTTTCTATTTGTGTTATGCCTATTTTTTTCTCTTTATATTATTCTTTTTATTATCTCGGTTGGGTTCCAAGAGAAAATCTTGTTTATTACTAATTTCGTTGTTGGGTTCAATGAGAAAATCTTATTTATTACTAATTTCCTTGTTAATTTTAAGATTTAACTATTACATTTGGTCATAAATTCGTCGCGCGTCGTGGAACTATAAATTTCAAAACACGTACAATAATTAGATATCTTTGAAATGGCTTCTTTTAGGGCTGTCCATTTCCTCCTCTTTTCTCTGTGTTTCCTTTCCCTCTTCGTGCCCTATCAATGTAAGATCTTCTTCCTTCCTTATCCTCAAGTGAATATAATCATACATCGTTAATTTAAACTATCACTTATTAATATGTTAAAATGAAAAATCATTTTTGATTATATATATATATATATATATATATATATATTAAATTATTAAAGATTATTTCTGATAATGTTGGATGTTTGAAACAGGTGCGCGCGTGGGGTCTGAAAGCAAGCAGATTGGTTCGACTCCGATGGGAGACTGTGGAACTAATCCTTGTCCCGATGGTTCGCGGTGCACGTGCTGCAAATCAACCGGGACTTGTTATAAATATGCAGAGGAATGTTGGCGCCATTGTCCTCCATGATTCTACATGCTCTCAAGGATTGATAATTCCAAATAAATTCTTGTTTGTTTGGATGTCTTATTCACTAATAAATAGATGATCTGTTGGGATTAATATTTGTGTGTTAAATTTATTTACAATATATATAAATTTCTGAAAATAAGATCTAAATATGTAAAATTGACTAATACGCATAGAGTATCATGTTTTAAATATAAGAGCAAATTGTCCCCTTAAAATGTCAAAGCGGTTGTTTAGCATGTGGCCGAAAAGTTATGAGTTCAAAACCTACCAAAACTATTATGTGTGAGCCTATGAAACGAATCGTATCGAATCAAACAACACAATATTCGAATGAAACAAAACGAATCGAATCGAATCAAATAACACCGTATTCAATTCGTTTTCAAATATTAAAGTTGATTCGTACTCGATTTATTATTGATAATCGAATTATTAATTCGGTTCAATTTTTTATTGTGTATTTTATAAACAACAGTGTTGGATATGAGTCAGTAGATTGATACTCAGCTGTTCTAGGGTTAAAAGAAATTGGGGGAAATCATAATAGTACTATGGAATTGAAGATCCCAAAACCGAGCTGATATCAGTAGATTAGTGTGTCGATAGGATTAGCTGATGTATAAGTTAGACTTGATGTAATGCTTATTATTTTTGTCTAAGTCCTCGTACGGGGTAGTTGTTGAGCCGATCTTTTCTTGAAGATACTTTTCGAACCCCGTGTCATCGGTGTAATCGCTTGAATTCTTCGTCGGCGGTCGATATCAAACTCGGTTGAAGATCCCGCATCAGTGGCCCGGACCTCGGTAGAAGCATTCTCTACAAGCCGATGGTCATCGGTAGAAGAACCAAAGGCAAGCGATATACCTTCGCAGCCGACCAACCGACTATCGAAGCTCACTTTATCGGTCGACGACTCGCTCGAAGAAGACAGACTTTCAAGTACCGTATCCGATAGAAAGCGACCCAAAGACTAAAAGTCCCTTCAAATGTTCGCGAGAAGACATACGAGGTAGTTTGAACGGTCAACTCGACACTCACCAACTACAAATCTCGACCAATGAGAAGCCGACAACGCTTACCTACTCTACACGCAAAGTTGCTCTCTCATGAACAGCCGCATTAACCGCCCCGCTTTGCAACAAACCGTTTTCTTTGGACGCTTGTGACACGTGGCATCGTCGTCTCCAACGGACATATGTCACAACTCACAACTATAAATAGAGAAGGATTTGCAGATTTCGAAAAGAGGAATATACGCAAAATCAAGGGAAATCATTCAAATTCACAACGCTCTAGAACCTTCAAGCTTATCCAGAGACGAACTAGTTTTCATAGAACACTTCTTGTAGTTCATCTCTCTAGAGCACTTTGATCCCTATCTTCTCTAGACTAAGCTCATTGCTAGATTCATAGCTTAGATCCGAAGGAGTTCACATTTAGTGAATTGTTCTTGTTGTAAGAACTCCTTCTCAGTTGGAGAATATTCCCTCCCTTCTAAACTTAGGTTTGGATTGTAAAGTCGCTAAGGACTATAACTTAGATGGAACTGTCCCAGGTGCAGTATCCCCGCCGAGGCTTGCTCGAATAATCAACAAGTTCTCTCGCCTTGTTCAGGGCCGTGGACGTAGGATCTTGCGTATCCGAACCACGTTAAATCGCTTGTGTTCATTTACTTGTTTTATTGCATAGCATTCAACCGACTTGAAAATCATAAGTTTGCATAAAACGTATTTTATAAAGTGCACAACCTAAAAGTTTTAACTTGCAAAAACGCGTTTTCAAAAGAGACGACTCCGGGCCTAACACTTATCCGCACTACGCTTCGACGAGTTTCGTAATACCGACATCGGTCGGTAGAAGAGCTCGAAGCCGACTCACTTTGACCCCAATGATCGAAGGCTTACTTGGCACTTGTTCATCGATTGCAAACATCGCCTTCAATTGACCTTCAACGAGAAAAAGAAACGAGCTCAGTGTATTCACCCCCCCTCTACACTCGACTTTTCGTCTTCTGACCAACAATTGGTATCGGAGCACACGGTGTTCAACCGATCGCCGGTTACCGAAATACTGGTCCTCTCGAACCGATCCCGAAAACCGTTTTCCACTGCATAACATCTTTTCAGCATCCCTTATACTCTTACTCTTACAATGTCGGATATGTCGGTATTAGGATGGTGCCGATGTTCTCAATAGAGAACTACACGGTATGGCGCGTACGTATGGAGGCACACCTAACGTCACTCCACGACAACATGTCAGATGTCCTAGAGTCAGGACCGATCATTCCTATGATCGACAGCATAGTATTTGCTGCTGGAGGAGGCGTGGGAGCACAAACTGGTGCTAAGGTTCCCAAAGACAAATCTGCCTTCACGCCTGAAGAAAAGAAGTTGCACAACCTTGACCGAGTTGCACGTAATGCCATACTGACTACGCTCAGTGACTCACACCTCGGAAGAGTACAAGATTGCAAAACGGCGAAAGAGCTATGGGACGCCTTGGCTGTACTGAGCCATGGAACCCCTCGGATCAAAGAAAACAAGCTCGAGCTAGAGCTTCGGAAGTTCGACGCCTTTGCAATGGAGCTCATGAAACCATTGACGAGCCGAGTGTCGATTCACCAATCAAGTCAATGTCATCAATGGGCCGGGGAGGTCGTTCACCAACAAGGAGATGAACACCAAGATCTTGAGAGCGTTGCCCCGACGCAGTGGCTTCCATTTGCTACTTATTTACGTCGCTCCGATCTAAATGCTCTAACTCCCGATGTTATATTTTCGAATTAAAATCGGAGGAATTCGAGCATAGCCTACCCCAAAAGTGCTTAAGCGCTCCACCGACACACGGTTCGACCACGCCTTCAAGGCAACGATCAGCAATACCGGAGCCAAGCCTATTTCCTCAAGCAAAGCCGTGGCCACATCGAGTAGCAAAGTCTTCCGAGACTTCGTGCCCCGACCAACTAGCACTCGATGGCTCTCAAATATCGAGAGGGAAAAGGAGAGAGTCGAAAGGCGAGGAAATACAACCGAGATTCTTCCTCGGGTAAGAAAGACTATCATAAGAAAGAAGAATCTAATCCTTCTACCGAATGCAGGAAATCGGAGTCTGCTTGCCGGTCCGTCTAAAGACTCAGTGGTAAGAGCAAGCAGAACATCTACACTGCTACAACCGCAAGAAGGAGGGACACTATCGGTACGATTGTCCCGAACTCTCTACCGCTCAAAGAGCGGAACGGCAGAGCCGGAGAAAGAAATTCGCCGAGAGACGGCAGGCCTATATAGCCGGAGAGATATCCGACAACTCAATTGAGGAGGATACATTCATGTATTCTTCCGAGGATGAAGCCGCGTTCGTTGCGGTTGAGGTCGCAGAGACGGTTCCCGATGAGTCGCCCGAATCTTGTCGATGGCCGGAGAAGAGGCCGAGGTAAATTCTAAACGCATTATTACCTCTTCTTCACACAAGCACACAAGACACGTGCTCGGTCACAGATGATCCTCTAGATGTGGTACAAGCCTACGATGATCTGCTAGAGGAACAGATTCAGCTGAGCAGAGAGTTCAGCAGAACCATCCAGGAACTTGAACAGGTAAAGGCTGAGAATCAGAGACTTTCTTCTGATTGTCAGGTCTCTACTGAGTCGGTGGATCTAGTTGCGAGACTCAAGGAAGAGATTGAATCTCTTATGACTAAGTCTCACTTCAAGAGACTCGATCTCGGTCTAACCAAGGACAATTATGAGAAAGAGACCGAAATAGCCAAGCTCGGTCCGAAGCTCGCGACGTGCGAGAATGACTATGACTTACTCAGAAGGAGTGACGAAGTTTGGAGAGGATTGATGACTGAACAATACCTAGGAGTGAAGGAGAAGCTTGAAAGCATGCTTAGAGCACAACGGTCAACTTCGTGAAAGAAGGTCTAGGCTATACACACGAAGCTTCTACCTCCAAAAGCTCAAGCAACCCCCGGCCGATAGGTTCGTCGAGGAAAGGTGCAAGCTGCGACACCACACCTCGGGCGAAAAACAAACAGAAAATAATTACACCTCGGCCGAGTAGCAACAAGCAACTGACCAAAGGTTCCGGCCCAGGACACCGCGATCAAATTCGGGGGGGAATCAAGAAGGTCGGATGGGCGTAACGGTACAAGGAGCCATTGTATGAGCACCCGGCTCGGACGGCTCGTACTATTATGAGCCCGTGGGTCGGGAGAAGCGCTAAGACTCGAGAAGAAGAAAGCTCCCGAACCCAAAATTATCGCGCAGAAAGTCGGTATCTCCAAGTCCTGTGGAGAAGAAAGCCGATAAGGTTCGAAGAAGAAGTCCGGAACTTCTAAGGTCCCGAGACGGATCCGGGTTCCGAAATCACCCACTAACCTCTGTAAGGACCCAACCGAACCAAAGGGTACCTAAAATTGCCTCTGTTTTGCGGGTGCATAAGGACCCGTGGATAGTGGACGGCGGCACGCTTTCGAGACACACGACTCACCGGAAGAGCCTGGCGACCAACTACGCACAAGAAGATGGTCCCGCAGTGAATTCGGTGACGGTTCCAAAGGCTACACAAGGGGATACGGAACGCCGAACATTGGGACTCGCCACAGTCTCAAGAGTAACATATGTTGAAGGACTTCAACATAATCTCCTTCGGTCGATCAATTCCGTGATAATCTTAGAGTAATCTTTGATGCTGGTTTCGTGATATTGTTGACAAATCTACGGGGAAAACAAAGTGTTATCGGGTTCGCGGAGGAAGAACATCTATGTTGCAAACCGGAATACCGCGTAACCCGAGGCTTGCTTGCTCGCACGGACTAAATCGAGGTAACAAGTCGCCGGCTATGGCACAAGAGACTCACCCACTCGAACTTCAAAACCATGAACAAGCTTGTCAAGAACTCTAAAGTCGGAGGACCGCCCAACGAATCGTTTATCAAAGACGCAAATTGTGAAGCGTGCCCGAAGGGAAAGCAAACAAAGAGTAGCAATCCACCTATTCCGTCACCTTCCACCGATGGAATCCTTCACCGCTTCACATGGACTTATTCGGGCCGCTCTCTCCGGTGACTATAAGAGGCAAGAAGTATGCCCTCGTCGTCATAGACGACTACTCGAGATATACTTGGGTCATCTTCATCGCCAACAAATCGATGTTCGACCGGAGTTACCTAATCTCTTGAAGAAACTCGGTGTGGAAAAGAACATCAAGATTAAGAAGATACGCTCGAGACAGAGGAACAGAGTTTCTAAACTCGGTAGTTAAGACATACTGCGATAAAGAGGGAATTCAGCACGAGACATCAGTTGCGCGCACCCCTCGCGAGAACGGACTTGCCGAACGTAAGAACGAAACTCTCAAAGAAGCAAAGACAAACGCTCCTCGCAGTTCTCGGACTACCCTCAAAGTTTTGGGGCCGATGCTACCGACACCGCCCGTTACACTCGAATCGATCACTACCGACACAAAGAACACATGAAGACGCCATACGAATCGTGGAAAGGGAGAATTCCATCTATTTCTCATTTTCATGTTTTCGGCTGTCCTTGCTTTATCCACAACAATGGGAAAGATCGGTTGAGGGTCTTTGATAGCAAATCCGATCAAGGAGTATTCTTAGGATACTCCCGAGTCGATAAAGCCTTCGAGTTTTTAACTATCGAACTCTTTGCGTGGAGGAAAGCCCTCATGTTGTTTTTGATGAATTTGTTACCGAGAACGGGAAAGATACAAAGTCAAGCACCGAGGATGTCGGCAAAGCAAGCTACAAGATCTCGAACTAAATGACAAAGTCGAAAAGATCCAAAGATTGTTGGGATGATGAGTCAAAAGATGAAGAAATTCGGACTCACCAACAAGCAATGTAGCTAACCTAGTTGATTCTATCGAACGAATCAACAACGGGTAACTTCGGTCGATGAGGAAGCCCCCGTGGTAACCGAGACCTCTACCGAGAATATAAACTCGTGGGGAACGATTAATGTTCCCGAGCTAAATGCCCCCGAACCCGGAAACTCGGTAGATCCTAACCTTCTTACTGAATTACTACGGTCACAAAACAAGTACTACTGAAATGCCTAATACACCTACCGACGTGCGTAAGTGGTATCGAAGAAGAAGCCCGACTCGGGCGTTCGTGGCTCGATGCTCATTCTTCGAGATCTTATCATTGGAGATCCATCAGGCAACTATAAGGACGAGATCAAGATTAAATCAAGGAGAAAGCTCACTTTACTCTTGTTTTCTGGTCTACGTAAGAACCTCGGTCGATAGAGGACGCACTTAAAGATGCTGATGGCGGGTCATTGCTATGCAAGAAGAGCTGAACCGGTTCGTCGAAATGAAGTTTGGGGAGCTTGTCGACGGACCTGGACATCGGCACGTGATTGGAACTAAGTGGGTCTTCAAGAACAAGCGAGATGAAAACAACGTCATTGTTTGAAATAAAGCTCGACTAGTTGCTAAAGGATACAATCGGGTAGAGGGAATTGACTTTGATGAAACATTTGCTCCGGTCGCCGGATTGGAAGCCATTCGTCTTTTTCCTAGCTTATGCAACACATCGAGATTTAAGGTATATCGATGGATGTGAAGTCGGCTTTTACGAACGGCGCATCGAAGGAAGAAGTCTACGTGGAACAACCGCCCGGCTTTCGAGCAGGGGACATCGTGTGTACGAGACTTAGGAAAGCTCAGTATGGGTTAAAACAAGCACCCGGGGCTTGGTATGATACCCTATCGACTTTCTACTTCGAGAGGTTTTCAAAAGGGGACAAGAGATCGCACCCTATTCAAAGCATAAAGTCGAGAAGATGACATTCTACCGGTGCAAATCTACGTGGACGACATCATTTTCGGTGCAAAACGAAGTCATATGTCGCCGGTTCGAGAAGATGATGAAGGAGAAATTCGAGATGTCCATGATGGGAGAGATGAATTATTTCCTTGGATTTCAAGTAAAACAATCACCGAAGGAATCTTCATCAATCAAGCCAAATACACTCGAGATCTTCTCAAAAGATTCGGCTGTGATTCCAAAGAAACCAGTCAAGATCCCCATGAACACGAACTTTAAAATCGATCTAGACAAAGAGGGAGCTTACGTTAACTCTACCGATTATAGAGCTATTATTGGTTCTTTACTTTATTTAACAGCCTAGCCGACTCGACATAACTTATCTTTGTAGGTGTATGCGCAAGATTTCGAGGCGAATCCCAAGCGAAGTCATCTAGACTCGGCGAAGAAGATTCCCGCGATATCTAAGAGGAACACCCGAGGCCGGGTTATGGTATCCTGCCGATGATAATCTAATACCGACAGTTATTCCGATGCCGATTATGCAGGATGCGGGATAGATCGAAAATCAACTTCCGGAACATGTCGGTTCCTAGGCGGCAAAGGTCGATATCGTGGTTTTCAAAGAAACGAAGCACTCGCAGCTACGTCCACTCACCGGCCGAGTACATGGCTGCAGGAAGTTGCTGTGCCCGCATCCTTTGGCTTCGACATCAATTGAGAGATCATGGTATAACTCGGGATGAAGTGCCCATCTACCGTGACTCCACCAAAGGTCAATAGCTATAACTCGTAACCCGGGCTTCTACATACCGTATGCAAGCACGTGGACATCCGACACCACTTCATCGGAGACCATGTCGAAAAGAAGGACATCGGGATGGAGAAAATCCATACCGACAAGCAAAGGGCGTATATCCCGACCAAACCACTAGCCGAGAACAGTTCGAGAGAACTATCGGTTGAGCTAGGTCTCGCTAGATCCTACCGAGACAAGTCGATAGAAGCCGACTACCGATAATAATATACTTAGCAACAATTTGTATCGGTATGGAATCAGGCACGACAAGTCGAAAAACTTAGTACAATGACTCGGTTGATAGATGCACACCGTATCACGGCAAGGGGGAACATGGTCATCGGCACAACCATCCTCCCGATAAATGATGGTAACCAGCGATAAGTTCAGCGAAGAGGTTTGCGTAGTATCGTTACTTAATTTGTTCGAAGCATGCCGCGTTTAATGCATCGGTCGCTTGCATTCGGTTGCCTAGGAGCATTTATTCCTTACCATTTATTATGTTTAAGGTTTGAGGAAAGGTCGGCAGGACTCCTCGCTCGCGTAATTAATGCTCTCGTCGCGCATTTAATGCATGTCTTCTCCATTAGCTTTATTACGTATATCTATATTTTTGGCGGCTATTGTAATCATTCTTTTATAACATTTAATCTTAGCCGCCCCTTGATTTTGAAAGATTAAATTTGAACCGTGCGATTCAAACTCGAAGATCAAACGAAATATACAAAATCTTTCATCTTCTATCAACTCCTCATTTTTCGCCATTCTTCATTCTCTCAAAGAGCTTATCTCGCAACTTTGTTTTCTTATCCAAATCTCCTAAACAACTTTGCTTTCGCATCTCTTAAAGCTCTTATACACGGTAATGTATCGGATATGCCGCTAGCAACTACTAACTTACTCTATTTTCAAGTGCTAATATGTTGTTTTGCGATTTCAATGGCGAAGGTTCAAACTCCGGACAACATTGAGGAGATTGTAGCCTCCGAGGATTCCCGTTTGAACCTACTTTGGCCTTCCGCCAAGTGGAGATCTCTTTCCTTGAACCCGTGTTTGACGCTTTGGAGCGTTCGGGGTTGGAGATGCTGGGTTTCGAAGCACCCCGTGCTTATCTCCCTCGGCAATTCGCCGAAGTTTATTTCAACCGGAAATCTCTAGCGTCGGGAGGAGAGGAATCGTCCTTCTCTTATCGAAGGAAGTCGATCAAGATGAGTGGGAGTCACTGTTTCTTACCTTCGATATTCAAGATGCTCTAGCTCTCTCATTCGATCTTCCCAACTCCGGCATTTCTCCGATTGGATACAAGGAGAAGGAGATCAACGCATATGTGCGAGAAATTCCGTGGACGCAAGGATGTGGCGTTCAAAACGGCTTTTACCGAGGAATATGTTGCTACCTCGATGCAGGTCTAGCTTACGTGGTATCGCACATTCTGACAAGTTCAGCTGGATCATATGATCAACTGTCCAAACCTAGGATTCAGCTGATGATGGCAATAGACGATGGGGTTGAAGTGAACTGGGCCGAGTATTATACTACTCAGATGAAGGCACGAGCTCGAAGTTCACCACATTACCCACTGGCGAGAGGAGGATAGCCGAGTGTGGGTAAACTTCTATTCGGAACAAAGATGTCCGTTTCGATAGAATGCATAGTTCGTAGGAACTCACTGTTGAGAACTCAGCCTTTGAGGACTCCAAGTACTTTGACAAGAAGTCTATCAAATTCCAGACGAAAGCTGGAGCTGAGAAATCCATAGGCAAGGGGCCGCCTGAGCCTAAGAGAGCTGCGTCTGCTCTGCCCCCATCTATCCAAGTACCAAAGAAGAGGAGGTTGGCTAAGAATCGACCTGCGAGGTCACAGTTGGCTCAGCCACTTACCATTATTGAGCCGGCTCCTCCTTCTACTCAAGAGGAGCAACTACTCGATTCGAATCTCGGAATCGAGGGAGCGACGATCAAGGACAAAGTCCAAGTGATCAGCTCTGAGGAAACATAGTCTGACAAGAGGGAACCGTCACCCGAACCTACTGCTGAGTGGACAACAACTAACACCACTCGATCAAGCGTCTCTGCAAAGAGATTCAAGCAAGAGATACCGTGAAATTGCTGAGCACGCAGATCCGGTTGAAATAGCGAGAAGGGACAAGAGCTCGATGCTCTTAAGGTTTCTCGACTGGGACATTCTTATTGACTTTGCCAAATCCCAAAGCAATACCGGATGAGCTGCGACGGAGGAGCAAGAGCTCCAAGCCAAGATGGATTCGGAGAGCCGGCGATGTGGCGTCTTTCGAAGATTTGAAAGCCGCAATGCTCTATTTTGCGAGCTTGAGAGCTCCGATCGAAATGTGCTCGCCCCCATCTCCACCTTCCGATAAAGGCGATAATGATGATCAAGATGAGGAGATGGATGGCAAACCCAAGGAAGCGATCGGGGAGAATCAAGAGAGGGACAAACTCCCCAAGAGAAGAGCCCAACACCACCCATAATCCCATCGGTGAGGCTACAACCGCTCCGAAGTACGATAGGGGAGCGGTTGATCTCGTTCTACGAGCGAGAGGCTCGGAACTAGCTCTTATCGATACAACCCATCGGTTCCGTGTCCTCACGTTCGTCAACAGGCTATCAAACGCCAAGGTGAGAAAAAATCGACTCCTAGCCAAAGATGTTCATTTCAAATGGGAGAAGTACACCAAGGCTCGGAACGAAGCTCTAAGTAAGTTGGCGTCGGCATCTCAACTCCTAAAGAGGCTTCTCGGCCAAATTTCAAGGAGATAGTTGAAGGAGCCCTAAGTGCTCAAAAGGCCGATTTATCGGCCACGAGTCGGCGGTGCTTGCCGCTCGGCATAAAACTTTCTCGGAGTAGCCGACTCGAGCCATGAAAACGGTTCAAGGCTTCATAGATGAGAGAAACAAGATAGCAACCACCTCTCTTCAAACGGACCATCAAGCAACAGTGCGAGGCCTTAAAAGCCATTCGTAAAGAAATGACGAATCAAATGATCAAGCTTTCTGAAACTCCGTCAGGAGTCGGCCGCTCGATTGAAGAAATCTAGAGCGATCGGGAGAAAGACTGGGAAAACTACCGTAACTTTGGTCGATGATTTTGATGACACAGCTTACCCGGATCAAAGATTATGTGCACAATCTGGAGCAGGACGTAAAAGCTATCCGCACCTCCCCGGCGAATATTGCTTGATGCCAAAAAGGGGGGAAGATATTGTGAAAGATGAACCCGATACGGATACGGCCGACGTCCGGATCCTCGAGGACAGGCTCGGGAGGCAGGACCCTCCTCGCCAGCGCAGAGCCCTCACCCGCAGAGATTCGTGGGGAACAGGCTCGGGAGCGGGACCACCTACTCGAAAGGTACATCTACTCGAGGTCCTCCTTGATTTCCCACTACAAGCCACCCCCATCTCCTCTTGATTGTGCACATAGACGAAATCGCTCAATTCCTTGAAGAGCCACCGAAGAAGAAGAGTCTCAACAGCCGCAGCCGCGGGTCGGGGAAGGAAATCGCTACTAAATCCACTACTCCTTCCTCCCCGATCAAGAAGTTTAAATCAAAAGCGGAGCAAGAGGCATTCGACCTCGTAATAGCCTAAGAGCTGCAAGACAAGCCGGACCCGGGAGCGTCGGCCTAGAGGAGGCAAAAAGCGATGATAAAAAGCCTAAGGGCAAAGGCGTCGAGGGGCAAAGGAAAGAGAAAGGTCATTAATACGGTCGAAGAGCAAAAGAAGAAAGCCCAAGAAGAATTTGCTAAGGCTCTTCCGATCGAAATCAAAGCTACTTGCTCGAGTATTCCCATATCTACTCTTACACCCGAGCGGATAGCGTAAGATCAAACGACACCGGGAGGCGACGCCGCAAGGACCGAGTCTCGGACGAGGAGACACTAGAGCAACCGCTCTCCGTGAGAAGAAAAGGATGGCCGACTCGGCAAGAATGAAAAGCCTATCCGATAAACCAAAGCAACCGATCCGAGAAGGCGGATCCCGAGAGGATCTAAGTTCATCGGGGGCCCCCACATCAAGCAACAACCGATTCGAAGATGTGGATAAGTGGGTGCCTAGCTGATATGAATGAACATTGGGAGAGATTGAAAGAAGCTTTTATCAAAGGCTACTACGTATGGCGCATTTACCCACTTGACTACTCAGCCGATCAGCTCTTTGAGGAGTTGATTACGAGATTTGATGTTGAATTCAGTGAACGGCTGAAGCAAGTCATGGAATCACAGAATATAACCTTCCGTGCCCAACTTTCCGACGTATTCCACCGCCGAGACTTGCTAATGGACTGCTGAGCACTAAGGACATAGAAAGAGAAGTGGAGGAAGCCGCCTACAGTCTGAGCCTGCTCCCTGAAAGGCCAGATGATAACTTGGAGATCCAGGAGATTCGAGCTAGAGTGTATAAATACTATTACCTGGATCCTCCCGAGGAAAAATCCACTGACTTCAAGAAGAAAACGCAGAAGTTCAAGAAGCAGCAGCAGTGATTTTCTCCTTCTCATCTTTTGTAATAGCATAGGAACTCTGTAATTCTTGATATATATATCAGTTCCTCTGCTTGCTAGACAATTACTCATGTCTTTCAGCCTTTGGTCTTTGTGTTTACACAACTGTTCACTAAGTGATCTGACACCCACTCACATCGGTTTCTCTGATCTTGCCATGCTCTCGCCTTGAAGTTCGTTTATGATTATCGGTTTTTCCTCGAAGTTTAAAGGGGGAAATTGTTGTCGGTAGGGACGAGATCCTTGATAGATATTAGAGTATAGAGGTTTTGGCATCATCAATTAGGGGGAAATTGTTGGATATGAGTCAGTAGATTGATACTCAGCTGTTCTAGGGTTAAAAGAAATTGGGGGAAATCATAGTAGTACTATGGAATTGAAGATCCCAAAACCGAGCTGATATCAGTAGATTAGTGTGTCGATAGGATTAGGCGATGTATAGGTTAGACTTGATGTAATGCTTATTATTTTTGTCTAAGTCCTCATACGGGGTAGTTGTTGAACCGATCTTCTGCCGAAGATACTTTTCGTAACCCCACGTCATCGGTGTAATCGCTTGAATTCTTCGTCGGCCGTGATATCAAACTCGGTTGAAGATCCCGCATCACTGACCGGACCTCGCAGAGAGCATTCTCTACAAGCCGATGGTCATCGGTAGAAGAACCAAGGTCTGCATATACCTTCGTAGTCGACCAACCGACTATCGAAGCTCACTTTATCGGTCGACGACTCACCCGAAGAAGACAGACTTTCAAATCGTATCCGATAGAAAGCGACCCAAAGACTAAAAGTCCCTTCAAATGTTCGGCGAAGACATACGAGGTAGTTTGAACGGTCAACTCGACACTCACCAACTACAAACCTCGACCAATGAGAAGCCGACAACGCTTACCTACTCTACACGTAAAGTCGCTCTCATGAACAGTGCATTAAGCGCCTGCGTCTGCAACAAAGTTGAATAGTGGCCGTTTTCTTTGGACGCTTGTGACACGTGGCATCGTCGTCTCCAACGGACATATGTCACAACTCACAACTATAAATAGAGAAGGATTTGAAGATTTCGAAAAGAGGAATATACGCAAAATCAAGGGAAATCATTCAAATTCACAACGCTCTAGAACCTTCAAGCTTATCCAGAGACGAACTAGTTTTCATAGAACACTTCTTGTAGTTCATCTCTCAGAGCACTTTGATCCCTATCTTCTCTAGACTAAGCTCATTGCTAGATTCATAGCTTAGATCCGAAGGAGTTCACATTTAGTGAATTGTTCTTGTTGTAAGAACTCCTTCTCGGTTGGAGAATATTCCCTCCCTTTTAAACTTAGGTTTGGATTGTAAAGTCGCTAAGGACTATAACTTAGAGGGAACTGCTCCAGTACGCAATATCCCTCGCTGAGGCTTGCTCGAAATAATCAACAAGTTCTCCCGCCTTGTTCGGGACCGTGGACGTAGGATCTTGCGTATCCGAACCACGTTAAATCGCTTGTGTTCATTTACTTGTTTTATTGCATAGCATTCAACCGACTTGAAAATCATAAGTTTGCATAAAACGTATTTTATAAAGTGCACGACTAAAAGTTTTAACTTGCAAAAACGCGTTTTCAAAAGAGACGACTCGGGCCTAACACTTATCCGCACTACGCCTTCGACCGAGTTTCGTAATACCGACATCGGCGGTAGAAGAGCTCGAAGCCGACTCACTTTGACCCCAGTGATCGAAGGCTTACTTGGCGCATTGTTCATCGGTTGCAAACATCGGCTTCAGCGACCTTCACCGAGAAAAAGAAACGGAGCTCGGGTGTATTCACCCCCCCCCCTCTACACCTGACTTTTCGTCTCCGGACCAACAAACAGTATTCAAATATTTAGTTCGAAATCAATATATATTTCATACTATTCGATTCGATTTGATTCAAGATATATATTTAAGAACCAAATTTATAATAAGTTGTAATATATATATACAATATGTATATAATTATACTTGAATATGTGCACAAAATAGTAATACAATATGCATGATTTGTCACAATTATATGCATTTAGTTATACAATTAATATTTTAATTGAATGCATATAAATGAATAATATTATGCATAGTCGTTTGAAATATATGCATATTTAGCACTAATAATTACATTATATGATATAAAAAAACTCACTATATTTAATTGTGCCCTGAAAATATAATTATGTCATTATACTTTAATTGAATGTATATAAATGATAGTATTATGCATAGTTATTTGAAAATATATGCATATTTAGCACTAATAATTACATTATATGATATAAAAAATTCACTATATTTAATGCATATAAATGAATATTATGCATAATTATGTTTAAATTCATGCATATTTAGACTTTGATGACCAAAAAATTAATTCACTATTTCTAAAACAATGTAATTATGTCATGATACTTTAATTGAATGCATATAGATGAATCCTAAAAATAAGGAAATTTGTGTAATAATTATGGAGTCTTTTTCTTTGTTCAGAATAGGTATTTTCTTTCATTGAAACAAGAAAGTAATATATTATTATTAATATTATTATTATTAAAAATAAATTTTTATTATTTTTGAAAAATAAAAAAGTAATTAGTTATTACTCCCTCCGTCCCAAAATTCTTGTCTAGTGTTTCATTTCGGGTTGTCCTAATATTCTTGTCCATTCTCATTTTTAGTAGATTATTACACAATTTTTTTGTGGGACCCACAACTTTACACCAGTGTATACACAAATAACAACCCTCATTAAAAACCGTTTTAAAAAAAAGTGGACAACAATTTTGGGGCGGAGAGAGTATTGAATAGTAATAATATTATTTTGTTGTTGATATATTTTTATAAAATAATTGAATATTTTAATTTATTTGTACTTTTATTATTTTATTTATGAACAATAATAATAAGTATAATAAATATTATTATTCTTAAATAATCTTAATATTATTCGGAAAATATTATTATTAAAATAAATGAGTAATTTAATAAATAACTTATTTTTATCATTCTAATTTATTATTTTTATCAGTTTAGTACTTAAATAATTTTATTATTATTATTATTATTATTATTATTATTATTACTTTAATAACTCTTTATGTTATTAATATGTTAAAAAATATTTTAAGCAAAAAAATTTAATATTTTGAATATTTTATTATAAATTATACAAAAAAAATTATTAGTAATAATATATTGAGTGATTTTATAAATTTATGAATTGATAATATAATAATTATTTATACTAAATAATTCATGATATAAAATATTTTATTCATATTATTGATAACAAATTTTATATTTCCTAGCATAAACCAAACAAGCATAAGTAATCTAGTTTGATTAGAATCATATTCCACGGAATAAAATTCCTTAGTAATTTTATTTTCCTGAATCATTTTTCTTGCAGTCATATTTCACAGAATCATAATCCCAAACAACTTTACTTTCCTGACAACCAAACAGGGCCTTAAGGTTATATAGACATATAAATATAGAAGTATGTGTTATATTTCGCTGACAAATGGTTCACGAAGTTTTAATAAAGGGCTCCGTTTTTACCTTTTACCTAGGACCTTCGGTATCTCAGTATCGGCTGTAAGACAC
Organism: Lavandula angustifolia; assembly: GCA_028984105.1. Taxonomy (NCBI): domain Eukaryota; kingdom Viridiplantae; phylum Streptophyta; class Magnoliopsida; order Lamiales; family Lamiaceae; genus Lavandula; species Lavandula angustifolia. The sequence goes on from CM054809.1 coordinate 31,385,549, forward strand.
TACAATAACCATGTGCGTCATTAATTCAAACTAACACTTATTATTTTTTTACTACATGTAAGCAAAAAATTGGAGGTAGCTATGTAATAAATTGATTTATTTTAAATTTTCCCTCAATAAGAAAAAGGAAACTGATCTGTAAATTACAAATTGACAGTTGGTTGGTATAAGAGATAGCAAAATAGGTAGGCGGGCTCGACCCCTGGCTTATCAGGCCAATTCTATTTTCCCAGCTTGTTCGACACTTTGTCGGGTCGTAATATATGAAGCCCGATCTAACTCCGGACTTTTGGGCAAAAGAGCTTAACACTCCAAATTTTTTAATTTTTTTTAAAATTATATTTTTATTGTAAAAAAATAATAATAAATAAATAAATTTAACTAAATATGTTAATAATTTTATAAAATAGTACTCTTTCTGTCCAGCTATTATTGTCCTACTTTTCTAATCGGGTTATCTTGCTATTACTGTCATCTTTCCTAAAATAACAAAAACTACTCTTAAACAAAAAATGAAGTGGACCCCTCCTACTTAATATTCATTCTCATTTTATTATACTCTCTATCTCTCTCCAAAAATTTATCTCTCATACGATATTCATTCCACTCCGTACTCGGAAATTTATGATTTTTAACTTTTTGGAAACTTAAGATTATTTCTTAAAATACAATATGAAAAAAACAGAAAAAAAGAAAATTGTTACCTCAACTATGCCCTTCAAAGATTTGGATAAATTCTCATTTCTTCCACCAACTCCTCCTTGAAAATTGTGTTCATTTCTTAATACAATTAAAATTCATAAAATACACACTTAACACAAAGTTTCTTAATCTCCATGATGAAATCAAATGGGACAATAACATCGGGACGGATTGAGTATAAATTATGAAGTAGTTAAACAAATTAAATGGTTCTTATTGTAAATTTATGCCCAAATAAAAATAAAAAATTTAGAATCATACTCAAATAAACATCAAATAATTCAAACTAAAATAATAAATAATTTAAATTCACAAGTTTTATTATATATAAATCACATTTGAATTTAATTTTAATAACTTTTATATCATCTACTTTATCTTCATTTTTATTTGTAGAATAATATTAATAAGAAATAATAATATATATATATATTATCGGCGGACTTTTTAGTCCGAAAATTCTGGATTTTTTTGGCCAATCCCATAAAATCCGGTATTTTTTGGATGGATTTTTTAAATTCAATGCAATTTCGGACTTTTAAATTCAGCCTAACCCAACCCTTTTATCAGCTCTAGTCAGTATCTACAAGGAACTAACTATAAATGGTCGAAAACACCCTCGTAATTTGTGAAATTCACGAGAAGGTGCAGAACAAACGATTTAATTGTAAGTTCTCACCAGCCATGGCAGAACAGTAGAAGACAAGGAGATTACTAGCAGGCTCGACCGGATGCCGGAGTAGTTCTCCTCCAAATCCCATTATGCAAACCCTAATTTATCACAAAACCATTTCCCGATTCCCTGGCCTCCTCCCGCCCCCTAATTCTCTCTTCTCTCAAATTCGTAAGAACCACGATTTTCTCAATGTTCGCTCCCAAATTGGTTTCAAAACGCTGACTCTATGCTCTACGGCATCTCTTCCACCACTGAGTTACGGCGGTTGGGACGATTTTCAACTCGCCGGTGACTCGGGTGAGGTAAATCAGTTCCGCAATCTTCTTAATTCCTCTGGAATTGGTGATAAGAAGTATGTATTTGTGTATCTGTTTGGATTTGTTTGTGCACTGGCGATTTCTAGAGTTAGGGTTTCGTGGATTATGGTGTTTCCAGCTTCTGCTGTTGTATTTGCTATTGGATTTTCAGTTGGATTGGTTAAAGGGGGTCACTTAAAAGGATTGAGATTAAATGGGAACAGAAAAAAACTAAGTGATGAATCTTTGAGAGGTTGCATTGAGGAGTTAAAGAAGTATTATGCGAGGGGTTTGGATCTGAAAAATGGTATTAGAAGAAGCATTGAACGCAATCAAGTCACTGTGAATGATTTAGAAGGTTATGTAGAAGTTATAGATTCTGTCAATATATGTCTGCGAAACACAATAGATTTTGTAGAAAGTTGTGTACATAGTGTATTATGTGGTAAGCAAGAAAAGGAGGGAGGTGTGGATAATGAATCCAGTAGGAAAAGGAAGAAATCTGGTGAGAATGGGTTGATTTTTTCTCAGTATGTTAATAATTTGTTTGGAGCAAAGCTTGATGATCCAAAGTCTGGTAAAGTCGGAGGATCTAGTAAGATGGACTTTATGGATGAAGTGGTTAACAATAAAAAAATAGAAAACATCTTAACTTCTCAAGCCAAAGAAAGAACTCCAAGCTCTGCACAAAACCGAAGATTGGAAAATATGAGTGCTAGTATGTTTGATAGCCCTTTCGATAGCTCTAGTAGAGGTCGAGATAGAGTTGGGAATAATGTTGATGGGACTGGAATGGAATCTATGACTTTTGAAAATGAGAAGAAGGGTTTTGTTGAGACAAATAAGACTGCTAAAGCAGTTTTTGACCAGACAATTTATACTTACCAGAATAAGACATCAAGATTCATGAGCAATCAGCAAGTTCATTTGAAAGATTATCAGGATGAGGTTGAAACAATGTCATCTCACAATACTTCATATGATTATGTGGATGTTAACATCAATATGAACCATTTAAAAACTTCAGCTTCTTCTAGTTCCCAGTTGAAAAGCAAGACCATGGATCGAAATTATTTGCATCTTGGAAATACAGAAGATGACCTATTAGATTCTCAAAGATATGCTTTCGAGAATGAGACTTTCAAGCCGAAGAGGAGACCAAACTTTTCCGATCAAGAATTTCCATATGAAAACACCTTTGGTTCTTCTCCGTCATTACTTGATGATGATTTAGAATTCAATAGGTATCTTGTGGAAGCTAATGATCTTTTAAAAGAAGCAAAGGGGTGTTTGACGCAACAAGTTGATGATGGTAGAGCGGAGCATGCACTACATAAGTCTGCAATGCTACTCTCAAAAGCAATAGAACTGAGGCCGATGAGTTTATTGGCTGTGGGTCAGCTGGGGAATACATATCTCCTTCATGGAGAACTAAAACTGAGAATGAGCCGGTATTTGAGATCCCTACTTGTGAGACCTGATCCCTTTTTAGTTGAAGAGTGGGGGAAAGCAGGCAAAGAACTTGATGAACAACTTGTTAATAAAGACAATATTAGATCTGCTCTTGTAACCGCTTGTGAAGAATGTGAAGAGCTACTGATTAAGGCTGGAAGAAAGTACAGATTGACCATCTCAATTGACGGGAATGATATGAAAGCCTTGTATAATTGGGGCCTTGCTCTTTCTTTTCGTGCCCAGTTGATTGCAGATGTCGGCCCTGTAAGCATTATTCTCTAATATGAATATCTTTTCTTTTTCATATTGAGCTTAGCTCTGAAAATGAGCATGCAAAAGCTCAGCTTAGTGTGTAGTTTAATTTTTTCTTTTACTTCCATCCTACCTGGACTGAACTTATTACTTTTGAAATTTCTATATTGAATATGAATACTTTGGTCTTATTACTCATTTGATCTTTTCTTAATACTACAGAGTGCTGCTCGCGATGCGGATAAGGTTTTCTTGGCTGCCATAGATAAGTTCGATGCCATGATGTCCAAAAGCAATGTTTATGCCTCAGATGGTACTATAAATCTGCCTTAACCATGTTTGCTTGCTAATTTGAAGATATAAACTTTTCTTCTAGAACATCACTCTAGTTGAATTGGCTTTTTGTTAAAAAGACATGATACTATGGAATATGTTAACTGGTACTTGGTTCTAGATGAATTCTACATATACCCTACGCCCTGCAATATCTCTAGAAAGCTGAAATTGTATTTTTTGGTGCAATATGATGGTGTTTTATTCACATTATTAACTGGAGAAAACTGACACGAATTTTACGTATGCTTAACATTGTTCTATACACCATCACTACCTTCTAGTTCAATAGTTCTAAAGAGTCCATAAGATATCTGAATAGATACTTATTTCAACAAAAAATCGTGCATTGCAGCACTTTTCAGATGGGGTGCAGCATTGCAGCAAAGGGCTCAGCTAAGACCAAGCCACAGTAGAGAAAAGGTAAAGTTACTGCAGCAAGCAAGACAATTATATAAAGATGCTCTTCATATGGATTCGGGAAATCCTCGACTACAAGAGGCCTTAGCATCCTGCAAGTCTGAGTCAGAGTATTGGTACACTTAGCTGAGATGTGAAGTATCAGGGCATTGAATATGCACTCTTCGCGCTCTCTTTCTGGTATGGTTCTTTTCTTCCTTTCGTGAAGCCATTCCCATCAAAGAATAATGAATACTGCAGAATTAAGTTTTAGTGGACCACAGTAAGTATTTTGGTTTAGATTTTATTCGTGTCATACTTCCCTAGTCCACATATAGAATAAAGGGGAAACCGTTGAGAGTTTCCGGAAACTATTTATTTTCTCTTTAACCATGTTGTACTTTAGCTTCACATTTTGGTGAATATTGTGAGAATCTTGAGTAATTGCTGCTGTGTCTTTGTCTGTTATAAGTTTTCTTTTGCTACTATGCAAAATACTGAAGTTATGTTCCCCCATGGATGGATTTTTGTGCAGTTTTTACTTTGTTAGATTGGACATGTTGAGAATTCTACTACCATTTCATTATGACTCTAAATTACATGCAACATAGGCTTAGGATAGGCCAAAAAGTGGAAGCTTTACACCATCAGAATCATGTAGCTAGAATTCATCCATCCTTGCTTCACTGGCAAAGCTGCGGAAAACGCTCAGAATTCCTGAAAATGTTACTGCCCCCAACCACGGTTTAATCTTCTTCGACAACCCAAACACAAATAACGCGATGTGAGAGTGCACGGAGCATCACAGCCATCAAGGAACTCCCTCTACTGCGCAGTGCACACAATCAGCTCACATGTACACGTAACCCCCTACTCCTAGACACGGACTCATCATCCGAAGAATAGCTAGAGAAAGAAGACGAAGAAGAAGAAGAACAAAACAACAATGAGGAGTGAGTAAACTCATCCATTAGATCCACCATTCCGCCTAACTTCATCTCCTCTAGCCTTGTCTTCACCAGACTCATTAGATTCTCTGGCGGGCTATCGCAGTCAATATAAGTTCGTGAAATCTAAGATGAACCGATGAGGAAGCGTAACACGTTTTCTTGTGTTAGCCAACAGCATTCATGTCTTTTGCAGCAAGTTTTGGGAAATCCGAAACCTCTTTGTTGTGTTGGTGGTGTGGTGGGTTTGGATTGGGATTACCAGATTTTGGGTGCCTGAGAGTATGTAGTCTATGGCTTCGAACACGCTGAAAAACAAACAAAGGCGGGAAAGTTCAAAACCAAATTAAGAAGAAACAGAGTAGATAGAGTGCTTGCATTTTATATATTCCCTCCCTATAAAAAGTGTCATTTTCATTTTTCGGGGTTTCCATATAAAGTGTCTTGTTTTTAAAAAAGTAATTGAGTCCCACACATTTACCGACTCAAATCAATTAAAAAAGTTAATTAATTGTGAGGGTCTCACCTAGGGTCATCGGTTAACCGGCCGAACCGAACCAAACATTTTTTAACCGAACCGAACCAAAACTTTTTGGTTTGGTATTTGGTTTCCATTATTTGAATTTTTGGTTTTCGGTTTGGTTTTTGGTTTAAGCATCGGTTAATCGAACCAAACCGAACCGAAAATATTATAATAATTTTAAAAATGTAATTAGTATTATATAACATTTATATCTTTAAAAAATTATAAAATAGTAAAACATAGCATTCTTTTGACTTATTTGAAAGATGGGCTGAGATTTGTATCGTATTATATATTATTATTGTTCCAAATTTACCTTCTAACCTAATTAGTATCATATTATATACTCCCTCCGTCCCATTATTAATGTCACACTTACCTTTTTTGATTGTCCCATTATTTATGTCCCATACCAAATAAAGAAATAAATGAGTGGACCACAATCAATCTAAGCAAGTGGACCAGTCCCAATGGGACATAAATAATGGGACGGAGGGAGTATTATTATGATGCGATGGAAAAAATTGAATTTAGTAAGTTTTAATTTAATGTGTTCACTAAGGTGGTTCAAGACTTCAAGTTTTCAAACATTTGATATGTATTGTTTTTTTTTTGTCTTATTTCAACTTTGATTGCCAATATTGGTTTGGAGTCAATTGTCATTAGACTTTTAAGTTATTGATCAACGATAATATAGTTGCTAGCTGGTGTTTGGTATCTTTATTTCTCTAATGATTTAAATAAAGTTTAAATTATACAAGTATAAAATAATTTAACTTATTTACTTTTATTAATTTATTTTGTTGGATCCTGAAGTTTGATTATGATATGAAGATCTCAAAGAACCAAACTCTTGAACATTTCTTTATTGTTTCTTTTTTAACGACATTTGAATGGTTAGTGATAAAAGCTTATTATTTGAACTTTACAAAGTACGTTATTTTCTAATGGTTTGAGCATCATTGATTTTTGGGATATCAATTATATAATGCGTTACACATATATTAGTTTTGACATTGTAATTTTTCTTGTTTGTCAATTGTTATGCTTTTTTTTTCTTTAAAGTTTTGGTTATAACCGAAACCAAACCGAAATTTTGGATAAAAAACCAAACCGAACCGAAATTCTTTGGTTTGGTATTTGGTTTTGTAAAATATACAACCAAAACTTTGGTTAACCGAAATTTCGGTTTGGTTTGATTTGGTTATACCGAATTGACACCCCTAGACTCTCACCCCTCTATTTCACAAATTATTTCTAAATAATTAATTAATTGTTTGGCCCTACATCATTGCCAGCTAAAATCAACTCTCATAAATTATCACATGCTCATGGGATGGAGGGAGTATTTATATCAAATATGCTTAATGGCTTGCAGAATCTTTATTGTTAGCTTAGCAAAGGCAAGTGAGATTAAGACCTTAACAAGAGCCATTGCAGAGATATCTACATTCTAACTATTACCAGGAATAAAAAAAACAAATAAATAAATATGAATTCAATTAGAAGATTTGTGACTTGACGCAGATTTTGAAGTCGGTTAAATCTGGAAAATCTTGAATTGAGCTACATACTTGCTTTAATTGAACGGAATTAATAAATCCTCCCAATCAAATCAAAATTATTATAAAATGCAACTCGATTTAGAAATTAACGCGTCTGCGACTAGCGTGTTCGCCGCGATCCACTTGAGCTCCGGCTTTCCTATGCACAAATCCGACACATCTCCGCTCAGATATCTCAATGCCATACAATAACGGATTTGCGGCGAGAGACAACTGCCGGTTCCGTTCCGTGTGTGAGTGAGTGAGAGAGAAATGAGAGAGAAAAGTTGAGGAGAGATGTGAAAGTAGTAACATAATTGATTCTTTCCATACATAGGATAAATTAGGATCACATAGAATCCGATGATTTCAGATCTTAATATCTCCTACTTATGGATCATATCTCTTTCCATAGATAATCATCTCTTGTATTATATTATAGCCTCATTGTGCCATTTGTAATATACACAAGAATTGATACATATTTTCATAATTGAAACATGGCATCAGAGTAGAGTTCCGATCCCCATAATTGAGTCGGAATTGTACCTTCATCCCTTACCATGGCCGGCCCGACCAAACAAAACGACACCACATTTTCCGATCCTAATATCTCATCCATACTCCAATATCTCCAGAAGACCACCATGAACCCGAATTCAACTATCGAAACTTCACCATTTATGGTGACTGTTAAGTTAAACGACAAAAACTACCTCATCTGGTCAAAACTGATGGTCATGTTCATCAAAGGAAGAGGACGGGGTAATCACATCACCGGCAAACCTCCGGCCCCTTCCAAAAGTGATCCTAAATTTCACAATTGGGACACTATTGACAACGCTGTAAAAGGGTGGATTATCAACTCCATCGAGCCAAATTTGGTAACGAAGACCTTATGGGAAGGACTAGCAACAACATATAACAGCGGAACAAATTACCTGCAAATCTTCAAGTTGATAACTCGAGCAAGCCAGACCAAACAAGGGAGTCTAACACTCGAACAATACTACAGTCAATTACAAGCAATATGGGCAGAAATTGATCAACGACAACCGAATAAATTCTCGGGAGATCCAATATTCAACTATATAACAGACTTACCCAAGAAGGACGATTATACCAGTTCTTAGCCAGCGTCAATGACAGATTTGATCCAGTAAGGAGGGAAATTCTGAATCATGATCCCCTTCCCTCTCTCGCTGCTGCCTATGCTACCATAAGGCGTGAATCACTTGGAATTGGAATCATGATGACAACCGACGAGCACAATAGTCCAGGAGAAGCCTATGTCGCGAAGAGTTTCCAAAGGGGAAAGGGACGGTCAGAACCCTATGAGAAATCATCATCCCGTCCTGCTGACAAGGAGAAACTCCGATGTACTCATTGCGGCGGAAACAAGCACACCAAAGATACTTGCTTCCAATTACACGGCGACCCGGAAATGGTGGGACGAAAATCGTCACAGACAGAGAAATCACGGCAGCGGCAGAACAGCAGGGTCGACGCCCCACGACAACTCCAATTTGGTTACCAGTAGCGGCGGATCACCTACTTCGCTCTCCAATAGTGGCGTCGACGCCCTTGCCGCCGGCGACAACCATCAAGTCGAATTAGTCACACGCGAGGAAGACAGGGGCACGACGGCGCAAGGTAAAGAGGGTGAGGGGGAGGGTTTTGTATTTAATGATAAAAAATTCTAATTATACCCTCACCCACATCTTCATATTTTTATATTAATCATGTTCCGTCTAAGAAAAAGTCCGAGTGGATTTTCGATTGTGGAGCGACCGATACCATGACATATGATGATAATGATATTGTTGACCCCTCCATAACACACCGCACTGCTATTAGAAATGCAAATAGCGGCATTTTTCCTGTCCTTGGGGCCGGATCAGTTGAGATTTCTCCAAAAATTAAACTGGAAAAGTGTCTCTTGGTTCCTTCATTATCCTGCAAACTGTTATATGTCAGTCAAATAACCAAGCAACTCAATTGTATGGTTCTCTTATATCCCACCTTCTGTCTATTGCAGGATATTCATTCGAGAGAGATAATTGGGCGTGGTTCTAAAAAAGATGGATTGTACTATGTTGATGAAATATTTGAGGGAGGCACTGCGTATTTGGCTCACGGATCTCAAAACCGATAACTCTGGCTGTGGCATCGTAGATTGGGACACCCATCTGATGATTATCTTAAACATCTTTTTCCGTCTTTAGTATCTAATAACTATAAAACTCCATGTGATACATGTCATTTTGCTAAAAGTCACCGTACTTCCTTTGCTTCTGTTGCTCATAACAACCCTAAGCCTTTTTCTCTTATCCACTCTGTTGTGAGGGTCCTACCCCAGAATCGATGCATACTGATTTTCGTTGGTTTATATTATTTATTGATGATTGTACTCGTATGACATGGGTATATTTTCTAAAACAAAAATCAAAGGTTTGTAATCGTTTTATGGATTTCTTCCACATGGTCAAAACCCAATTTCATAGCACTATTCAGATCTTACGATCAGACAATGGGGGAGAATATATCAACCACAGTCTTAAATCATTCCTCCGGGAGCATGGAATCATCCACCAAACCACTTGTCCCTATACACCTCAACAAAATAGAGTTGCAGAACGCAAGAATCGACATCTCTTGGAAACCACCAGAGCCCTTCTTCTCGAATCCAAGGTCCCGTCTCATTTTTGGTTTGAAGCTGTCGCTTCCGCCGTCTATCTCCTTAATCGTCTACCCACGAAAACTTTACAAATGACCACTCCTCTTCAAGCTTTATCCAACACAGCTTCCTCTCCCTTCCATCTTCATGTTATAGCCCCGGGTTTTTGGTTGCTCTGCTTTTTGTTCATATCCATAAAACACATTGAAACAAATTTGACCCTTGTGTTGTGAAATGTGTCTTCCTTGGCTATGGCATCTATCAGAAAGGTTACCGTTGCTTTGATCCTGTTGCCCAGAAACTCTATGTCACTATGGATTGTCATTTTCTCGAGACAGAATATTATTATGACCCTCCGTCATCAAATGTTGAGGGGGGGGATCAAGATCAACATTCCGACTCCGAGTGGCTGTTCCATGAAAATTGGAATCCGTCATCTTCGAAGACTCGTTGAAGAAGTACAAACCTATTCCAATGAACCAAAATACCACATCTCCCTAATCGAATACTTCAGATGTACAAGTTTCTAATACTGACTCTATCTATGATTCTCCTAGTCATGTATCCTCCTCTTCCCCAACTAATAATACATGTCACACTGAGTGGAATGAGCGGATATACTCACTTCCCCCCAGACAAAACAGAGGCATTCCTCCTCAAAGATATAGCCCAGACTACAAGCCAAAACAATCAAAATATCCCATTGCTAATTTTGTATCATGTGGAACTGAGAAAATTCAAAAGTTCAGAGATAATCTGGCTACCACATGGATTCCCATAAATGCAGAAGAAGCTAAAGAACATCAAGAATGGCGAGATGCAATGAGCACAGAAATGGTGGCACTAAGCAAAAGTGGAACATGGGAAAAAAACAGTCTACCTCCGGGAAAAAAACCAGTTGGTTGTAGGTGGATATTCACCATTAAATACAACCTAGATGGAGAAGTGTAAAGGTATAATCTTGTGGCAAAATGGTACACTCAAGTTTATGGAATTGATTATGCTGAAACTTTTTCACCTGTGGCAAAGTTAGATACTGTCAGAATCATTTTGTCCATAGCAGCCAATCGTGATTGGTCTCTACACCAATTTGATGTGAGGAATGCTTTTCTCCACGGAGATCTGTCTAGAGAAATCTACATGGAGATACCACCAGGATTTGAAGATGATTTTAAAGAAGGAGAAGTATGCCGATTAAAACGATCTCTATATGGGCTAAAAGTAAGACAATCACCTCGAGCATGGTTTGGAAGATTTACATCTGCTATGAAGAAATATGGATATATCCAGAGCAACTCAGATCACACATTGTTCTTGAAGAAACAACATGGTAAGGTTACTTGTTTGATTATATATGTAGATGATATGATCATTATCGGAGATGACAATGAAGAGATTAAGTTACTCCAACAAAACTTATTCTCGGAATTTGAAATGAAGAACCTTGGAGGTTTGAAATATTTTCTCGGAATAGAAGTAATGCGGTCAAAGGAGGGTATATTTCTATCTCAAAGGAAATACATTCTGGATCTTCTTACTGAAACAGGACTTCTGGACTGTAAACCAGCAGACACGCCAATGAATATAAACCATGGTCTTAGAAGTGATTCAAGCGAGAATTTGGCCAATAAAGATCAATACCAACGGATTGTTGGTAAACTCATCTACTTATCTCATACTAGACCAGACATAACATACGCAGTTGATGTTATAAGTCAGTTTATGCATCAACCATTGGAAGAACACATGAATGCTGCTATCAGAATCATACGATATTTAAAGTCCTCTCCTGGAAAAGGAATCTTCTTCCGGAAAAATAATCACTTGGAAGTTTGTGGGTACACTGACGCTGATTGGGCCGGAATATAATGTTGGAATACAATCGCTATTACAAGTAAAACGTAAGTCGAAAAAATAAAAACAAACAAAAGAACCGTCGAGTCGAGGAAGGCCTCTCTCCGCAAGACGAAAAACACCCCGGTAGTGCTCTCGGTTGTGGCGTTTCGTCCCCAAAGATGAAACGATGACGTCTCGAGGATAGCAGCACCGCAAGATCTTTGAGCTCCTGGCGAACCGGACTTTTCCCGGCGAGGACGTAAGCCGCCTGGACTTGAGCTAAGATGCAGAGCTAAGTGAGCTAGGATGCTGTGTTGTTTGTAGGTGTTGGTGATGAAATGGTATGAAGACCTGCCTATTTATAGGCTGTTCCACCCAGGTGTTGATTGCTGGAATAACTCCTGCCAATTAAGGCAGCAACGATTCATGGGGAGTGGAGATATGGAAGGTTGAGAGTTCAAGCAGCCACATTCCGCATCCTTCCAAAAGAACGTACTCGGTGCAGCAGAGCACAGCACCACGGAGAGGAATCCACGTGCAGGCCGGTTCACTGCACCAAGGACTGGGCTAGCCCAACTGCCAAGCCCGACGGACCACCCAAAGGACCAATTGCCAAGATCCAAGATCAAGTCCACGAACACGGACACGGACCGAAACCGAACCGGAGCCGGGCCGGAGCCGGGCACGGGCGCGGTGCGGCGCGGCGCGCGCCGCGCCGCGTGTGAGGCGGTCGGCGAAAAGGCTCGCGCGCATGAGCATGTGTGGCCCAAGCCCACCACATGTCACTTAGTTATCTCCTACAATGTGGTAGAGGCTTAAATACCACACAGAACATTATTCATTAATCGATGTGGGACATTGATTAATGTAATAACTCTCCCAAACCCGAATAAGGTAAGTTTCTCCACTTTAGGTAACATATTAGTTTTGTCCCCCCAAACTTCGAGCCACTATTTCTCACTCACCGAAAATCGGAATCGAGAAATTAAGCACACTATAATTATCTACTCGAAACGTAGATCGACGTCATATATCTTAAAACATTAATCGGATAAATATCGAGGCTCGAAAATGCAATCGAAAAGGGCTGAATTTTGCCCAAGTCAAATTAGCAATAAATGCTAATTAACTTTCCATAATAACTACCTAATATATATATATATATAAACATTTTCGATTTTCCAACAATCCCCCACATGAGTGGAAATAGCCAAATGCATGCATGCAGACACACAACTCTGTCCTCAAGAGACAATAAAGCATCAGGGTAGGTGGCTTGTGACCCTGAACCTTCCTTAGTCAGTGCTATCGAGCATACCGGCGGATTAGTGGACACGTGGCCTTGAACTATTCCTCCACGGTGTATACTTAGACAATAGCATCAACACTATAAAGTCTCAACCTCGTCCGTTCTCACGTTTGTGTCCTTTACTGGCCATGGACAACCTCTTTGGATTCATAAGTGTTACATAGAAGCGGCCCTCACTTCTCACTTACATAGGTGATTCTTACTCGAGTATCCTGTCATACTCCACCTTCTCAAGGCATCCAAGAATCATTAAAAATCAAAGACTTAACCTCACCACTTGACAGGTCACCAACACTCTCGATCTCTTTTAGGGAATAGACTAATTGAGTGCGGTATCAACAGACTCATATAGCTTAGTTTTCCCATTGAACCAAGTTCATGGGATCTCCAATCTACAAGGTTGGGTATCCACTATAATCGTCTTTAGTTTGTGGATTTAACTCCCATTCCCTCTACGAGCTTATACATTTGATCTCGATTCAAACTCTTAGTAAGCGGATCCGCTAGGTTGTCTATAGACTTGGCATAGTCTACAGAGATAACCCCACTCGTGATCAAATGTCTTACGGTATTATGTCGACGACGAATATATCTCGACTTACCATTATACAACCCACTCTTTGCCCTACCAATAGCCGCTTGGCTATCACAGTGAATCATCACAGGTGGCACGGGTTTCGTCCAACATGGAATATCTTCAAGAAAATTACGGAGCCATTCGGCCTCCTCACCGGCTTTATCTAAAGCAATAAATTCAGATTCCATGGTGGATCGGGCTATGCACGTCTGCTTCGTGGATCTCCACGACACAGCTCCTCCCCCTATAGTGAACACATAACCACTAGTAGACAATGAGTCGTTAGTGTCAGATATTCAATTAGCATCACAGTACCCTTCAAGTACTGGGGGATGTCTCGAGTAGTGCAGCCCAAAGTTAAGAGTGTATTTCAAATACCTCAGAACTCTTACAAGAGATTTCCAATGCTCTCTACTAGGATTACTAGTATAGCGACTCAATTTGTTCACCGGACAAGCTAGATCAGGCCTCGTACAATTCGTGATGTACATAAGACAACCAATGACTCTAGCATAATCCTCTTGAGCAACAGGATCACCCCTATTCTTGCTCAAGTGAACATTAACTTCTAGAGGAGTCTTCACCGGTGCACTATCAAAGGCATTAAACCTTTTAAGCACTTTCTCAATATAATGAGATTGCGACAAAACAATCCCTTTGGGGGTTCTTTGAATCTTCACTCCAAGAATAACATCAGCAACTCCCATATCTTTCATATCGAAAGTTCTCTTAAGCATACGCTTGGTATCATTTATGACTTGAAGATTTTGTCCCATAATTAACATGTTATCTACATAAAGACAAACAATTACAAAACCATCTTTTGTATTCTTTATGTAAACACACTTGTCACATTCATTAATCTTAAAACCATTCGACAACATAGCCTCGTCGAATTTCAAGTGCCATTGTAATGGTGCTTGTTTCAACCCATATAGGGATTTCACCAACTTACATACCTTTCGCTCTTGGCAAGGTACAACAAACCCTTCAGGTTGTTCCATATAAATTTCCTCTTCTAAATCTCCATTTAGAAAGGCTGTTTTCACGTCCATTTGGTGAATCTCAAGATTGTGCAAAGCAGCAATCGCGAGAAGCACACAGATAGACGTAATTCTCGTTACAGATGAATAAGTATCGAAGAAATCATATCCTTCAATTTGCTTAAAGCCTTTAACCACTAAACGAGCTTTATATTTGTCAATTGACCCATCTGTCTTATACTTTATTTTTAGGATCCATTTACATCCTAAGGGTTTTCAACCTTCGGGTAAGTCTGCTAAGACCCAAGTGTGATTCTGCATAATGGAATCAATTTCACTTTGGACAGCTTCTTGCCAAAGTGGGCCATCGGGTCTAGAAAGAGCTTCTTTTATAGACCGCGGTTCTTCATCCAAAAGAAAGACAACATAATCAGGACCAAAGTCCTTAGCAACTCTTGCTCTAGTGCTACGTCTTGGTTCTAAAGTTTCAAGATCGACAGCTTGCCTTTTACGTGTATCGGGTTCTACCCCCACATTTCTAGAACTACTAGCAACTTCTCTTGCTTCACCACTAGAGCTTGACTCAATTTTATCATCCTTTTTACAAGGATAGATATGTTCAAAGAATATAGCATTCCTTGACTCAATAGTAGTTCCAACATTCATATCGGGCACCGCCGACTTATGAATGACAAATCGATATGCACTACTATTCAATGCATATCCTATAAAGATACAATCGACGGTCTTAAGTCCGATTGTAACTTGCTTCGGCAAAGGCACTTCTACCTTAGCCAAACACCCCCACACTTTGAGGTATTTATAGGAAGGTTTCCTTCCTTTCCACAACTCGTAAGGAGTTACATCTCTACCTTTTAGAGGTATTTTGTTCAATAAGTAGTTAGCCGTCAAGACGGCTTCCCCCCACATGTTCTGGGGCAGTCCAGAACTTATCAACAAAGCATTCATCATCTCCTTTAAAGTTCGGTTCTTCCTTTCAGCTACACCATTTGATTGAGGCGAGTAGGAGGCAGTGGTTTGATGAATAATACCACTTGTCTTACACAACTCTTCAAAAGGAGCTACATATTCTCCACCTCTATCACTTCGTACCATTTTGATTTTACAATCAAGTTGGTTCTCGGCTTCTGCTTTGAAGTTAGTAAAAGCTTCAATCGCCTCATCTTTACTCCTTAAAAGATAAAGAGTACAATACTTAGTGCAGTCATCAATAAAAGTAATAAAATACTTTTTCCCACCTCTAGTTTGTACAAACTTTAAGTCACATACGTCAGTGTGAATGAGTTCTAGAGGTTTTGTGTTCCTTTCTACAGAATGAAATGGCAGTTTAGCCAATTTTGCTTCAACACAAATTTCACACTTGATTTTGTTAAACTCATTTACTTTAAATAGATCGAGATTAACTAATCTTTTTATCGCATTTAGATTAACATGTCCTAATCTAGAATGCCATAAATCGGAACACTCAATCAAGTAGGAGGAAGATGCTTCATTCTCATTCTTTTTAGCCTCAACGGACTCTTGGCGCAGTGCCATTACAGATAACTTGAAAAGGCCCTCAGACAGGTAACCTTTTCCTAAAAACATTCCAAATTTAGACAGGATAAATTTGTCCGACTCAAAAACTAGTCTAAACCCTCTCTTGACTAGTACAGAGCCGGACACAAAATTTTTCCGGATGTCGGGGACATGCAGCACCTCTCCAAGAGTAAGGTTCTTGTCGGAGCTCGACCTTAGCACCACAGTACCATAGCCAACCACCTCTGACGAGGCTTGATTACCCATATTGAGCTTCCTCCCTTGGCAACTCTTGTACTTGGTGAAGCGGCTTCGGTCACCACAAACATGTGCCGTGGCAGTGGTATCAATATACCACTTCCCCTCATTCTCCACGACGTTTGCTTCTTCAGTGACAACGGCCGCAAGGTCGGCTTCAGTGAGGTCAATCTCCAACATATTGGCTTGACGAGCCCTCTTCTTCTTCGGCTTTCGGCGCTCCTTGGACATGTGGCCGGATTTGCCACGCTTGTAGCAAGCCCCCCTTCAAACTTGCGGGATTGCACCTTGCCCTTCCCTTTGGGGTTGCTATTTGGGACGCCCTCTCTTTGCATTGTTGGAGTTGCCACCTTTCTCGCAAGGTTGACTCTTGGCTCCACGGGTGTTTTGCCCTTCCCATCTCGAGTCCTCATGTCGGTCTCGATGCGGAGCTTGACCACAAGGTCCTCAAGCGTCATTTCCTTTCGCTTGTGCTTCAAGTAGCTCTTGAAGTCCTTCCACTCGGGGAAGCTTCTCAATTACGGTGCCACGATAAAAGCATCCGCAAAAGCATACCTTCGGCGTGGACGTCATGAACAATGAGTTGGAACTCTTGCACTTGGTCCATGACCGGTCGAGAGTCCACCATTTTGTAGTCCAAGAACTTGGCGACTACAAACTTCTTGGTACCCGCATCATCGCACAATATTTTCTTTCAAGTGCCTCCCAAATTGCCTTGGAGGTCTTTACATTTGCATATACACCGTGCATGCACTATCATCTAGTCCACTAAGCAAGAAATTTTTACAAAAGTAGTCGAAGTTAGCCAATTATCATAGGCTATGCGGACTTCCAAGTTCTCTTCGTTTTCACTTGGAAGGGCAGGTGCATTCTCCATCAACACAGTGGTGAACCCCAATGTTGTCAGGTAGAACAACATCTTTTGCTTCCACCTTTTGAAGTCGGCTCCACCAAATTTTGTCGGCTTCTCGGCAGCGGGCAACACTCTAGACGAGTGCAGAGGTGCCGTCAGGGTTGGGTTTGAACCCCCTACCACTCCATGGTGGTTCACACTCCCAAAAGGGACATTACTCTGCAAGGCAGAGGACATAACATTGAAGTTGAATGCCGTGTTAGCGGCATTAGCACGATTAAGTGCTATCCTTGCATCGGTGGCGGCGGACATAGCAGCGAAGGTTGGATTAGCAAACGCCGGAGTTGGAGTAGGAACAGACGTCGATGGAACAACATTGTCGGAGGAGGCAACGACGTCAGATACAGCGGGGTTGGTGGCGGCAGCAGAAGCAACGGCGGCGGCAGCGGCAGAGATGGCAGCACTTGAGGAAGACATCCTTTTGTTTACTTGAAGCAGCTAGGTAAAGAGTAGTAAATTTTTTTCGTCTTGCGATTGTTGGAATACAACTGCTATTACAAGTAAAACGTAAGTCGGAAAAATAAAAACAAACAAAAGAACCGTCGAGTCGAGGAAGGCCTCTCTCCGCAAGACGAAAAACGCCCTGGTAGTGCTCTCGGTTGTGGCATTTCGTCCCCAAAGATGAAACGACGACGTCTCGAGGATAGCAGCACCGCAAGATCTTCGAGCTCCGGCGAACTGGACTTTTCCGGCGAGGACAGAAGCTGCTGGACTTGAGCTAAGATGCAGAGCTAAGTGAGCTAGGATGCTGTGTTGTTTGCAGGTGTTGGTGATGAAATGGTATGAAGACCCTCGCCTATTTATAAGGCGTTCCACCCAGTGTTGATTGTTTGGAATAACTCCCCGCCAATTAAAGGCGGGCGACGCTGATAGGGGAGTGGAGATATGGAAGGTTGAGAGTTCAGCCAGCCACATTCCGCATCCTTCCAAAAGAACGTACTGCGTGCGGCAGCAGAGCACCGCACCACGGAGAGGAATCCAAGCCAGTGCGGCGTCACTGCACCAAGGATCGGGCCGCCCCAACCGCCAAGCCCGACGGACCACCCAAAGGACCAACGCTAAGATCCAAGATCAAGTCCACGGACACGGACACGGACCGAACCGGAGCCGGGCCGGGCACGGCGCGCGGTGGCGGCGGCGCGCGCGCCGCGCCGCGTGTGAGGCGGTCGGCGAAAAGGCTCACACGCATGAGCATGTGTGGCCCAAGCCCACCACATGTCACTTAGTTATCTCCTACAATGTGGTAGAGACTTAAATACCACACAGAACATTATTCATTAATCGATGTGGACATTGATTAATGTAATAACTCTCCCAAACTCGAATAAGGTAAGTTTCTCCACTTTAGGTAACATATTAGTTTTGTTCCCCAAACTTCGAGCCACTATTTCTCACTCACCGAAAATCGGAATCGAGAAATTAAGCACACTATAATTATCTACTCGAAACTTAGATCGACGTCATATATCTTAAAACATTAATCGGATAAATATCGAGGCTCGAAAATGCAATCGAAAAGGGCTGAATTTTGCCCAAGTCAAATTAGCAATAAATGCTAATTAACTTTCCATAATAACTACCTAATATATATATATATATATATATATATATATATATATATATAAACATTTTCGATTTTCCAACATATAACAGACAGAAGATCTAGTGCAGAGTACTTCACTTTTGTAGGAGGCAACCTTGTGACATAGAGAAGTAAAAAACAGAGTGTGGTTGCACTCTCAAGTGTTGAAGCTGAGTTTAGGGGAATTGTGAAAGGAATAACCGAGTTGTTGTGGATAAAGAAAGTAATGACCGAAATAGGTCTCTTAAAACCTGGAGATATCCAACTCTATTGTGACAATAAAGAGACTGTGAGCATCTCTCACAACCTGGTGCAACATGACAGAACCAAGCACGTAGAGATCGACAGACACTTTATCAAAGAAAAGCTAGATAATGATCTTATCATTCTACCATTTGTTTGATCAGAAGATCAGCTTGCAGACATCCTTACAAAAGCTATATCCGGAAAGGGGTTTCATCAGATACTTCACAAGTTGGGTATGTTCGATCATCTGCCTACCAACTTGAGGGGGAGTGTGAAAGTAGGAACATAATTGATTCTTTCATTACATAGGATAAATTAGGATCACATAGGATCTCATGATTTCAGATCTTAATAACTCCTAATTATGGATCATATCTCTTTCCATAGATGATCATCTCTTGTACTATATTATAGCCTCCTTGTACCAATTGTAATATACACAAGAATTGATACATATTTTCATAATTGAAACAAGAGAGAGTTCGGAGAGATTTATGCAGAGTGCAGAGACAGGAATGAAAGCTAGCTATATATGGAGGATTTTACACACCTGTCCTTGTCTATAAAGGATTTGACTCACGTGTACTTGTCCATTATTTTTATTCAATTAAAAGTATTAAAAAAATTAAAAAACATGAATAAGTTGTATCCATGCAGGTAGGTGACAAATTCCCACCGATTTAAGTACTTCATCCGTTCCACTATAAGTGATCTTTTCTTCCGATTGAGTTGTTTCACTAAAAGTGATTTTTTCAAATTTGGCAAATAATTATTATGATCGCTCATATTTTATTATCTTCTCACTTCTACTTTATCTTCTCAAATCCTCATACTTTATCATTTATTCTCTTAATTACTGTGTCGAAGAAAAGAATATGGCCACTTATAGCGAAACGGAGGGAATAGCACTTACGTTGAAAGTGTCTCTTTTCTTTTGGATATGTTTATTGAAATAATACTAATATTTTACGGTGTGAATTATTTAATTTTTAACTAATTAATTATATCGACATGCTTTGCCTTTTTCTGGAAATTAATCTAGTAAAATGGGCATGGAATTAGTGAACATAGCGAATTGGGACGGCATGAAACATTAAAAAAAAAGGCCTGGAATTAATATAGGCAAACTTCCGGGTGGCGTTCATCAAGACGGCAATCTGATCGGGACGGCGGTGGCCGCTTTAAAACGGCGGTTCAAAGTGTTCTCCCTTTGGCGTCCGCAACAACGTGGCTTTGTTCACCTAGATTTCTATTGTTCTTGTGATGGTCAGCTAGCATCATTCCGTTTCCATAATAGACCTTGCTGAGTATATCTCACAAGGAGATTTTGGTTGCGGCCACGGCGGCGGTGGTCATGCAGCCGTCGCCATCGCAGAGGAGTTTGGATTAGACTACTGTATTTCTTTTGTCGATAGTTGTTGGTTCGTGTTAGGATTCTTAATCGATTTGTGGATGTTTCCAGAATAATCATGTTGATGAAGAGGAAATGGAAGAGAGAATCGCGGCGGCGGAGAAAGACAACCGTCGAAAAAGAAGATGTCGGCGAACCCGTGAACGTGCAAGGTCAGCTGCCTATGCAGAGCCTTCAAGGGAAGAGATAGAAGGCTAGAAGTACATAGAGAATTCTACCGATGAATATGAAAACCACAACTACCGTCTCGAGATAGACACGTAACGGGTTTATGAGTATGTGCAGAGCAACCAACAGCTACTTTAGCCTTGGATACGATTCCCATCAAGAAAAAGGAAATGCTTCCCAAATTTAGTACAAGCATCAACTTGTCAAGTAAAATGCTTTTAAATACTATGTTGACTGTGATGTAATTCCCATCATACATGTCAGTTAGGATGCAGCAGCAGGCCAAAACAACACCATCAGCTTCCAACATCAAACATATACACAAAAACACCAGCTGGACATGAGGAGTGGGATTGATAGAAAAGCTGCATTTCGTGTTGTGAGGGTAAAGCGGATACCGATCAATCTACACGACCCGAACCCACGTCCCACCGCACATCGGGCACCCGTAAGCCCACCGGCTGATCCACCATGTCTCTTTCTCATTCTGGTTGGAGGGGGTACTTGAACCAGGTGAAGCAAAAGCAGAAGTCTGCCGCAAGCATCTTATACACTGCATCAAGATTAGGCACATTTGATTATGCAGAACAATATTTCTTAGCAAGAACGAGAGAATTTCGATTTTTGTCCTCTAATGTGGCCTATGTCCATTTCTGGTACTCCCAGTTTTTAATCTTGCAACTTTTAAAAACATACATTTTTGTCCTTCGGTGGAGACTGTATTTCAAAAACCCCTTTTCTGTTTTTAATCATGTAACTTTTAGACGACTCAAAAGGGATGCATGAGTATATTCTCTGTCAGAAAGAAACAAAAAAAAACGGACGATTGTTCATATTATAGGACCACAAATTGACACAACGTTATAGGACTAAAAACGGACAGAGGCCACATTAGAGGTCTAAAATTGAAACTTTCTCTACCAAGAACACAAAAAATGGTAGTATTTATTTTAAAAGTGAAGAAAAGAGATTAGTTAAATTATGGCATACCTTGTACCATGTCCCTTCAAGCCCTGTTTTCCAGACAGCTGTTACAACATCTCTTCGGGATCCCATGATACCGTAGTATGCTCCGAGGCCCACTGAGGTATTCAATCCAAAAGCTGCGTCTCGTTCGGACATTCTACGCTTTCTAGGCCAAAGGGTGTGCGTCCCACTATAAGCATCATCATTTTGAGAACTTGGTTCCACCAAATTCATTGTGCTGCTACATTTAGTAGAATCAACTGAAAGACTTGTATCGTCTCGATCTGACCAAGGCCCACCAAACATGTTCCTCTTGTGCCATTCTTCAGCCGGTGGATGGAGTTCCAACTCGCGAAGAAGTAGACCTGCAGCATCTGCACCTCTAGGCCGAGGCATATTCTGCAGTAGAAAAGGAAAAAATGAGATTAACATGAGTGATCAGTTTGTATTCAAGGCCAATGAGTATTTAAAGTTGTTGAACTCCAAACTACAGACAGCCAAATCACATAAGAAGTTATCAAGCATGTATATCTTCATCTACGATAAGTACCTGCATATGAGGTCCGAGTGATGCTTCAACAACCTCAGGTAAAACAGTGTAGTTTCCATCAATGTAATGAAGGCGGACTTGGATGTTGCTGCTCCCCACCTGTGAAAGAGGCAATGGATGTGCCAATCCTGATGTCCTCCGGCAGAGATCCATAAGTATAAGGAAAAGGACCTTTACCTGCAAGGAAATCAAAAGATCCTATGATTATAAACGGAATAAATCAGGCATCCAAAATGATGATCATGTCGTAATAAAAGATCCTGCATGTTATCATAAACAGCTTCTAGGTGCAACAGAAAAAAACAGTTGTTCCACATGTCATTCAATCAATAACTAGTAAACACATTACTTGCTTAGTTCTGACAGTGTATATCTCAAAGCCTTTCAAAATATTCTTTTTCCAAATCAAACAATGGAAATAATAAATGCTGAATCTAAGTAAAGGTTTAAAATCTATTACATGCTAGATCTATACCATTAATAAACAGGTATAGATTAAAAATACAATTGATCATGTAAGCTAAGTCATGCAGCAAATAACCAAGGTTAGGCGGTAGCAGCTAGACATGCATTTTATGAAAAACGGATCAGGTAAGAAAAAATGATGAAACATAGGAAACTATGGAAGTGATATGTAAGGTTTCAGTTTCAATGTTGACCCATGGAAGTTAGATTTCTTTTTCTTCCTTTTACATACAGATATAGTAAATAAAAATGCATAAACTAAAGCAGTTTCTAATTTCACTTTGTCATCCACCTTAAAATAAATTGATGTGACCACTTTACCTCCTCAAATGTATATCCTTGACCAGCATTTCCGGATCCCAATCTTGACCGGCTAGTTGGACCTTCTTCAGGTGCTTTCACACCATTTGCTACCTGTCCAGTCCTTGAAGCCTGTGTTTCTTCTGATCTGATAGCAGTCGATGCAGGTTTTGCAGTTACGGAGTTGGCTTCTTCTGATTTGCCCAACATAGGAATCTGAGGCTTTTGGGTTGATGGATCATTATTTTTATGAGCAGCTCCAATCCAGCGAGGAAGTTGAGTTCGCCGGAAGAAAAAACAAAATAGCAGAAGTTGGCACAACCGATGAAGGAAATGGCAGTCTCCAATAAGCCTGACAGCTGGAGTTCCAGGAAAAGTTCCTGTATTAATACTTATTGGCATAAAGGTTGAAGGGCCAGTTATGGGGTTTGGAGCAGAACTTGGAACACTATCATTTGTACTACTAATCTTTGCAATAGCGCCTTGTACCCAGGCTTGCATCTGAGTAGTACCTGTGGAGCTTGAAGTTCCACCTTGTGAAGCTGATGATAAAGTCCGTAAGGTTGTGCACATGTCAGCAAGTAAAAAGATGGGAAAAAAGCACTCAACTAGACAAAGCTGAGCAGGGTAACAAGTTATTTTACCCAGAGCCAAATCTTATACTTCAACATATATGGAACAAACATATACTCACTCTGAGTTGTCGCAGGAGCAGAAGTACTTTGGGTAGGGCTTGTAACCAGGTTACGACTTCCACCAGTACCTCCTGTAGCAGCATGACTTGCCAGTGTACGACAGAAGCTTGCATAACGTCGCAAACGTGTAATAAAGTGTGATGCTAAATCAAGGACCGCATCAACATAAGCCTGCATTATCATAAAGAGAGTAAGAGCTGGCACTAAAAATGAAACACCCAAAAATATATATGGCGCATGCACATGCTCTCTAGGAAAAAGGTTTTATAATTGCAAAACGGAATAGAATATCAGGAAAGCAAGGGAAGAGCGCCCAAAGAGATGAACCTGGATGCTAAGAACGAGTGCTGGATCAACAGCCATTGCTTCAGGATCAATAACAGATAGCATCTCACCAGATGCTAGCCAAGGTTCTTGCACCAAGGCTGAAGGATTTATTAAAGCTGATTCAATTCCTTTACCAAGCATGTCCAGCAACAACCTTGCTTGCATGTCAAGGACCATAGCTCTAACCTCTTGAGCAGTCGTGCCTTCAAGCAACCTACACTTTATCCTGTCCAAACTCTGCATTCTCCAAATAATATATTATTACAAATCATGTTCTCCATATATGTTCTAACTAGAGTTACACTCAAGAGTCTTCTACAATATGATGCAAACTAGAAACCTATGCAATGAAAATGAGCATCAACAAACTTACAGGCCCATATTGCTGTCGGTGTTGAGTTGAAGGAAGGGAATGAAAATCAGCATCCAGTACAGCAATGACACTGTTCGGTGATACTGGAACAATAAGTATACACAATCAGCAAGACGCAAAAAAGGAAATAGAAGGAAACATAGAACTATTAGCATAAAAAATTAGTAGCAGGATCTAAATAAACGAACATTGTGTAGATGCTTGGTTCAAATTGTTCAAAGGCAATGAGAATGGGTATGATATCATGATCGAGGTGACAAACACAACAAAATGAATCTATTTTTACTTTTTCCTTTTTTAACTTATTTTTAGTTCAGATATAGACATATATTATACCAGCCAGTTTTACATATATACTATGTTTCCTTAGCATGCAATTGTTTGGGCCATCCTACCACCGGGACAAGACATGATTCTTTTTTTCCCCCACTTTCCGCCCTAAAAAGGAAAATAATTAAGTCCCCTTACCAATGCCATCCTCTGCAGCACTCTGTGTACAACCAACAGCATCCCACCAATCAACTCCAACCAAAAGACTCCACCAAAATCTGTAAGGCATGAAAGACAAAGACTCAGAGGCATTACATGCAGAACTGCAAAATCAATATACATTCAAATATAATCTTCACAGACAGAAAACAGATTGATATATGTAACTTGTAAGATCTAGTTGAATCACAGAACAGCCTTAACTAATTATTCAACATACCTCTCAGCAATAGCTCGCTCCCATGTTGCAGAGTTAGCTCTTGCTTGACTACTAGGGGCAGGAGGAAGGACCCGTATAATTTTTAATATAGTACAATCTTTTATGCTGTCGTGCCAGACAGATGCCGAACAGCAACTAGTAGAAGAGAAAGCCGGAGCAGCAATGGCAGAGCCAACATTAATCTGGTAGCTATCAACAGCTGCGAAGTCCGCACCAGAGAAAACATGAACTCCACCTTGAAGAAAAGAAACAGCAATCTCACCACCATGAGCAGAATACACAATTCGAGCAAGGGTTCTAATATCACTGGGCAGATCAAAAGGATCAAAACTGACTCGTTTCTGAACACCAGACTCAGGAGTAATTTTTCCATCACCAAATGGCGCCACTCCTCCAGGACATTTAAACTCATTAGGTGCTGGAATGCATTTATTCACTTTACTAACCCAAACTGTTTGTTTAGGTGCCTGGCCACCAAAACTAGAGCTAGGGCTCCCAAATATCTGATGGATCACAACATTCTCAACAGATGATTCCCAACGTTGAACTCTCCAGCCAGTGACTGAAGGACCTTCATCAGGATCATAAGGGGACATGTACTGCCCTGCATACAGTCACAGAACCATTACTTTTTTATAAGCACAAAACAGCCTGAAGGAAAATTTCTCCCCACTACAGGCAGAATGTCAAAAGTCATTTATAACTTGGATGGGTAAAGGAACAACATCAATTAGGCAACACTACAACACAAATAAGTACCCAGCCCTCCCCTTTCTATAGTTGTGGTTTGGGTGCTAAGGTGAGTCAAGGAAGAAGAAACCCTCCGATGTAAAGGTGAAGAAAGCTAATTTGATCCGGATAAAAGTATATACCTTCAACTATCACAACAGATATCATAGAACCACCTCGTGTCGGATCAAAGGCAACAGCAGTGACACCAGAACCCCAAGTTGTGGTAGCTGCAGATTGAGCAGCCGCCTCAGGACTTACATATGCAGAAAAGTTGGAGACTGGAGAACAATGGAGTATTATCATATCACTGTAATCCTGTTCTGTCTTTTTCAACCCCCTGTTTTGCTTCTAATAACAAATACTCTTGCCAGCTAAACAGATACGCGGCCATTGGGGCAAAACCAGCCCATGAAGGAGGATTAAGTGAAGGGGGGACTTCATTATTCACAGTTGTTTTTGGGATAGCTTGGAAACCATTTCCAGGGCCAGGTGTAACCTCCCAAACAACAACAGTTGACGGGTTCACTATGGGGACACCTGCTACATGCAGTGCTCCAGAATCTGTAACAATAGCATCAGCAGCCATTATCCCACTAGGTCCAGCTCCTAAAAGCCCTTTACTCGTGCAAAACCACTTGGAAGATGCACCACTCTGATTGGGTGGCCATTGGGACCAATGCAGCTGAACAGAGCCCGAAGAGAAAACAGAGCAAACACATAGAAAATTTGGCCAACCAGCTGTCACCAGATGCAAAGCAAATCACTTAGATGTACTCTTAACTACGAAACTGATAAAAAAGTATCTTATGGCTAACTACACTTGGATAAGAAATTAAAAACTGATCTGAAAGATATCTTACAGCTAATTAAACTTGGATAATATTTTACAACAGACAGAGACAGTACAAATCAAGACAAGCAGTTCCTGATTGCTGACTTTTCTTAGTAAGAGTGATTTTTTCTGAAGAACAAGAGAAATTCTCAGCATAACAACTGGCATCAAATACTTCTACACACTTGAGATTGCAATGCATGTACAGAGTAGGAAACTCAAGTCTGTTTTAGGTTCTGAATTATACTAAGAAATGCTTCTTCCTAACCAATTTCCACACTGCTTGTCGAGAACCAAAGATTTCATTGTGCATATCCTAATCTAGGATACATCTTAGACTGGCATCCACAGCTTGTTAGAAGATAATTAGGTAATACAGCATCAACCGCCACTTTCAATTTTAATATAGAATAATTATGAATGGACGAAGTTTTCAATATAAACACTTGAAGTATGCATATACAAAGACGCCAAGCACAAATCTTAAAGTGATAAACAGATCAGCAGTACACAAATTAGTCCAGAAATAAGAAAGCTCGCTGCATAAAATAGGGCATGCACAAAAAAAAAGAAGAAAAAGATGAACCTGGAGCATGTGGTTGCTGCGAAAGGAATTTTTCCTCAAATGTCGACTTTGTGGAACCACTTGATCTAGCTGAGAGCATCCTATACTAATTGTGTGACGAAGAGGGTTAGTGTAGCTAATAATATTACGTTCTCTCCATATGCAAGACAATTAAAGATCTACGTACAGGAGAAGCTCCTGACAACCACTTCGTAACAACAGCAATATCTTGGCGCCACTCATATTCCAGCTGCCAGCAACTAGCCTCTTTCACAAGATTCGCAGGTCCCTGAACGACCAACAAAAAAAAATTGTAATTTAACTGAGAAAGGCGGAAAAGATCTGCTTGATCAGGATATGTAGGAGATTATAACTTCAATGTCATAATCAAGTTCTGAAACTGAGGCAAAGGCCACTAGCTTTCCAACAGTCTTCAAATCAATAAGACTAGTGTACCTGGGAAGGCTGAGTCCAAATGGTTACGCGCCCATGGAAATTAGCTATGAGCAGTGCGCGGGGACATGAAGTAGGCGACCACTCAATGAACTGAACAGAGTCACGGGGAGAATCTATCGAGCAGAAAATGATAATCAACAATTTAAAAGGAATACTATGTAACTAACATCCCTTTCAATTAAATAGCAGGATACCACTATATATTAGTGATAGCAGTATCTAAGTCATCTTGTAACTCTCCATCTAATATAAAGTTAGATAATATCCACTAATAAACTAAAAAGGGGAACTTTGAGATGCAAAATGATGAGTTTCACACCTATAAAGGAAAAAATCATCATAGAAATGACAAAGTCGCCTTGAATACCTGCAATAACATTGAAAACTGTACATTCTGTAGGTCGCTCGGGTATGACTATATGTATAGGAATCCAAAATGGAGGATTTGCAGTTGAACTACAAAGACAAAAAATTGAACAAGTTAATCATTTAAATGACAAATTTTACAAATAGATCAGCAGAAAACATACAAGTTCCAATAATTTGGGTAAAGTCATCTATCCTAGAAGGATATAAACAGAGAACCGCCACACAAAGTGACACACACACACACAGAGAGAAAGAGAGAGCATGATACTTAATTTATGTTACTGGAAAAATTGAGCAACATGTCGTGTAAGGCTGGAACAATAGTAGTGTTTGTAGATGCTTCAAATAGCCATCACATATTAAAATTATAATTTCAAGATCAACAAATCTATAATACTGATTGCTTAGTAGAAGATCACAAGCAACTAGTAGAGTGCTGAGAAATTCAGATTACAAAGAGAGGATCATTTGTCAACGAAGAAATATATGTTGCTGTTTTTTTTAATTAGCTAGAGTACATCAATCAAGAATACCGAAAATAGAAAAATTGATATTCTGTTTAACCAGTGAATAAATCAATCAAGAATACCGAAAATAGAAAAAATGATATTCTGTTTAACCAGTGAATAAAGGAAGTAATACAACTAATACTAAGGTGATGCAACAAAGATGAAAAGAAAGACGGTGCAAAAGTACAATTTGATGAAAAACCTTGGAATTCTTGCACAGGTTTCTGATGCACAGGCTATGGAATTCAACTTCCCACACCAAGCAACAGCACTGCAAGATAACAAAGAAACTGCTAATCATAAGAATCAATCCAGGTTATTTCATAACCAAGACTACTAAGCAAAATATCATGTCATTCATTTAATGCAATGATTTTAATTTATCAAGTCACCACATTTTTCAATAAAGCTATTCTTCTCCATTACCTGCTAAAACTCAGTTTTGACACCTTAAGTTGAACGGACACTCATATGATATATTTCTACATTTCCATGCTTTCTAAAGGTTAAATATTTTGTCCATGGAACATATCAATTTAACACGTGAAGGTTATACAGCCTCCTTAAACATAACTCGATCAAGTGCCAGTTCTGAGGGTATTGATAAATAGGAATAATTCTCACTATCAGAAATGCAAGAAGGACCACTAGCCCCTTTACTTTCTATATAAATCGTAAATCATCAAGATATTAGAGTTGCTTATACTCATATGATACCTTAGGAATTAGGATACCCCCGAGTTCCAATTTAGGGTATTGAAGAAAAAATCATAAGCAGAATGCTATGATTTTAAAACCATAAACTGTAGAGTAGAATAGTATGGTTTTAAATCATAGAAATGCCAAAATCAGAGCTATAACTCAATTAAGTAAAGAAAAGTCAAAAACTTCTAATTTGATAACAAGAGTAAACGTTATCGCGCTTAACATGAATAAGTGATGAAGCTCCATGAACTAAGCTTTTCCTATCATGCAATCCTACAACTTCAATGTCTGCAAATTACCAACCCCAATCAAAATCTATTGTGCAACAAAAAGTAACCCCAATTTCTGAACCATACTAGTCCATACAGACGAAAAATCAAGTGCAAAACCCCAAGAAAGCTAACACTAACCGAAGAAAGTAACAGCCTAAGTAGACATATCTCTTCACGGCAGATAAATTTCTCCAAAATTAATATCGTACACACACCTAAATGTTCGGCAAAGCTCGGGAACGCTCATCTTATGGAATAAGTTCGACTTTGGCTGCTTAAGCTTGATGTGAAAAACGATGGCCGGGTTGCCAGGGTCCTCATCCATGGAATCTTCAATTGAGTTGGCAGCCCCAGGTACTATAGACTCCTTCTCCGTCATCACCACGTCCTCCTCCGCCGAGACGGCAGCGGCGACTTTATCCGAAGACGAAGATCCAGGAGAAGACGAATGGCGCTCGGATTCCTTAGCGTCAGTGATTTGTGATGGAGGAGGTGGGTCTTGTGGGGGTTGAATGGAATTGGTTGTGTTGGTGACGTTATTCATGACGAAAAGCCCTAATTTTACATATATAATTGAAATGTGGGTAGAGAGAGAGAGTGGAGAGGTGAGAAAGTCGCAATTGAGGTTGACAGGAATGACTGTAGTGAGATAGAGAGAGAGCGGGGAAGGGATGATTGGGGGGGGGGTTTAGGGTTGTTTTTCTGAAGATTCCAGGTGTTGGTGTTTTTCGGTGTTTCTCTCTTTGCGCTTTTTTGGTAGTTATTAAGCTTTCGCCCTCCTTCCGATAATATTTGTGTCTGCTATCAATTTCTACTTCGCTTCTTTATGTTTGTTTCCTCCTCATTTGGGCCCTCCATTCGCATGCTAAAATCTAAGCTAATGTTGAAATAATTTAAATAAATTATTTTTAGGATTATTTTTTTTACTGTAGAAATATAAATATAATGTTAAAACTGTAAGTTTATATTTTTATGGAGCTTAAAATAAATTAGAATAATCATAAGTTAGTTAGTTGGTGTTTTTTAAAAGTAGAATAAAAAAAATTAAAAAACAACTTATGAGATTGCTTGAAATAATGTTTTTTCTAATATTAATATTTTTTTTTCTATATTTCAAACACTAATAATTTTTTCTTAAAAACAACTTTAAGCATAACTACAACTTTAAGTATAACGAGCTAAAAACTGCTTATAAAAGCTATTGCAAACACCTTCTAAATGTTCGGCCTCTCGCATAATTTCACACATTAAAAAAATCATTCTAATTATCTAGGGAGTGCAGCGAGCCAACAGGCAACAGAAGGAATTGAATGGTTGAATTTGTTGATGATGGTTATAACTTGTAAAACTCGATAAGGCCCATTAACAATTGCAATGTGGCCCAATTGATCATTATCGACCCAATTATGAGGCCCATTAGATAATTGGGGCTTGCAGACTTTGCTCTGGCCCATGTAACTAGGCCCATTATGTTAAGATTAAGGGTTAGAGGATAATGTTATTTTTAGGGTGGTGGATTTGGGGATGCATAAAAAATTATGAACCTATTAAAATTAATGCTATTAATCATCAAACTACCAAATCCAAACCTAGCTCCGAACTTTACTTTGAACGTAATTCCGAGCCTAACCCCATAATATCGTAGAATAACATTAATCCACGAACCCCAAAACCCTTAACCTAGGCACTGAGGCCCCGTTTGGTTGGCAATGATTCTGCCTCAAGAAAGTAATCTGATTCAAAATTATTAAAATTCTGTGTTTGGTGGTACACGGAAAGTAATTTGATTCCAAAATTTTAAAATCCTATGTTTGGTTCAATTTTAACAAAATATTAGGAAAGTAATCAGAATCCTAGAAATCAGGAAAATAGTGTAATAATTGTGAATTCTTTTTCCTTGTTCCGAATAGGTATTCTTTTTCCTTGGTTCAAGGAAAGTATATATTTATTTATTTATTTATTTATTATTATTATTATTAAAAATAGAATAATAATTAGTTAATAATATTATTAATTTGTAGTTAATATATTTTTATAAATTAATTGAATATTTTAATTTATTTGTCTTTTTATTATTTATTATTTATGAAAAATAATAGCAATATAATAATTATTATTTTTCTTAAATAATCATGTTATTTTTCTAAAAAATATTATTATTAAAATAAGTGAGTACTTTAATAGGTTTATTATTATTATTATTATTATTATTATTATTATTATTATTATTAAAGATGTTAATAATATTAAAAAATATATTTTTAACTAATTATTTTGAATATTTTATTATAAATTATATTATAAAAAAATATCAATAGTAATATTTATGAGTGATTTTATATATTTATGAAATAATTATATAATAATTAACAAATAATTGATGAGAAATATATTTTATTCATATTATTGATAATATAATTTTACATTTCTTAGTATCAACCAAACAAGTGCAAGTATTCTGTTTTCTGTAGAATCATATTCCTAGGAGTAATTTTACTTTCCTTAATCATTTTCCTCGCAATCATATTCCACAGAATCAGATTCCCTAACAACATTACTTTCCTGACAACCAAACGGGCCCGAATTTATTCTCTCTTAAACCCTTAAATATATAATAGAGTATTTATTCCCAAATCCTTAAATAGCTAAATATGCAATAAAATCGTTTATTTTTTACTCGTAATTTTGAAAATATTTAATGAATTCTGACTATAACTTTTTACATAGATAATTAATAGTATGTAAACCGAAAAATATATCAACATTTTTTAATATTTTGAATATAGTTTGATTATTCTAGGAATTTTTTAAAAAATTGTACGAATTTTGACAAAATAACACTTTTGAGAAACTTTAACGTAATCGTCAACCTATAATGTATCTCGACATTTTTAAAATTGTACTTGGTTTATTTTTACTTTTTCTGGGAAATATATAAAAATTAAATAATCTTTGAATAAAAATAATAATTTGGCGAGGAAATATACTTTATCAACCCCAAAAATATTTCAATTCTTTAAAATAAAATGTAAATTTTAAAGTGTACTTGAATTCAAAAAGATTTAATGTGTGGGTAAGAGAGAGAGAGCAATCTAGATCTTCTGACCCAATTTGTAAGAAACACTACATGATCCACCAATCAGGTGGTGTCACGTGTATTTTTAAAGTTAAACAAACACTATAATATTAATTACATAGCCACCAATACACACGTGGCACCGCGTGATTGGTGGACCACTGAGTGATCCTTGCAAAATTGGGTCAAAAGATCCCTGGCGGAGAGAGAGTTGGGAGAGGGAGAGATTATTCACAACATATGACCCCGAGTGCAGAATTAACCTCATGCAAAATTATGCAGAGCACATGAGCGTCTGGTTGTAGTGTTCTTTTCTGAATCACGTCTT
This sequence comes from Lavandula angustifolia, assembly GCA_028984105.1. Classification (NCBI taxonomy): domain Eukaryota; kingdom Viridiplantae; phylum Streptophyta; class Magnoliopsida; order Lamiales; family Lamiaceae; genus Lavandula; species Lavandula angustifolia. The sequence continues at coordinate 31,418,404 of CM054809.1, forward strand.
GAAAACACTCCAAAGATTCCTCTGTATTCATTTCAATAAATGATAATGAGCACACAAAACAAATGAAAAAAAAATATATGTTTCTTAATGAACAGTGAATTCACAAATTTGCATGCAAGATTTTGTAATAAATCTCATTCTTTTCCTAAGGTTTTCTCTGCAAGTGTTGTTTAATATAGGATGGACCCTGGGACGTTTAGTAAGAGAGTTTCCGAATTAGAAATTTAAACAAATCACTTATTGTTGTAAATATATTATATATATACTTACCATATATTGTGATGACCATGTAAACCCTAAAAGCCCACGAGCTCATCTTGTACTCTATAAATAGAGGTCTCTACCATCATAATAATACATATCTATTTTCTCTTTCTCTCTATTATTCTCTCATTCTATTTAGTTTATAACACGTTATCAGCACGATTGTTCTAGTTAATAGACAATCCTTCTTTTCTTCTTCCTTAGATTGTTGACCGACGCCCACATAAAAATGACCGAAGAGTTTTGCAAGAACTAATGTCAAGGTATATGATTCATGCTTATTTTTAGATTATAAAATATGTTTTTGCAATTCCACTATGGGAGTTTATGTCATAAATAAGATCTTTGAAAATTATATTCTAGCAATTTTTTTTCTTTGGCGAGAGCATCTTGTGGAAACCTTTGTGTTTAAGATTCATCCTCATGATTAATTATAAACCTCATACCATAAATTCTTCGATTTGATTATTGAATGATTATTATTATAGTAATTTAAATTGATTTGGTTATTGAATGATTATTATTATTAGAATGTGATCTTATAGTTGTATATTTCATCATATTTATGGACGTTTATATTTATGCCAAAGAATAACAATAAATGTTATTATCTTTGCTTATTGATTTGTTAATGCTGAGGGATAACAATAAATGTTATTGTCTTCGCTTATGTTTATACCAAGTTATTAAATAATATGTTTGAGTTTTAGATTATTGTTATCATTAGACACATTTAATTATTGCTCCCGAAGTAGCACAATAAATATTCATGAAAAATATATATTATATGCTCTTGAAGAGCAATTCCAAAACATATTTTTAACTTAAATTGTTGCTCCAGAAGTAGTACAATCAATATTCCCGAAGAATATTACATGCTCTTGAAGAGCATTTATTTTACGCTTTTATTTATTTGTTTGTTTGTTATTTATTTATTTAATGTTGAATCTAGATTGTTGCTCCCGAAGTAAGCACAATCCATATTCCTCGAAGAATATCATATGCTCTTAAAGAGCAATTCAAATTTATTGAAATAACTCAATTGTTGCTCCATAAGTAGCATAAGTTAATATTCCTGAAGAATATTACATACTCTTAATGAGTTATTAATATTATCTATGTATTTTTTTTAATATATCTCAGTTTTTTTTTTGTTGCATACTGTATAATATTTATATTTATATCTATAAATGTAAACTTAATTTGTTGCTCCTGAAGTAGCACACAACTAATATTCCTGAAGAATATTACGTACTGAGCAATTCATACAATATATCTTATTGATATGCGAATCTTGGATCTTGAATTTTTATTATTGTTGCTCCCGAAGTAGCACAATTGATATTCCCAACGAACACAATATGTTCCTGAAGAGCAATTGGGTTTCTCAAAAATATTAGTCTTTCGTCTAAAGCAGTTGAATATAGACTAAAATTGTTGCTCATGAAGTAGCACAATTCGTATTCCTAAAGAATAATACATGCTCTTGAAGAACGATTCAAGTTCTTTATTTTGACAAATATTGTATGTTCATAACTCTAACTGTTGCTCTTGAAGTAGCACAATTAACTCTACATGTTCTTGGAACAACTAAAACTTGTCATTTTGAAATCATATATCACAATAACCATACTTTAATTGTTGCTCCTGAAGTAGCACAATTAATATTCTTGGTGAATATTACATGTTCCTAAAGAACAATGTATATCTAAAGGTATGTTGTAATTTAAAATATTACCTAATTATATGGAGTGGTAGCAAGAGCTCCTCTTTGAATGACAATTGCATTTCCAATATCCTATTGTGGTTTAATTTCTTTTCAAGAATAGATGTGAGATCCGATAGATCTCAAAATTCACAATTTATTGATTTCACGTATCATGAATAAAACTAAGTTGTTGCTCCGGAAGTAGCACAATTATATTACGAAAAATGACCATATTGTGATAGTAACATTACCATCACATGTTTGTGGAAATACCTCAAATATAGTATTTTTATATACTATTTAACTTTTGCTCCCGAAGTAGCATAATTTATATTCGGTAAGAATATTAAATACTCTTAAAGAGCAACTCACATTTTCGATGATATATGTTATTCTTGAATGAAAAACATTATTTATGTCTTATTGACATTAATGCACTCTTGATATCGATGTTCATCTCGCAATAAGAGGGCATGAGAGAGACAATAGAAATGAAGCATCCCAATAGGATTGCTTAAAGATATAATTGATTGTCCTCCCCCGAAACTCGATACGAGTATATGCATCCTAAATTGCAAGATTTTCAAATCTAGTGCATCGAAATTATTGAAGGCTCCGAGAAGAGCATGTGTCATTCTATCAAATGATACGAAATCAACTACTAAGTTTGCCCTTACTTTAGCAAGTCTAGAAGAAACTTACTAAGTTTTAAGGATATCCGCCGCAATGGATACCATACTTGGAAAAATAATATATAAAGGTAGTGATTCTTTTGTATTTAGCCAAAAGCTAACAAAACTACCACCTTGAATGTATTACACATTCATAGAAATAAGTGAGACAAAACATGTCATGAACCGGAAGTTCAAAGAGCTCTATGCTTTGACATGATAAGTTTGAACATCTCGCAAACAACTTTGATGCGCAACATAATTGAAAATTCATTTGGGCGGCTGCAGAGAGATCCTCAAGAAATCTCTTAATTTCCATGAATGTTCGATTTCTCGAAGAAATGTAGAACTTGTTAGTACTACAAGTTCAAAAACAATGAGCTCAATTCCTCGATGCGGCTTTATCTTGATAAAGCTAGTGAGTTTATTAAACTCTAAGTTCCTCTTGAAGAGGATTTAATGTTATTTGGTTTTGGGATTGAGATTAAACAATTAGTTGCTCATGACCATACTAAAAATGGTTGTTGTTCGTACGAATATGAGTCTTACAAGAAGATTGTTATTATAATGAAATAACGTTCCCAATATTATGTGGAACATATGTCACATTTGGATTCCTGAAGTAATCAATGTGAAATCTACATCCAACAAAAAGCACAAGAACAAAATAGCCACATTTGGATTCCAGAAGTAATCAATGTGAACAAGAAGTCAAAAGACTCACTTGCAAAAGATTACGAATCAACTTCTTGATGCTTTAGTATGTATATAAAATAAGTGACAATGTCATACATTTGCTTGCAAATACCCCCTAACAAGATTTCATGTCCCCTGAAGGACAAGTACAAATGACAAAGAAATGCATTAAAAGTTCGTCAAAAAATATGGTCGACCAATTGGTTCTAAAAGAAATTTTGTGTCTAAGAAAAGGGGCACAACATATGAACCAAACAATGACGATAATGATTAGTCAATCAAATGAAGTTCCTGAAGAACTACAAGCGCTGAAAATACTGAGATCTCAAAATATTGGAGAGACCAAATATCATCGTGGACGCACGACGTCATTTTCGCCTTTTAATATGACTCTTGAAATGAAAAAGAGGATCCTCAATGACGATCTATAAGAGATTGTCAAGATTGAAATAATTGGCCAAAGAAAAACGAAGTCATATAAGGTGAATCAATATTCCCTAGAAAGCCGGAAATATTTGGACATGTAGTTCCAAAATCTGAAAAATATATCCCCGAAGGATACAAATGTGTCTTTGTTACACAGAGAAATGAAAAATTACGAGATATAGGGCAATACTCGTAACACAAATTTTCTCTCATAGACCGGGAATTAATTATGTACTCTCCTATAATAGACGCCATTATATTTGATTAATCAACTTATGTCACAAAAGGCTTGCTATGCGCCTTATGGATGTAGTAAATATCTATCAATATGATTCACTAGATAGTGACATATATATGAAGATCCCTGAAGGATTTAACTTGCTCAAAGCATGTAAGTCAAAAAGATGTTGTCAATTAGACTACAAAAGTCATTGTAAAGGTCGAAATAGTACAAACGTATATGATATAATCATAACGACGAGAATTCCTTGACGAAGGGTACATAAATGATGACTTGAGTTTGATTGAAACTCCCGAAGAACATAATACTTATATGTATACTCCGTCAAAATGACTTACATAGAACAAGTAATTATGAATTATTTTATTCATTAATAATCCAACTCACAACGTCGTCGGCATTAGGGGAGATATGAAATATAAAGATTGAATGCCGAAAATATCTCGTTAGATTAATTATTTAGATTCACACACTATGAACCAGAAGTTCATCAAGTTATTTAGTGCAAAAGGAGTGACTAAAATCTCATATACCTGTTGTATATGCACCATGAACAAACTGAAGTTCCTCATAGAAAATATAAATCAATTGATTCTCATTAGCGCCGGAAGCGTGAGAGATTTATTGGTGCTAAGAGATAAGAAGTCCGCGGAATACAAAATTAAAACACATCACTCCAAATTCTCGTTGAAGAGGATATGTGAATCATTATGTACAAAAGTACTTGATGAAGTCAACTCATGCCAAAGACGGAGTTCGAATCAAAATACTTAGGTTGAACTAATAATTGTCTCGACCTGAAGATCGAGCATCTCCCTAATGGAGTTACGCTAGTCGACCTACCTGAAGGTCTTTAAAGAGATTTTATTGTATTGCATCCACATAGCTACCTAATGGTTGCTTCAATCACTTGAAGTGGATGTAGACTCATTTAGACTCTATGGAAGATAACAAAAATGAGGATCGAAGTTCCTTACTTATGTGCAATTGAAAATTTTAAAATGGTATTGACCATCATTTGTTATATTCGAGACAAACATGCTATTATCTTTGATGATAATTAAATTTGTGTTGCACATATTAGTGTAGACCTTAAAGATAACCTTGAAGATTGTTATCTTGAGGGGGAGTAACAAATTGTAAATAATCTTAAAGATTAGACCCGACTCCTAAAGGTCAAATGACCACGAAGGTCAAATGGTTGTACTCTTTTTTCCTTCCTAAGTTTTTTTTCCCAAAGGGTTTTCTTAGTCAAGGTTTTTAACGAGGCATCCAATGCAACACACGAGTAAATGAGTCATTGAGATTGATTCATAAAAGAGTCAATACAACACATGATCTCCAAAAGAGTGGCGGCATCAACATCCAGCAAATTCGCTCAAGTGGCAATCTAGTGGATTTTTTTATAAAGGCATTACCAACATCAACATTCAAGAAGTTGTTATACAAGATCGATATGCGCCGACTCAAGGATCAAGAATGAATATATTGAGGTGGAGCAATCGGACTCTTTTTCCTTCGTCCGCTTTTTATCCCATCTGGATTTTTCTCGCAAGGTTTTAACGAGGCGGCAGTTCTTTTTAGGGATGGTCAATCAAGGGGGAGTGTTGTAAATATATTATATATATACTTACCATATATTGTGATGACCATGTAAACCCTAAAAGCCCACGAGCTCATCTTGTACTCTATAAATAGAGGTCTCTACCATCATAATAATACACATCTATTTTCTCTTTCTCTCTATTATTCTCTCATTCTATTTAGTTTATAACACTTATAAGATTTTTAGATTAAATTAATCATAATATAGATTTTCAGAATCATGTCTAAAAAGTTTGAATTATTCAAACTCCTAGAAACTTGGTAGATTTTATCCAAAAAAAACACATTTAAAATTTGCTATTCAAACTCCTAACGGTCTCTATTATATTCCACAACTTTATGCACATATTGAAAACTATTAATTTGCTCTACCGTAAAGAGAAAGACAACACATTTCTAACTTTTGTCCAAACACTTCTTCACTATGTCCAGGAAAGGCAAGTACTAGCTATTGTGTTCTTGAAACCTTATGGTAGAAATTACACACGATAATGATAGTAGCAATGACAAGTTATTTTAAAACCCACTACAAGAAATCTCAGAATTACCGACGCAATTACAGACGAAAAAAATACGGGTCGGCTATTACCGACGGAATACCAATGGATTTTTCCGTTGGTAATTTACTGATGGAATATTCCGCCAGTATACTTAATTTAATATTTTGAATTAAATTTCAATATTTTTACTGAGATGAAATTCCGTCAGTAAATTTAGTTTAATTTTTATTAAATTTATTAAGTTTTACTGACGGAATTATTCTGTCACTAAAGTTTTTAGTCATTGTGACGGAATATTCCGTCAGTAAAATTAGTTTAATTTCTTAATTAAATTTATTATGTTTTACCTACGGATATATCATCAGTAATACCCTTGAGACGAGAAATACCATATCTATTTCGCTAATATACTTTTATCTATTCATAAAAATAAATAATTATCCAATTAAGAATACCATATTAACTCGTAAATCAAGTCACCTAAGTTTTTACGAATAATTATGTAAATACTCACTAAGTTAAGGGATATAGTGTACACATAATTTTTTTAGTGTAACTCGTAAATCGTAAATCAAGTCACCTAATTTTTTTTACGAATATAGTGTACACAATTGTGTACACCATATATTACTAGTATGCTAGTATTCTATACCCACAATTAGGCGCCTAATGCTATAGTATGTATGTTGTTTTGTTAATAAACGTTGTCTTACTGAAATAATGCGCTCATAGCCAACAGTTTCACTAACCGTTGTCGTTTATTTATTGCCGTAGTTAAAAATATGATCATAAACAACGGTTACATTAACTGTTGTTTATCCGTTGTCGTTGTTAAAAATACGCTAATAGAAAACGGTTTCATTAACTTTTTTCATTTGTCCGTTGTCTTTTATTCCTAATTCATAATATTTGCAAAATTTGAATAAATATAATTTATAAATAATATAAAAAATAAATAAATACTAAAATTTAAAATAATTTAAACAGTAAAATAATTTTCATACAATTTAAATTAAGTTGATTTGCAAAAAAAAAAAAAATTAAATTCTATTTACTAAAAAGAAAAATAATAAAAATTAAAATTAATTAAAAAAAGCAAACATTTCTTCCCCCAATTCTCCCGTCATTTCCATCCTTTCTTCCTATCCCTAATTCCTCCTCCCTTATCTCCCCTAGTTCTCCCTCTCCCTTTCCCCGTGACGCCCGCCGCCGGCCTTCCCCCGTGCCTCTCGCTGCCCAAATACGATTCTCTTATATTCTTTGCCCTCACATTCTTCAGGTGCCCCTCTTCAGGTACTGTTTAAGCACCAAAAATTGCATCTTTCGGTTTCATTATTTTCGACGATTTCATTGATACTAGCGAAGATTGAGTTCTTAGTTTAGAATGAACTGATTTTTCGCGTTTTTAAGCATCTGGGCTCTCCTCTTTTCATGCTTAGATTTCAGAATTAAGCTAAATTTACACCTTCAACTTTGGAGTAGGATTTTTCATGTTCTAGTTTTGTTTCCGGATCTGGGAAGTCATAATTCTGATTGAATTAAGGCTGGGAAAGTGGATGTTTTCTACTTTATGATGAAGTTTTGTTGGAATGACTTTGGGTCCTTTCTGCTTTGGATAACTATGATCTAACTTTAATGGATCAGTATAGATATTAGATATTAACTAGGGTTTGCAGATAGTACTATTTATTAATCAACTTCTGCATATATCAAATGGCTAGATCTAGAAAAGCACCACTTGCCAAATTTTTGGTTAGTTGTTTAAGGCTGTTAATTTAAAGATGGATTAGTATTTGTGGGATCTCTCGTTGGAGACACAATTATGATAATGTGGATTATGATAAACGTGGCAGCATTGCTTGCGTTTAAAGGTGTGTATCTATATATGGGACCTTTTCACGTTAGCTTTTATCATGTTCTACCTATAGATAGTAGACACTATCTCTCAATACTGGACTTTCTGTTAGAGGAATGTATATGATTTATAGGACTGCATACTAATTAGTGAGGTATATTTCTCATTTTCCATGATAGGATGAACTTTACACTGTCATTTTACTTACCAGTTCTTATCTTCACGTATGTCTAGGTGAGAGTTCTTCTGCAAATGTATTGTGCTCACCCAGCACCCATATTAGACCTGTAGAAGGGAATCAGAGAACTCTCACACATAGGTGATAACTTTCTCTCTAGCATGGAGATTCAATTCATTTTAGTAGGAGGTCCTTTTCCACACATGCACACTGAAGCATCTGCTCTTTTTATTCCATGCATGTCTCTTCTGAACTTGGTGAAGCAATTTGTTGGGTACAATTACAATTTTGTTGAAGCATATATGTAGTATGATTCGATAAGCTCAATGTTTCATTTATCAGAATAGGAGAATGTCCAGTTTTTCCTACAAGTTCAGATAAAAGCAGTTTGGCAGCAATTAAGGAATTCCAGTTGTATTGATTAACAGATATTCAATTGGATTTCTGCTGGAGCTGTGTTTTGTTCTTTTTCTCCCTCTCCCTTTTTGCAGTTATGTAATAGGGAAACTAGAGCTGAAATTCTAATATACAAAAATTCGAATTATAGTGTTTTTACTTGTTTTAGTCCTCTGTATAACCACATTTTTTTCTTTTAGGCTTATCCTCATTTGATACTTAACAACTTCTCCACTATGGTCATACTTCCGTAAAACTGATTCATGAATCTTAGTTTGAAAATCTTTTGATTTCTTAGTTATAACAGTGTTTACATGAGAGATCTAGCTAATTAACTTGGAATTTCTTTTTTTTTGTTTTACTATTCTATTTTCATCAATCAGTTGCATGGTATTGGATAAGTTGAGTTCTTACAATCAATTAAAAGAGTTATCTTGTAACAAAAACTAAGTAGTTTCTTAGCTTGTTATGTAAGTATTGATTATCATGGATTTGTTGATCTTTGGCAGCTTGGCCAAAGGACTGCAAACATTTTAAAGCATCTTTTTCCAGTACCCAAACCAGATACAAAAAGTATCATTCAGGTTGGTATACTCATTGATCTTGTATGACCTATATTCTCGTTCTACACTGTAATTTATGCTTGTTTGTGCCTCGTGTGCATTTTTTCGTTGTGGCACTAACTTTACCGTAAATGCAGACATCATGTCTATGAGAAACGTGGAGGTCCTAAATCAGTTGAGCTGAAAGAAGTTGGTCCTCGCTTTGAACTACTACTTTAAAAGGTACATATACTAGAATCACGTTCAGATTATTGGCAAACTTAGTATATTCTTAGTTATAGCAGTGTTTACATGAGAGATCTAGCTACCTAGTTAAGAAAAGTCTTAAGTTGTACCAATTTTGAGTTATGATGTTTCCAACCATTTTGTATCCATGAAAGATATGTTATATATTTTAGACATTAAACTTGTAGTTTGCTCTGATGTAATTAAGTTAGGTCGTCTAATGAAGTAATGAAGCTCGTCTAGCCGATCCGGTTCAATATCGATGGATGTATCCATTTGAGAGGGATAAGAGCATTAATATGTTCAATCAACTAAACGGTAGTATATTCTATTTACTAATTCACTACATTGAACTCTTGATTTAGATATTTAGGGAAGTTGAAAAAATATGTTGGCAACAAGACACACGTGGAATGATCAATATGTAATTCTTATTTAGCAGAAGAAGCATCCAACTTTTGCTTTTATTATTTTGAGGATCATATCAACATTAGGATGAGGAGGATGCCTCGTAATTGCGAAGTTGAACATGGATTACCTAGCTTCGACAACGTAGATGTTCCCTCAATATTCCGTCCAATAGGTCGTCCAATTGGCCCAACGTCAATGAGATATCTTGATCAAAAGGAGTACGTAGTTGCCCACTTGTACATCCTGCTTAATTGCAACGAGGTTACAAAATATCATAAGTGAGTGTAAACAATACGGACGGTTTTATGTTGGAGATTGTTGAATAACTAACAATTTAAATCTCTATATTTGAAGTTTATTTGAAGAAGAGATACAGCGTTGTAATCCAAATATATCTGATGATGATTTGGGGAAATTGATTGAGTAAGAATTTGGAGCTTGGTTCAGATCACATGTAAGATTCATTTCGTCTATTGCTATTACGTAACATACATATTCCCAAAGCTAACTATCTTATTGTTTTTAGGCTTACTCTTATTGCAATGAGATGAATCCGTATATTAGGGATCTAGCAAAAGACCTATTAGGAGCGACTAAAACGTACCCTGAATATGTTGTGAATGGGTATAAATTTCATACATTATCACATGAAGTAGGAAAATCCACTATGAATAATGGTGCTTGTATACAAGGACATAATTATGGTTCAAATGCACTCGATTATTATGGGCAATTGGTGGAGATATGTGAAGTAGAGTATCCTGGCTTACCAATCAAACGAACGATGTTGTTCAAGTGTCAATGGTTTGACCTAACCGCTCGAGCGACTTATGTACATCCACAGTTTAAGTTGGTTTCTATCAATCAAACAAAGCAGCTTAGAAACTATGAACCATTTGTCATTGGCTCAACAAGCTCATCAAGTATATTACTCTTCTTATCCTAGTATGAACAAATCCAAGAAGGATTGGTTGGAAGTATGTAAAGTGAAACCGAGATTTAGCCACTCACTCTTTATTAGATGAAGCATTTCAAGAGGATGACATAGTTAGCCCGCCTCTACGAAGTGAAACGACTACTGAAGGTGATATATTGTTAATTAATCTAAGAGGTGAAACGATAGAGATCGATGACGAAGTTGTTGATGAACGAGACGGTGAAGAAGAACATTTACTGACCTCAGAAGAGGATAATTTTAGTGACACCTAATAATAGTTACAGGTTTAATCAGTTTCATATATATAACAAATCTACTAACTTGCTTTCATTATTTTATGGTTGTCGAATACTAATTATTTGTTGTTTTAAGATACATGGCACCTCCGAGAGGTCGTGGCGGTAGGACGATATCAGCTCCAACTGGTCGTGGAGTCTCTCCATCTACTGAGCCTGATACCCCATCCATTGGGTCCACGACTTCTGTTGGCGAGTCCAACTCGTTAGCGTTGATAGCAAACGCCGTTTGAGATTTCGATGATGGGTATGTTGTATAAAATTATTTTTGTTTGAATATATCAACTGTTTGCAATTCACCTCTAAAAACATTTATGTTTTAGGAGATTGCTTGAGCCTTCCGGATTTGCTCATACAATTGTTGAATGTTTCAAGCTCATTAATAATCCGATTGGATTCACTTGGAAGCTGACTCCCCCAGAAATTAAGGAGCAGTATTTTGAAGAATTCAAGGCAAGTTTTTTTTGTAATTAAATAGAAATTAATATGTTCAATTTATTTAACATGTTATATTTTGTAAATTGCAGAAATACTTTCGATGGCCTCCTGAATGGGAGAAGGCAGTCTATCATATGTGGCAAAAGAAGGCAGCAAGGCGAGTTAGTGGTTGGCACAATGAGATGAAGGAAAGGCGACCAACAAAACCACTTTACATTACTGAGGAGAGGTGGGCCGCCTTAAATGAATATTGGGCAAGGCCAGAGGTTGTGAAGAAGTCAGACACTGCATCTACTTGTAGGTATTCAGAGCCAGAGCCGGGTGCCGAGATCAGCAAGCACAGGGGAGGGTCCCCTTCTAGCTTGCAGTACTCATGCTATGGTAAGTATTATTTTCAATAAGTGTTCATTCCTAATGTGTTTGTTTTGACCCAATTTGATTTATACATGTGATCAATAGTCCGTCGAGAAAGAATGTTCACTAGAGTCCACCGCGTTCGAGACTTTTAAGAGCCTCCATTATAAAAAAGGCAAATTCTCCACCCAGAAGGCGGCGATGATTTATGTAAGTATTCAATTCCTTATATATGTTATTAATAGGATATCCGACAGATATATAATCCATCATTTATTATTAAGGAATAATTCCTTTTATGTATTTTAGAATGAGGTTGAGGTGGCTGCTGCAGAACAAGGCCCTGATGTCGAAAACAACGCCATTTACTTGAACTTGGACAAAAATTGTGATAAGAAGAGACGTTTGTACGGTATTGGGGAGGACGGAAGTATCTTATTTAACGTCGCCCGTAGTTCTACCTTTGTTGGGCCATCATATAGCGATATCGATGAGCTTCGGCGCCAAGTACAGGACATAAATGAACGTACGAGGCAACTCGAAGAAGAGGTGGCACAAATGAGGAAGTTCATGACACAGATGCTTGCAAAAAATAGCCGAGACGATACTTCCTACAAAAATCATTCTCCCCCTCCCTCTGCATGATTTAAATACAATGTTGATTAAATATTTGTATTTGTACTTGAGGTTTATGTGAATTCACTTGGATTTTGATATGGATTTGAATTAATATTTAGATTCTGAAATGGATTGGGTATCTTGATGCAAATTAGATTGGATTAATTGATACAGGTAGTCGAGAATTGGGTACAATAAATTAAAAAAAAATTAAATTAGTAACGGATTACCGACGGAATATTCCGTCATTAAAGTTACTGACGGAATATTCTGTGGGTATTTATATACTCCCTCTGTCCTATTATTATTGTCTCGAATGCTATTTTAGGACGTCCCATTATTTTTGTCCCGGACCAAAAATAGAAAGTAATTAGCAAATAAGTAAGGGTAAATTTGTCAATAGACTAACTCTTAATCCACTTAGGGTTTCATATTCTCTCTCTCTCTCTCCATCCTTACATCTCTATGTCGCCTCTCTCTCTCCCTCTTCCCAGCTGCTCGAAACCCTATCTCCTTCGGTATTCATCCATGATGAACAATTACTGCAGTACTTGCGGCCGTGTAAATTCCCCGCCCAGCCTCCTACCTCTTGATTCGAAGCATGAGAGGGCAGATACTACCGATTCAGGTAGAGATGCTCTGGAATCTGCATCTCTGAGTGAGAAAGAGATAGTCGTCGACTTCTTGGCTAACGGCTTCATAAAGAACATCGACGTGCGGTTTCCGACATGTTTCAATGAACGGTTTCCGGGAGAGGAGGAAGACCATCGGAGGAAGAGACGGCGGTTAAAGGAGGCGCTTGAGATATTCGCCTATGGAGAGATCAGATCTATGGAGGAAGGGCCTTCTGCCCGCTGTGAATCTCCTCCTGGGACTGTTTTCCCAAAACAAGAGTCGGAAGCCGGCTCTGAATCTCCTCCGGTGACTGTTTTCCCAAAAAAAGAGGCTGAATCCGGCTCTGTGTCACACCCCGTGTGGACAACGGCGGAGACATCGCCGGAGAAGAAGGGGATGAGGTTTCGGCCGGAGAAATTGTGAAGGAAGATGAAAGAAATTGTCAACGGTTAGGTGGGAAATAAGGACGTGCGTGGACTTTATTACGCTTTCCACGTGTTATCTGCTTTATCATTAATTTTCTCTTAATTACGTTTAGCTTATGATAAATTTTAGGTAATGTATGGCACAGTATATAAGCCAAACTTGGGGGATGATATGAGATAAGAAGAAATTTGCCAAACTTTTCTCTCTGTACTCTCTCTGTTTCTCTCGGCTATCTCTCTACTCTTCTCTCTCTCTGTTCAACAATCATCTCCTCTCAACTCTCAATCTTCCTCAACTCTTCTTTCTCAATCAACTCTCTCACTCCATTCTCTTTCAATTATCTCCCAAATATGATTCTACTTCTTCTGCCTCAGGTTTCATCTCAGTTCCGGCGAGTGCAAGCTTAACAATCCGGCGAAATTAGTACGGGTTGTTACAATGGTATCAGAGCAACGTTCCTGCGACTATGGGCAAGCACTCCGACAGAAGGCTATTAGAGCGGGATATTCGGAGCATCAATGGACGGCTATCGAACAATCGATGGCGGCGGCGTTCGAGCGATCAACTGCCCTATGTATCAGCGAGATGCAGAGAGTGTTTGATAGCTGCACTCGTAGATCGGAGGCCCGCCGACGTGCAAATGGTGGATGGTATCCATATTCTGACACTTCCGGCAATGGAGCTCAAGAAATGGCGACGCAGGTCCCCCTGTTGCTCGCGGCTCAGCAGCAGATCGAGCCGAAGAAGGCCGTAACACCTACTGTTGCCGAGATTCCAGATTTCGACGGAATCGTTTCATGTTACCCGATGGCTCTCGTGATTGAGAGTGAATCTGAAATAAACGAGGAGATAGGTGAAGTGAATTCTACCGAGGTGTTTGAGGCTCCGACTGATCACGCAACTGATCAAATTTTGCAAGGAAGTGATGGATTTGAATCTGTAGAAGAGGTGTTCGATGAAATGTTTCAAACACGCCCTAGGCCGCTATTCGTGAATAGGCTTGAGAACTGGGAGACTGTCAAGATGTTTGATGAAACACCTATTTTAAACATGGCGGTAGAAAAGGTGATAGGTGAAACGAGCCGTGACCCTGCGTTTCCGCAAACTTGCGGTTATTCATGATGTGTGAATGGTTCGCATGTTTAAGGTAAACTATCGCACTTTTGGATATTCCTACAAAAAGTTTCTATGCATGAATATGTTGGGAGTGAATCATGGTGGAATTGATTATAATAAGAGTTTTAAAAATCTAGGCATGAATATTGCAATAAGTCAAGTAAATCCGACTTTTAAAATTCTTCATCACGTTCACTTGGTGGTTGGAACACCTTGGTTTCATTTTAGAAGTTATGGTGCAAATGCTTTTGTTCTGAAGGGCTATATAGAGTCACAGAAGCTATGTTGTTGAATTTTTCATTCATTCAATTATAGGGATTTGCCTGAGTTTTTTGAGAATCATATGGGTGAATGGATGTCTGAGTTCAAGAAGTATCTGATGGTGAGATTTGCTGCTTTAGAAGATAGTGGAAATGATGGGCTTGCTGTAGTTGATGAGTTGCGAGCTGTTGTTTGTGATAATATTAGCTTGTATATGAAGAGAGGCGAGGAACCGTCTCAGATATATTTGCATGGTTTTGTGGAGGCTTTGTGGGGACTCTTGGGTATTGCCTCAAATTCTTCCAGTCAAGAGATGCTCACTGTGATTGCTATTAAGTTTTTGACCACAGTTCCTACTAGTGTTCATCATACCTTGTTTGCAAGAGATGACATTTTGCAACAGATTTGTCAGAGTATTGTGATGTCCAATGTGATGCTAAGGGAGGATGACGAGGAGCTTTTTGAGATGAATTACATAGAGTTCACTAGAAGAGATATGGAAGGCAGTGACTTAGAAACTAGTAGGAGAATTGCTTGTGAACTTGCTTTGAACTATAAGGAGAGTGTGGCCGGAAATATTTATGCTCAGATACAGAATCTTTTAGCCTCATTTTCACGAGAATCCTGCTACAGAACCGGAAGCACAAAGATTGTGCTATCTATTCGGTTGTGTCCCCGGCCACAAAGACAGTTCTTGGCACCTCGGTTTCACCGATCGGGTCGATGTTGAGAGCTTCTTTGGGTCCGCTATTGTACCGTAGCCGCGAAATGCGGATGTGAATGGATTTCCAATGTTGAAAGCCGGCGCATTGAAGTTCTTCACCATGTTCGGGAACCGATTCCGAAAGCTATTGCAAGTCTCCCTACTCCCCCGGTGTCATAGTTTTTCACAAGTGGCGGCTCATCCACAAAGGAACATTGCCTTGGCTCAGCACGGTGCCGGAAGGGATGAACTTAGCTGCTGCCACTCTCATCCCGCAAGACTTTTCGGTTGTTGTGTTCTCTGGCGGGTTGCCTCCAATATACCACTTCTATGTTTGTCTACGGGGCATGCAATGCGGTAGTAGAGCTTCTAAATTCGTCTTGGTATTCTTGGCGCCTTCTCCAGCAGTTGTTTGGAAGGTATTTTCTGAGGAGGATAGTGTCTACACCTTCCAAGGCCAAGCAACACGCCTACCGACGTCAAAGATCCGAGTCTTGGGGACAAGACTCACTAAAGAGGGGAGTACTGTCACACCCCGTGTGGACAACGGCGGAGACATCACCGCAGAAGAAGGGGATGAGGTTTCGGCAGGAGAAATTGTGAAGGAAGATGAAAGAAATTGTCAACGGTTAGGTGGGAAACAAGGACGTGCGTGGACTTTATTACGCTTTCCACGTGTTATCTGCTTTACCATTAATTTTCTCTTAATTACGTTTAGCTTATGATAAATTTTAGGTAATGTATGGCACAGTATATAAGCCAAACTTGGGGGATGATATGAGATAAGAAGAAATTTGCCAAACTTTTCTCTCTATACTCTCTCTGTTTCTCTCGGCTATCTCTCTACTCTTCTCTCTCTCTGTTCAACAATCATCTCCTCTCAACTCTCAAACTTCCTCAACTCTTCTTTCTCAATCAACTCTCTCACTCCATTCTCTTTCAATTATCTCCCAAATACGATTCTACTTCTTCTGCCTCAGGTTTCATCTCAGTTCCGGCGAGTGCAAGCTTAACAATCCGGTGAAATTAGTACGGGTTGTTACACTCTGACTCTTCCCCGGCGTCGGCCCTCCAGAAAGAAGCTGATGAAGCCGATTCAATGGGAAACCAATCAATGCTACGAATCTTGTTGCCTCGGTTCTTCGATTTGGTGCACTTCGAAACTTTTCTCTCTTTAATTATTTTATTTTTAAGCTCATTTAATATTTGTGGTGAGAGCACTGTGTGGTGTTGTGGTGAATTGAGACTAAAATGTTAATATTGTCTCTGCAATTTTCTTCGAACAAGTCAGTGACTTGAAGCCCAAGTAGACTTGTTAATGCCCCTAGCAAATGCTGCACTTATTGTGTTGTGAATTGATTTGTTGAATTGGTGGTGTTGTTATCTGATATTGGTGATGGGGAACTTCTTGTTGTTTTTGTCTGCTTTGCTAACTAAACCATGCCGTTTTGCTTGTTTTGCTGAATAAGTGATCTGTTAAAACTGTGTAACATGCATTTTGATACTTACAAAAAACGGTGTTGCCTTCTATGTTCCTAATACCTTCACAGAGGCCTTTTAATACTTACAAAAAACGGTGTTGCCTTCTATGTTCCTACTTACAAAAGTATGACCTATACTAGTACAAAATACTGATCCCATGGGCTATATTTCTAATGCAGCCTCTCTATATATTTACTACTAACAAAAGTATGCCATATCCTACTTACAAAATACTGATCACATGGGCTATATTCTTAGCCTTTGCCTAATATTGATTGTATCTTCAATCATACCATTTTCCTGCATGTAATTGATGCACTCAATTACCAAATGGCTTGAAACCTCGACATGTACGAGGAGTGACCCTTGACTCGAAGCTTTTTTTTCATGTGAGGAATCTTGTAGGTATTGTGACCTTTTACCTTCATGATCTCAACCATACAACTTTGTAAGGACATAAACACCTTGTTGAGTGTCATAGGGGCTAAATCTTCAAAAATCTGATAACTGCACCTAGTAATTGATCTACATTATAACAGTTTGACTCAACTTGGATGCTTTGGATAGCTCTAAACCATCCAAGGTCATTCACATTACAATCTGGAGAATTTGGTGGTGATTTATTATTCCGATATCAAAACCATCTAAGCTTGCGGCAACTCTAAAATCCGGATCCCGTATCTTTAATATGAGGTTTTGCATTGTCTTGTTGGATGAAAATTAGTTTAGGTGCAAAAAGCATGCCACTTTTCTTTAATTGCTTTGGTATTATCCGCAAAGAAACACAATATCTACTTAAATGTTCTTTAAATGGTGTTTGATTTTGTGTCTTCATACACTTTAACAGTCTTCCATTTCTCTTTGTAAACAAGCTTAAACATGCATTTGAAGTTAACAGTCTTGTATGGTAAACTACAATTTACTAAGTAAGCAACATTTATCATACATATGCGGTTATTGCATATTGTGTGCTTTTATTAAACATATTTATTGACTAGTAAATGAAACTAAGAATTCTACTCCTAATAATCGATCATTTACAATTTTGGCAAGAATAAATAGAAGACCATACCTTGGTGATCAAGCATTCCTTGATCACCTCCTTGGTGATGGACCGTATTGGCTTTGTTTACGAGGTTCTCGCATGTCTCGTTTTTTGAGCTCCTTATTGCTGCCTCTTGTCTTGTGAATGGAAAGATGACAATCTTTCCATCAAAGAGTACACTTGCCATCTTCCCCCAAAAATTGGGCGGCAAACAACGCACATAAACATAACTTTTTGTATGAATCCTTTGTTCTGGCAATGTCTCTGTGGCTCTAATTCACCAGGAGTTAAGTAAAATTTGTGTGTAGCCTTAGTGATATAGAATCATTTCTCGTCTATATGTATTGTGTTTTTCATGCATTTGAACCGTGGAGTGTTTAGAATCCGGTCAAACTCTAAAGCTTCAAGAGAGAACTTCAAGCGCACGCGGGGCTGGAGCCGATAATTCAACGTGGGGTGGGCTGGATTGTAGCACTTCCACTTACTAAATTTAATATATATATATATATATATATATATATATATATATCAAAATATATCAATGCTTACATCAATTGTGCCCTACGAGATTTTAATACATAAAACTCATCAATAACTGAGTCTACATCTATATCTTTAGCAAAAATCTCTTTCAATATAAAGCATCAATGAATCCTCAAGTAAATCGTCTCCCATCTTGTTACGAAGTGCCGTCTTCACATGCTTCATTGCAGAAAATGATCTTTCAGTTGTAGCAGTGGAAACCGGTAAAGTCAAAACTAGATGAATTAGTCTAGCTAAGATACGATAAGTCTTCGATCTGCCACTCTTGGCAAGTAGTTGACTTAACTCAACAAGTGTAAAAACTTGAAACTCTTGCTTTAACATCACATCATGCTTATAATGTCTCAACTCATACTCTAATGTAACAACATCTTGATGAGTGAAATCTTCAGGATAGAATTTCCTTGCGAGCTTCCAAATATCATTACTGTTGAATGATTCGAAAGAATTTCTAGGATCTAAGGCCACACTGAGAGAAAGCAATTCAACAGACACATCATTAAATCTTGTATTAAGCTCCATCAAGACGTGATCTATTGCACTATTGAAAACATCAAAATGATAATGATGCTCAATTGTAGTTTGCCCACGAGAACGACCAACCTTATTTGGAGAATCCAAAATGGGGACATCAATATCAGTCTTTAAGCAAAAAACTTTAACTTCTTCAAGAAGTTCTTCCCAACCACACTCTCTCAATTCCTGAAGAATAACTTTAGTTGTAGATACAAATGCAATAGCATCCAGAATATCTTGAGTTTTTCTTTGAAGAATCTGACAAAGAGAATCTGTAATACTCAAAATTTTATGTATCAAGTGTAAAGTGAATACAAATTCAAAGTTTGTCATATTCTTGTAAACTCCTTGAACTTCGGCCTTAGATCTTCCATTTTGAGAATGTTCAATGAGATATTCAAACACTTTGCAAGTTGCAGCATACATACCTATCAAACTCTTCACAGATTTGTAGTGTGAACCCCAACGAGTAGCTCCAGCTCGCTGCAAATTATCAATTTGATTGGCACCACGTCCAGAATCAAGCTCATCTGCTGCTAATAAACTTTGGATTTCATATCTTTGAGCTTCATGCAGATGAGAGACACGCCTTGGTGAAGAAGTAATGATATTAACAACATTATCCAAGTGTGAAATGAATTCCCAAACAACAGTGATATCCTTAATCTTGAAAACTAAAACAAGTTGTAGACGATGTGCAAAACAATGAACATAATAGGCATAAGAACAATCTTTAAGAAATAATGCCTGAAGTCCATTCCATGAACCACTCATATTACTAGCACCATCATACCCTTGACCTCTCATTTTCTCAACCCGGAGATCATTATGAGAAAGAACACCACATATCTCTTTTTTCAAGTTTAGTGAAGTGGTGTCACTAACACTTCTTATTGCAAAGAAACGTTCAATCAAAATTCCATTATCATCTACAAATCTTAAGATAATGGTCATTTGTTCTTGCTTGGAGATATCTTGTGTTTCATCAACAAGAATACTAAAATGTCCATCTCCAACTTCTTTACGAATCATTCGACGTACTCTATTGGCCATAATATTCAGAATTTCCTTTTGAATATCCGGAGAAGTGTATTGGGCATTTTTTTGGAGCATTTGCAAGAACAACTTCATCAATTTCCGAATTCATGTTTGCAAAAGCCTTCACCAACTCAATGAGATTTCCACGATTTGATGAAGACAGTGATTCATCATGACCTCTATAAGCACAACCTTGAAGTGCAAGCCACTTGAGGCTTATAATTGAGGTTTTTATGCACAGACGATTTCTCTTCTTCTCAATGTTTGTCTGAGCATGCATAACTTTATCTATATGCCCAACTGGATTCTTCAAGTCTTCTGCACGTCTTACACACATAGAGTGTGGTGATGTAGCTGCCAAGCCAATATGAGTAAGAAATGCACACTTTTTTACTTGGCTTATCCTTTTCCAATTGTTAAATCCTTCTTTCACTAATGCAGAAGAACTAGGCACGACATCTGTAATGACCCGTAAAATTTATGTATTCCGAGATTAATATTTAAACCTTAAGAACGATTTTGCGACAATTAAATATAATCATAGATTAAGAATTTAATATTTATGCTTGATTAGGCGGATACATTTAGAAGAGTCTTACCGCGTCGTATTAATAAGTGTTTGACATATAGTACGGATGAATTATCTTAGTTGATGAGCTCGTAAATTTGTTGATATGATAGGATTAGGCTATCACATTAATTACCATGCAGAGACTTACTACTTTTCCTACCTTGTTGATTTGTGGGGAGGATTTCAACTCAAATAATATAAAATTCATAGATGTGACTTCATATCTACCATGGTGGTGTAGGTTGGATATAAATGTTGCCTTCTCTCCACGTGTGCATCATGCAAGAGAATCTATGTGGTAATTGTCTAAGCTAGTTGCTAGGTATTATCATTAGTAGAAATCAGCCAGCTACATAAATAACTCATGATCATGATTTTCTTCATTTCCTCTCCAATACTCAAAGAAATTTTCGTAAGATCCACATCTAGTTTCTCTCTTATGTCCACACAACCTAGTTGTTATAATCGTGAGTCCAGGTATCCCATATCCTTTATTCCTACATGCAATAGGTTGTCTACATAATCTAGGCAATATTCTTTTAGATCTTCCAAAGATTCTTGAATGCATGTGGAAATCTTAGCATAAGAAATAGTTCTCCTTGTTTAAATTGTCTATTATGTTCCTCACAATTCAAAATATGTTTAGTGATGCATTGCATGTTACATGCATGGTGTTTTCTAGTGTAAACACATAAAGTCGTGATAGATCTAGCATAAGGTCCAAATAGGGTAGCAAGATCTCGTTTAAGAATCCTATTAGAGTGGTCGAATTTCTAGGCAGAATGCACTTTGATGGTTTTTGATTCTTCCATGAGTTTCTAGGACACTTACTCAATCTGTCGTTGCTTTAAAAATTCCATAAAAATTATAGATATAAACTTTAGGATGTTGGTAAGATCTCTGTAAAATTTGGTAATTTTTGGACATGTTTTTATATTTTAAATAAATTTGTTAATGCATACTGCCGAAACATCATGCATGCGGGATAGAGCTGAGTAAAACATTAATATCTCACTCCAAAAAAATGATTTTAACTTGATTCCTTTTTCTAAATGTTCTTTACACGTAGGGACTTTTGAAAATATTTATTTTGTATTTTTAAACCTGTAATATCCTGAATTTTCGTAGTAAATAAAATTAGATGAGCTTTCGTAAAATTTAAGAAAGTTTGACCAACCCCCTAAGGTTACAAAGAAAATTAAGGTTTAGTAATTTAAAATTATATATATACAAGTATTCATACAAGTAAAGTACTTTATATTAGACAAAAACAAATTAGCAAGCTTATCTAATTATATGGTATCTTCTTCAATAGTACATAAAATGATTAGAAGTGTGTGGTCATACAGGATAAATGACGGGCTATTGTTATCTATTAAATTCAATTTCCAACTAATAAAATATATGCTAGATTTATGACTAAGGAAGCCTATGCTATTGACGAAATCATTGCCCTAGCCTAAGAGAAACATGAAGTGGTTTGCAAATTGTGCAAATTTGGATTTTATTTATGGATATAAGTAACTTTGAATGATCACCTCACTCCTCCACGTGGATGGCTTCATGAGATAGGTATGTATTAGGTTTTTTATTATTATTCTATTCTATGGTAATAGATAAATGAGAAATTAGGTAGGCAAAGTAATGTTTTTATCTCTTCTCTTCTCACGTGGTCTTGACTAATGAAACTAAAACAAATGTACAAGTGAGTTTGTATGAAGCTTGGTTAAGTAGCTATATATATAAGGGTGTATCTATTGATTATTATAATATGCATATGTGTTTGGTTGAATCAATTTCCAATTGTTTTCTCTCCTTTGAGAACGTGTCATTGGAAGGCTAGAGAAGGCTATTTGGCAAAGCTTCACCGCTAAGTAAAATCATTATTTAAGCATATACATTTCGAGAAGAGAGAGTGTTTTCAGTTCGTACGAAGCCTATTCTCATTCTCTTTCTTCTTCTACTTGATTTCTTCCTCTTTCTCTCTTGTCCCCTGCATATGTGTGTGAAACCAAAGTCATACCCACTCCTTTTCTTTTGTTCTCAATTAACAGTTTACAAAGCATATTAGCGAGGGAAATTTTATGGTGTTCTTAGAAAGCTCAAGGTATAATTTTTCTTCCATAATTTATATTCCCATTCCGTGTATTCTTATAAGTAATTAAAGTTAAGAATTGTATTATGGAAACCCATTTCCAGTTCATCTTTTCCACTCTACGAGGGTGTGTCTTTATAATGGTTAGGAGCATAATATTTGATTCACGTATATACATGAGCTAGCAACCGAAAGATGGCATGTAATAGAACTTGTGTTACGTCATGAGTAAATGGATAAGTAAGAAATTATTTCAAAAGATCGGAATAAGTCAGAATTGTGATATTGGTATATTAGCTCGACTGAAGCATACAAGATTACATAATTACTTGCTGAGATTTATTACAGGACTAATATAATGAAGACTAATGTAGAAAACGTTTAATAGATCATGTAGTGCCGCTCTAGAGAAGTGAGTGGTTCCTACATTTTAAGACAATTGTTATAGCTCATTCCATTTGAATTAGATATTGGTTGAATCACATTTAATAGTTAACAGCTATGGATTTCATGATGAGCATGAATCTTTTGTCTTGCCGTAAGGTTTGTAAGTCTAGCCCTATGTGGATAATGTAGCTAAAGAGAATTTTCGGAAAATATGGAATCATTTGAAATTGGAGTATATTAGAATTAGGGATCTGGATTTCAGCTAAACATACAGTTCTTTTGTAGGCCCTATTGAAGAAGTTAAGTAGCATCTGATTTCAAAGCAGGTTAATTAATACGCATGGTTACACTACTGCTGTCAGGTGGGTTTTACTATCTAAAACTATTTTGAGTTATTAAGCTCTATGAAATGTTTGTTTATCCATTAAAGATGTTTTTGTGCGTTCTACTTGTTTAACGCTCTGAATTTAATCGATCGAGATTCTTGACTGGCCTAACACGCTAGTGAGAATTGTGTACACCATTGTTAGTAGTGCTATGGGTTGATCGCCATTGTGTGCTAACCAGTTGGAGAGGACCTATGAGCTTCGGCTTTAAGTCTAACGGTTGGGATCTCTGGGTCAAGACCCGAGATCAGATGTTTATGGGACTCACTGGGTTGTAGCCCAAAGTCCGAAAGGAAGGAGGTATAGAGTAAGAGTAACAGTAGAACGTGACAGTGCGCACACAATGAGATAAATGTTGTTATGACTGGGAGTGGCTTTTATTTTTAAACCTTCCAAGTCATACGATTTATACATGGATAAACTATTTATAAAAATGTTTATGAACTGCTTCACCCACTGAGTACACTAGTGCTCAGCCCAAACTATTTTCAAAATGTTTTCAGGTTGGGCGGACGGTGGTGACTAGCAAAGCTGAGGCGAGGGTTTCTGATGTATATCGATATCATATATTGCTTCCACTTAAGTTCAAATATATTTATTAAGAACTCTGATGGGCTAATCTTGTGTATTATTTTTGGGCCCTGTAATACTTGTTTTGATGCTTAATTCCTTAAGTACTCAATTTGAGTCGAGTATTTGAATATAAAATTCTTGAGTACTGTTGTCATCTTTGTTATAGCATTAGTCACCATTGAAAGATTTGTACACAATTTATTGGCCTTTTCGCTTGATTTATTCCAGATAATACAAACCCTATTTCTTTCCCCGCTTCTTTTCTCCAACCCCAGTCGCACCCTAATGATCGTGTCCTTCTCCGAAAATTGGGGTGTGACAAAACCATGCATGTAAAATCAGTTTATTATAAACTTTCATTTGTCAATCGGAGACATGCTTTCTATACAGGGGATTTTGGTGAAAATTTCTCTGTATTTTATGAATCCTTCGCTTATCAATCGTGAGTGAAATTTTGATATGATATTTGCATGCATGTCCCCTAATCTTTTGTTGAATCTCAGAAGTTTTAGAGTACGTTTGGCCCCACCATTGTTAGCTAAACTATAGTAGGGCAGAAACTGTCCATGTTTGAACAGTGAGTACTATTTTGATAATAACTCCTAGATGGATTATTATTTTGTTATGAAACCAATTTCTGTATAAACTAGACTCATTAAGGAAAGTGTAGATAGAATACTAAATTTTTTGGTTTGAAACCTTGATCTGTGGAATTCTTGCAAAATAGACCCTCTGCACAAGTTTAACAGAATAAAGCTACAACATTGTCTTAACCTAATAACTATTAGGTGTCGCTTATAGATCATGAATTGTACACTTTCTGGTAGATCAAGACGTTAAAACTTAGGATATTATTGTAGGACCTATCGTGGAAGAGCTATAGCCTCGGTGAAGAGATTTCACATAGATCAATTCGGTGAATATCGAGGTGGGTAATATTTTTGTAAAAGTTATTTTGAGTTAATGAGCTCTGTAAATTACTGTTTATCCATGAAAGTTTTTGTGCATTTATACTATTTAATGCTCCTGAGATCGATCGAGATCCTTGATTAATCTAAAACATTAATCAATGATTGTGTACACGTAGTTAGTTACTAGTGGACTGATCCCCACTAAGTGCTAACCAAGATACGGGACCCCCTGAGTTACGACTTTAGGGGCCAGGTTCCCGGGAAAGTAAGTAGGACCCCCTGAGTTACGACTTTAGGGGCCAGGGTTCCCAAGTAAATAAGTGAGACCCCCTGAATTACGGTTCTAGGGGCTAAGGTTCTCACCGTAAGGAGTAACGGTTAAATGTGACATGTATGCGCGCGCTGTAATGTTTTGTATGCTTGGAACAGTTTCCTTTTTAAAACCCTCCAAGTCATACCTCATGTATGGATAAACTGTTTTAAACGTTTTTTCAAACTGCTCTACCCACTGAGTACACTAGTACTCAGCCCCAAATTATTTTCAAAATGTTTTCAGGTTGAGCGGCAGGGGCGACGGAGAGAAAGGGCTGAGGAGGGGGTTTCTGCCATGATCATTTTGCATTCTTAGTATTGTAAATGGATAATTATGTTTTGTTATGTTTTGAAAGTTAATATGCTTCCGTATCTGTTAATCGCATAAAAACAAATCTAATCTTCTACAAGGGGTTTGCATTAAATGACGTGTTTTTAAAATAGAAAAATATTCCAGTTTTCAAAAGATGGTGGTAAAACGTGTTTTATAAAATTCCTCCGTAGCGGCTCGACCTCTGTGATCCTTCGTAGGGGTCGGGGCGTTACAACATCACCGGCAAAAAGAAAGCAATAAAAACAATAAGCCTTATCCAAGGAAGGAGAATACTCCAACCAATCGAACTTGTCAAACCATGTCTTCTGAAAACTCCGATTTTGAGAGCCAAACTTTGTTAAAGGATACACATCCATCTTCGGTTGATAAGGCCCATCTCTTAGATACTCGCGCCTTATTTCATCACGTGATGTTACAGGATATTCACACAATGGCTTCCTTTTCCCTGGACCAGGCTCAATGCGTTTATCTGATTGTCCTTGTGAAATAGAGGGACTTTGCTCCATTAGTGTTGAATGAGATTGATCTGGGGTGGTTGTGGATAACAGTACCGAGCTACCTTCATTGTTCTTCTGATGATCACATTTCTTAAAGAATGATGATATAAGTCATTTCCCTTTATTTGAAACATGTTGATCCATTTAAATTTCTCCAACTAGCAAAAAAAATAAGACAATAACACATTTCTTAAAAAAAAATCTCCATTTAAAGAATGATGATATAAGTCATACATGATTCACATTTAAAATAGCTATGGGGAACAAAGGAAGAAATACAAACTTAGGGATCCTAAAAAAATAAACTAATTCCACCAACATCGTCAAAATTAATTTCTCCGAAAACCAATACAAAAACAGTAGCACACAAGCTTAAAAGATATCAACTTCAACAATCGATCTCAAAATAATCAAGAAAAACCAAAAGCCCTTTACCTCCAAATCAAATCGATTTTTCAGCAGAATCTGAGGCTAAAATCCAAAGAAATAAGATGGTCGAGCCCATGAAAGCAGAGTTGCCAAGAGCCCAAGACGTTGGGATTAAAGTCTGTCGGAAATGGAC